>OY740796.1:43373779-44573779 GCA_963514005.1 Raja brachyura
GTTAGTCTAACATCGGTAGTGGGGAAACTGCTAGAGTCAGTTATTAAAGATGGGATAGCAGCACATTTGGAAAGTGGTGAAATCATTGGACAAAGTCAGCATGGATTTACGAAAGGTAAATCATGTCTGACGAATCTTGTGGAATTTTTCGAGGATGTAACTAGTAGCATGGATGGGGGAGAACCAGTGGATGTGGTGTATCTGGACTTCCAGAAGGCTTTCGACAAGGTCCCACATAAGAGATTAGTATATAAACTTAAAGCATACGGCATTGGGGGTTCAGTATTGATGTGGATAGAGAACTGGCTGGCAAACAGGAAGCAAAGAGTAGGAGTAAACGGGTCGTTTTCACAATGGCAGGCAGTGACTAGTGGGGTACCGCAAGGCTCAGTGCTGGGACCCCAGCTATTTACAATATACATAAATGATCTGGATGAGGGAATTGAAGGCAACATCTCCAAGTTTGCGGATGACACTAAGCTGGGGGGCAGCGTTAGCTGTGAGGAGGATGCTAGGAGACTGCAAGGTGACTTGGATAGGCTGGGTGAGTGGGCAAATGTTTGGCAGATGTAGTATAATGTGGATAAATGTGAGGTTATCCACTTTGGTGGCAAAAATAGGAAAACAGACTATTATCTAAATGGAGGCCGATTAGAAAAAGGGGAGATGCAGTGCGACCTGGGTGTCATGGTACACCAGTCATTGAAAGTAGGCATGCAGGTACAGCAGGCAGTGAAGAAAGCGAATGGTATGTTAGCTTTCATAGCAAAAGGATTTGAGTATAGGAGCAGGGAGGTTCTACTTCAGTTGTATAGGGTCTTGGTGAGGCCACACCTGGAGTATTGCGTACAGTTCTGGTCTCCAAATCTGAGGAAGGACATTATTGCCATAGAGAGAGTGCAGCGAAGGTTCACCAGACTGATTCCTGGGATGTCAGGACTGTCTTATGAACAAAGACTGCATAGACTCGGTTTATACTCTCTGGAATTTAGGAGATTGAGAGGGGATCTTATAGAAACTTACAAGATTCTTAAGGGGTTGGACAGGCTAGATGCAGGAAGATTGTTCCCGATGTTGGGGAGTTCCAGGACAAGGGGTCACAGCTTAAGGATAAGGGGGAAATCCTTTAGGACCGAGATGAGAAGGAATTTTTTCACACAGAGAGTGGTGGGTCTCTGGAACTCTCTGCCACAGAGGGTAGTTGAGGCTGGTTCATTGGCTATATTTAAGAGGGAGTTAGATGTGGCCCTTGTGGCTAAGGGGATCAGAGGGTATGGAGAGAAGGCAGGTACAGGATACTGAGTTGGATGATCAGCCATGATCATATTGAATGGCGGTGCAGGCTCGAAGGGCCGAATGGCCTACTTCTGCACCTAATTTCTATGTTTCTATTAAAGGATTTGAGTATAGGAGCAGGGAGGTTCTACTTCAGTTGTATAGGGTCTTGGTGAGACCACACCTGGAGTATTGCGTACAGTTCTGGTCTCCAAATCTGAGGAAGGACATTATTGCCATACAGGGAGTGCAGAGAAGGTTCACCAGACTGATTCCTGGGATGTCAGGACTGTCATATGAAGAAAGACTGGATAGACTTGGTTTATACTCTCTAGAATTTAGGAGATTGAGAGGGGATCTTATAGAAACTTACAAAATTCTTAAGGGGTTGGACAGGCTAGATGCAGGAAGATTGTTCCCGATGTTGGGGAGGTCCAGGACAAGGGGTCACAGCTTAAGGATAAGGGGGAAATCCTTCAGGACCAAGATGAGAAGGACTTTTTTCACACAGAGAGTGGTGGGTCTCTGGAACTCTCTGCCACAGAGGGTAGTTGAGGCCAGTTCATTGGCTATATTTAAGAGGGAGTTAGATGTGGCCCTTGTGGCTAAGGGGATCAGAGGGTATGGAGAGAAGGCAGATACGGGATACTGAGTTGGATGATCAGCCATGATCATATTGAATGGCGGTGCAGGCTCGAAGGGCCGAATGGCCTGCTCCTGCACCTAATTTCTATGTTTCTATGTCTATGTTTCTATAGATGAGGGAAACATCATAATGCATACATACATGACATAGGTTTAAAAACATGCTGATGCTGATAAAGAACAAACAATAATAACGGTAACACCTCTGAACCGATGTGAACTATAAATTGAACCTAAATAAAGTTGGCAAATACCGCGGGTCTGGCAATGGGTTAAAATAAATGTTGGATAAATCATTTGTTAGACCATCCTGCAGTAGACAGGATGTGGTCCAGAGGACCGCACATACCCTAGCTCCTGGTTTTGTAGCAGCCCTGGTGGAGTGAGATTAGAAATCAGTATCTACTCCTGTATAAGCTAAACCTCTCATAACCACCTGGAGATGGTCTGAACTAGTATCAGAGCCTCTAAGGCTCTAGATGATCTTGACGTAATGATGTAAACGTGTGACCACATGTAACCAAAGGTGCATGGAGTATGTAAACATGAATTATGATATTGCAGGTGTAATGATCCTGTCCATTCACAATTTATGTAATGACCGAGGGCAGCGCCAGGGAATAACCTACCTATGAGAGCTGAACCAAAGATAGAGATATAGCTGGAGCTCCATAGTGAATAAATGTTAACACAAAGTCAATATCGGATACTTCCATGTACTTGGGTCTGGAAGAACTTGTGTTAATGATATCCTAAATATTGGACACCAGATGGTGAAACCCGAGAGAGCGGGTCCCACTTGCTGCAGCAACTATGAGGATAAGCACGTTGGGTACAGTTAATGGGACTATAACTTAATTTATTGTCAACACCCCATAGAAAATAACTCTAAGATGTCAGTATCCATGCCGAACTATATGTAACATAACATTTAACAAAAAACACTTCCTATCTCCTGAAGAGGCAAAGTACTGCTTTTTTGG
This sequence comes from Raja brachyura, assembly GCA_963514005.1. The sequence goes on from OY740796.1 coordinate 43,376,683, forward strand.
TTGCTATCCCTGCATACTGCAGTGAGACATACATGGATCAGTCTGACAGCCTGCTCCGCAGGAGCGGTCTTCGCAGATTCTGTAAAGCAATTAATTGATTAATCATGTAGAGGCTGGTTCCCCGAATTCCAGGCTGAACCAGAAAAGTTTTATGTTTAGAACCCCATATAAGGTTCTATATTATTCCCAACATTTGCGGGAAACCATGGCTGCGTAGGCCAGTTAGACTGTCCTAGAAACCTGAATGCGGGATCTTGCTGAATATTGCAAGCCCCGACTGATGAGGCAAAATGGAGAACCACATAAAGGAACATTCCTCCCCTGTGTAGCGAGAATGAGCCTGCATGCAAACATAGCGATAGTGGGTGGCACAGAGCCATAGATCCTAAAATGCTTCGTGGCCCAACATCCATACTGTGTTATCATTGACTTTGCATAATGATACACCAGCGCCAAAAAAGTTTGGGTAAATTATGACAGGATACTTTGACTTTATTGCATCCATGTGACTAACAAATGCCACCACCACAGTGTATCAACTTGGAACTGCATGCAGGTTTTGCCTATTCGCACAATAACCCTTTAACCCATAGTATACACCTAGTGTCTATAGATAGTTAATACCAATAACTGAAGAATTGGTGATTCATGCAAATTCCTTCATTACTAGAGATGGCATTTGTGATTGTCCATCGTAGTTCTAGCACGTGTAAGTAATATAACTGAAGATAATATGACCAAACTACTGGAGCAATACGGAATGTAGTTCGACCATCATTGTGACCATGGTAGCTTCAGCTGATAATAGCAGATGTCTGTTAACAATGACCTATATGGCACTTGAGAGGTTAATACTTGCACGTTGAAAGTTCTAATGATGCAAGACCCAATTTCACAGCTGAAACACAGCTGCTATAGCCAATTACCCTTAATAACTAGAAGACTGCTTGATAACCAGATTGTTACAGGCTTCAATTAATTCCAATCTGTTGCCCCAGGTAATTAATAGTTAAAGGTAAACCCGATAAACCATAACTTCCAGTTGGTACCAACTTAAATTAGACTGGATGGCTGAAACAGTTGATTTAAGCAAAACACAGCGTAAAAAATATCCTCCAGACCAAATTGAAATGTCTCTGGTGACCTCCTGTGAATGGGTCCTAAACAGTATGCATCTATGAAACCGATGCATGCCATAAAAATCATAAGTAAATAAGTAATTAGACAGTAGAGAAATTCCATATAATGAAAGTTATGTTGCACATGGGAGTAAATGAAATATGAACCGGCATCTCTCCATCTTTCACAAGGAACAAGCCATAATTCCGTGCCTGCCTTGAATGCAGCTCTGGCCATACTACTGGCCTGCCTTAAACCTGCTCCGGCATTCCGAGTCTGCCTCGAGAGAGAGAACTCTGGCCATATTACCGACTCTGGCCCCAATTCCAAGGCATGCTTGGTACCCTTGTATACTGTGTAATAATTACCCATCACATGTCAACATTTTCATTTGTACCAAACAAGTGTAAATATTACAAAATTGTAAATGGTGCACTTACCCCATGTTTCGAACGAACCAGACCCACCTACCTCCATGGCTACCGGTGGTCTTATGATAAGCCCAAAGGCCCGTGATGTGGGTTCCATTCCCATCCTTGATTTCCTTCCTGAGACCAGCTTGGCCCAGCTTTCAAGCACCCATTAACTTCAGCGAACTGCTGCTGCCGTTGAGGCGTGGGGTGCCATCGCCGACATGATGGTTTCATTTGATCGCTCTGTGCACTGTCTGCACTTGTAGCGTCACGGAATCTGGCCCCTGCTGGGTTTATTGTCTCATCCCTTGCGAGTATGTCCTTGCACTCCCCTCCACCGAGAGGGAGACTCATAGACAGCCCTGACAGGTGCTGCCACAGGCCCCTGAGGCTACCTGTGCTGACATGGCCCCTCGGACCTATATCAGAGTATGAGTCTCGGCCAGAGCGAAACTGACCCCTAATGCTCCCCTCTGCAGAGAAGGAGACATTGTGCAGCCCTAACAGGTGCCTCTGCCTGCGGGTTATTCATAATACCCGGGCTCAGATAGCTCTCTTCTGGAGCATATCTCTCTGGAGCAACCTATTCCAGGTGGGTTTTTGGCAGTCACAGACGCTACCCATTGAAGGAGGGGGGGGGCCTCCTGGCCCGACTCGACCGAGTCCAAGGCCTGACCAGCTTCCTCGTGGTTTAACCCCCTTTCCTGGGGAACCATAGCAGTCTGTGAATTGCTGACCCCATAGGTAATGACTTGGTCTCGAGACCACCTTACTGCCAGCTTTCCCCTTATTTAGAAAGACCTAAACGGTCTGGGAGCTGCTGACCTCATTGTCAGCGACTGCAGTAGTGTGACCAGCTTACTGCCAGTCTGACCGCTTTCTCTAGAAAGTCCTAAGCGGTCTGGGGGTTGCTGACCCCAATGTCCAAGACTGGGGTAGCTAGACCGGCTTGCTGCCAGTCTAACCCCGATTTCTGGGGACCACAATGGTGTAGGAGCTATAGACCCCACAGTGAATGGCTGAGGTTGCAAGACCACTTGCTGCCATTCTAACCCCTTCTGTAATCCCCTTAACAGTGACTGGGGTAAGAAGACCGGCTGACTGCCAGTCTAACCCCTTCTCTGGGGGAACCATAGTGGTGTGGGAACTGCAGACCCCCTAATGAATGGCTGGGGTTGCAAGACCGGCTGACTGCCGGTCCAACCCCAACTCTGGGGAACCATGCGATGTGACAGCTGCTAACCCCATTAAAAGTGACTGGGGTAAGAAGACCGGCTGACTGCCAGTCTAACCCCGTTCTCTGGGGGACCATAGCGGTCTGGCAGCCCATACTGGGAGAACCCCCACTCGCATTCCCCTTCTGGCTCTCGCTGACCTCCTTGCCAGCAACTAGGAAGCGAACCTGTCGGCTGCCGGCTACCCGCGATACCGCGGTCCGGTCCGGGATTTACCCACGGTCCATAGCCGGTTTCCCGCGGCCCGTCCAACTTCGCCCCGAATTCAGCAGGCAATCCTGCAAAACAAAAAACAAACCTCGAAATAAGTTAAAACTAACCTTCCAGGTTCAAAAACGTACCGCTGGCAGGAGCCGCACGCCCACCAGTCAGTCCGTGAGCAACGCGTCAGACGTAATGACGCGCATGCGTGGGGACGGCCTTCTTCACGTAGTCACTCGCGTGACTCCGAAGTAAAATTCCACAGATTCACCATCCTGTGACTAAATAAATACCTCCTAATCTCTTCTTTAATTCTGAGGCTATGACCTCTAGTCCTAGACTCTCCAACTAGTAGAAAGAATCTCTCCATATCTACTCTATCCAAGCCTTTCACTATTCGGAAAGTTTCAATGAGGTCCTTCCTCATCCTTCAAAACTCCAGTGAGTACAGGCCCAATGCCGTCAAATGCTCATCATATGCTAACCCACTCATTCCTGGGATCATTCGCTTAAACTTCCTCTGGACCCTCTCCAACGCCAGCACATCCTTCCTCAGATATGGGATCTATATCTGATATTACTACACCATATTGCACAATACTATCTTGTTGTCTGTGAATAGTACCTGGGATCTTGAATGTATACGTGTTAGGGTAATGGGGGCCTTCTCTTTATTGTATCCTCAGAATTGTATTTTATTGTATCCTCACTTGCTTGAGCTGACAGAGACACCACTGAAGTCAAAAATTAATCATCAAGTTCAAATTTTGCACTTCTACCAAGTTGTTTTAATAATGGAAGGCTTCTGTTTGAAACATTTGAAAACCCCATGTGATAAAATACTAGATTATGTTATCTGCCCAGTAAATTCAAGAACAGCTTTTATGTGTCATTTTTTAAGGTGGTGTATAATTTTCCTTTTTTGCTGAGTAATATCCGTAACTTCTAGTAGGAGTTGAAACTGCGACGGTGAGCTACGAAGTTGATACATGGTAAGGCAACCCTTCTGCTGAAACTCCTGCTGACAATTTGTGTGGTAGTCAACGTCGCAGGTTTGTTGTTTGCTTACACATCAATGAGAATTCGATTCATTTCAGTTTAGTTTATTGTCACGTGTACCGAGGTACAGTGAAAAGCTTTTGTTGCTTGCTAACCAGCCAGCAGAAAGACAATACATGATTACAATCAAACCATTCACAGTGTACAGACACATGATACGGGAGTAATGTTTAGTGCAAGGTAAAGGCAGTAAAGTCTGATCAGGGATAGTCTGATTGGCGTCCATCAGGACTGCTCTCTGGTTGCGGTAGGATGGTTCAATTGCCTGATAACAGCTGGGAAGAAACTGTCCCTGAATCTGGGCGTGTGGGCTTTCACACGTCCATATCTTTTGCCCGATGGGAGAGGGAAGATGACGGAGTGGCCAGGGTGTGACTCATCCCTGATTATTCTGCTGGCCTTGCCGAGGCAGCGTGAGGTATAAATGGAATCAATGGAAGGGAGGAAGGTAGAATTCCTGTCCTAACACCCCTGTCCCATCATTCAACTTTTCCTCTAATTCTCTCCTGTTTATGCAGTATGTTTCATGATCAATGATAAAGGAAAGGCCAATATACAAGGAGAGTATTAAAAGTTGCCAAGAAATTCACACCTGGTTTGATATTTAGAACTATCTGCCGGTCACAACATCAAATATAAATTATGGTCGTATGCCCTGTTGATGGTCTATGAAGGAAATTCTAAGCAAGTATTTTTTTCTTCTTTTTGCTTGGTTTCGATCATCAGGTTAGGGGCGGCACAGTGAAGCAGGCGGTAAGGTTGCTGCCTTACAGCGCCAGAGACCTGGGTTCAAACCTGACTATGGGTGCTTGCTGTATGGAGATTATATATTCTCCCTGATCACGTGGGGGTTTTCTCCGGGTGCTCCGGTTTCCCCCCACATGCCAAAGATGTACAGGTTTGGTGGTTCATTGGCTTCAGTAAAAATAAATTGTAAATTGTCCCTAGTGTGCAGGATAGTGCTGGTGTACGGGGTGATCGCTGGTCGGCGCAGACTTGGTGGGCCTAAGGACCTGTTTCCACGCTGTATCTCCATAGGCAAGAAGCATTAACAATGGAAAGCCATGAATGAACATAGAACTGTTCATGTCTCTTTCAAGATGTGTAAAAATAGATAATCCTCCGACACTTTCGCCACCTCCAACGAGATCCCATCACTGGCAACATCTTCCCATCTCCTCCCCTTTTGGCTTTCCACAGAGACTGCTCCCTCCGTAACTCCTGGTCAATTCGTCCCTTCCCACCCAAACTACCCTCTCCCCCGGTACTTTCCCTTGCAACCGCAGGAAATGCTACACTTGTCGCTGTACCTCCCCCCTCGACTCCATCCAAGGACCTAAGCAGTCTTTCCAGGTGCGGCAGAGGTTTACCTGCACCTCCTCCAACCTTATCTATTGCATCCGCTGCTCTAGGTGTCAGCTGCTCTACATCGGTGAGACCAAGCGTAGGCTTGGCGATCGCTTCGCCCAACACCTTCGCTCAGTTCGCAATAACCAACCTGATCTCCCGCTGGCTCAGCACTTCAATTCCCCCTCCCATTCCGAATCTGACCTTTCTGTCCTGGGCCTCCTCCAAGGCGAGAGTGAGTCCCACCGTAAATTGGAGGAGCAGCACCTCATATTTTGTTTGGGTAGTTTACACCCCAGCGGTATGAACATTGACCTCCAATTTCAGGTATTCCTTGCTTTCTCCCTCTTTCCCCTCCCCTTCCAGGCTCTCCCACAGCCCACTGTCTCCGCCTCTTCATTTTGTCTTCCCACCCGCACCACCCCCACAACAGTCTGAAGAAGGGTCTCGACCCGAAACATCACCTTTTCCTTCGCTCCATAGATGCTGCCTCACCCGCTGAGTAACTCCAGCATTTTTATCTACCTTCGATTCAAAGAATATGTTTAAAGTATGGTCACCATTATATATGTAGGAATTGTGGTGACCGATTTGCACTCACAAGTACAAGGTGTTCGTAAACAAATAATCTAATTTTTAGTACGTTTTAGGAAAATTCAAAACAAGTTTACTATAACATTCTCAGAAAAATCCTTTAACGCAAAGAGTTGTGTGTCTACTTGTGTATTTGTGTGTCTATTGTGTTTTGGCATCAACAGCATTGGTGTACCGACTTCATTTTTGGAAAGGCTAAATCATTTTTCATTCCAGTGGACCAAGTATTTCACAGCAACAGTTTTATTACAATTTTATTTAAGAGATCAATTTTACTTCAGAGTCACGTGAGTGACTTCGTGAAGATCCCGCCAGCACGCATGCGCGACATATCGTCATTCGCATTGCATTCGACAAGCTGGGAGGAGCACAGCTCCTCTGCCGGCAGCTTTAAAAAAGGACCACAGGTAAGTTTTACTAACCTTGAGCTGGTTGTGCTCTGTATTAGTTAAATCTTTTACAGAGACTCGCAATGGATAAAAATCGGAGCAAAAAGAGGGCTGCTTCTAAGCATGCCATGGAGGACCGCGGGACTTTGGAGCAAGTTCAGCGGCCAAATTCCCCGGAGCTGGCCGTTGAGTTTTCGGCAGCACCCATTCCGGGAAGACAGCGCGGATGTCAGGGAACCCCGCTCAGTCGGCAGGCCCCAACTCTCCACCGCAACAGTCCAGAAAACTGCGGACTGGCGGTAGGACCGCGCGGGAATCGGGCAGCCCCGTTCATACGGCAGGCCCCGACTCTCCACCGCTTCAGTCCGGAAGACTGCAGACTGGCGGTAAAACTGCACGTAAGTCGAGTAGCCCCGTTTTTACGGCAGGCACCGACTTTCTGCCGCATCAGTCCGGAAGACCACGGACTGACGGCAGGCCAGCGCGGATGTCGTGTAGTCCTGCTGGAGCGGCAGGCACCGACTCCCCACCGCCACAGTCCGGAAGACCGCGGACTGGCGGTAGATCTACAAGGAAGTCGTGTAGCCCTGCAGGAGCGGCAGCACCCACTCTCCACCGCTTCAGTCCGGAAGACCGCGGACAGGCGGCAGATCCGCGCGGGAGTCGCTTAGCCCCGCTGGAGCGGCAGGCACCGACTTTCTACCGCAACAGTCCAGGAGTCATCACCCCGACGGGGTGCGGACTGGCGGTCAGAGCCCCATTGACTCAGCCGAGTCTGAGGAAGACGACCTGCCGTTCGCAGATAGCGACTAAACCACTGTGGTATTGTCTATTTGTAGACGGACATGCGTATGATGCATATTTGTACAGTAGGCCCGTAGTTCTTGAAATGCACCTAGCATTTCCAAATAGTTTATACCTCGTGATTGAAGCAATGTAGATTCATGCAAATCCCATCTACCGCCACCCAGCCGTGGGCGCTGGCATCAGTTTGCAACACGACTGAAGGGTTTGTAACTACGATGGGATTAAAACAATATCGAATGCTGCTAATCCACCATCGTAGCTCATTTTTTGCTTTGGTTGGTAGCTGCATAGGTCTGTCAAAATGCCCAGCATGGGTTTTTAGTGCTGAGATTTTTGCTCTTTGCAAAGTTTGATAATGCAACGGTCCATATCGTGCAGCTGGAAATGTAGCTACAAGTTTCCCAATTACCTTAGCAGCATGTCAGAATGGGTTTCCTGGCGCAAGCAGGGCTATTACATGCCTCTATTATATCTGCCGCTTTGTTATTCAGTAAAGTGATAGTCATATGATTTGTGTTAATCGTGAATCCCAGATAGTCCATAATGACAGAAGGTGTTAACTTAGATTTGTCTGGATGGATGACGAATCCCAGCTTTTGGAATAGTGACTTGGTGACTGTCACAGCTAATTTAGCCAATTCCAAAGTTTTCCCCACAATCAAGATGTCATCAAGATAGGCCATGACTATGTGGTTTTGTCTTCGTAGAGACGCCAATGCTGGTTTCAATATTTTGGTAAATAACCTGGGGGCTGTTGTTGGTCCATTAGGCAGTGCTCTATACTGCCACAGCTGCCCCATCCAGACAAATTTCAAATATCTGCGGTGATCTTTACGTATAAGTACTGAATAGTATGCATCTTTTAGATCGATGCAGGCCATGAAGTACCCTCTGGAAATCAGCTGTTTGGCAGTTTCAAAGAGCTTTGAAATCTTCACGAAGTTACTCGCGTGACTCCAAAGTAAAATAGTAAGATTAAATGAGAACTTACCAGTTTGAAGTTTGATCCTTATTTTATGAGGAGTTACGATGAGGGATTTCGTGCCCTCCGCTCCCAACCCTCTATCATAAGGTCAACTGGTATATGGTTTCTCTTAATCTTACTATCTACAGCCAGTTCTACTATCTGTGATTCCACACCGCTGCTTTGAAGAATGTCGCGCATGCGTGCTGGCGGGGTCTTCACGAAATCCCTCATCGTAACTCCTCATAAAATAAGGAACAAACTTCAAACTGGTATGTTCTCGTTTAATCTTACTATTCTATTTGTGACCACTGCCCCTGGATTGATTAATGTAAGTGTGGGGATTGTGCACTGCAGGTTTGTAATAGACAAAGAGAAATTATTTATGTGATAGTAGAAAAGAAATTGATGGAAGAAATAAATATGGCACGGGGCCAAGTGAAGGTTATTTACATTGTTAGCGTGGAGTTGATGTATATCAAGTTTAGTATAGTTTAGTTTAGAGATGCAGCGCGTAAACAGGCCCTTCGGCCCACTGAGTCCGCACCGACTAGCAGTCCCCGCACATTAACACTATCGTACACACCCGAGGGACAATTTTTCAAACATTTTATACCAAGCCAATTAACCTACAAACCTTTAAGTCTTTGGAGTTATCCATTTGAAACTGGGAATAATTTTCAGCCGGTGGTTATGTCAATTAAAAAAGAGGCCACTCAATGGCACACAGCACAGTAACTCCGGCCCACCGGTCCATGCGACCAAGATGCCCCATCTAAGCTGTCCTTTAAATGTTTTAAAGACAGTTAAGTATCTTTTGAATGTCTTTGATCTGCTTCAACTATCTCCTCTGACAGCTCATTCCACATACCCACCACGCACTGTATGAAAAGATTGCCACGAATGTTCCCCCTCTCACCTTAAACTCATGCCCTCCTGGTTCATGATTTTCCTATCTTGGGTAGAAAGATCCTGTGCATTCACCCTGTCTATTCCCCGCATGATTGTGCACACCTCTAGAACATCACTCCTCAGCCTCCTGTATTCCAAGGACAAACGACCAAGCTTGCCCAACCTCCCCCTGCAGCCCATGGCCTCAAGTCCAGGCAAAATCCTCGTAAACCATCTGTGCATTCTTTCCAGTTTAATTACACCTGGAGAGATTGAGGGAAATTATTGCCATTTTAACAATGACGCTTCAATGGCTCATAATTAATAAGTAGCGTCCAGATTTCAGTGGTGTGATTGCGATGTAGCGTGGCCATGTCAAATGTACAACTTCGGCTAGCTGTTCTTGGATGGTACATTGAAGTGAAACCTATCAGCTCTCACTGCTTCCTGAGTGGGGATATAACCGGAGAGATTTTATCTACCTACATGCTTGTAATTTTAATGCTGGCTACTTCACCACCCAGCTACTGGGTGGAAGGTTGGTGATAAAAGGAGAGGGAAATGGGAAAAAATAGCCCCAGCTGTGAGTTTTAAGTGCGTTTTAGAATTTTCTGCTTTGCGATAAAAGAACCTATTTATTCAAATTCTACTATCATTTTATTGGTAATGGGTTAATGTCAACTAAAGCGCTATAAATGCTATTTTTTCCAGTTTTCTACACGTTGCATTGCTCCCAGTTTGTGTTGGGATTATTCACTCAGTACAGGAAGGGCATTTGAGTTGCTACGTGTGGTTCTTCTGCCTCTGGAAGAACTTGAAGCAGTAATGGCTCATAAAATATCAAGTAATTCCCACAATAATTTCACATGGGGCTACTTGCAGAAGTATTTGTCCGAGTTACTTCCTGAAAAGACAGTTACTAGGATGGGGGGGGGGGGGGGGGTATGGGGCAGGGTGGTGCAGCGATGGAGTTGCTGCCTTACAGTGCCCAAGTGCCAGGTTCGATACTGACTACGGAGTTTGTACGTTCTCCCTGCGACTGTGGATTCCATGAAGCAGGTGATGATTTGGGTTGGAATCCTTCTTCAGACTTTGTACAACCAGGAATTAGGAATTAGATAGTAGACTTGGTAATTAACCTCCTTTAAAGGTGATGATCTCTGGATATTTCAATGCTGACTCAATACGCTTTTTATTTTACTTTGTAGGCTGAAGCCTTGCAGGTATCTGCCCGACAAGTCAAAAGTACCGTGGAGAGTGATTTTAGATATTAGAAAAACAGCAACGCAAAATTCAAGGTGACGTTACAACTTTAAAACCGACTACATAACTAAATCATCCAAATAATAGATTAAACAAACTCATACCACTAGTATCACCAACAACAATTTCCAGCTGCCTTTGCCGTTTTACACTAACCTGAACGTTTTATTTTCCATCAGTGGAAATAAATATTACAAACTACAGCGGTTTATTAAAACTGGAGTAAACAAAATTACGTAAGAAACATGTAGAGCCATATAAAGCCATAGAGTCATACAGTGCAGAAACAGGCCCTTCGGCCCAACTTCCCCATGCTGAACAATGTGCCCCAGTTACACTAGTCCCACCTACCCACTTATGGCCCATACCCCTTTAAACCCGTCCTATCCATGTACAGTACCTATCTAAATGCTTCTTAAACATTGCGATAGTACCTGCCTCGACTACCGCCACTGGCAGCTCGTTCCATACACCCACCACCCTTTGTGTAACAAAGTGAACCTCTCAGGTTCCTATTTTTAAAACTTTTATTGGATTTATATATCTGTCTCATATGTGGGTTATCACCTACATTCATTGATCAGTCTCAAAAATTATTTTCTCATATCAAACGTGAAGTCTACTTCCCCAGTTTCTCCCCAATATTTTCTCCCACATTTTATTTCACATCATTGTGTTTGAAAAATTTCGATAATTTTTATTATATTCTAATTTGGTCGCCTTGCTGAGGGAAATATGGCATTAAGCTGGAAAGAGTGCATAGAAAATTGAGGAGAATGTTGCCAGGACTTGAGGGCCTGAGCTACAGGGTAGGTTGGGCAGGCTAGGACTTTATACTTCGAGCACAGGAGGCTGAGGGGTGATCTCTTAGAGATGAATAAAATCATGGGCTTGGGAATGGATAGGATGATTGCACAGTTTTTTTCCAGTGAGGGGAGGGGAATCAAGATTTAGATAGCGTAGGTATAAGGGGGAATAAATAGGAACCTGATGGGCAGAGGGTGCCTTTTCACACAAAGAGTTGTCGATGTGTGGAATGAGCTGCCAGATGAAGTAGTTGAGGCAGGCACAATGGCAACATTTAAAGGTCATTTAGACAGGTACAAGGTGAGGAAAGGTTAAGAGGGATATGGGCAACAGAATGAAGGTTTTGGAGAGGAGATGATAAACATTTGTAATAAATGAAGCAACGCTGTAATATCGAAACTGATGACAGCGCAAGGTGGCGCAGCGGTAGAGCTGCTGCCTCACAGTGCAACAGAACCGTGTTCCATCCTGACTACGGGTGCTGTCTGTACGGAGTTCGTATGCTCTCTCCGTGACCTGTGTGGATTTTCTCTGGGTGCTCCGGTTTCCTCCCACAGTCCAAAGATGTACAAGTTTGTAGGCTAATTGGCTTCGGTGAAAATTGTAAATTGTCCTTAGTGTGTGTAGGATAGTGTTAGTGTGCGGGTGATTTAGTTTAGTTTTGAGATTCAGCGCAGAAACAGGCCCTTCGGCCCACCAGGTCCGCGCCGACCAGCGATCCCCGCACATTAACACTATCCTACACCCACTAGGGACAATTTTTACATTTATACCAAGCCAATTAACCTACAAACCTGTACATCTTTGGCTTGTGGGAGAAAACCGAAAATCTCTGAGAAACCCCACGCAGGTCACAGGGAGAACGTTCAAACTCTGTACAGACAGCACCTGTAGTCTGGATCGAACCCGGGTCTCCGGCGCTGCATTCGCTGTAAGGCAGCAACTCTACCGCTGTGCCACCCTAAATCGTTGGAATTAAACTAAAACTAAACCATTTTTAAAAGAATATTTTCTCAAAGATAAAGTTATAAAGTGAGTATTGTATAAGTCCTGTGTAAAGTGATTATTGTACAAGTCCCATATAACCTGTGGCAGATCGGCCCAGTGCCACTGATGTACACCCCTTGTGCAGAGACCTGTGCATCGGAGGCTAATCGAGATATTTGCACCATTCACACTTGTTAAGTGCAAGTAATTTCAGTAATCTTACACGCCTGCTGAAACTAATGAATGGTGATTGTCGCCACATGAGAACTTGAGATATAAAATCAGCGGTAGACTATTCAGTCATTTCTGCCTCATCCATTTTTCATTAAGATCCTGGCTGATATCTTACTCAGCATCACTCAGTGAAAGTCCTGGATAGAGTTAATGTGGAGAGGATATATCCACTAATGGGAGAGTCTAGGACCAGGGGCCATAGCTTCAGATTCAAAGGACATACCTTTAGAAAGGAGATGAGGAGGAATTTCTTTAGTCAGAGGGTGGTGAATCTGTGGAATTCAGTGCCACAGACGGCTGTGGAGGCCGTCAATAAATATTTTTAAGGAGCTGGTTGAGAGATTCTTGATTAGTATGGGTGTCAGGGGTTAAAGGGAGAAGGCAGAAGAATGGGGTGAGGAGGGAGTGTTAGATCAGCCATGATTGAATGGTAGAGTAGACTTGATGGGCCGAATGGCCTAATTCTATTCCTCATAACCTTAAGAACACTGTACTAGTCCACTGCATTGAATTTACACAATGACAGAGCCTGCACAGGCTAATGCAAATCAAATCTAGTTTATTGCCACATGCAAAAGTATATTGAGGTAAAGTCGCGATGAAAATGTTGCTTGCTGCAGAACCACAGGCACATGGACTCAGACGACACACAAAGACTGTACAAAACAAGACATTTGTGTGACAACACAATAAGAAAATAAGTCCATAGTAGTGCAAGAAGTGATCCGTAGTGTTCCATCATTGAAGTAGGATTGGGGTTCTGTAGGTGAGTGTAATAACCTGATGGTTTTAGAAAATGATGTCTTCCTTAAGTTGATGGTGTGGGGCTTCAAGCTTCTGCACCTCCTCTCTAATGGTCGCAGCAAGAAGAGAGTATGCCCAGATGGTGGTGATCCTTGATGATGGATGCCACCTTCTTGAAATACAACAGCTGATCACAAGAGAAGAGTCTGCAAGCACAGATGGTCGACTCATTTTCTACATGATATCTGCATTTCAGGAATGCATTTGCAATATTTCCGTTATTTATTTTTCAATATGATCTCAACCTGAGACTCTAATCACTGATCATAAGATTATAAGTGATTGAAGCAAAATTAGGCCATCAAGTCTACTCCACCATTTAATCATGGCTGATCTATCTCTCCCTCCTAAAGGGCCTGTCCCACCAGCATGCAGCTCTATGCAATGAGCGCGACCTAATGTGGTCGCTTGAGCCGTCCGGCGTCACGGGGCCGGTCCCACTTCGATCGACGGAGCCGTGTGGAATTGTGCGGAGTTCGTCCCAACATCGCGCAGGGCTCCGAAAAACTGACCATGTTCAAAAATTCCGCATGTCGGCTCTCAGTCGCCTTGACGCATTACACATCGCCTCGACGTCGTGCCTCCGTGACCCTCTCTGTTGGTGCCTCCGTGGCTCTCTGTGTGTGCCCCTTTCTGTCCTGGCGAACTTACCTTTGGACTTCGCTCCAAGTTCGCCTCACTTTGCGCCGCGTTGCGCCACTCACCCGACATCCACGTGGCCCTCACTGCCGGTTTGGTCACGCTTGCCGCATGCAGGCGCATGCTGTTGGGAACGGCCCTGTACAGGGATCACCCGACCTCCGCGCGCTCCCCGCTTCTAGTTTGATCGCGCTCATCGCATGCAGTCGGATACTGGTAGGACAGGCCCTTAACCCCGTTCTCCTGCCTTCTCCCCGTAACCTCTGACACCTGCACTAGTCAAGAATCTATCCATCTCTGCCTTAAATATATCCACTGAACTCCCACACTGATTCCAACACTGGCGATGGATCTGTTCTGTCAAGACTCCATTGCAGCACAGAATGGAAACCTCCCCACACTTGAGGGCTGCACTGAAAACTCTAACCCCTGCCACACTGGCTCTGGGTTGCACTGTTGCCATGCACGCCAGTCACTGTTTCCTGCAGCAGATTGATGCCCTTGCCCTGGAGATATGGCAGTGGTTTGTGGAGTAAGGGAGGACAGTGGGCATCTCCATTGGCATTGAGGAGTTGCCTTCCTGTAGAAGCTTGAGCTGAAGGAACTGGTGTCAGTTCAGTGGAGTCAAATTAGCACAATGGAGTCAAGTGTTTTATTGTCCTGTCCTGAAACAGAACAATGAAATTCTTACTTGCAGCAATACATCAGATATGTACTCATGATAATCATTAACCAAAATAAATTCTGTATGTATATTAAAAAAACGATAATAGTGGAACGACAAAAGCAGTGGCCCATGTAGTTTGGAGTTCAGTGGGGAGGTTGTAGTGTTTAATGGCCTGATGGTTGTTGGGAAGAAGCTGCTCCTGAACCTGGACATTAGTTTTCAGGTCGCACTGTGGATGGGTTCCACCTTGTAGGTGTGCATGTGGTAAGTTTAGTCTACCGCTGCACCATTATGCTGCTCCTAAAGTGATGGTCTTGGCATCATTGTTGGCACGGACATGGTGGGCTGAAGGGCCTGCTCTTGTTCTGTACTGTACCATGATCTATGTTCTTAATCTCAAGTTGGAATTGGTCAGACATCCAGTTCATGCAGTTGGCTACTGCATCGATCCCAGAATGCACCTATCAATGGTGAATGAGACCTTTGCTGGGGCCTCTGCCTGACATTGCAAGTTGCAAAATGGCCGCCCCGTGTGGTGGCAAGGAAGCATTTCAAGAGTTGGTGCCATCAGTTGTGAAAGGTCCAGGTGATTCATGGGAGTGGCAGTGCGGGGGTTTGCATTCTGCTGCACAGAATTTCGGCATTGTTTAATACCTTTTGAGCTGCAGAAAACATTTGTAACTGGGACTGCTCAGCTGGTGGAATAGCTTCTCAAAGCATTTGTCCCAGTGAGGCTCATCCACCCTCAGGCAACCCTCATAACTTAGTACCTGATTCAGATAATTTTCTGATCAATGGTAATCAGTGCGTTGCCACTACAGGGATGGGAATAAGTAGCGCTACTTCAAATTCTAGAGGGCATAGTATTAAAGGTGTGTGGAGCATCGTTTAAAGGCGTTGTGTGGGGCAAGATTCCTTACACAATCATGTCCCACCATTGAAACCTACTTTCCTGTAAGTGACCCGAACAGGCACTTGATTGACCATAAATGAATCAATTTCACGAGAGAAATATCAATCGTGCATTGATTGCGATCTGGCATCGCTCATGGATGCTTGCGTACGTACACAGAAGTTCAGAGAAGGTGGTTGATCAAACGCTGCACTATGCTATCACAATTGTATTTTGTAATCAATTTTATGGTCCAATCAATTGAGTATTACATGAAAAGCTTGCCCTACATGATTGAATTTTGTAGCTCCGGGCCTCAGTATTGACACTTTGTACTCATCTATTTTGTGTGCAAGGCACTGAGCCTGTATGTAAATGAGCCACTTCAACACAAGGTTGTAAATCCATTAAGAAAACGTGGTGTAAATCACCCGTCGATCCTCACCGTTATTTATGCCGCTCTGAAGCATAAATAAAAGCGGCACCGCGTGTAAATGTTTTACTGAATGGATCGAGACTGCAATGGCAGGTGGGTATTGCTGGTACTGCCAAGGCTGAGATTCACGGAGAGAGACATCCCACAGGATTCACAAATGTCACATTACATTTACAGATCGTCTGACGTGCGCTATTTGCCGAGATTTACACTTAATAATCAAAAATGCTTTCTCCTGTGCGAGGAGTTTAAACAGGACGTGCAACGCTGTGCTTCCAAGATTTCATGACAGTTGTTGTTAGTGAAGTTGACGTCTGCTCACCTATTTAACGGCACTTTTCCAGCTCCCTGCAGAATAGCCAAAGGCATTAGTCAGTCAATATTTTCTGCAGTAATCCTGTATTTCTTACCTTGCAGAATTAGAAATAAACAGCGGTTCATCAATGTTAATCTCTCCCTGACATCCTGGATGCAGGCAGGAGCCATAAATAGACTGCAACAACCAAAGTTACCTCAGCTTTCCAAGTGTTTTCTGATTTCCATGATGCCTGTGCCAATTATGTAGCACGAAGATCATTAATTTCTTGCATAACTTCGAACTTGGAGGATAAATGTGCTTATTACTCCAAACCCTAAGTTATGCAAAAGATTAATGATCACTGGCGGATAAATATAAATCAAACTAACCCGGTAGTCTCAGGAACAAATTGCGAATCCTCTCCATGCACTTTCAGTCCTTCAGGCAGAGGTTTGGAAAGAGAGAATTTATTTTAGAATGAGAGGGGAAGAGAGACAGAGGGAGAGGGGGGGGGGGGGGGGGGGGGGCAGGAGGAAGAGAAAGGGAGGGAGAGAGAGAGAAGGGGGTGAGGGAGAGAAAGACAGAGGGAGAGTGATGGAGAGAGAGAGAGGGGGGAGAGAGAAGGAGAGAGAGGGTGAGAGAGACAAAGGAGAAAGAGGAGAGAGAGAGAGAGAGAGAGAGAGGGGAGAGCGAGAGAGAGAGTGAAATTCTGGTGATATTACTCCAATCTAATGATTGGACATGGGCAATAAATCAAACTAAGCTCCCACTTTCAATAAAATGACCAACTTTGCTGAAGTGCCCATAGGGTAGACAGTCAGAACCATTTTTCCACGGTGAAAATGTCAGACTAGAGAGCATAGCTTTAGGGTGAGAAGGACAAAATTTAAAGGAGATGTGCAGGGCGTAGCCGCTGATGGAATTTGCTCCCAGTGGCTGGGGCCCTGGAACTGCGGCCCGGCAGGAGCTGGTCGATCTGTTCCCATAGCTGACTTCTGCAGCCGACTTTGCGGGCTGGTATTTCGACCCACTGAGGCCGTGACCACTGTTGACCTGGCAAAATGTGTAATCCAGAATCATATTTCGCTTGGGCAGCTTACAACCCAGTGGTATTAATATTGATTTCTTGAACTTCAAGTAACCCCTGCATTCCCTCTCTCTCCATCGCTCCCCCACCCGTCACACCAGCTCCTCATTCTCACCCAGCAAACAGCTAACAATGTTTCCTTTATCATCCTGACTTTTGCATATCTTTCTTTTGTTTGCTCTATATCCCTCTACTTCACCGTCTATACCTCTCGTTTCCCTTTCCCCTGACTGTAATCTGACAAAGGGTTTCTCGGTGTGTCCTGCGTGGGTGGTGGCGGGGAAAACGGAGGAACTGTTTTTCAGTCGCTTTCTCGACGGAGAGGCGACTTTTTCCATGTCGCTTCTCCGCCTCCCCTCTCGCGGCCTAACGGCCTTTCCCGGAGTCGGGCCCAGAGCTTCAGCAGCGGGCGCAGCATGGACTTTTCCATCGTGAAGCGGGGGTGAACCCTTGCTGGGGGTCACCAGAAAGGAGTGCTCTGACCGCTGGCCTGGTGACTTTGGCATCATGGGGCTGTGGTCTGCGGAACCTCTAGCTGCGGGCGGGGCATGGACTTACCCTCCGGAGTCTGGGATTCCTTGCCGGAAAAGAGCTCCGGTAGGAAAGTGGCCGATTCGGGCACTCCAATCCGCGGAGTGTGTTCGACAGTCCCGACGTCGGAGTTTCGATCATCCTGACGAGAGGGCCTGTACATCCGTAGCGGCGACAACTGAGTGTTAATGGCCCCGACCACAGATGAACAAAAGGAGGGGGACTGTCTGAACTGTGTTGACTTCCACCACAGTGAAGAACGCTGCGATGGATGTTTGTGTTCAATTCTATTGTGTATTGTGTGTTCTTTTTGCAACTGTATTGCTGCTGGCAAGTTCATTTCACTGCACCTTAGTTGGTGCACGTGACAAATAAATGTGACTTTGGCTTTGACCCGAAATGTCACCCGTTCCTCCTCTTCACAGATGCCGCCTGTCCCATCGAGTTCCTCCAGGATTTTGTGTCTATTCCAGCAAAGTCCCTGGAACCAAAGGTGCCGAAAATTCGGCAGTGGACCTGCACTTGCAAGCATCAGTGACCGAGTCCCTGAGCCCAAAGCCAAATCTATAAAAGCAAGTGCAAAAAAAACCAAAACAAAACGCCGCTAAGATAGTCTGAGGCAGTGTGGTGGGTGGAGGGTGTGTGTGTTCTAAGGCTGCTTGGCAAGACTTATCGTGCCCGATATTTCAAATCCTGCTGCACACTTACTAATGGTGACAGCACATATTGTGCTGTGGTACATTGTTTGGGAAACGCTGCTCCATTTCAACTGCATAATCAAACAATCGCACTCACTTAGTCAACCAGTTTATAATTGTGTGCCTGTGTGTGGTTTTTGAGAAGTCAAAACGGACGGGGTAAGCTGATAATCTCTGGTGTATGACAGACCGACCTGTTGCCAATATTTTTTTGGCGAACGAAGAAAACCTGTGCCAATTCTCCAAAAGCAAACACCCAACGATTACTGAAAAAGAAGCACACAGATCGTGCATATTGGTCTCCAACTAATGTTTTAACTTTGGTCTTTTAACTCATTCTTGCCTTGTTATCCCACTTTTTAAGGAAGGCGGGAGAGAGAAACCAGGGAATTATAGACCAGTTAGCCTGACATCGGTGGTGGGGAAGATGCTGGAGTCAATTATAAAAAGATGAGATAGCCTCACATTTGGATAGCAGTAACAGGATCGGTCCGAGTCAGCATGGATTTACGAAGGGGAAATCATGCTTGACTGATCTTCTGAAGATCTTCTGAAGATGTAACTAGGAAAATGGACAAGGGAGAGCCAGTGGATGTAGTGTACCTGGACTTTCAGAAAGCATTTGATAAGGTCCCACATAGGAGATTAGTGGGCAAAGTTAGGGCACATGGTACTAGGGGTGGAGTGCTGACATGGATAGAAAATTGGTTGGCAGACAGGAAACAGAGAGTGGGGATTAATGGGTCCCTTTCAGAATGGCTGGCAGTGGCTAGTGGGGTACCGCAAGGCTCGGTGCTGGGACCGCAGCTATTTACAATATACATCAATGATTTGGATGAAGGGATTCAAAGTAACATTAGCAAATTTGCAGATGACACAAAGCTGGATGACAGTGTGAACTGTGAGGAGGATGCTATGAGAATGCAGGGTGACTTGGACAGTTTGGGAGAGTGGGCGGATGCATGGCAGATGACGTTTAATGTGGAGAAATGTGAGGTTATCCACTTTGGTAGCAAAAACAGGAAGGCAGATTACTATCTAAATGGCGTCAAGTTGGGAAAAGGGGAAGTACAGCGGGATCTGGGGGTCCTTGTTCATCAGTCTATGAAAGTAAGCATGCGGGTACAGCAGGCAGTGAAGAAAGCGAATGGCATGTTGGCCTTTATAACAAGAGGAGCCGAGTATAGGAGCAAACAGGTCCTTCAGTTGCACAGAGCCCTAATTTGAGGAAGGACATTTTTGCTATTGAGGGAGTGCAGCATAGGTTTACAAGGTTAATTTCCGGGATGGCGGGACTGTCATATGATGAGAGAATGAACAGCTGGGCTTGTACACTTTGAAGTTTAGAAGGATGAGAGGGGAGCTTATTGAAACATATAAGATTGATAAGGGTTTGGACACGCTGGTTGCAGGAAACATGTTCCCAATGTTGGGGGAGTCCAGAACCAGGGACCACAGTTTAAGAATAAAGGGTAAGCCATTTAGAACAGAGACGAGGAAACACTTTTTCTCACTGAGAGTTGTGAGTATGTGGAATTCTCTGCCTCAGAGGGCAGTGGAGCAGGTTCTCTGGATGCTTTCAAGAGAGAGCTGGATAGGGCTCTTAAAGATAGCAGAGTCAGGGGATATGGGGAAAAGGCAGGAACGGGGTAGTGATTGGGGATGATCAGCCATGATCACATTGAATGGCGGTGCTGGCTCGAAGGGCCGAATGGCCTACTACTGCACCTATTGTCTATTGTCTATTGTCTATTGCAACTCAAAATGAAAGGACTGAATAGAGTGGACGCGGAGAGGATGTTTCCACTAGTGGGAGAGTCTAGCACCAGAGGTCATAGCCTCAGCATCAAAGGATGCTCCTTTAGGAAGGAGATGATAAATAATTTATTTAATCAGAGGGTGGTGAATCTGTGCAATTCATTGCCACAGAAGGGTGTGGAGGCCAAGGCTGATATTTTTCAGGCAGAGATAGATAGATTCTTGATTAGTACGGGTGACAGGGGCTTTGGGGAAAGGCAGGAGAATGGGAGAATGGGAAAAATAGATTAGAGGGAGCCATGACTGAATGGCAGAGTAGACTTGATGGGCCGAATGTCCTACTTCTGCTCCTATCACTTATGAATTTATGAACGCTGATCTTACTTTTTTGACGTTTCAATCTCTTGCATGTTCAAATAATATTATTTTCTGATTTATATCATTTTTGTCCTATACATTCCATCTTCTGTATAGAAGATTCCCTGGACATTCCATGGACATTGGGATTAGCTTCTTGGTTGCTGGAAAGCATGAGAATTCCTAGTCAGGCAATTATATTGTCAGAATGAAACAAGATAAAACCATCCAGGAATATATGAGGATGTTGCCAGGACTAGAGGGTGTGAGCTATAGGGAGAGGTTGAGTAGGCTGGGTCTCTATTCCTTGGAGCACAGGAGGATGAGGGGTATTCTTATAGAGGTGTATAAAATCATGAGGGGAATAGATCGGGTAGATGCACAGAGTCCCTTGCTCAGAGTAAGCGAATCGAGGACCAGAGGACATTGGTTTAAAGTGAAGGGGAAAAGATTCAATAGGAATCTGAGGGGTAACGTCTTTACAGGAAGGATGGTGGATGTATGGAACAAGCTGGAGGAGGAGGTGGTTGTGGCAGGGACAATCCCTAATTTTTAAGAAGCATGGATAGGACATGTTTGGATGGATATGGGCAAAAGGCAGGCAGGTGGGACTAGTGTAGCTGGGACATGTTGGCTGGTGTGGGCAGGTTGGGCCCAAGGGCCTGCTTCCATACTGCATCACTCCATGACCATATGACTCATTTGCGTATAATCTGTGAAGGAAGAGCAACAATAATTAATTACCTGGGGTTCACTGCATAGATGCTGGGCATGGTCATCGATGTATGATTCCATTTCATTGCAGTTTCTGGCAAAATATCCACAAAAACCACTAAAAAAATCTGGTCTCCATTCTTTTAGGGCAGCACAGTGGTGCAGCGGTAGAGTTGCTGCCTTACAGCACCAGAGACCCGGGTTCGATCTGACTGCAAATGCTGTCTGTACGGAGTTTGTACGTTCTCCCTGTGAGCGCTTGGGTTTCCCCTAGGTGCTCCAAAGACATACAGGCTTAATTGATTTTGATAAAATTTGTAAAATGTCCCTAGTGTGTAGGATAGTGCTAGTGTACGGGGTGATCTCCGGTCGGTGCGGACTCGATGGGCTGAAGGGCCTGTTTCCCTGCTGCATCTCTCAAGTCTAAAGTCAATGATTGACTTCAGCAGTAAAGCGACATGATTCCATTAATGATGAATATGCTACCGTATCCTGAAATCAGAACTCTGCTATTATTTTCATTCATAAATATAATTTATTTTCAGTCACATGCTACATTTAAAACATTATTAAATTTGAGATGCGGCTGCTTGACTATAAATTAGAATTTATTATTGTCATGTATACAGTGAAAAGGTTTGTGCTATTTGGGCCGGTCACACCATACATGAAAGCATCGGGTACTGTTAAAAAAATGGAGTGCAGCAGAAAATGTTGCAGCTACAAAGAAAGTGCTGATTAAAGAAAAGTTCAAGAGCTACAATGAGATAGGTTGGGAGATCGTGAATTAACCCTTGGCATACGAGAGGTCTGTTCAAGTGTCTGATATCAATGGGGAAGAAACTGTTCCCGAAACTGTTCCCGTTATACAGGCTTTCAAGCTTTTGTATCTTCTGTCAGCCAGGACAGGAAAGGGGAGACGAGAGAAGGACCGGTGTGTAAGTGGTCTTGGATTACGTTCACTGCTGTTCTGAGGCAGCATGAAGTATCGATGGAGTCGATGAGGGAAGGCTACTTTGCGTGACGGACTGGGCTATGTTCAACAACTCTGACATTTTTGACAACCTTGTGCAGAGCAGCTGCCATACCAAGGCGTAATGAGAGTGAGAGTTAGGGGAGAGGGAGACTAGAGATATGGAAGGGAAAGGTGTGAAAACGACTGATCAAAGCAGACGACGATTAAGGAAATGTAGATGGATCATTGTTGGCTGAAGGGAAGGTGACAATGAGGCTTGCAATCAGTAAAATGAATCAGGAGGACAGTGAAATGTCGGAAAAACCCGGGTGAGGGAGGGTCAGAGAAAGAGGGAAAGCAAGGGTTACTTGAAGTTAGAGAAATCAATATTCATACCGCTGTGTTGTAAGCTGCCCAAGCGAAATATAAGATGCTGTTTCTCCAAATGTGTTACTGATTCATTACTTGATTCACACCAAAAGGACAAACGTAAAAACAGTCAACAATCTGTATTGTTTTTGGCAAACATTACTCAAGTTCTCCACTTTCCTTGGTGGAGAATTGTGATGTCTGCCTAGATCTTTAATGGTCTGGCACATCTGAAAGGATTCTGATAACAACTGGGCTACATTTTGTGATGAGCGAGTCTTTCACTTGATATTTGCAAAACATCACTCCTCGACTAGCTGTTCTTGCAGTGCACCATCTCCAGCAATAAAGGTCGATGTAGAGACTTTGAAAGATAAGGACCGTCTTCTATATCTTGGGAGCCACATCTCAGTGCAGGCAGACATTGACGATAAAATTCACTGTTGCCTTCTGTGCATCAGTATGACCTTTATCTCACCTACACAAACCTCGCGTGAGGTGGACCGAATCTACCGAGCTAATGGGAAATTTATTGATTGATTGCAAGGTGGAGCATGGAAGCAGGCCGTTCGACCCACTGAATCCTCGCTGACCATCGACCGCCTGTTCACGTTAGGTCTATGTTATCCCACTTTCACATCCACTCGCTACACGCTAGTGGTAATTTACGGAAGCAAATTAACATATGCACCCACATATCTTTGGGATTTGGGGGGAAACTGGAGGAAACTCATGCGGTCACTGAGCGATCACGCAAACACCACACAGACAGCACCCGAGGACAGAATCGAACTCAGGTCTCTGGCGCTGTGAAGCAGCAACTCTACTGCTGCGCTGCCTTAAAACTTATTGGTGATGGTTGGCTAGCAAAAACATCTTCAGCGAATCAACACTACTAGACACAAGCTCTACTTAAGCACTTAGCGTTTTTTGAAACACTGCTAATAGCTTTGTCACTGTAGCTCCTCGTGTTTTACATGAAAGAGCAGGCTCTGCCTTATCGGTAACTATGAGAGCAACAGAGGGGTGGCATGGTGCCGCAGCGATAGAGTTACTGTCTTACAGTGCCAGAGAACTGGGTTCGATCCTGACTACGGGTGCTGCCTACCGTACGGCGTTTGTATGTTCTCCCTGTGATCGCGTGGGTTTTCTCCGGGTGCTCCAGTTTCCTCCCACACTCCAAAAATGTACAGGTTCATAGGTTAATTGGCTTTGGTAACATTGTAAATTGTCCCTAGCGTGTGTCGGATAGTGTTAGTGTACGGGGTGATCACTGGTCGGCCGATGCGGTGGGCCGAATTTTCCTGTTTCCGTACTGTATCTTTAACGGTCTAAAACCTAACAGAAATTGCGGATTCATTTGCCAATACTATATTCTACAGCTCTAACATTTTTTAGCTGCAGATAAATATGATTGGCTTCTTCTGCTTAAAGAGTAGGCATCCTTGCATTTGTCATCAAGTATTCATTTAAGGACATTCCGTCCATTATAATCACTAGAACCCGCCCTGTGGGGAACCATGTGGGGTGGGGGGGGAGTGGGGAGAACAATGGAGGACATGGCGCTGGATACTTTGTGACATTGGTGGCGCCCTTTATGTAGCGACTCTTTGCATACCTTGGGTATGCAAAACAAAGAATATCACTGTGATTTGTCACCAGTTACAATAAAGTATCATTAATTCATTTTGTTTTGTATGTTTTTTTGTAGAAAAAACTTGGTAGCAAAATTTCAGTGGTGAAATAGATGCACGTACCAAGTCTTGTTGGCTGTAAACACGGGTGTTGCATGCTTGATTTAGTTTAGAGATACAGTTTCGAGATGCAGCACGGAGACAGGCCCTTCGGCCCAG
Source organism: Raja brachyura (assembly GCA_963514005.1). The sequence continues at coordinate 43,401,051 of OY740796.1, forward strand.
CGATCCTCGCACATTAGGGACCGACACATCCTACACACACTAGGAACCATTTACAATTTTACCAAGCCAATTAACCTGCAAACCTGTATGTCTATGGGGTGTGGGTGGAAAACGGATCTCCCCGGAAAAAACCACGCAAGTCTAGGGGAGAACGTACAAACTCTGTACAGACAGCACTCATAGTCAGGATCGAACCCGCATCTCTTGCGCTGCAATGCAGCAACTCTACCGTTGCGCCACCTTGCTGCCCTTGCTCTCGATGTTGGGTTGGCCTATCCCATATGTTGGCAAGGGGTTAGTACCAAAGAGTTGTCTTAGACTGAGGAGCACATAACATAAAGAAGGGACCTATGCTCATTGGACTTGGCTGACGTATATATTGTGATAACTCAGCCAAGGATATCTGGGTCGAACGAATCTTTCAGCTTGCAAAGGGATGATGCAGACGTGAGAGGTTGTTTTTTATTCCTTTCAGATTGCTAAGAGATAGATTTTGCAATTGTTGCTGTTTCTGTTTGCCTCCTCACGACTTTGCTGCAGTCATGGGTGGTCTGAGTGTAGGAGTTTATGGTAGCACGACTGACTGAATTGCCAACAATGCAGGAAATGTCTCCACTGTGAGTCACTCTAGCCGAAAAACACATCGAAAACACTGGACTAGAAATTCAAAGGTGCCTCTTCTTCTTCTTGCGTATGGCGTGCACAGCCTAAAGTTGCAGGACAACTTGTTCTATTTGATCTTATTTGATTGTGCACACCAGGTTGATTGCATTCGTCGAAATAGGGCGGACCACATGAAGGTTGCAATCTCCTACCCCATTCGACGGTGCACTTCACCACAACTCCAGAAATGAGTGTCCACCTTTTCTGCGTATCAGTGTTTCCAGCGGTAGAATCATTTCCAGGTTTCAGCGTTCACCTTTCCTTTCGGTGTTGGATGCCAGTCATTAACCACCCTGGTTAGTTTCAAGGCTCGTGAAATGGTTTAACGTCTGCCAAGGTGGAGTTTGCAGGACCATCATGCACAGAAACCACACACAGGCTCAAGTTTAGTTTAAGTAGGAACTGCAGATGCTGGAAAATCGAAGGTGGACGAACATGCTGGAGAAACTCAGCGGGTGCAGCAGCATCTATGGAGTGAAGGAACATTGCCTATTTCCTTCGCTCCATAGATGCTGCTGCACCCACTGAGTTTCTCCAGCACTTTTGTCTACCCTCAAGTCCAGTTTAGAAGTTTAGAAATACAGCATGGGAACAGGTCCATTTGCCCACCAAGTCCGCGCCGACCAGCGATCGCCAGGGCTATCAATGCACACTGGACATAATTTAACCTGCAAACCAGGACGTCCCTGGAACGTAGGAAGAAACTGGAGCATCCGGAGAAAATCCACATGGTGAATGGGGAGAACACACAAACTCCCCACAGACAGGACAAGTAGTCAGGATCGAGCCCTGGTCCCTGGCGCTGTAAGGCAGCAACTCCACTGCTGCACCAACGTGCCACCGCTAAGCTTCTGTAAACTTTATTCCTAACTTGTTGCATTTCCCTTTGCGCTGCCATTTCACTGCATGTTTTGACATGGAGTAAAGTTTCCAGACACTCTAAGAACATCAGTGAGTGGAGGAATGTACAATAACGTCTCACAGAAAGGTGAACAGATACAGAGGAGACACCAGCAAAACTGGAGATGTTGGAATCTCCAAAACAACAAAGTGCTGGGCAGGAGGAACTCAGCAGGTCAGACAGTTTCTGTGGAAGCAATGGACGGACATCATCTCGGGGCTGGATCCTTCGTCAGACTGATTGAAGGAGGAGAAAGCTGGGAAAGAGGTGTATGGACAAAGCCCGGTGAGTGGGAGGAGAATAAAGGTGAAGGGGGTTAATTGCCAGATTGGTGGATTAAATATCAAAGGACAGAGATGCAGGAGACAAAGAAATGTCAGAGAAGATGTGGAGGGATGAAAAACAAAGCTGAAGGCAAGGGATATAGATGGAGAAGGACAAGGGGTTGGGAAAGACGGGGGAATAAAAGGGATCTTTGGGACTCGGGGATGGGAGAGGAGTGGACAAAGAAGGGGAAAAGAGCAGGGTGAGTGCGGTGGTGGGTGGTGGGGGTTGGTGAGAGAAATTCTTGTTCACCAGAGTGGGGATGGGGAGAGAAAGCAGAAAGCGAGAGGTCAGAAGAGAGTTCAACTCAACAGGTCAAGTCGCATCTGTTCAGGGGTTCTGAGTTCGTAAGTCACAGGAATTAGGCCATTCGGCCCATCAAGTCTATTCCACCATTCAATCATGGCTGATCTATCTTTCCCTCTCAACCCCATTCTCCTGCCTTCTCCCGATAACCTTTGACACCCGTACCAACCAGGAATTCGTCAATCTCCGCCTTAAAATGACCCGGTTTAGGTCAGGACTCTTCGGTAGAAGCTCAATCATAAACGATGGTGGACAATTAAAGATACATTCGAAGTGATCCAGATGACACGAATATCTCCTGCTGATGTAGCCCAGCCTGTGAGCGCTGAAGACAAGGCTGTTTAGCCAAAAGTGCCAAATAGATGTGTAGGAAGGAACTACAAACGCTGGTTTAAATTGAAGATAGACACAAAATGCTGGTTTAACTCAGCGGGACAGGCAGCATCTCTGGAGAGAAGGTCTGAAGAAGGGTCTCAACCCGAAACGTCACCTGTTCCTTCTCTCTGGAGATGCTCCCTGTCCCGCTGAGTTACTCCAGCCTAGTGCCAAATAGATGATAGAGATGCCATAGAGGGAGTGCAGAGAAGGTTCACCAGACTGATTCCTGGGATGGCAGGACTGTCTTATGAACAAAGACTGCATAGACTAGGTTTATACTCTCTAGAATTTAGGAGATTGAGAGGTGATCTTATAGAAACTTACAAAATTCTTAAGGGGTTGGACAGGCTAGATGCAGGAAGATTGTTCCCAATGTTGGGGAGGTCCAGGACAAGGAGTCACAGCTTAAGGATAAGGGGGAAATCCTTTAGGACCGAGATGAGAAGGACTTTTTTCACACAGAGAGTGGTGGGTCTCTGGAACTCTCTGCCACAGAGGGTAGTTGAGGCCAGTTCATTGGCTATATTTAAGAGGGAGTTAGATGGGGCCCTTGTGGCTAAGGGGATCAGAGGGTATGGAGAGAAGGCAGATATGGGATACTGAGTTGGATGATCAGCCATGATCATATTGAATGGCGGTGCAGGCTCGAAGGGCCGAATGGCCTACTCCTGCACCTAATTTCTATGTTTCTATGTCTATGTTTCTATGATGTCTGTTTCTCCCTGAGATTCTATCTTCGCAGCATCCAGTCTTCAGTCAAATCCTGACTGAATCCTGATTGCATTTATCAGGTATAGGTAGTTGGGAGGAAGAGTCATTCCTTTAAGGAATCATTTGTTTAAGTATAGGGGGTGTAGGCATACCCTTAAAGGCTAAATCAGGAAGTCAAGAAGGAGGCATAAGACAGTTTTGGTTGAGGTGAATCCAAGGAGATTCTCGTAGAAACATAGAAAAATAGAAAATAGGTGCAAGAGGAGGCCATTCGGCTCTTCGAGCCATTCAATATGATCATGGCTGATCATCCAAAATAAGTACCCCTCATTCCTGCTTTCTCCCCATATCCCTTGATTCCGTTAGCCCTACGAGTAATTGCCAACTCTCTCTTGGATACATCCAGTGAATTGGCCTCCACTGCCTTCTGTGAAAAAACACCGTACATTCACAGACATTGTGAATAGAGTGGATGTGGAGAGGATGTTTCCACTAGTGGGAGAGTCTAGGATCAGAGGTCATAGCCTCAGAATTAAAGGACGTTCTTTTAGGAAGGGGACAAGGAGAATTTTCTTCAGTCAGGGGGTGGTGAATCTGTGGAATTCTTTGCCACAGAAGACCGTGGAGACCATGAGTGGATATTTTTTAAAGCAGAAACAGATAGATTTTTGATCAGTAGAGGTTGTGGGGAGAAAGCAGGAGAATGGGGTTAGGAGGAAGAGATAGATCAGTCATGATTGATTGGCGGAGTAGACTTGTTGGGCTGAATGGCCTAATTCTGCTCCTATCACTTATGGCCTTATGATCGTGCATGGTCATTTTTGGCTGCATTTCCAGTTCTAGACCTCTGTCTATATTCTTGGCCAATTTGATGTTTTATTTCTTGGTGGAATCTGGGCATTAATCCTCTACATTTTACTTTAAAAAAATATATATATAACCACAATATTATGGCAGTTAGAGCCCTGGGACATGAATAATCGCACAGTGCTAATCAAACTAAATATAAATGCAAGCCATGGAAACAAAGATGTTGCTCATTTATTGAAATATATTCATCGTCACAGTAGCAGATTAACCCATGGTTTTCAGTGGTTGATTCCATGAAATTACCTTATGCTTATCCATCAAATTTACTTTCATTTATATTAGTCATATTTATCAGCTTATTGTATGACAAGAAAGAAGATCAAACTTCTCAGGCTCGCTGGTCTGTTTGTCGGAGCTTGCTTTACCCAACTTGCCTATTTTGCGACTTTGGAACAGTCACAGCAGTACTTCCTTGACATTAAGAGGGCTTAGGACATCCTGAGGTCAGAGAAGCACAAAATAATTGCAAGCCTGTCTGCCTTTCTTTCTCTTTTAAATTACTATTGCCGCAATCATAATAAGAATATAATTACTTTGAGGTTTGTCGGAGACAGGCATTTCAAGGTCAATATTCATTTCGTGAGTTTATATCTCTGGACAGATTCAGCAATAAACTACGTTTCGCAAAACAGAATCACAGAGTGATGACTGTACAGAAGGCCATTCAGCCCTGAATTGGAGTCACGTTCTCCACTACTATGTTCCTGGAAATGCTTGGATAATTTCAGCCAGGAATTAACATAATTAAGCAAAAATATTTTTTTGTAAAAAAAACCTCAAAATCCAGTGCATAACTTGCAAGGTGTAGGTCTCCTTTCTGGTACAATCCATAAATGCACGCATGTTCTATTTTGAATAAAAGACATTCATAGCTCTTTAAGATGTGTGCCATCAATCTGATTTTGTTGCAGCCCACGTCTTAATACATCCTCATTGTAAGCATCCAGCTGTATTTTTCTTGCCTTTGACTTTTGCATTTCATGCCTGTTTGCTTCTGATGAATACACCACTGAGCTACAGCAAGAGGAAATTGGTACATATTTGTTTATATACTTGCAGTCTTCAAACGTATTATGAGAAATATGACTGGCATGCAGAAGTAATTTTTTTGAGATTGAGATAGAAACATAGAAAATCGGTGCAGGAGGAGGCCATTCGCCCCTTCGAGCCAGCACCGCCATTCATTGTCATCATGGCTGATCATCCGCTATCAATAACCCGTGCCTGCCTTCTCCCCATATCCCTTGACTCCACTAACCCCTAGAGCTCTATCCAACTCTCTCTTAAATACTTCCAGTGATTTGGCCTCCACTGCCCTCTGTGGCAGGGAATTCCATAAATTCACAACTCTCTGGGTGAAAACGTTTTTTCTCACCTCAGTCTTAAATGACCTCCCCTTTATTCTAAGCCTGTGGCCCCTGGTTCTGGACTCGCCCAACATTGGGAACATTTTACCTGCATGCGGAGATGTGGAGAAAGAGGGTGAGAAAGAGTCATAGAGTCACACAGCCTTACGGGGGGGAAACAGGCCCTTCGGCCCAACTTGTCCATTCCGGCCAACATGTCCTATCTACGCTTGTCCTACCTGCCTGCGTTTGGCCCATGCGCTCCTAAACCTGTCCTATCCATGTACATGTCTAAATGTTTCTTAAATGTTGCAATAGTACCTGCCTCAACTATCTCCTTTGGTAGCTCGTTCCATACACCCACCACCCATTGTGTGAAAAGATGGTGGAAAGGAGTCAAGGATCCTTTGTGACATTGCTTATGGAATGTCAAGAGATATACTGTCTCACAAGGGTAAGACAATCATATATTTTAATGCAACAAACACTATTCTGCCACAAAAATGATAATGTTTTTAAGGTTACAAAGAGTAATTGTTAAATACATGCCCAGTCAGGTCAGTCACACCTTGATTATGTTTTAGTGTGGGAACATTGCAAGTTACGTACATTTCAGGCTGAAAGAATGAGGCACCTGTTATTATGTGACTCTCTTTTGAAGTTCTGCAGGAGGGTATAGGCATTCTGACTGTTCTCCCAGAGAACTATTTTTTATTGAGAATTATTACTTTTTATTCCCTTCTATTGGTTTTAGTTTGAAGTGTGACACAGAAAAAATATATAGTCAAATATGTTAAAAAAAAAGAGTCAAATATGAGAGGGAAATGTGATGTACTGTATATATATTGACTCATAAGAAATATTTGGGTCAGTAGAATGCTTGGTTATATGTATTTCAAAATTTCTCCTCTGGAGAAGTTATTTGGTGACTTGAATATTTCAAAAGCTATTTGGCAGATCCAGTGAAATGACTATATACTATTTTAATATATATTAAAAAGTATTTTTTAATTTACAAGCACTTGACGTGTAAATTTTCACTATAACGTCATTAACATCTTGGCGTATGAGTCTGAGTTAAACAGCTATTTTTCAAATGAATTACACACCTATCCAAAAGCATGCATATACCCAAATTACTTTAATTGCCAGACTGCTAATTTAGGGCATTTTGCTCAATTAAATATTTTCCATAAAATAGGGCGGCATGGTGATGCAGTGGTAGAGTTGCTGTCTGTCTTACAGCGCCAGAGACCAGGGTCGAACCCTGACTAAGAATGCGCGTCTGTACGGAGTTTGTACGTTCTCCCGGTGACCGCATGGGTTTTCCCCGGGAGCTCCGGTCCCTCCCACATTACAAAGCTCCTCTGGAAGTGGCGGCGCTGCCTGGCAGCTGCGGCTCACCTGCAGTCCGTCTGTTTTTTATATTCTTTTTGTCTTCTTGTGTCTGTTTTAGTTAGAATTTGTTGTTTATTAGGCTGTGTATATGTGGGGGGGGGGGGGGGGGGGGGAGGGTAGGAGAAACAGGATTTTACTCTCTCCCTTCGGGGGGGGGGGGGTGCGACTTTTTTTGTTGTGTCCCCCGTCACCGTCTCCGTCTGTGCTGAGGCCTAATGGCGGAGCTGGCGGCCATGGAGCTATGGGGGCGTTCCAGCTTCCAGCGGTGGTGGCGGCACGGTTTCAGAGCTGCGGTGCTCCAACGGCGTTCCAGCGGTGGCGTTCCAGCGTCGACCCGGCTTCATAGCTGTGGTGCTCCAGCGGCGTTCCAGCGGCGGCCTGGCTTCAGAGCTGTGGTGCTCCAGCAGCGTTCCAGCGGCGGACCCGGCTTCAGAGCTGTGGCGGTGTTCCAGCGTTCTGGCGACGGCGGTGGCGGCAGCCCGGTTTCGGAGGCTCGGCTGCGGGCCTAGTGGACGGTAACATCGGAGGCCTGGATCGCCTCAGCGCAGAGGAGAACAAGGAGGGAAGAAGACAAAGACTTTAAGACTTTTGCCTTCCATCACAGTGAGGAGGTGCCTGGTGAACTCACTGTGGTGGATGTTAAATATGCGTTTATTGTGTGACTTGTTTTTAATTATATGTTATGACTGCAAGGTAACGAAATTTCGTTCAGACCGAAAGGTCTGAATGACAATAAAGAATACTTTACTTACTTTTACTTTTACTTTACTTTAATTAAATGCGCGCAGGTTTGTAGATGAATTGGCTTGGTATTATTGTAACTTGGCCCAAGTGTGTGATGGATAGTGTTGATGTGTGGTGGTCACTGATTGGCACGGACTCAGTGGTCCGAAGGGCCTGTTTCAGCGCTGTATCTCTAAACTAAATTAAAACTAAACTAAATGCAAGTCATTTATAAATCAAGGGTCGGCTTTGTGCAACATTTCACTGTTCTTGTCAATTGCCTGAGAGTTTTCCATTTTCACAAGTGCATCATAAACCTGTAGCAATAGGCATCATGTATTTAATTAATTGGAACCAAAGTATAGCTGAGAGGACAAAATAATGCAAAATAGCATCCACAATGTACTGACCAAAAGTACCTTGGTAAATGGTAGGTCAGTCCTTGCTTTCCCAATGTCCACACATGCACCATCTACAGCCATCTGCCTGTCCCACTGAGTTACTCCAGCTTATTGTGTCTATCTTCAGTTTAAACCAGCATCTGCAATACCTTCCTACACAGAAAGAAGTCTCTAGTTCTGAAATATTGCTGTCAGCTTTGGGCATCCGCTGAAGCTGAAGCTGGAATCATGCCAGTCCTTACAATTGCTATCAATTTTAATAGTTTGTAAATGTCTCTGACATTCAGGGAATTTAAATAGTATTAAACTAGAGGTAAATAATTCAATAAAAAAAGTGGTTGGCTATAAATAAATAAAAGCACATGAATAATTAAAAGCAAAATATCAAAATAAAACAAACTTAGGCAGGGAGGAGCTGCAGATGCTGGTTTACACTGAAGATAGATACAAAATGCTGGAGTCACTCAGCGGGTCAGGCAGCATCTCTGGAGGAAAGGAGTAGGTTACGTTTCGGGTCGAGACTCTTCTTCAGACCCTTTCAAAAGTGACTCCAGCAAACTTATTTTTGCATCCTAACCTATATCTCAACAATTCTCCTTGAAATCAAAGGGATCTTGGGTTTTGGCCTAATTCTAGCAGGACTCTGCTCATGTTCAGGGTCTTGATGAGAAAGCACTTTGAGTATTGTGTGCAGTTTTGTTCTCCTTATCTGTGGAGAGGCTCTTGAGGAAGTCCAGTGCAGGCGCACCAGACTGATTTCCGAGACATCATGGTCTGGCGAAGGAAGAGAGATTTGGATGCCTGGGCTTACATTCACTGAAGTTTCGAAGAACTAAAGATGATCTCAATGCGGGGAGGATGTTACCAATGGTGGGGAGGTCCAGCACTAGGATGGAGAGCCTGTGGACTGAGTAAGCCATTTAGGACTGAGATGAGGAGTGGATCAGTGGAATCCTCCACTACAGCAGGCAGTTGAGGGCAAATCATTCAATATATTCAAGAGGTGTTAGATGTAGTTTTAAAGACTGAAGGCATATGAGGAGAAAGCAGGTGTCGAGTTCTGCAGGTGGATGAACGGCAATGAGCGGAGCCATCAGCGGAGCTTCGGTATGTCAGTGAGAACTCTCTTGAACTTCTACAGGTGTACTGATTGCTTGCATCACAGCCTGGTGCGGCAAATTGAATGCCCAAGAGGCAAAATGTGGTGAACACTGCCCTGTCCATCACGGATTCTGACCCCCCCCCCCCACAACGAAGGGATCTACAGGAGTTGCTGCCTCAAAAAAAATGCAGCATCATCAGAGACCCACACCACTCTGGCCACATGCTCATTTCACCCAAGCCATCGGGATGAAGGTATAAGAGTCTGAAAACTATAACGTCCAGGTTCAGGAACAGCTTCTTCCCTGCAGCCATCAGGCTATTAAACACTACAACCTCCAAAAAAGTTCTGAGCTACATTGATTTGGGGGCATTGGTTTTCTCTTTTTTCACTATTATTGTTTGTTTTATATGTGTGTGAATATCGAGTCAGTGTGACTCAGCCCACTACTTTGCATATATGTATTAGCTTTCTGTCTGAAATTCTTTTTTTGAGAATTGTGTTTAGTTTAGAGATACAGCGCGGAGACACCCCCCCTCGGCCCACTGAGTCCGCACCGACCAGCGATCCCTACACTCTAAAGGGCCTGTCCCACTAGCGCGCGATTAGACGCGACAAGCGCGACCTACCGTGGTCGCTTTAGTCGCCCGGCCTCGCGTGACCCTGTCCCACTGCGATCGCCGGAGTCTCGTCGAGTTGTGTGTAGCTGGTGTCGACATCGTGCGTAGTGTCCAAAAACCGACACTGCTCAAAAAATTACGCGCGGCAAAATCCTGTCGCGCAGAATCACGTGTAGAACGTGATTAACGTGATGACGTTTTGACGTTGTGCGTCTTCAGCGTGGCGTTGCGTGATGACGTCACTGCCCGACGTCGTGCAACGCGCATGCTCATGCGCATCGTCACGTGATGAAAAATAACGTCCTTCCTTCGGACTTCGCGCGTGTAATCGCGCGCTAGTGGGACAGGCCCTTCACTCGCACCGGGATCGCCTGACCCCCACGCGACCCCCGCGTCCGAATTTGTCGCGCTTGTCGCGTCTAATCGCGCGCTAGTGGGACAGGCCCTTAACACTATCGTACATTCAGGACAATTTTTACATTAATACCAAGCCAATTAACCTACAAAGCTGAACGTCCTTTGCGTATCGGAGGAAACCAAAGATCTCAGAGAAAACCCTCGCAGGTCACGGGGAGAACGTACAAACTCCGTACAGACATGCACCCGCAGTCAGGATCGAACCCGGGTCCCTGGCGCTGTAAGGCAGCAACTCTACCTACTGCACCACCGTGTTTAAAAATGACAAAATGATGAGACTATATTTTAATTTGCGTGGCTCTACTCGAGAAAGCGAGCAAGTGTCTCGTACAGTTGTAGTTCTTTTCACTGAAGAAAAGAATGATCTTGAAATATTTCCCTGTTTTCCATTTAAAACATAATGAATGCGCAGTCAGGAAAAAAAAAACCCTCAAAGCTGCGGCAATCCTACACAGCAAAGCTGAATAAACAAACTCCACTTAGACTGGTCATCAATCATGCCATGTGATTCACTGTATATTGTGTGAGGGAAGTTGTTTTATCTAAAACCTGTGTCTGTAAAAATTCAAAACAGTAAAGTTGTTGACTTGACACAAGATTTGAACAAAGAAATTAGGGTTTTAATGCATTTTGCCTCCGGTAATTACAACAAAAAGGGACATTTTTACAAAGGTAAAATTTACTGACAGGAATTCGACGGAAACAAATCTTAAATACATCACAAACTATAAATATAAATATAATATTGGTTAAGCAATGTGTCAGTGTAGTATCAATTGCTAAGCCTAACCCTAATGCAAATCAGAACCATTACTTTAGTGTCATTGAGTCATAGAGTGGTACAGCCCGAAACATCACCTGGCTCAAGAGATACTGCCTGACCCGTTGAGTTAATCCAGCACTTTGTGTCCTTTTGTGTATTAACCAGCATCTGTAGTTCTTTTGTTTATTCATTCTTATGTTATTTTGTTTATGAACTTATACAATGATACTTTATTACTTGGGAATTTCTTATAGTGGACAATCGGCAAAAATGGACACCATTCCCCCTCCCCTATGGTCTGTTATAACAAGGGTTTGCTGTGCTAGTTTCAAACTAATTCCTATGACAAGATAGATAGACACAAGATGCTGGAGCAACTAAGCAGGCCAGGCAGCATCTCTGGAGGAAAAGGATGGGTGACATTTTGGGTCTGTAACCGACCCGACCGAAAGGGTCCCGAACTGAAGCATCATCCATCCTTTTTCTGCAGAGCTGCTACCTGATCCATTGAGTTACTCCAACATATTGTGTCTGCCTTTGGTATTCAGTATTAACTTTATTGTCATTTCACTGAATACTTACATACGAAGAAGAAACAAAAAATTATTTCCCATCAGTTTTTGTCAGTGCAATTAATAAAAACTGAATAATTGCATACGACTTTAAAATTAACATATCTAAAATAGACCTAAAATTGAACTAAAAGCAGATATTCAGACCGAACAGTGACTTTACCTTGACAGGTGTCTAGCTGTCAAAGTTTGGGTGAGGTTAGATGTGTGGGTGTATGTGTATGGGGAGGGGACACACAGTCCGTTAACCATTTTTATTGCTTGTGGGAAGAAGCTGTGTAGCATCCTGCTTGTTCTGCGGCTGATGCTCCTGTACCTCTTCCCAGATGGCAGAATGGAGAAGATGTGGTGTGATGGGTGATACGGGTCCTTAATGATGGAGATGGCTCTGTGGATGCAGAGCTTCTGATAGATCTCCAACAGGAAAGGGAATGGAGCACCAATGATTCTACTGGCTGCCTTCACGATCCCGTTTAGCTGCCTTTGGTACAAACCAGCACCTGCAGTTCCTTTCTTTCTACCCTCAGACAACAAGATATGAAATTTAAATGTGAGACACTGTGGATGGTGGGAATTTGAGAGAAAGTCTGAGAATGCTTGGAATACTCAACAGGTCAAGCATCTTCAGTGGAGGAATTGAGCAAGTGACACATTTTTCTACGAAATCCTTGCCAAAGCATTGCGTCCGAAAGTCCGTGACTTCTATGTGAATTCACAGGTCCTAAACATTCTGACAGTTGTTTGCTGGGACTCCACCCACGTAACAAACCTCAAGTATGGCAGGGTGGCGCAGTTGCTGTCTTAAGGCACCAGAGACCCAGGTTCGATCCCGACTACGGGTGCTGTCTGTACGGAGTTTGTACGGAGTTTGTACGTTCTCCCTGTGATTACGTGGGTTTTCTCCGAGATGGTACTAATGAAAAATTGTCCCGAGTGTGTGTTGGATAGTGTTAATGTGCGGGGATCGCTGGTCGGCATTGACCTGGTGGGCCGAAGGGCCTGTTTCCGCCCTGGAACTAAACTAAACTAAACTAAACTAAGCCAAACTAAACTAAACTAATTTAATGTACACTCTAAGGACTTCACATCTTTCACAAAGGTGGTGCCCTGATTGAACAGCTGAAGATGGGTATGCCAAGGACACTCTCCTAAGGAACGTCTGCAGCAATGTGCTGGGGCTGCCACAATTGATCTCTGACAAACACAGTCACCGTCCTTGATCACACCCCTGATAACATCTACCATCACGGTGGGGATAATGAATGAGGTGAAAATTGATAAGAAACAGAGACCAGAAAAGGCCAGCCATGCTCAAAGTAAATACATGGTTGTAACCAGATGGAACATATCCAGGTTGCTAAGGAAAGTCATAGAGTCATAGAGTGATACAGTGTGGAAACAGGCCCTTCTGCCCAACTTGCCCACACCGGCCAACATGTCCCAACTACACTAGTCCCACCTGCCTGCGCTTGGTCCATATCCCTACAAACGTGTCTAACTCTTTCTTAAACATGGGGATAGTCCCACCCTCAACCACCTCCTTTGGCAGCTTGTTCTATATACACCCACCATCCTGTGTGTGAAAACGTTACCCCTTAGATTCCTATTAAATCGTTTTCCCTTCAACTTGAACCCATGTCCTCTCGTCCCCAACTCCCCTACTCTTGGTAAGAGATTCTCTGCATCTACCCAATCTATTCCTCTCATGATTTTATACACCTCAATAAGATCACCCCTCATCCTCCTGCACTCCTAAGAATAGACACCAAGCCTACTCATCCTCTCCCTATAGCTCAGACCCCCTAGTCCTGACAACATCATCGTAAATCTTTTCTGAACCCTTTCAAGCTTGACAACATCTTTCCTATAGCATGGTGCCCAGAACGGAACACAATATGGAAGTGCTAGTGGAGATCACAGAGGGACTGATGTAACTCCTCCACTCATACAGCAGCGGTGATAGAGGTTTGGAATGTGGCATATAGGGCAATAACGCCATTCTCAACAACTATAAGCCTGTCAAATTAACCCATAGGATTTTGGAAACAACTTTCAAAAATATGTTTAGAAAGGAACTGCAGATGCTGGTTTACATCGAAGATAGACACAAAAACCTGGAGTAACTCAGTGGGACAGGCAGCATCTCCGGAGAAAAGGAGTGGGTGACGTTTCGGATTGAGACCCTTCTTCAGACCATGAGTCAGAGGAGAGGGAACTGAGAGATCTGAAAAGGTACATAGAACAAATGAATGAAAGATACGCAAAATGACTGAACAAAGCTAAAAATATGTTGGCAAGTTGAGATTTGGATTAATAGAGTATGAATATGATGTATCAATAACGAATGATTTAGCTGTGCCACCGTGTACGGAGCAATTGATGGCTTTGCGGCCAGGTTGGTGGATGATATGAAGATAGGTAGAAGAGACAGGAAGCAGGGAGTCTGCAGAGGGACTCGGACAGGTTGGGAGAGTGGGCAAGGAAGTGGCAGATGGAAAACAGCGCAGCAAAATGTGCGGTCGTGCACTTTGGTAGTAGGAATAAAAGTGTTGGCTATTTTCTAAATGGGACGAGGATTCAGTAATTGGAGGCGCAAATGGACTTGGTGCAGCATTCCCACAAGATCAATTTGCAAGATGAATGGGCAGGAAGGAGGGCAAGTGGGCATGTTACCATTCATTTCAAGAGGACTAGAATATAAAAGTAGGGATGTAATGCTGAGGCTCTATTAGGCACTGATCGGACATTTGGAGTATTGTGAGGAGTTTTGGGCCCCAGATCTGAGGTGGGATGTGCTGGCTTTGAAGGGAACCCAGAGGAGGTTTACAAGAATGACCCTGGGGATAATTGGTTTAACGTAGGATGAGCGTTTGACGGCTCTGGGCCTGTACTCCTTGGGGTTTAGAAGAAGAATGGGATCCTCATTGAAATTTATGAAACTGTGAAAGGCCTGGATAGGGTCGATGTGGAGAGGATGTTTCCACTTGTGGGGGAGTCTAGGATCAGAAGGCACGGACATACCTTTACAAAGGAGATGAGGAGGAATTTATTTAGCCAGAGGGCAGTGAATCAGTGGAATTTATTACCATAGATGGTTGTGGAGGCTTGGGGATCATGCGCAGGCAGAGGAGATTAGCTTAAACTGATATCATGTTCTGCACAGACATTGTCGGCTGAAGGGTCTGTCCCTGTGTTGGACTGCTCCATATTCCATGTTCCATCGTTAGCTATAAATGCTGAGAACAAAAATGCTGAGGTCTTTCTGCACCTTGCTGCCTACACCTATGGTGACCTATGAAATGATTTAGACCTCTTAATCTGACAAACAGATATGAGGTAAGGCATCAAAATAGAGAGAGTACAGAGGAGATTTACAAGAATGTTGCCTGGGTTCCAGCAACTAAGTTACAGAGAAGGGTTGAACAAGTTAGGTCTTTATTCTTTGGAGCGCAGAAGGTTAAGGGGGGACTTGATTGAGGTCTTTAAAATGATGAAAGGGATAGACAGAGTTGACGTGGATAAGCTTTTCCCATTGAGGGTAGGAAAGATTCAAACAAGAGGGCATGACATGAGAATTAAGGGACAGAAGTTTAGGGGTAACATGAGGGGGAACTTCTTTACTCAGAGAGTGGTGGCTGTGTGGAATGATCTTCCTGCAGAAGTGGTGGAGGCAGGATCGATTTTAACATTTAAAAGTAAAGTGGATAGGTACATGGACGGGAAGGGAATGGAAGGGTATGGTCTGAGTGCAGGTAGATGGGACTAGGGGAAAATAAATGGTCGGCACGGACTGGAAGGGCCGAGTAGGCCTGTTTCCGTGTAGTAATTGTTATATGGTTATATGGTTATATTATATCAGGCCAAATCCATCTCAATTCAACAGCACATTCTCCAGGGTGGAAGATTGCAACCTTCACGTGGTCTGCCCTGTTTCGACTGATACAATCAACTCGACGTGCACAAACAGAAGATCAAATAGAACAAGTTGTCCTCCAACTTTAGTCTGTGCACGCCACACGGAAGAAGTAGAAGAAGAAGCACATTCTCGCAACCCTCTCACGCATATACAAAACGGCATGTCAGAAACCAAAATTCATGTCATCCATTTTATTTCTTCAAAATCCTTAGGTCATCAACTCCGTCCAAGCCTTCAAGAAATTGCAGATAATTGTGCACAACCTCCCTTCCATTAACTCCATCTGCACCTCACACTGCCTCAGCAAGGCCACCAGCATAATCAAGGACGAGTCTCACCCCGGTCACTCCCTCTTCTCCCCTCTCCCATCAGCCAAGAGGTACATAAGTGTGAAGAAGCACAGCTCCAGATTCAGGGGCAGTTTCTTCCCAGCTGCTATCAAGCAATTGAGCCATCCTATCCCCAACAAGAGGAGGGTCACGAGCTACTATCCATGTCATTGGAGACCCTTGAACTATCTTTGATCGGACTTTACTGGCCTTTATCTTGCACTAAATATTATTCCCTTTATCCTGTATCTGTACACTGTGGATGGCTCGATTATAATCTTGTATTGTCTTTCCGCTGACTGGTAAGCACACAACAAAAGCTTTTCACTGTACCTCAGTACATGTGATAATAACCTATACTAAACTATACTAATGTGAAAAAAACAACATTTTGGAAGAGGCAATGTTATTTTTTTCAGCATTTCTATTCTGGCTGTGTTTCCACATGTTCGGGGAGTGCAGCCGTGATGAGATTCTGCGACCTTAAAGATACAAATTTGATGAAACTCCATTAAACAGAAATCTGGAAGGCAAGAACCTCTGTTCGAAGTGGTAGCAATCCATCACTTTATTTTTTTTCATTGCAATGGGTGGTCTGCTAAAAACCTGCCATCAAAACTGTGCCAGATCCCATTTGAACAGTTAATTCTACAGAGGCATGGCAATAACACCATGAAACCAATTTTCCCCTTCTTTTAGCCTGCCAAATAATCTGGATGCTTTTTCTCCATTTTACTCTGATATTATCATGGCTCATTTAAAAACGCAGGAGGTCCTGTTTTAAGACATTTGTCCAGAGAATAATAATGTGATGAAAAATGATTTCATGCCAAAAAATGATCATGCATCCTGAAGACCCAGGTGTGTATCCATCACTTTAATGTTAAACTTTGCAGATGAGGTTCTTGTGGGAAGAAAATATATGTTTAATCTTAAGGCATTGTAAAAGGATTTACCGCTGAGCTTTGAAATATCTTTAGAAGACCTTCACTACTACTCAGGAATGGTATTGAGATATTCAAAGGATGCCAAGAAGTGGTGAGGTAGGTTCTCACCTGTTTTAGCATGAACTACGTTAGTCAGCGAATAAGTGTTGAATTATCGTATAAATTTAAAAATACAGAACCCATTGGTGAAATACTGAAGTATTTTACACGCAAAAGTCTTTCAATATTGTAAAAGTTGAAAAGTTGATGCCAATTGGGTCAAATTACAGTGCCTGCTACATCTGGTGCAAATAAAACTATTTTAAAAAATCAGTTTGTTAACTCTGACCTGTCCTTGCATTTTGTGCTTTTTTAAATACAATCGCGCATCATCATCATCAGCTCTTTACTTCAGAAGCGGAGAGTCATACAGCATAGGAAAGGCACTTCAGCCCAAATTGTGCTTGCTGACTGAGATGTCCCATCTACTCTGGTCCCATTTCCCTGCATTTGGCCCATAACTCCCAACCGTTCCTATTCATGTACCTGTCCAAGTGTCTTTTGAATATTTTTTAATGTACATTCCTCAACAACCTCCTCTGGCAGCTCGTTCCATGTACTCACCGCATTCCGTATGAATAGGTTCCCTCTACGACAAGTGCCTCCAAGGTTCCTATTAAATCTTTCCCCTCTCACTTTAAACACAAACTGAAAACCGACGCTAGGGTGGGGTGAGCGGGCGTATAGAAGGGTAGTTGGATCTATCTCCGCTGCTTTCACTCCTTCGTTAGTTCTGGGGTTTTCCTGTTCTCTTTTCGTGTTTTTCTTGAAATTCTTTCTTTTCTTTCTCTTTTCTTCTTTCTTTCCCTTTTTTCTCCTTTTTCATTTTTTCCAATCTAGTTATTAGTTCATAAAATGTTGAAACCGAAGCAGTATGAAAATGGTATAACTGTTATGTCGATCATTCTCTCTTTGTACTATGGGTTCTAATAATAAATAAATAAATAAATAAACAATTAAATAAATAAAGATAATAGGTACAGGAGTAGGCCATTCAGCCCCACGAGCCAGCAGCGCCATTCCATACGATCGTGGCTGATCATCCAAAATCAGTACCCCGTTCCTGCATTCTCCCCATATCCCTTGATTCCGTTATCCCTAAGAGCTATGTTGAACTCTTGAAAACACCTAGTTAGCTTGGACTCAGTGGGCTGAAAGGCCTGTTTCCATGCTGTATCTCAAAACTGAAAGATAAAAGATCGAATATGAACATGGCAGTATGTGGGGAGCAGTAATTGGGGTGATTGTGGCTTGCTGGGGAAAGTTGAGGATGGATTGGTGCACTGGAGGTTTTAGTGGAGCATTTATCAGGGTGCATTGTAGCTGAGCTATGGGCTATGGTTAGTTCCAGGTGTCTGGTCAATTTGATGAGGGGAGCTTATCAATTGATAATTATTTCATTGTTTTGTTGTTGGTACCAATGACAATTAAACACTCTTGACCGACCTGTTGTGTTTGCTATGTGAACCGACAGTGCAAAGTAGGATGGCACGGCGGCGCAACGGTAGAGTTGGTGTCAGAGATCCGGGTTCAATCCTGACTACAGGTGCTGTCTGTACGAAGTTTGTACGTTCTCCCTGTGACTGCGTGGGTTTCCTCCCACATTCCAAAGGCGTGCAGGTTTGTAGTTTAATTGGCTTTTGAAAATTGTCCCTAGTGTGCAGGATAGAATTAGTGTATGGATGATAGCTGGTTAACATGGTCTAGATGGGTTGAAGGGCTTATTTCCATACAGGGCCAAGGCTTGTATCTCTAAATGAAACTAAACTAAACTAAACTAAACTTAAACTAAAAAAAAGTCTGTATTGAGCGATAATATGGATTTGCCATCCAGACATTTCATAAATGAGCGGATGGAGTCCAAATGAACTTCACACCATCTAGAAAAGACACAAAGTGCTGGAGTAACTCGGCAGGCCAGACAGCATCTCTGGACAACATGGAGAGGTGACGTTTCAAGCTGGGACCCCAGTTCAGACTTCATCTTCAGACTTCATCTTCAGAATATCAAGGTTATCCTCAGCATTCTGGCCAGCAAACTACACCAGTCTGTTAATGACTTGCAGCAACTCTCTGCTCCTGCTCCATGCACAGACGTTCAGCCTTCAATGCTGCAGAGTATGTAGCCGAGCGCTGCACTCCATGTGCACTGATAGATTCCTCTAGATCTGTCGAGATGCCTGAAGCACATCCTCGGCTTGTTGGAGGCTCATTCATTCATTCACGCATCTGGTTGTCAGATGGCTTTGGCTTTTCCGCTCCAGGTGCTTATTGTTTGGGATCTTCATAGGTTTTATCAACCACATTTAAAGGGGAATCCCTTCTGAATGAGCTACCAGTTGCTATATCTGCTCGGAGATGTCAAGAGATCAGCCAGGGTGGACCACCCAACAGGTAGGCATCTTGGCAGTCGCCTGGAATCTTCCACAAAACAATATATGTGTTTTGCGTAGAAACAGGGAACTGCAGATGCTGGTTTACACAAAAGGTCGCAAAATGCTAGAGTCATTCAGCAGGTCAGGCAGCATTTCTGGAAAATATGTATGGGTGACATTTGGGGTCTGGACTCTTCTTCAGACTGATTTGTAGTTGACTATTTTGTGGGTGCACATCATAGTCATAGAATCATACAGAAACAGGCCCTTCGGCCCAACTTGCCCACGCCAACCAACATATCCTATCTACACTAGTTCCACCTGCTTATGCTTGGCCCATACCCATCTAAACCTGTCTTATCCATGTACCTGTCCAAATGTTTCTTGAATCGTGCAATAGTACCTGCATCAGTTTAGTTTAGTTTAGTTCAGAGATACAGCGCCCTCCAGCACATCGAGTCCGCCCCCTCATATTAACACTATCCTACACACAGTAGAACAATTTACATTTATGCAAAGCCAATTTACCTATAAACCTGCACGTATGTGGAATGTGGGAGGAAACCGAAGATCTCGGAGAAAACCCACACTGTCACGGGGGGAACGTACAAACTCTGTACAGACAGTACCCAGAGTAAGGATCGAACCCGGGTCTCTGGCGCTGAAAGCGCTGTAAGGCAGCAACTCGACCGCTGCGCCACCATGCCGCCAGTTGAATGTTGGTGGTGAATGGTAAATGCACAAGAAAGATGACATCACGTCTGTGAGTTAGAAATGAATGTATACGTTTTCCAATGTATCACGTAATAATCAAGGGAAAGACAGATATAAACCATTGAGAAGCAACCATGCATGATTGCCCAGTCTTCATTAGATATCACACAGGAGGGACTTGTCCATCTAGCACTAGGTCGGCACGGTGGCGCAACAGCCTTTCAGCGCCAGCGACCCAGGTTCGAGCCGGACTACGGGTTATGTCGAAGGTAGACACAAAATGCTGGAGTAACTCAGCGGGAGAGGCAGCATCCCTGGACAGAATGAATGGGCGACGTTTCGGGTCGAGACTCTTCTTCAGACCAAAGAAAGGTCTTGACCCGAAACGTCGACCATTCCTTCTCTCCAGACATGCTGCCTCACCCGCTGAGTTACTCCAGCATCTTGTGTCTACCTTTGTTTTAAACCAGCATCTGCAATTCTTTCTTACACTTCTGTACGGTGTTTGTAAATTCTCCCCGTGACCATGTGGGATTTCTCCGGGAGCTCTGGCTTCCTCCCACTCTCCAAGGACATACAGGTTTGTAGATTAATTGGCTTCAGTAAACTTGTAAAATTGTCGCTATGTGGAGGATAGTGATAATGTATGTGGTGATCGCAGGTCAGTACGGACTCGATGGGCTGAAGGCTCTGTTTCCGCGCTGTATCTCTAAAGTCTAACACAAAGTCTAAAGTCACTAATGGCAGCAGCAAGCAGACTTAAACAGCCAATCGTATTGAGTTTTGATGCAAAGAGCTAACATTACAAATTATTTTTGATACATTTCAAGAGCCCAAAATAAAGATTGGAACATATACATGAAAATTAGATAATGGGTCATTAAAGAATAAAACGTCCTCACTAGGTATGTCTTCCATGATATTTATTGCTTATCCCTAACAGTTTGCATTGGAAAAGCAATTAAACATCTACCACATTTGTTGATACTAACCAGACCAGGTTTTCTTTAGATTTCCATCCTTGAAGGATATTAATGAAACAAATGTGTTTTTACAATGCCCCAGCGGTTTCATGGTTACTTTCAATGAGACAAACTTTCTCTTTTAAATTCCACATATAATTGATCACTTGAATTTAACTTCCTTAGCTGCCACGTTAGGATTTGAACTCACATTATTTGGGATCTTCAGCAGCTAATCCACTAATGTAACCAAGATGCCATTGCACCCAGCAATATTATAAACACATTTTGAAAAAACTCTCTTTTATGGTTTTGGTATTTTGAACTGTTTAGGAAAATAACTGCCCATATATATAAAATTTGAATTTTAGAATGGGTTATTACGTCACAATTAAATTTAGTTTAAAGATACAGCGTGGAAACAGGCCCTAGGCCCACCGAGTCCGCGGCGACCAGCAATCACCCCACACACTAGCACTGACCTACACAAAAGGGACAATTTACAATTTTTACCAAAGCCAATTAACCAACAAACCTGGACGTCTTTGGAGTGTGGGAGGAAACCAGAGCAGCTGGAGAAAACCACGTGGTCACGGGGAGAACGTTCAAACTCCGTACAGACAGTACCCATAGTCAGGATCGAACCGGGTCTCTGGGTTGTAAGGCAGCGACTCTACCGCTGCGCCACCGTGCTGCCCCGTTGTATGCCATAGCGTATCTCTCGAAGCTGAATTACACCTTCAGGAACAAAGCACAGTTTTCAGAACTTTTTAAAAGCAAGAATAGTTTATAACCACATTATTTTGTTTTCAGTTCACAGAGTTACTGATTGGGGATGATCAGCCATGATCACATCGAATGGCGGTGCTGGCTTGAAGGGCTGAATGGGCTGCACCTATTGACTATTGTCTATTGAGTTCTGTGTAATGCACTGGAAAGGATTGAAAAGCAACATACCTTGTGAAGGGGTCAGGGATCACTGGATTACCACCTTTGAATGGACTGATGTTACCGCCAGGTTTCATTGAATGGGAACTGATAGCCCCACTATTGAGTTCCACCCAAACTGTAGGCTCATTTCTTCAACTTGGCAGTTTGTTATCCTCAAAGATAGACGCAAAAGGCTGGAGCAACTGAGTGGGTCAGGCAGCATCTCTGGAGAAAAAGGAATAGGTGACGTTTCAGGTCAAGCCCCTTCATCAGACTGATGAGCTTTTTTGTATGATACAGATAAACTCTACGTGCTGGGTTGACTATTCTACCTTTTGGAGAAGAAGACTTTTGGGGTGGATTCTGATTTAGATTCTCAGTCTTTGACTTCTTCCCCAATGCACCGCTAAACACTAATATAATCTTAGGTATTAAATAAGTAATATATAATCTTAGGTATTAAAAAATAAATTGGATCACATTGCTTCCTCTCTCTTTTCTCTCTGTAGTGAAATAAATTAACCAATTTATGCTTTGGAGGCATTTTTGGCCCACCGAGTCCGTGACGACCAGCGATCACCCCATACACTAGCACCATCCAACACACTAGGGACAATTCACAATTTGTCCTATTTATTGTCCACATCCATGTTCTCCAGAAATACTGTCTGATCCGCTGAGTTACCTTTGTATTTTGTGTCTTT
This sequence comes from Raja brachyura, assembly GCA_963514005.1. Next base: position 43,423,462 of record OY740796.1, read on the forward strand.
CTTTCCAATATGTCTTTCTTTCTTCTCAACAAAGATTCTTCTTCTTCTGAATAGGTAGGACCTTTGACTGTGCCCATTTTCCTGTTCTGCCTATCTGCTCAAAAAGCCATCTATCCCTCTCAAAACTGGGGTCCTCTCTTTTCACCCCAACTGGCTCCAAATTGAATGGAATCAATTTTATATTAGATATATAGTCCAAAAAACAAACTAAATGTGCTAACAAAAGGCAACATAGTGGCGCAGCGGTAGGGTTGCTGCCTTACAATGCCAGAAAACCGGGTTCGATCCTGACTACGGGTGCTGCCTGTTTGGAGTTTGTACGTTCTCCCCGTGACTTTGTGGGTTTTCTTTGGGAAGATCTGGTTTCTCCCCACACAGGTTTGTAGGCTAATTGGCTTGGTATTAATGTAAATTAGTAAGATAGTCTTAGTGTGCTGGGATCACTTGGTGGGCCGAAGAGCCTGTTTCTGCACTGTATCTCTAAAGTAAACTAAATTAAACAAATCGGCCTCTGCAAAGATGGAACTTTTTGTGAATCGACAAGAGTATGTGGTGGGCAGCACAGCGGCGCTGCCGGCAAAACTGCAGCTTCACAGAGGCAAAGACCCAGTTTCAATCCTGACCTCAGGTGCTGTCTCTGGGGAGTTTGCACGTTCTCCCTGTGACTGCGTGGGTTTTTTCTCTGGGTGCTCCGGTTTCCTCTCGTATATGGGTTTCTAGGTTAATTGGCCTCCGTGGATTTCCCCCATATGTATCGGGAGTGGATATGAAAGTGGGATAACATAGAACTATTGTGAACGCGTGATCGATGGCCGGTGTGGACTTGATGGGCCGCAGGGGCCTGTTTCCATGCTCTATCTTGAAAACTAAAAGAAAATATTTCACCATCCATTAACTCTGATCACAAGAGCATTCCATAATTGCTGGCCACTGCTTCCCATTCCCCAACAAGATTCCTCCCTTCCACTGTCCCCCACACCCATTCCCCTTGACCAATAACTGCCTGAACCCATAACCAAAATTCCGTAGCTCCATTTGCTCTGACATTTTATTTTATTCACATGCTCAAACTATGATGTTTTATTATTAATGTTTAATGTTTCATGTGTCATTCTCAATTGTTACTGTCTGTCGTGTTGTTACTTGCGAGTGGAGCACCAAGGCAAATTCCTTGTATGTGTACGTACTTGGCCAATAAACTTATTCATTCATTCATTCATTCACTCATCACCACCAATCTTCCTCCCGCATTAGCACAAGCTGTAAAGGAGGGGCCTCCTTAAAAGTGTTCTCCCACATCCCACAAATCACTGAGCAAATGCCAAAGTTGTGTGTCTTGCTAGAAACTGGCATCTATGAAATGCACACGTCAGATTTCAACAGTGTTAAATGCTAGTCATTAATTGAAGCACAGATGACCCAGTTCCCTGATTTATTTTTGATTTATTTTTGGCATTAGTGCATATGCATTGTCCATTTCACTTTAGACTTTAGACTTGAGTGATACAGCATGGAAACAGGCACTTCAGCCCACCATGTTCATGCCTGTTTCAAGAGGTAAAACTACACTCAATATTTCACAGTAAGCAGCACCAGCCCAGCATTCTGAAACATTCTGAAACAGACTGGAAAGAAACAAGAACAAAATTAAATCCCTGCTTTAAATTTGTAGTTCATTGCTCATTTAATGCTTTATGAGGTAACTAAATTCAGCAATCCCTGTGCAAGGTCTGCTGCAATGTAACCACATTCATACCATCAGCAGTTTGAAGATGTTTCTGTATTTAAACACAATTGCTGTTATATTTATGGTCGCCAATAAAACTTTTTTTACTTTTTTAATAGTTCATAATTACACCATTAGCACCATTCTGACACTGCTGAAGGTACTTAGCTTGTTGCCTAGCAACTTAAGTTGCCTATAAAGTTTTAGTTGAGTTTAGAGATGCAGCGCGGAATCAGGCCCAACGAGTCCGAGCCCGAGCCGAACAGCGATCCCCGCACACTAACGTTATCCTACACACACTAGGGACAGTTTTACAATTTTACCGGAGCCAATTAACTGTGCGTCTTTGGAGTGTGGGAGGAAACCGGAGCACCCGGAGAAAATCCACGCGACCACGAGGAGAATGTACACACTCCGTACAGACAGCACCCGTAGTCAGGATCGAACCCGGGTCTCTGGTGCTGTGAGGCGGCAACTCTACCGCTGCGCCAGAGAACTATCTTTGCCAATTTATGCCAAAATCCAATTAGCTTAAGGCCACTGTCATTTCCCAAAGAAACCAGGACTCCAATAGAAGTTAGGTTGAATAAAGAATTAGTGAATTTAAAAGGAGTCAAGAATGTATATCACGGAAACGGCCTTCACTTTGCTCATGTTATAGTTGGATACACCAGTTATAGAGTCATACTGCACGCAAACAGGCCCTTCGGCCAAACTCATCCATGCTGACCAAGATGCCCGATCTAAGCTGGTCCCATTTGACTCATATCCCTCTAAATCTTTCCCATCCATGTACCCGTCCTTCAATTGATGTTATACAGTAGTACTGCCTCAACTATCTCTTCTGGCAGCCCACCAAATATGGACAGTTTTATCAATTATTTGTGTTTACAATATTATCATTTTTAAATCTAATCATTTTATTGTGCTGGTGTGGTAAATTTCCAGGCAGAACTTAAGGCGAACATAAAATGACCGGTTTCACTTTAATGCCTTGTATTCATGAGTTCCTACGGGTTAATGAGTTTATGAAGTTTCACTGTGGCACAGCGGTAGAGTTGCTGCCTTACAATGCCAAAGACCCGGACTATGGGTGCTGTCTGTATGGAGTTTGTACGTTCTCCCAATGGCATGCGTGGGATTTCCCCGGGTGCTCCAATTTCCTCCCTTAATCCAAAGACGTACAGGTTTGTAGGTTAATTAGCTTTGGTAAAGATTGTAAATGGTCCCTAGTGCGTAGATTAGTGCTGTTGTGCGGGGATTGTTGGTCGGTGCGGACTCGGTGGGCTGTAGGGCCTGTTTCCACGTAGTACCACTAAACTAACGCTAGAGGCAGGAAACATGTTCCCGATGTTGGGGGAGTCCAGAACCAGGGGCCACAGTTTAAGAATAAGGAGTAAGCCATTCAGCACGGAGACGAGGAAACAATTTTTCTGACAGAGAATTGTGAGTCTGTGGAATTCTCTGCCTCAGAGTGTGGTGGAGGCCGGTTCTCTGGATACTTTCAAGAGAGAGCTAGATAGGGCTTTTAAAGATAGCAGTCAGGGGATATGGGGAGAAGGCAGGAACGGGGTACTGATTGGGGATGATTAGCCATGATCACATTGAATGGCAGTTCTGGCTCGAAGGGCCGAATGGCCTACTCCTGCACCTATTGTCTCTTGACTGTTGTCTAAACTAAACTAAACTAAGTTGCTAATTGGCTTCCTAATGATCTTCAGTGAACCCAGCGGAGTCCCAGGGATTGCATCATTGTCTGCTGGCTTCCTGTATAAAGACAGATACTGTTTAAACAACATTTTTGAGTGATTACTAAATGTTGTCATCATCCATACTGTACACTTTTTGCCCTTCTCCATGGATTGTCACCTTGTCGTGGTGGAGAAGCTTGTGTGGTCTTGAGATCCTGAGAGCGATGCCGTCTGGAGCTATGCTCCTGGTAGGGCCACCCATGGCGGAAAGTTCGAAGGGGAGGTCTCCGACAAAGAGCAATCCAAACAAGACCTCAACGGTGGAACAGGCAGAGGGTGATGCTGACTTCAGCGGAGCTGGGAAGGCGGATGAAGGCTGCAGAAGAAAAGGGTCTCCGGTCGTCTTGGACTCTATGCCACTGGATTCTGACCCAGATCTGTCAAGGACCGTGGGGTGGCTGTCTGTGCACCAGTCTCCGCACGTTAAACAAAGTCACGCACAGGCGTCCTCCATGAGAGCACAGTAATACTCATTTCGAATGACCCTCCGATGATGATGATGATGATGATGATGAATCTTTTTTTGTCATGAGCTATGGAAAGGAAACGAGCAGTAAGCATTCATTTAAAAGCTCAGTTAAGCATCCCAGCGGCACAAACAACCAACTGACTGGAGTATATCACATTTACATTTATAATATCAGCCACTGTAAACTGCACACACTCGGCATCAAATGAAATCTTCTAAACAACAAATAATGGGGCTAAATTTATTTTAACATTTGACAGTCTTTAAAGTTGCGTAAATCAAAGCATTCATCTTTCAGGTGGGATCTTGACAGACAGTGATTTACTTCCTTATTCTCCAGGGATTGCAGTAGCACTAAAGGTAAAATAATGAAAATAATCCAGACATCCAGCAATTATTTAATTTTTTTTCTGTATTTTAACTGCACTCGCACATGTGCTGGTTCAATGGAATATCCAATGGACATTTATAGGAAATAAATTAAAGAATTGAATGTAAAACATATGGGTTCCATGGGTTTATTTGTAAAACTCTGCATCAAAGCTTTTCCAGATCTCACCATATTAGCTATGTTTTTCCAGTCCAATGGAATCATGAAGGTAACCACAGACTTCCTTGATAGAAAACACATGAAGAGCTGGCCAGAATGTAATGTGAACGCGTATAGAGGCTTGGCCAACTGTGTGCATTACTTCAGCTAAAATGAATATAAGAAACAAATAATTGGATGTTGCTTCAACCAACAACACTTAACTTCAAAAGTAAAGTCGAACTGCTATTCTCCAGCTTTTGAAATAAGGCAGCTTTCTCTTTTTAATAATAGATAGCTGGGAATGCGTGGTTAACAAAAAAAGCTCCCTCTTTTCACAAATGTCCAGTAGTAAAATGATTTATAGATATTAAAAATTTCCTGATAGTTTTATGCACTTTGAAAAAGGAATCTGAATAAAAGCTACATTCACAGTCCAATAAAAACTGTCTGCTTGTAAAATCCCACTGAACACCAAGGAATCTATAAAAATATAAAGAGATTAGCTCGTGGCACACGAAGAAACCACAAGACTCAAGAATGTCCCTTGAGACCTTATGGTCCAGACAACACTGGCATATTTCTTTCTAACCCACAGATTGGAAGGGGTGGATTTCATTTTAGATTATATTATTTCTGATCAGCTGGTGCCCAGGAGTGTGAATTTGCTTTTGGCTTACCACTTTAGAGCCAGTAGCAACTTGTCCTTTAGATACGCTGCCAAGGAAAATGATTTTTTTTGGGACTATACCAAGTGTTCTTAAGTTTGACCAATCATTTCTGAAGTCTCAAATAGGGTTTTGGATTTTAAAACAAGGTTGACCTTGAAAATTAATGTTCCTGATTTATCAAACATACTTTTTTTTTCATGAGGAAGCGCTGGAGTAGCTCAGCGGAGACAGGCAGCGTCTCTGGAGAACATGGGTTGGTTTTCGGGTCGGGACTCTCCTTCACGCTCATAGGTGATATCTCGAGTTCTTCGGACTCACATGTGACGTTTCGGGCCGGGACCCTTCTCAACCACCTTGTTTCGTGTTTCTACACACATTCTTTTTCATTCTCATTAAAAAAAACTTGGAAATCTTTCTATTATATTTCTATGCCCTGAATAAAACAATTGCATGTAAATAAATATAACAAAGCAAGGCTGAAGTTGGAGAGTGGAATTTGTTACCCTGCTTACATATAAATGAATAACCAGCAGATTTTTTTGCATTAACTTGATGAGACAGTAATTATAAACAAACATTGCCTGGCCTTTCTGCACTGTATCAAAGGAAATTAATTTATTTCTTTTCTAAACATTGTCATTTGTTTATTGAGTTTTGTGTGGGCTTGACTTCATTAAACCGTGCGAGTCTGCATCAGCAACAGAAAACAATATCACCCTTGTTGAACTGATTCATAAGACTCATTATATATATAAAAAAACTCTGCAGGCAGTTTTACCAGGTGCTTTTGGCAGCTTCCACTGACATAGAATGCAGTGAATGTGTGTGTGTGTGTTTGTCTGTGTGTGTGTGTGTGTCTGTTTCTCGGCGACTACAATACACTAGCCGCGTACACTAAACACCAAGTGCCTCTCTGTGTTTGAATTATGAGGCCTTTAAATTCCTCCAAGTTGGAAACTATTCACTTACAAACAGAATAGTTGAATATTTTTCCATTATTCAGCTTCCATGTGCTTTGTGCTTTGAATTTTAGGTCAATTATACACACGGCAAACCCCACTTCAAGTCATCTAACTTTCGCCTCTTTTCCATTATTGCCCCCACAGAACTGCTCTGAAATAATATTCATGATTACTATATATTTTTATGATATGACTGTAAAATAATGTTTTTCCCTGTCTTATTCCCGCTACTCTGCCAGTTCTGGTAATTCTGGGGTTTGGCATGTTACAATCCGTGGGATTGAGACAGCATGTGGTTAGCATGTCATTCGAGATGAGGCAGACACACGCTCATAAGTTATCGGAGCAGAATTAGGCCACTCGGCCCATCAAGCCTGCTCTGCCATTCAATCATGGATGATCTTGCCTTTCTTTGCCTCTCAACCCCATTCTCCTGCCTTCGCCCCATAACCTCTGACTCCTGTATTGATCAAGAATCTCTCAATTTGCGCCGTAAAAATACCCAAAGACTTGGCTTCCACAGCCATCTGTGGCAATGAATTCCACTGATTCACCACCTTGGTTTAGTCCATAGGCATGCTTGCTCCAGCCCTCTCAAGAGTCAAGAGTGTTCAAGGTTTCAAGGTCAGTTTATTGTCACATGCACCAATTAAGGTACAGTTTAATTGTCATATGTACAAAAATAGAACAATGGAATTCTTATTTGCAGCAGCATAAAAGGTCTGTAGACACAATAATGGATAACAATATAAACAAACCAAAGGGTAGTGGATATATGGATTGAGCTGCCAGAAGAGGTAGTTGAGGCAGGTACTATCACAATCTTTAAAATACATTTGGATAGTTTCATGGACTGGAAAAGTTTATAGGGATAAGGGCCAAATGCAGGCAGATTGGGTTAGCATCGATGGAACATCTTAGTTGGCGTGGGCAAGTTGGGCCGAAGGGCCTGTTTCTCTGCTGTATGACTATGACTCAATAAAAAGTTCAATAAAAAAACAGTGTTAAGAGAATGATATTTAAACCAAAACAAAAGCCCGAAGTCCCTGGTGCAATCGGATGGTTGATTGATCGAAATTGTTCAATGTAGTGTAGACAAAGCTGTTCTTGAACCTGGAGGTCACAGTTCTCACACTCCTCTTCCTGATGGCAGGAGTGAAAAGCTCTCATGCTTTTTGTGAATGAACTTGGTAAGCTCTGCTGAACTTATTATTTTAAGAGGATCTGATCTCTCGTGATCATTATATTTCACTTTGAGCAATGGAAATATTAACTCTACATTCGATACTGTCACAAAAAAAAAGCAACTTTAATTTTTAATTTCCACTTAGTCAACAGTAAAAACGACAGGTAAATATCAGGTCAAAGGAGAGAAGCAATACTGCTCAGCAGAGAACCACATCTACTATTGAACACAAAAAATAAGTTATGGATTATGATTTGGGGTGGGGAGAGAGAGAAAGAAAGAGGGAGGGAGAGAGAGAGGGAGAGAGACAGAGAGGGAGAGAATAAAGAGACGGGGAGCGAGAGAGGGAGAGGGAGTCGAGAGAGGGTGAGCGGGAGAGGCAAAGAGAAGCAGAGATAGAGGGTGAGAGAGAGGGAGGGGAGAGAGGGTGAGAAGGAGAGGCAGAGAGAGAAAGAGAGAGAGATAGAGGGAGAGGGATAAGGGAGAGATGGATGGAGAGGGAACACGCGGTGTCCACGGGGACTCTAGAGGCCTTCCATCAACGCTGGTCACCGCGTGGGGTTGAGAGTATTGTAAACAATGAATGTACTGTTGTACTACAATGATTTTTTTTGATATAGTGTTATTTTGATTATGTTTTGATGTGCTGTATCATATGATTGTGTCGAATAAAGTTTCTGAAAAGAAAAAAAAAGGGAGAGATGGAGAGAGACGGAGAGAGGGGGAGAGGGGAGGGAGGGAGGAGAGAGAGGGGGATGGGCAAAGGAGAGTGGGAGAGAGAGAGGGAGAGAGAGAGAGAAAGAGAGTGTAAGAGAGGGAGAGGGAGGGAGAGTGAGGAGGGAGAGAGAGAGAGAGAGAGAGAGAGAGAGAGAGAGAGAGAGAGAGAGAGAGAGAGAGAGGGAGAAAGAGAGAGAGAGAGAGAGAGAGAGAGAGGGAGAGGGAATCGGAAGGTGCCATTGCAAGGTGCGCATGATTAGGAGGTAAAACCGTTGAGAGAAGCAGTGACTGAATTACATTCTCTGAGAACCTGGCTAGTACGCAGCTGGGTGGCCTGAAATCTGAGCTGGAAGGTGTGTGGGACAAGATGGCAGCTAAGACAAGTACAGAGGAAGTTGACATGTCTGTGGCAACGAGCCTGAGTAAGAATGGGGTTGAAGGGCAGAAGAGAAGCAGAAACAGCAGAGGTTTGGGGGGAGAAGCAGAGAGAGGAAATCACAGGACAAGAGGAAAACGGGGCGGGGAGAGAGAGAAAGAGAGAGGGAGGGAGGGAGAGAGAGGGAGTGAGGGAGAGAGGGAGAGAGTCTCTGCCTCAAAAAGGCTGGCAATATCATCAAGGACCCACAACATCTTGGCCACACACTCATCTCCCTGCTACCTTCAGGTAGAAGGTACAGGAGCCTGAAGACAGCAACGACCAGGTTCAGGAATAGCTACTTCCCCACAGCCATCAGGCTATTAAACCTGGCTCGGACAAAACTCTGAACATTAATACCCCTTTATCTGTTATTTGCACTTTATCAGTTTATTTATTCATGTGTGTATTTATGTATATAATGGTATATGGATACACTGATCTGTTTTGTAGTCAATGCCTACTCTGTTCTGTTGTGCTGAAGCAAAGCAAGAATTTCATTGTCCTGTCAGGGACACATGACAATAAACTCTCTTGACTCTTGAAACATCTTCAGAGTCGGTACACTCCAGATGGGGGAGATATTGAACAATTTATTTTCTTTGGTATTCACCAAGGAGAAGGACATTGAACTCTGTGAGGTAAGGGGGAAAAGTAGAGTAGCTATGGAAACTATGAGATTCAAAGAGGAGGAAGTACTGACACTTTTGAAAAATATAAAAGTGGATAAGTCTCCAGGTCCTGACAGGATATTCCCTAAGATATTGAGGGAAGTTAGTGTAGAAATAGCAGGGGCTATGACAGAAATATTTCAAATGTCATTAGAAACGGGAATAGTGCCGGAGGATTGGCGTACTGCGCATGTTGTTCCATTGTTTAAAAAGGGTTCAAAGAATAAACCTAGCAATTATAGACCTGTTAGTTTGATGTCAGTGGTGGGCAAATTAATGGAAAGGATACTTAGAGATAATATATAAGCATCTGGATAAACAGGGTCTGATCAAGAACAGTCAACATGGATTTGTGCCTGGAAGGTCATGTTTGACAAACCTTCTTGAATTTTTTGAAGAGGTTACTAGGGAAATTGATGAGGGTAAAGCAGTGGATGTTGTCTATATGGATTTCAGTAAGGCCTTTGACAAGGTTCCCCATGGAAGGTTGGTTAAGAAGGTTCAATCTCTGGGTGTTAATGGCGGAGTAGCAAGATGGATTCAACAGTGGCTGAATGGGAGATGCCAGAGAGTAATGGTGGATGGCTGTTTTTCAGGTTGGAAGCCGGTGACCAGTGGGGTGCCTCAGGGATCTGTGTTGGGTCCACTGTTGTTTGTCATGTACATCAATGATCTAGATAATGGGGTGGAAAATTGTATAAGTAAGTATGCAGAAGATACTAAGATAGGTGGTGCTGTGGGTAATGAAGTAGATTTTCAAAGTCTACAGAAAGATTTGGGCCATTTGGAAGAGTGGGCTGAAAGATGGCAGATGGAGTTTAATGCTGATGAGTGTGAGGTGCTACATCTTGGTATGACAAATCAAAATAGGACGTACATGGTAAATGGTAGGGAATTGAGGAATGCTGTGGAACAGAGGGATCTAGGAATAACTGTGCATAGTTCCTTGAAGGTGGAATCACATGTAGATAGGGTGGTAAAGAAAGCTTTTGGTGTGCTGGCCTTTATAAATCAGAGCATTGAATATAGGAGTAGGGAAGTAATGTTAAAATTGTGCAAGGCATTGGTGAGACCAATTCTGGAGTATGGTGTACAATTTTGGTCGCCTAATTATAGGAAGGATGTCAACAAAATAGAGAGAGTACAGAGGAGATTTACTAGAATGTTGCCTGGGTTCCAGCAACTAAGTTACAGAGAAAGGTTGAACAAGTTAGGTCTTTATTCTTTGAAGCGCAGAAGGTTAAGGGGGGACTTGATTGAGGTCTTTAAAATGATGAAAGGGATAGACAGAGTTGACTTGGATAAGCTTTTCCCATTGAGGGTAGGGAAGATTCAAACAAGAGGGCATGACATGAGAATTAAGGGACAGAGGTTTAGGGGTAACATGAGGGGGAACTTCTTTACTCAGAGAGTGGTGGCTGTGTGGAATGATCTTCCAGCAGAAGTGGTGGAGGCAAGATCGATTTTAACATTTAAAAGTAAAGTGGATAGGTACATGGACGGGAAGGGAATGGAGGGGTATGGTCTGAGTGCAGGTAGATGGGACTAGGGGAAAATAAATGGTCGGCACGGACTGGAAGGGCTGAGAAGGCCTGTTTCCGTGCTGTAATTGTTATATGGTTATATGGTTATATGTTTATATGGAGGAGACTTCATGGTGGTGTGGTGTCATGGAGACACAAGAGACGGCAGATACTGTCATCTGAAACAAAAATCAAACTGGTGGAGGAACTCAGCAGGTCAGCCAATATCTGTGGAGACAGAAAGACGTTTGACATTTGGGGTCGAGACCCTTCATCAGGTCCTGATGTAGGGTCTTGACCTCAAACGTCATCGCCGTAGATGCTGCCCGACCTGCTGAGTTCCTGCAACAGTTTGTTTGTTTTGTTGGAGAAGGAAAAAATAATAATTCCTCTGCTGAAAGATGTAGGTAGTCGGAGGCCAAATCAGCTTCAGTTTGGTGCTCCCCCTCCTTTGCTGGAATTGGCCAAGCAAAAAGAACATTCCAGAACTTATCGACTTGTCTCACATCCGAACACCGAACTGTTCAAATTCTACACCATATGACAACATAAAGAAAAAAAATAGTTGCTGCCTAGAAACCTAAGCAGATCCGGGAAATGTAAACACAACTTTCATCGGTGGCACAATTAAATCCTGTAGAAGATCAAACTATACTTACATGAGTTTACAGAAAGTTGAGAAGGGACAGGATATAATCCCCTAGGTCAGATAGCATCCCTAAGGAGAAGGAATAGAGGTGACTGTCTGAAGAAGGGTCTCGAACCAAAACATCACCTATTCCTTTTCTCCAGAGATGTTGGCTGACCTGCTGAGTCACTCCAGCTCCTTGTCTCAATCTTCGGTTTAAACCAGCATCTGCAGTTCCTTCCTACGTACGGATACAACCCCCCTTCTGCAATCAAGATGATTAGACCATTAGGAAGGTGTGCAGGGAAGATAAATATTAGAGGTAGCGTTATTAAAAAGGCTAAATTCACAGGGAGCAGATATAACCTGATGACATTCGCCGAGGGAGTGTTAAGGAAATAAAGAAGGAAGTGTAGAAGATTTGGATGAAATATTCAATAGGTCATGGTAAACAAGGGAGAGATCTGAAGAGTGGAGACTGCATAATGTGGAACTGCAAAGGTATGGTCTTGGGAATCACAATGGTTAGCTTGAATCATTACTAATTAAAAAAAAAACACTGCTGAGGGCATCGAAAGGGACACAATTCACGATCATCTATCAAAAACAAATGTGATTAACGAAAGCTAGCATAGATTTATAAATGTGAAATAATGTCCTTCAAATTGAGTGGACTTTGAGGATGTGACCAAATTCGTAGATGTGGCATCCTACAACTAGCATAGATCTTGACTTGCAAAATATGTTTAATGAAGTATCCCCGAAGAAATTGGAAGTGATGGAAAGGATGTAATTAGGAGGAAAGCAGCAAAGTGAATCAGAAATTGAGCAGAAAATAAGAAAAAGAGGTTAATTATAAATGGATATGAGTTGCATTGGGGAGAGGTGACAACTGAGGTACTCTGGAGATCAGACCTTAGTTCTCTACTTTCCCAATCTACATAAATTACTCAGGGAAGGGGATTAAAAGCAGTAATTCTAAATTTGCTGATTACCCTGATTTTTTAATGCACATTTAAAAATGCATGATATTATCCCAAAACAACTGCAGAGGTTTCTAATATGTTAACAGTGCGATATTAAATATGGGGTATTTTGGATAGTCTATACAATATGCAAAAAATGTGACCTCTTTTCCAAGGAATATATGACCATAATTTGATGAGTTTAGTTCAAGTTTAGTTTAGTTTAAACCAACATGGTTTAGTTCAAGTCTAACATCAGGGTGTTTTGGGGATTAAAATAGTTATTATTGTCAATGTTTAAGAAAGAACTGCAGATGCTGGAAAAATCGAAGGTAGACAAAAATGCTGGCGGAACTCAACGGGTGAGGCAGCATCTATGGAGAGAAGGAATAGGCGACGTTTCCGGTCGAGACCTTGCCTTAGATGCTGCCTCACCCGCTGAGTTCCTCCAGCATTTTTGTCTTCCTTCTTATTATTGCCAGTGGTTCTTTCATCCCATTTGTCTTGAATCATTGTTTTACTCCAACTTCTATAACAAGAACGCCACCGGAGTTTGACTTTTAGCAGGTTTAGTTTAGTTCAGGGATACAGCATGGAAAAAGGCCCTTCGGCCCACTGAGTCTGTGACACCCATCGTTCACACTAATTATCCCACTGCATGCTAGGGATACTTTACAGAGGTCAATTGACCTACAAACCCGCACAACATTGGGATGTGGGAGGAAACCAGAGCATCCACACGGTCACTGGGAGAACATATAAATTCCACACAAACAGCACCCGAGGTCAGGATCGAACCGGGGTTTCTGGTGCTGTGAGGAAGCAGCTGTAGCTCCGCGCCATGGTGCACCTAATAAATGTCCGTACATTTGCGCCACACACACTTGACACAAAATTTGACAGCTACCACTTCTTGCCATTGGCACAATGGGCTAAAAGGCACAGATAGTGTCATTGAGTCATGGAGTTGTACAGTATGGAAACTGGCCCTTCGGCCCATCTTGTCCACTCCACCCAACATGCCCCATCTACCTGCCTGCATTTGGCACATATCCCTCTATACCTGTCCCATCTATGTTCCTGTCTAAATGTTTCTTGCACAATGCGATCGTACCTGCCTCAACTACCTCCTGCGGAAGCTCGTTCCATACACCCACCACACTTGTGTGAAAAGGTTACCCTTCAGGTTCCTATCAAATCTTTCCCCCCTCACCTTAAACCTATGTCCTCTGGTTCTCGATTCCCCCACTCTGGCAAGAGACTCTGTGCGTCTACCCGATCTATTCCTCTCATCCTTTGCAGTCTCAATGGGGTAGAAGGAGGAGAGAGACCATTCAATTCCTTCGTCCCAGGTTGGTAAAGAAACCCTTCCTGAAATTGCCACCGAGTAGCAGCTCCAAATCAATGATCAGAAACAGATGGATGGAGAATGTTCATGTGAAATCCTGCAAATGAGGTGCATTGTAGAAGAGCCCACAAGCTTTCCTGTTGTGAAGCTGGTTAAATCATTGAGTAGGTGGGAGGCAGCAGAGGCATGTGCCCATTCCATCATCGTTAAGCGGATTAATTGAGAACATGCATAAGATGTGTGTCGTTAAAGTCCTCTCCAAAAAGCAGTTCCGGCACACGCTCTTTAGAGTAACCAACTCGTGATCCAGGCATGAGCCCTGATTTCTTGGCGCAGTAGCAAAATATTAACGGATATAGGTCATTAGAAATTAAAAGCAGAAATTACTCAGCGGGTCAGGCAGCAGCCATGGAGAGATGTAAAGGGCCTGTCCCTCTTTCATGACCTAATTCACGACCTTTTTTACTCGTGGACATTTTTCATCATGCTAGAAAAATACCCCGACCTACTTGATGCCACGAGTACCTACGACTAGCATCGCGGCCTGCTACGACCTTTCTACGACCTCCTACGACCTTGTGACGACCATGCTGCGAATATGAGTCAAGGACAACTCGGCAGAGGTCGTGAATTAGGTCATGAAAGAGCCTTAACAGAATTGGGAAAAGTAGGAGGTAAAGAAGGATTAAAGTGCAAAGAAAAAAGTAGGGTAGGGGAGGACATGAAAGGCTAGGGAGAGATTAGTTTAGTTTAATTTTAGGTTAGTTTAGTTTAGTTTATTATTGCCACATGACCCGAGGTACAGTGAAAAGCTTTTTTATTGCCAGTCAATGAAAAGACCAGACCTCTCCTTTTGGAGAGGACTTTAACGACACACATGTTATGCATGTTCACAATTAACCTGCTTAACGATGATGGAATGGGCACATACCTCTTACCCGATGATAGGAGAGGTTGAATGAAAATGGTGGAAAGACGAGTAATGAGTAAACCAGCTGACGTGTAGCAGGTGTAAATGGGGGAACAAAATAAAATGAGCAAAGGAAAATACTGTGAAGGCTGAAAGTGTGCACTAATTATGATGGGGTTACTGATTTGCCCAAAATTGTTGAATTCATTGTTGAGTCCTTAAGGCAACAGAGTGCACGGTTGAGTTGGTTGATCTAAAGCAGCCACCATCTGTTTTAGTGCCCTTAGATTATAGGAAGTGACAAACTAAATGGAGTTGCGTTTTTGAATGTCATTCAATAACACTACTGGAGGGACGCATGTTTGGATGGCAATAATGCATTTTAAGAAAATGAAGTGAGCTGATCCATGATTGAAGTCTTTTAAAACACTGACAACTGCTTAATGGACCAGGAGTATATAGAACAAAAGGTTCAGTTTACAATTGACTTTGAATTTAGTTGTTCACTTGTGGAAAAGGCTACCATTTGGTTTAATAAAGGCACAATCTGTCTATTTTTTCGAAATGAACTGGTCTGAGAATTTTGTTTAAATTAAGGAAATGCGTGAATCTCGAGGTAAACAGTTGAAATGTGTAGGAAGGAACTGCAGACGCTGGTTTACACCGAAGATAAACACAAAATGCTGGAGTAACTCAGCGGGGCAGGCAGCATCTCTGGATAGAAGGAAGGGGTGACGTTTGGGGCCGAAAGCCTTCTTCAGACTGAGAGTCAGGGGAGAGGGAGGCACAGAGATAGGGAAGGATAAGGTGTGAAAACGAGACATCAAAAGAGATGCAGTTCAAGGAAAATGTAAAATAGATCATTGTTGGCTCGGAGAAGGTGACAACGAAACAAACAGAGATAAAATGTAATCAGGGTCTGAAGAAGGGTTTCGGCCCAAAACGTTGCCTAGTTCCTTTGCTCCATAAATGGTGCTGCACCCGCTGAGTTTCTCCAGCATTTTTGTCTACCTTCGATTTTCCAGCATCTGCAGTTCCTTCTTGAACATAAAATGTGATCAGGGACAGTCAGACTGGTCGGAGAACAGGGATGGAGAGAGAGGGAAACCAAGGGTTACTTGAAGCTAGAGCGGTCAATACTCATACCACTGGGGTGTGAGCTGATCAAGCAAAATATGAGGTGCTGTTCCTCCAATTTGCACTGGGCCTCACTCTGACAGTGGAGGAGGTGTGGGACAGAAAGGTCAGTGTGGGAATTTAGAAAGGAACAAAGAAATTGCACCATTAATGGCGGAAGGCTATTGTGCAGGAGTGGGTCGTTACACTGTGGTTTTTTGCGTGGGGCAAAGTAGTTGCAATGGGTGTGTAACAAAAAAAAACAGTGTTTGTTTTACTAAGTCTGGAGCTAGTTAAAATGTCAAGGTAAAATATGTGAGGTGAATAGAAAAAGGGGAAAACTCCAGAACTAAAAAAAAAATGTGTGACCATCTGTTCTATAAATGCTAACCCACCCAGCACCATGGGAATAGTTTGTACAAATATGTATTTGAAAGTGGTTCCTTTAACATTTCCCTGGCCGAATTTAGCACGAATATTGCCCCGGCAATGGAAAATATGACATTTTTCTTTCTTTGCGTAAATGAGCGTTGTGTTTCCTTTATTACGGGAGGATAGCATCGGAAATATTTTTTTTTCCCTTTTCCTTAAAGCTGTACATGTTACTTCTGTGAAGCATCCTAGAGAGTGGTCTGGCTCAGGTCTGTTCAGTTGCTGCACATGTGGCTGGCAGATTTGGGTGCCAGCCAGCAATGGGCCTCCATTCCCTAACCACATGAGGGGGAGCTTGATATCTTGATTGCTATCCTGCAAGGCCACTTTATTTCAACCTGTTTTTAACAAATTCGGTTACTTCAAATAACTGCTTGAAACAATTCCATCTTAGCTAAATTAAATTTTGTGCATTTGTACATGATTAGATTTTCTTCAGTTATTTCTAGACTGGCTGTCTTCAGCTGTGCAAAGCAGCACTGTACATACTTTGAAATAATTTCGTAGATTAAGATACAAGAACAGAGAGCAGTAGTATTCTTGAAGCTTTGGAACATTAATATAATCTTTATTTTCAGAGTTGGAACCTCGGTGGCCTTATTAAGAATGTTTTGATTGTTTAAATGACAAAATAGCAAATGTTTCTCAATTATTTAATTAGTTTCCTTCTATTATTGGGTTTATTTAAGGATTGCATTTAGCTGGAGCTGCAATGTTTTTGTTCAAACTGGCTGCAGTGTGCACAGATTAAATGAACGTGAGCAAGTGATACAATATTGCTTCATTCCATTCAGCAAGAAACTGCCTTCAAAATGCAAAGGAATGTCTGAAAATAAAAGCTCTTCCCAGCAGTTTAACGTGATTATTCGTTGTGTTAAAGTACTCTATTTCTCGAATAATTTTCCGAATGCTCCCTCATTCTGTGGGAATTTCTCATATTGCTTCAGATCTGTGCAACAATCTAAACAGGATCCAGTCCCGAACACTGTTGAAATAAACACCAACTGTTCTGACCCCGGGGGCTATACTTGAGGTACCATTCCCATTTCACAGTTTTGGAATAATCCGACGCAATTCTCAGGAGCTGGTATGTCCACTGTCCTTGTAAACAAACAACAGGTGGATACATAGCTTTCATTCCTATTCCAAAGAACAAAGGTATCAGACAGCCTGAAGGAAGTGCAGTGTGAAAACTTTCTGGTAATAACCTTAAACTAGGTTTAGTTCTGTTTTTTTCCAATTTACCAGAAGGTACTGTTGTTCTAGGAACCATTCCAAATATAATCATTACTATATAATCCAACTGCATTTGTCACAGGTAAATTGTGTTGGATAAACAAGACGCCAGGAATATGGTCTGCATTTGCAGATGTGACTCTGTAATATAAGCCTTGTTTACTTTTGTCTAAGTATGGCTTGTGTAGACACAGACTAAAAGCGCCTGCATTTCTATGTTTAAAAAAAAAGCTAAATGTCAGCAGGCTGCAGAACAAGGGGGGATGGAGAAGTACGATGAATATAATATATGAACAAAATAACATAAATGAAGTCTAGCGCAAGAATAAACGGCCTCAAATTTCTTTATAAATTAGCTTATGGATTTTTCTACGAGTTTCTAAATAATGTATAGACGCCAGGATGCATTCTATTCAGGAAAACATTAACTAAAATCACAGTGTGAATTGGATACATTTTTCGAGTTCGTTCTTGTTGGAATTTTTATGAATATATTACTATCAATCCACAGGTCACATCAGGAATCAATCTCTTTGGTGAATGTCAGAATGGGGATTGAAATGTGTTAAAGATGTCGTTATTTTAATTAATTTATCATTTGCAAAATAATTTACTGTTGGTTATTTAAAAGTGGTGAAAAATAATTCATGAATACACAGTATATTTTCTTATCGAATTGGGTTAAAGAAACTACCACAAACAGCTGCTCAAAAACATGCTAGCAATATGCTTATATTTCGTGATGGAATTAAGAAATTGATTAAGGGGCCACATGACCAGGGAAAGAAATAGGACTGTAATCATTATTCACATTAATAATAAATAAAAACTAAAAATGAAGTTCTTTCATGGTTTTTTGGCAAGGCAAAAATCAATAACAGAGATAATAAAAAATAAAATAGTGGAGCAAACAATGCCTTGTTGTGTGAGGAGGTGAAATGTATCAAGCAAAATGAGTTAATAAAATCAGCATTAATTAATATATATGAGCTTAGTTTCTTTGGTCTATGCAAATCAATTTAACATATCAATTCTACTGATGAACAAAACAGCAGGAGACACAATAAATAAAACTGAAAACCCAGGAGCACAGTTTGTGGAGAACCAGCATTGAGCCATTAATTGACTCTCATTAACACAGAAGAACATTTTAGGAGTTCAAAAAGTTACTGAAAGATGTATAAAACTTTCAGCTGTTTAGTTTAGTTTAGTTTAGAGATACATCGTCGAAACAGGCTTTTCGGCCCACCGAGTCCACACCGACCAGCAATCCCCGCACACTAGCACTATCCTACACTCACTAGGGACAATTTACAATTATACCAAGCCAATTAGCCTACAAATGTGTACATCTTTGGAGTGTGGGAGGAAACCGAAGATCTCGGAGATAACTCATGCGGCAATATGAAAAAATATACACCCTCCATACCGAAACTACCCGTATTCGAGGTTGAGCCCAGGTCCCTAGTGATGTAAGTGCTGTAAGGCAGCAACTTTACCGCTGCACCACCGTGCCACCCTGCAGGCTGTAGATTGTAAAATACATGATGTAAAAAATCATGCAGCGGGCTTTGCACTTGGTCAGCTTTTATATTCTGCTCAGATTGGTGGTGATTCTGTGGAATTCATTGCCATAGAACGCTGTGGAGGCCAAGTCAATGAATATCTTTAAGGCAGAGATAGATAGATTCTTGATTAGTGCGGGAGTCAGAGGTTATGGGGAGAAGGCAAGCGAATGGGGTTCAGAGGGAATGATAGATCAGCCGTGAATGAATGGCAGAGGAGACCTGATGGGCCGAATGGCCTAGTTCTGCTCCTATCACATGAATTTATGAACTTATACAGAACAAGTGTCCGCTCTCCATAACATGACTTTGCTGAAGTGAAATTAATTTGCATTACCACCGTTACAGTTCAGATATATAGTAGTGTGTCACGGTGACAGAACGGTAGAGTTGCGCCAGAGACACGGGTTCGATACTGACTACGGGTGCTTGTCTGTACGGAGTTTGTACGTTCTCCTCATGACCCACATGGGTTTTCTTCTGGAAACTCCGGTTTCCTCCCACTCTCCAAAGATGTCCAGGTTTGTAGTCTAATTGGCTTGGAATAAATGTAAATTGTCCATCGTGTGCGTAGGATAGTGTTAGTGTGCGGGGATCGCTGTTCGGCGTGGACTCGGTGAGCCGGAGTGCCTGTTTCCGCACTGTATTTCCAAACTAAACTAATAGTGAAAGACTTGAATAGAGTGGATGTGGAGAGGATGTTTCCCCTAGTGGAAGAGTCCTGGACCAGAGGGGACAGCCTCAGAATGGAAGCACGAGTTGAGGAGGGACTTGTTTAGTCAGAGGGCGGTGAATCTGTGGAATTCATTGCCACCAAAGGCTGTGGGGGGCAAGTCAGTGGGTATTTTTGAAGCAGAGATGGACAGCTTCTTGATGAGTAAGGGTGTCAAGGGTTATGGGGAGATGGCAGCAGAATGAGGCTGAGAGCAAAGGATAGATCAGCCATAATTGAATGGCGTAGGAGACTTGATAGATTGAAAAACCCAATTTTGCTCCCAGGACTTATGAACATAATAATTAGAACATAAGACATTGAAGCAGTAGTGAATCACATTTTTGCTCCACTACTGGGAAACGGCTGAGAAAACTCAGTGTCACATTCCTGCATTAATGCCATATCCACTGATACTGTTAATGTGCATAATAAATCTATTGAATTCTGTCTTCAAAATACTGTATCTGAGCCTTTCTAGCCCTCTAGGGCAAGAATCCTAAACATACTGGCTGAAGAAATGCCTTCTCAACTATGTCCTGAATGGCCTATCTCTTATAGAGTCATAGAGTCTTACAGTGTGGAAACAGGCCCTTTGGCCCAAACTTGCCCACACTGGCCAACATGTCCCATCTACCCGTGTATGGCCCCTATCCCTCTAAGCCTGTCCTATCCATGTACCTGTCTAAATGTTTCTTAAACATTACAATAGTATCTGCCTCAACAACTTCTCTGGCAGCCCGTTCCATACGCCTACCACCCTTTGCGTGAATATGTTACCCCACAGATTTTTATTAAATTATTCCCCCCTCACCTTAAACCTATGTCCTCTCGATCTCTTTCCCTACTCTGGGCAAGAGGCTGTGCATCTACCTGATCTATTCCTCTCATGATTTTATATTGTACACCTCTATAAGAAAACCCCTTATTTCATTTCGGAGTCACGTGAGTGACTTCGTGAAGAGCCCGCCGGCGCGCATGCTCGACATATCGTCGTAACGCGTTGCTGCGACGGCTGGCGGTGGAGCGCGCTCCTCGCCAGCCCTTCATAAGGGGCCACGGAGGTGAGTATTCTACCTTTAGTTGGTGGTCCTTGTTGTCTGATTATGTCTTGCAGCAAGGACATGGATGGGAGTTCGAAGGGCCGGAGGACGTCAGGACGAGTTCGCCGGTCAACAGTTCCGGGGCCTTTACCATCGGCAATACCTGCAGCGCAGGCCGGGACTCAGGCGGAGATGTGGGTAAGCCCTGTGATTACAGGTCCAGGTCCGCCAGCACACCACAGCTCGGAGGAGTTCGACGAGGAGGAGTGTGGTGTGCCGCCAGAGCAGGGGGACCCTGCCATGGCAGTCAGGTCGTCAGCGGGCTCGCTGGCAACCTCGAGCAGGGCACGTGCCGTTGCACGGTCTGTTCCACTCAGCCCTCCGAGAAGGGGGAGGGCAGGAGCCCAGAAGCCTAACCCTGTTAGGGCTAAGGCATTGCCTATCGCGGAGGAGCGGTCAGGTTCCAGGGCGAGACCCGGGGCGGCTGTGAGGTCCAGCCGGCACACCCCGACTCTCGACGCCGGGACGGGTCGGTCGAGTCGGGTCTCGTCACGGTCGCCGAGCCCCCCATGGATGGGTGGGCGAGACCATGCGTCGGCAACGTCCACGATGTGGGCAGCCGGCAAGACTGCGCGGGCCCCAGGCAGCCATGCTTCGGCTGGTGCCGACACCTCGCCGCAAGTGCCCTTAGTGGCAGCGGCTTCAGCTCTCGCTAAACGGAGGCGATTGAACACGCCCGCGCAGGAATCGCGCAGTTTCGCCTCGGCGGCTGTTAGCGACAACTACCGGCACCGGCAGGGCCTCGACGAGGTGCGGGCCGATGACAGGAGCCCGGTTTTCTTTTCAGAGCCAGAGGACTCCGACCACCTGAGTGTTCAGGGTGAAGGGCGTATTGACCGTATGGAGCGGCTGCTGGAGCTCCTGCTTCAACGTCAACAACAGCAGGGCAGCAACAGGCACAGGGCGTCTTCACCAACATCTACTATCAGCCTGGAGCAGCAGGAGGAGGAGGTTCTGGTGGATCCCGTACCAACTCCGTTGGAGGTGCCAGCGGAAGAACTCTTGGATGTGGCGACCAAATTCGCGGCCCCACATACGGCTGGTCTTCCTCTAAATACAAAGCTGGCAGCCACAGTGGACTTTCTTAATAATCAGGTGCTGCAGGAAGAAGTCCTCATCCAGGCTATGAGCCGGCACAAGGCTCCATCAAACTGCAACTCCCTCAACGTGCCTGTGGTCAATACGCCAATATGGGGCAACATCAGTGCGGCTATCCGTCAACAGGAGCTAAAATTGCAGCGGATCCTGAAACTCCTCACGGCCGGTATTACCGCCTTTGCGCGGTCGGTGGACGGGGACGAACTGAATTTGGACCAGGAAGATGCTCTGGCCTTATTGTGCGCGACCCAGCACGAAATCAACGGGTTTCGCAAAAACAGCATTCGCCCAGCACTCAACCCGAAGTTTGCAGGATTGTGCAAACCACCGCCGCCGCCGCCGCCCCGTCAGCTCTTTGGTGAGGACCTCTCGAAGAGAGTCAAAGAGCTTGACGAACAAGCCAAAACGGTGGGGATCATGCGCTCTCAGAGTGCCCCCACACCGTCAGGCTCAAAAGCTCCATACATTCGCTCACGAGGGTCGGCCGGTGCCTCGACGAGGACTCGCCCTCTAGCTCCACAACGACAACAGCACCAGAACCAGCACCAAGGGTCTTTTTTAGGACAGGGTCGGCAGAGACCTTTGTGGAAATCGAAGACGCCGCGCCCTCAAGCCAACCCAGCACCTCCACGGCCACCCACACGTGTCAAGGACCGCCGGTAACCACGGAGGTGAGGGGGTCTGGTTCTCTTTTTTCTCTCTGTTTAACTTCCCATGTTGGTGGTCGTTTACGGTTGTTTTTGGATGCATGGGGTAATTTTACTGGTGATGAGTATGTGTTGCGGAATATTCGGGGGCATACAATTGAGTTTATTAATGGCGACATTCCTCCATCCCAGCACATGCCTGGTCGTACGTTCAAATTGTCTGCTGCAGAACAGGCAGCAGGTTACAAGGAAATTTTAAGTTTGGAACAGAAGGGTGTGATTGAGAAAACAGTGCATGAGCCAATTGAATTTGTTTCGAACATATTTACTAGACCTAAGAAGGATGGAGGCTGTCGTGTCATTATTGATCTAACCCGTTTGAATTCGTTTGTAACATATACTCATTTTAAAATGGATACGTTTGAAACAGCCAAATCATTGATTTCTCATGGCTGCTTTATGGCATGCATTGATTTGAGGGATGCATATTATTCAGTATCCATCCAGAAAGATGATAGAAGGTTTTTGAAATTTATCTGGATGGGGCAACTTTGGCAGTATAAGGCTTTGCCTAATAGGCTTACTACAGCCCCTAGATTGTTCACTAAATTGGTGAAGCCAATCATGGCTTATTTGAGACAATGACATCACATAGTTATGGCCTATTTAGATGATGTCTTTATTGTGGGCCACACCCTGCAATTGGCTGAACAGGGTGTTGCAGCTGCTGTCAATATATTTCAACAATTAGGATTCATTGTCCATCCAGAGAAATCGAAGTTCTGCCCTGCCCAGGTAATTGATTACCTAGGGTTCACGGTGAACTCAATGAGCATGAGGATAACTATACCAATTAACAAAATTGAGGAAGTCACTAAGGTGTGCAGAGATTTAATTGGCACCAATATACCATCGATTCGGCATACAGCCACAGTAATTGGCAAGTTAGTGGCTTTGTTTCCGGCAGCACGATATGGACCTTTGCATTATCAGAATTTGCAAAGAGCTAAAATTACTGCGTTAAAACGGAACGCTGGTCATTACGATCGATCTATGCAGCTGCCGTCCGAAGCGATAACTGAGTTGCAATGGTGGGTGTGTCACATTAGCAACTCATTTAAGCCTGTCAGGGAGGCTAATCCGGTGGTATATTTACAGACTGATGCAAGCTCCAATGGCTGGGGAGCTACTGATAATTGCTCTAGTTGTGGGGGTAGATGGGACACCCTTGAGGCATCGATGTTGTTGACTCAAGGGATTAACTATTTGGAGCTGCTGGCAGCATTCCACGGACTTCGTGCATATTGTTCCAAGCTTGTTGGAGCACACGTCCGTCTCCAAATAGACAACACCACAGCTGTGGCATATTTAAACCATATGGGTGGTACCCGGTCAGTTTCGTGTGACAAATTGGCTAACTCAATTTGGCTCTGGTGTATTCAAAGAGACATTTGGATTTCAGCTACCTATTTGCCAGGTGAGCTTAATACTGTGGCGGACACCAGGTCACGCAAATGTAATGACAACATTGAATGGATGTTGCATCCTGAGATTTTTGCTAAAGTCACAGCCAAATTTGGTAAACCGGACATTGACCTTTTTGCGTCACGGTTGAACCATCAGGTACCAGCCTACGTTTCATGGGAACCAGATCCTGGGGCAATAGCGCTAGATGCATTCTCGCTGGACTGGGGGAATTGGTTTTTCTATGCCTTCCCTCCGTTTTGCCTCATCAGTCGGGTATTGCGAAAGATTCAGGCAGATGCTGCCAAGGGCATCCTTATTATACCCGACTGGCCCACACAGCCTTGGTATCCGGTGGTCTTTGACATGCTCAACGAACCTTGGGTCCTTTTGAAGGGTTGCCCACAATTGGTTACTCACCCTGTGTCAGGGGAGCCACATCCCTGCCATGGCTATTTAAATTTGTTGGCTTGCAGGTTCTGAACAGGCCGTTAGTCCAATACGGCCTCTCGACTCGGACCATGGATACCATCGGGGCGTCGTGTCGAGAGTCCACAAGGCGAAGATACCGCTCGCATATTAAGAAGTGGGAAGCCTACTGCAGCCGCTCTCGCATCACGTACGATGACGTGACAATAACCGACGTCCTGGAATTCCTCGCGGGGTTGCACCATGATGAACACTTAAGTTACAGTGCCATCAACAGCGCCAGAAGTGCGCTATCATTCTACCTCAAGATTGGGGTAGGATCCAACAGGCTAGTGTCCAGGCTCATGCGGGGTATATTCAATATGAATCCGCCTACACCACGCTATAATATCACCTGGGATGTCAGGGACGTATTAACCCTGCTCAGGACGTGGTCTCCCATGGAAGGGCTCCAACTGGACCAACTCACCATGAAGCTGGTGATGTTACTAGCGCTGACTTCAGCTCAGAGGGTACAGACACTACACAAACTGCGTGTCGACAGAATGACAGCTACCCCTACAGAAGTAGTCTTTTTCGTTGACGAGCTACTAAAGCAGCATAGACCTGGGTGCACAGGGCTGCAGCTGAAGTTCCCGGCATACCCCGCAGATGCTAGGCTATGTTTAGTCTCACATATCCGCCACTATGTCAAAGTGACGGCACGCATCAGAGGAATGGAGAGATACCTTCTTGTCACTCATAAGAGACCTCATCATCGAGTGACAGTCCAGACGATATCCAGGTGGCTTCGAGTCGTCTTGGGTAAGTCAGGTATCGACATTAATGTGTTCAAGTCTCATTCCACCAGGGCTGCATCGACGTCAGCGGCGAGGGTCATGGAGGTGCCCATGGACCAAATTCTCGCCACAGCAGGATGGGCGAATGAAGCTGTGTTCCAGCGTTTTTATAACAAGCCTGTTGCTGCTCCTCTACAGTTCGCAGAAGCCGTGCTGAATGCAGGTCAAGAACGTGGAGATGTCCCCGCATGAGGGGTTTTGATTTGTTATTAATAAATATGCTCTTGTTTTGCAGTATGAACTATTGAGCAAGTTTGTTCCTCCCATCCATCCCTGGTAGTGGTGTGTCAGCATGGACGTGGTCCAGGGCGTGTAATCACAGAAGCTTTGAAGTCTTCACGAAGTCACTCACGTGACTCCGAAATGAAATAGTAAGATTGAACGAGAACTTACCAGTTCGAAGGTTGATCTTTATTTTATGAGGAGTCGAAGTGAGGGATTTCGTGCCCTCCTCGCCCAACCCTCAATCACCTTCATCTGGTAATCTTAGTCAATTCAATCATACTATGCGAAGTCATTTCTTTTGTTGGTTTCTGTGATTCCACGCCGCTACTTTGAAGTATGTCGAGCATGCGCGCCGGCGGGCTCTTCACGAAATCCCTCACTTCGACTCCTCATAAAATAAAGATCAACCTTCGAACTGGTAAGTTCTCGTTCAATCTTACTATTCTCCTGCGCTCCAAGGAATGGGCTCTCAGCTTGCCCAACCTCTCTCCATAGCTCAGGACTTGGAGTCCTGGCCACATCCTCGTAAATCTTCTGTCCACCCTTTTACAGTTTGACAACATGGTGCCCAAAACTGAACACATTACTGTAAATGCCGTCTCACCAACATCCACTACAACTGCAATGTGACCTCCCAATTTCTACACTCACTATTTTTAGATTGATCTTTTGTACCAAATTTCAGCAGAATATATCAACATTTACGGTACATTATTAAGTTCAAAGTATTTTGCATTTCAGTATCTTGCCAAAGAAATGTATTCATATTTTTATGTCATATTTTTCCAGTATTGTTTGCATATGTTACATCTGATCATTCACTTTTCACGATGAATGCATTTTTTCTGATAATTACAATATATTGAAGGTCTATATTTAACATGATAATATAATAATTGCGAATGACAAATTTCTAGTTTGATATGTTACAATATGGTGGACAGGTTTACTAGAGTTCTCACAAGACCCGAAAAGTCACCTATTCATTTTATCCAGAGATGCTGCCTGACCCGCTGAGTTTCTCCAGCATGTTGTGTCTATCTTACCAAACAATATGGATGAAGTTCTACAAGAGTTGGAGAACATGTTTCATATAGTCCCGTGTCCCTTAAATGTATCCCAGTTTAGAAACTTATAAAAGATGGATTAGAGGTTTACATCAGAGTAACAAAGTTTCAAGGGAACTAATTGATTTGTTTTGGTATATTATTTATGAACTATGCCGCATATATGCAATTTCTTTCACAAGTATCATGTCTTTCACACTGCTCTTCCATGGACATTGTAGAATGCACCACATTCCCACTGCTCACCCTTATCAATTTAAACTCCCCTCTCAGTATAAATTCATATAACAAATTAATTCGCGGGCACGCACTTCTTGGTTCATTGGTAATAATAGATACCATGAGGTTCTCTCATATCCTTCCGGGAGGACATTGTTCTGTTTAGGTTATTGTCAGTAGGGTACACAAAATGCTGGAGAAACTCAGCGGGTGCAGCAGCATCTATGGAGCGAAGGAGATAGGCAACGTTTCGGGCCGAAACCCTACTCCACTGCGAATTCTTTAACACTTAGTTTATTATCACGTGTACCGAGGTACAGTGAAAAGCTTTTTGTCGAGTGCTAACCAGTCCGATCAAAGATAGACTGAGGGTCTCTAATGAGGTAGATAGTAGCTCAGGACTGCTCTCTAGTTGTGGTAGGATGGTTCAGTCCCTGATAACAGTTGGTAAGAAACTGTCCCCGCATCTAGAGGTGTGCGTTTTCACAATCCTATACCTTTTGTCCGATGGGAGCGAGGAGAAGAGGGAGTGACCAGGGTGTGACTCGTCCTTGATTAAAGGCCAAAGAGCAGCTTCCTGGGCTTTACTCATCTGTGGGTGGCTTGTACTCTCTGGAATTTAGAAGGATGAGAGGGGATCTTATTGAAACATATAAGATTATTAAGGGTTTGGACACGCTAGAGGCAGGAAACATGTTCCCAATGTTGGGGGAGTCCAGAACCAGGGGCCACAGTTTAAGAATAAGGGGTAAGCCATTTAGAACAGAGATGAGGAAACGCTTTTTCACACAGAGAGTTGTGAGTCTGTGGAATTTTCTGCCTCAGAGGGTGGT
Source organism: Raja brachyura (assembly GCA_963514005.1). Next base: position 43,450,918 of record OY740796.1, read on the forward strand.
GGAGGCCAAGTTCTCTGGATACTTTCAAGAGAGAGCTAGATAGGGCTCTTAAAGATAATGGAGTCAGGGGATATGGGGAGAAGGCAGGAATGAGGTACTGATTGTGGATGATCAGCCATGATCAAGTATCAAGTATTCACTTTATTGTCATTTCACTGAGTAATTGCATACACAGAAGAAACAAAAAATGAGAAATCACATTGATTGGCAGTGCTGGCTCTAAGGGCGGAATGGCCTACTCCTGCGCCTATTGCCTGTTGTCTATTGAAGGAAACTGCTCGGCATCTTTAATGTATGTGACTCCAGGCGAATAATTAGGTGAATGACTTGGCAGCTGAAGGGATAATGAGTTTGAGTCAACATTGTCCACATCTTCCAAACAAATTAAGATAAAATAAGTTTCCCTGGGAATCAATCTCCGAGAGTTCCACTCATATGTGCAAACATGCCTCGGGTTAGTTGGTTTGTGCAGAAGTTTCGAATTCAGAAATAAATCACTTTGCACCTGATACACCCTAAAGGATTCTTAAATGTACAAAACCCTTGTACACTCGTAAAGACTGTCAGTAGAAATTAACTGCCGACTAACCTGCAACCGAGTGAATGCACCCAATGACATTGGTGGCTGGATGGGCGAGGTGGCGGTGAGGTTCAATGGATTAGTGGTTCAATGATTCATTGGTTCAACGGTTCAATGGTTCGATGATTCTTTATTGTCACGTATGCACAGCAAAGCAACATTCTTTTGCACAACCCGCAAATGCACTGTCGCAATATTTTGGCACCGTTTTTACATGGGCGTCACGATGGCGCAGCAGTAGAGTTGCTGCCTTACAGCGGAAAGACAATACGTGATTACAATCGAACCATTTACACTGTACGGATACATGATCAAGGGAATAACATGCGTAATGTTTAATGCAAGATAAAGCTTATAAAGTCCGACCAAAGATAGTCCGAGGGTCTCCAATGAGGTAGATAGCGGTTGGTCTCTGGTTGTGGTAGGGTGGTTCAGTTGCCTGATAACAGCTGGTAAGAAACTGACTCAGAATCTGGAGAGGTGCGTTTTCACGTTTCTATACATTTTGCCAGATGGGAGAGGAGAGACGAAGGAGTGGCCAGGTTGCCTCTAAATGCACTGTGGCAACGCCATCTACATGAGAACTGCAACAATTCAGTATGGAGATAGACACAAGATGCTGGAGCAACTCAGCGGGACAGGCAGCATCTGCAGTTCCTTCCTAAACAATTCAAGAGACGACAGCTCACCACCATCTTTGAAAGGGGATATCTAGATATCTAGCAATAAATACTGACCTCCAAATGCTAAAAATGTGTAAAATAAAGTAGCTCCACCTAGTAAATGGAACGTGGACACAGAAGGCGAATGCGCTGCACAGCTGCCATTAGGCTGTGCATTTAGTGCAAGCAATTGTGGACCAACTTCTATCCTGATGTGCTCTAAGTTTAAACCCTAATTTATCATATTGCAATGCCAGCTGCTACTTGGTGACTTTTAGCACAACCACTTTGTATGAGTCCGGCGGGGGATGAAGACCCACAAGATCATACGCGGTGAAAAAGAATGATGAATTTCATCGTGCTTCTGACTTGTGGAGGTTACCGAGGTTTGTTTCAATGATAACAGCATGTACACTGAAGCCTGTGGGCACCCGGGGAGATTTGTTTGTTGAAGGCTGTTACTGTGGTCCGCTCCGCAGCACCTATGGCAAAATCCTTGCTTTGTTGACGTACTTCATGAGCGCTTTTACAGTTAGACATAATGTAAAAACATTAACATACTTATATGAACAATTAAAATTAATCCATCATGAGTAGACCTGTAATACACCTTTCATTGGTTTCTGAACAAGGATACATTTAAGAAGCCTTATACCATGAAACAAGTGGTTCAATTCTCATTGGATTTCACACAAGGTCTTTGGCTAACGTATCCTGCATATTGCAACATATTGAACTGGATATTTGCTGACAACTATGTCTACTTAGAAGAAGTTCTTCTCCTCTTTCCGTCAGAGGTTCTGAGGGACTCTCTTGCTGTTCACCCTCTGAAGAAGAGTCCCGACCTGAAACGTCACCCATCCATTCCCACACAGACGCTGCCTGACCCGCTGAATTACTCCTGCACTTTGTGCTTTGCTCAGGGTTCCTTGTGCGTCTACTTTTAAACTGTTACTTTGCTGGTTGCGATCTGTAGACAATAAACTAAACTCAGCTCCCCTCTCCCATGAAGCAAGAGGTGCAGAAGTTTGAAAATGTACACTGCCAGATTCAGGGATAGTTTCTTCCCAGCTGTCATTAGGCAACTGAACCAACCCCTCATCAGCTAGAGTGCGGTCTTGACCTCTCATTTGCCTCATTGGAGTCCTTCAATCTGTTTTTAATCAGACTTTACTGGACTTATCTTGCACTAAATGTTATACCCACCATCCTGTATCTGCACACTGTAGACGGCTTGATAGTAATCATGTATCGTCTTTTCACTGTGTGGAGGGTAGGCAACAAAAACAAAAGGCTCTTCACTGTACCTCGGTACGCGTGACAATAACTATAAACTAAATGGTAAACTGAACAAAATGGTAGTCAAAGTCAAAGTCAAGTCAAACAAACTTGATTGTCATTTAGAAATACATCGATATATGCAGTTTCAAACGAAATTCCGTTGCATTTGCCTCCCTGTGCAACACGATAATTAACAGAAGTAAAAACATGGATAAAATGGATAAAAAAGGATAAATAGACAATGGTGGCAGCCCATTACATAGCATTCAGGAGTCTGATGGCTCGTGGGAAGAAGCTGTTGCAGAACCTTGATGTTCTGCTCCTTATGCTACGATATCTTTTGCCCGAGGGCAGCAGAGTGAACAGTCCGTGATGGAGATGTGTGGGGTCTTTTATAATACTGCTGGCCTTAGACACGCAACATTTGGTCGCAATATCCCCGATTGAGGGGAGAGAGGTGGTCACTAAACAGTAAATATGGGATCTCCATTAGCATTAGGCTTCGTTTCAGTTTGTTCAATGGAAATAATGCCAGTTTCAGGTGTGGGTTATTCACTCTGATTATTTTGACCTTTAACAAAATGGTAAGAGATCCTCTTCAAGCCTGTAAAGAGGAAGCACTTCATGCCGAACAGATCAGTTACTACGGAGGCTGTAGTAACTTCAGCTCTCACTTTCCGAGGTTCATAAGTGCTGCAAGTTGAGTCTCTTTTGCAAGGGTTCATAAATTCAGTTAGCAGCGTACTTCCTGTAGGTTGAGACCTCACCAGATCTTTATGACATTGGTCATTGTTGCCTGACACAATAGACTATGAGGAGGGCGGCACAGTGGATCTTGTCCGGAAACATGGTTTGGGAACTGCTCTGCCCAGGACAAGAAGGCTCTGCAGAGAGTAGTGCATTCGGCCGAACGTACTATGGGAACTACACTCGCCCCCCTGCAGGAACTATACATCAGAAGGTGCAACTCCAGAGCCAACAAGATCATGGGGGACCCCTTCCACCTCAGCAACAGACTGTTGCATCTGCTACGGTCAGGCAAACGCCTCCGTTGCCATGCTGTGAAAACAGAGAGTATGAGAAGGAGCTTCTTCCCAGAGGCCATTAGGACTGTAAACTCCTATCTCACCAGGGACTAACTTACTGTACTAATTTACTGTTGTGGGATGTCTTTTTAAAATTGTTGTTTCTTCTTCTTTTATTCTTCCACAAATATGTAATTACTGATTCTGTTCCATTCTGTTTTGTAGTTTTTTTGCACAATCCACAAGCATTGCCACTTTTCATTTGACTGGACATCTCGTATGCGTATGTGACGAATAACCTTGACTTGACGACGCATCTGGTAGAGCCGCTCCTTCAAAGCGCCAGAAACTAAGGTTTGTTCCTGACCTCGGGTGCTGTCTGTGCGGAGTTTGCATGTTTTCCCTTTGACCAGGTGGGTTTCCTCTGGGTGCTCCTTGTTCCTCCTCAATTCTTGGTTTGTAGGTTCATTGGTCAAGAGTCATAGAGTCCAATAGCGTGGAAATAGGCCCTTCGGCCCAACTTATCCATCCCGAACAATATGTCCCGTTTACACTAGTATCTGCATCGACTACCTCTTGGCTTCTGTAAATTAAGTGTGCGGGAAAAAGATGTGAAAACAGGAGAACTTAGAATTAGTGTGAATTGGCGATCGATGGTCATCGTGGACTCAGTGGGTCGAAGGGAATATTTCCTCGCTCATTCATTCAATCAAACTAAAACATTCCCTACTTGCTTTTGATTCAACAGCAGCGCTCGTGGAAGCTTTGCGTCTCAAGCCAAAGTATCACAGAAAATCAACAGAGTTCATGTTACCATTGCCCATCAGTTCTGCACCCCTCTGTTATTTTTGGCTGACACTAATGATGCCTGACGAACAACTTTGGAATTAAAAGAAGAACGTGATGTAAAGCTTTTCGGTAACAGAAATGGGGTCAAGGAAAGAGCGTTCACGTCGCAGCCTCGTTTCCACTAATCTTTCCACCACCACGCACAAGAAGCACAAGAAGCGCAAGACGCCATTGTCTGCAGATGCCGAGGAGTGTGTTCAGCTCTGGCTGACCAATTTCTAATCTTGTGATGTGGACTCGATACGAAGTAACAGAAATGTTTTGCAATTAGTCAAATTTAACGACTACACTTGAATTAATGATTATTTGTGACTGGTAAATGTGTTATTATTTTTGAACTGATATTTTTATACACAGGAAGTGAATGGGAATAAAATATAGGAGCTCTGTTCTTGACACAAAATAGTAGTTACATTAACTCTGTTAAATCCTTATATACTACAGTATATTTTAACAGCTTTAATTATAATACAAACACGATTGCACCTGCACTCACTTGCTTGCCAAATTCAATATAACTATGCATTTAACAGCCTACTAATTAAAATTGCAACAAAGAACCAATATAATGCAAAATAAAGAACAATCAATATTTTTTACAGAAAACCAGGCTATTGAATTCATAAGCTCATATGTTATAGCTTTATTTTTAACATTAATAGAAGCATTTTACCCAAATAAGATGCACATTGCAAAGTTCACTCCGAAGTGATTATGTAGCAATTCATTCATGTTCATAAGTTCTAGGAGAAGAATTAAGGGCCTGTCCCACCAGCATGCAACTCTATGCGATGAGCGCGACCTAATGTGGTCGCTTGAGCCGTCCGGCGTTGCGGGGCCGGTCCCACTTCGATCGCCGGAGCCGTGCGGAATTGTGCAGAGTTCGTCCCGATGCCGCGCGGGGCTCCGAAATACTGACTATGTTCAGAAAGTCCGCACGGCAACGGCTTGTCAGCTCGCAGTCGCCTCGACGCATTACACACCGCCTCGATGTCGTGCCTCTGTGACCCTCTCTGTAGGTGCCTCCGTGACCCTCTATGTGTGTGGCTCCGTGGCCCTCTGTGTGTGTGCCTCTGTGCCCCTCTCTGTCCTGGCGAACTTACCTTAAGACTTCGCTCCAAGTTCGCCTCACTTTGCGCCGCGTTGCGCCATTCACCCGACCTCCGCGCGGCCCTCGCTGCCGGTTTGGTCACGCATGCCACATGCAGGCGCATGCTGGTGGGAACAGCCCTGTACAGGGGATCACCCAACCTCCGCGCGGCCACCGCTTCTAGTTTGATCGCGCTCATCGCATGGAGTCGGATAATGGTAGGACAGGCCCTTTAGGCCATTTGGCCCATCAAGTTTACTCCGCCAATCAATCATCGCTGATCTATCTTTCCCTCTCAACCCCATTCCCCTGCCTTCTCCCCGTAACCCCTGACACCCGTACTAATTAAGAATTATCAGGAACATCTCTTTGCACATGAACTTCATTACTAAACAAAGTTCCAGCTAATCCCAATAGCATTGGAGTCAACACTTGAAGAAATGCCAAACTATGAATGAGAATGTGGGAAGATTTCAAGTGGTCATATAAATTTCTCTCTCTTCTTCCCAGGCGACAGATGCACAGAGGAATGATGTCATGACTTGCGAGTTGGGCTGTGAACAGTACAGCAACAAAATTGTTTAAGGGTCTCGACCCAAAATGTCACCCATTCCTTCGCTCCTGAGATGTTGCCTGTCCCACTGAGTTACTCCAGCATTTTGTGTCCATCTTTAACAATAAAATGTTCTTGTTTTCGGACAGGAAAGTTCAAGTTGTAACTTATCACAAATAAAGCACTAAATAGTGCGACAACATCTGTCAGGGAGCATTTGCGTGGAAATATTGCTGTTTAAATAATTGTGCTCGACAACATTTATTTCCTTTTCAAAGACCTCGTCATTGATTTGTGCGCATTGATAATGAAGGGCTAGTAATTATGTGCATCTTTTATGTGTCATCATTAACTTCTCATCGTAAATCTGTGGAATGAATGCAAACTTAAAACGTGTTGTTTCTTTGCCAATTTAACCTAATAAACTGGAGCAGATCGACGCAGACAGCTGTGGTCCCGTTGTTTGCTCGATAACACAAACAGATAGCATTTTCAGTAGCTCTCTTACTCTCATCAAAGAATTTATTTCCATCCCGCAAAGATAACACGATAATCCGAACCAGTGCTATTAACTTAGTGCTGAGTGGGAATAGAATGGAGTCCAGACAGAGAGGTTAACAGTATTGTTCCCTCTGAAGGGTATGTATCCTGGGGGATGCGTTTCCCGCATTATTTGTGCTTGTTTCTGGCACCATACCAGACAGCAGATGCAAGGAGGCATTTCACTGAATCCCCACATGCAGAAATTCTGGCAGGATTTCAGCGAAAGCAAAGCCGATGGAAAAAAAACCACCTAACTATAGATGAGTATTTATATCATAGGCGTTTGTTTTGTCTGTAATATATATGGTGTGCTTTTGACATTATGCCACTCCATTTTACACTTTTCCAGATGCATTTCTGCGCAGAGCTGTGGTGTCCTCTATAAAACAACAGTCCAGAATTTCCAGGTGGCTGTACCAAGGTGAAAGCCATTTCAAAGGGCATTGATAGCTCCTGGCAAAGCTACTGCAAAGCCTTTAACTTTTGCAGCTCTCTCATAGATTATTTTAGTGCGCCTGTGAAGCTCATCTCTGCAGGTTAGAAGTGTGGCGTTGTGCGATTTAGCAGAATTTTTTAGAAAGTACTTTATTACAGCTTAATTTTGTTTTTGGTTTGGAGAAATTCGAGCGGGATCTGTTATTCAGAGGAAGCAGAGACCAATCCATTGTTCTCAGAACTTATGTAGAAAGGCTCATGGTGGCCAGTCTGATGAAGGGTTCTGACCCAAAACATCACCTATCCTTTTCTCCAAAGATGCTGCCTGACCCGCAGAGTTACGACAGCATTTTGTGTCTATCATGCCTTAGTTTAATTTAGTTTAGTTTGGTTCAGTTTCGTTCAGTTCAGTTCAGTTTAGTTTAATTTATTTTGAAATAGTTTAGTGCAAAATGAAGTCCAGTAACGTCCGATCAAATATATTCTGAGGGTCTCCAATGAAGTAGATAGTAGATAGTAGTTCAGGACCGCTCTCAAATCTGTTGATGGGATGGTTCAGTCACCTGATAATAGCTGGGAGGAAACTGTCCCTAAATCTGGAGGTGTGCGTTCTCATGCTTCCATATCTCTTGCCTGATGAGAGAGGGGAGAAGAGGGAGCAGCCAGGGTGTGACTCATCATTGATTATGCTGCTGGCCTTGCCGAGGCAGCATGAGGTGCAAAATGGAGTCAATGGAAGGGAGGTTGGTGCGTGTGATGGTCCGGGCAGCGTCCATATTTTTAAGGTATAGATAGATAGATGGATTACAATGGGTGTCAGGGGTTGTGGGGAGAAGGCAGGAGAATGGGGTTAAAAGGCGAAGACAGATCAGCCATGATTGAAAGGCAGAGTAGACTTAATGCGCCAAATGGCCTCATTCTCCTCCTGTCACTTATGAAGTTATGACCGCCCATTTCTGATGTTGTCAGGACATGTCTGACCCTCAAAGTTGTCTCAGCCTCTGAGACGTTGCTGCAGGCTCTGAATCCGCCTTCTCTTCAGAGGCGGGCTACCTTCTGAAGGTGGAATTACTGGGAGCATACGCAGAATAAACAAATGATGCCGACCTGGAATAAACACACAGAGGTCACGGCGGAGTCGCGACGGCGGGTGGAAGGTAAGTGGGAGAGGGAGCATTGCTGCTTCAGAAACTCGACCTGTGGGTCTTGGCGCGACTGTGAATGGACACGAGTCCACAGCAAGCTACCTCTAATTCAATATTACTTGGCAGTGAATTATTCTCTCACCCGTGAAAAAGCCACATCTATGACTGGTGCAGGAAGTGGAAATGTTGTATCTCTCGTCCAAAACCGAGGTTAAGAGTATCACAGCCTCCATCCCGAGTCTGATCCCGACCATACCTGGGGTCAGTATGCCGTAATCCTCAAGTCGTTCTACAAGTGGAAAATGTTTGGATGTCAGGCAGCCAACCCCTTGCGTACATGTGCCCAAAGTTATCCCAAGTGAAAAATAAAGAACACTTCTTTTGTCAAATGGAGGGGGGAAAAAAAAAAACTTTAAAAGGGTGGAAATGCCTTAACAGATGGTTATTTCATGTACAAAATCCAGGAGTCAACTGAACTAAACACTTGTGTCAATACATTGGGTGCCACAAATATTTTTCTGCTGAGCAAACACATTTTGATGTGTTGAGAGTTGCCACTATAAAAATATTCAACTGTTTATACTGGAAGGAATATGCTGTAATGTAGTAAAGGTTTATGTACATTAGATCAAGAACTGAAATAAGGAAATGGAAATCCAAACACCTGACAACAATATATGAATCCAGTGAATTGCAAGGTCAGAAAAGCTCTTTTCAAAAGAAATAGTTAATTAAAACATTTGAAAAGGCGGTATCTGTTTTACACTTCCATTAGGGGGCTCACAATCTTGTAAATGCATGGGTAGAAAATAGTGGCTTTTCCAACGTATTTATATATATATAGATAGATATATATACACTATGGTGCAGCGGGAGCTACTCCATACAACGCCATAGACCCAGGTTTAATCCTGACTATGGGTACGTGTCTGTCCGGAGTTTGTATGTTCTCACCGTGACCTGCGTGGGTTTTCTCCAAGGTCTTCGGTTTCCCCCCACGCTCCAAAGACGTTCAGGTTTGTAGGTTAATTGGCTTGGTAGAAATGTAAATTGTCCCCAGTGCAGGATAGTATTAGCGTGCAGGGATTGCTGGTTGGTGAGAACTCGACGGGCCGAAGGGCTTGTTTCTGCACTGTATTTATAAACTATCTCTGAACTAAACTAAATATATATTCATATATATATATATAAATATATGACTATGAGCAAATTATATATATATTTTATGGTTTACACTTATTCCATAATATATTATATATATTTATATGTATAAACGTGTGTGTGTGTGTGTGGGGGTTTTTTACACATATATATATATAATTTGCTCATAGTCTTGCTATTATTTTTTTTTGTATAGCCAGTCTAAAGAAAGACGAATGAAGTAAGATTTTATCTTTCATTAGTGTTGTATGAAAAAAAGTCTTTGGTTTAATTACCTTTGCCCAGTGACAAGATAGAGTAGGAATGCAAGGAGGAGATACAGGCTCTCTTTTGAGGGATGATGTATTTATTTCTGGGGAATGGAACATTTAATGTTTCCACATCTAGCATCATTCCACAATTCCACATCACAGGTAGCGTAGGCCAGATGTAAACAAAGTCTCTCACTCGAGAAAACTATCGGCACCATAAAAAATGTTGCACTGGGCACATACTTTTTTGTAAATAAACATCCTGTCCTTTCATGAACTTGTGTCACGGTTACCATGTTAAAATGGAATGTATATACAGGTATATCCGCTTATATGTTTGTTTATGCACAAGCATATACAGTATGTGTGTGGAAATCAAGGCTGATCTCACTGTCAAAGAGTCATAGAGTCATACAGCACGAAAACAGCTCCTTCAGGCCAACTTGTCCATGCTGACCAAGATGCCGCATTTCCATTAGTCCCACCTGCCCACGTTTGACCCATATTTCTCTACACCTTTCCTATCCACATACCTTTCAAAATGTATTTTGAGTATAGAAGTTGTGAGGTCATGTTGCAGTTGTATAAGACGTTGGTGAGACCGCATTTAGAATATTATGTTCAATTTTGGGCACCATGTTACAGGAAAGATATTGTCAACCTTGAAAGGGTTCAGAAAAGATTAACGAGGATGTTGCCAGGACTAGAGGGTGTGAGCTATAGGGAGTGGTTGAGTAGGTTGGGTCACTATTCCATGGAGTGCAGGAAGATGAGGGGAGATCTTATAAAGGTTTACAAAATCATGAGAGGAATAGATCGCGTAGATGCACAGAGTCTTTTACCCAGAGGACAGAAGTTCAAAGTGAAGGGGAAAAGATATAATAGGAATCTGCGGGGTAACTTTTTCACACAGAGGGTGGTGGGTGTGTGGAACAAGCTGTCAGAGGAGGTAGTTGAGGCTTGGACTATCCCATTGCTTAAGAAACAGTTGGACAGGTACATGGATAGGACAGGTTTGGAGGGTTGTGGACCAAGCGCAGGCAAGTGGGACAAGGGTAGCTGGGACATTGTTGGCCGGTGTGGGCGAGTTGGGCCGAAGGGCCTGTTTCCACACTGTATCACTCAATGACTCTAAATGTTGTTATTGTACTTGCTGCAACTGGCAGCTCATTACATTTTCCCACCATCCTCTGTGAGGTCAAAAGTTACTCCTCAGGTTCCGCGTTAAATCCTTCCCCCTCACCTTAAACCTATGTCCTCTGATTGTTGATTCCTCACTCTGAGTAAAAGACTCCGTGCATACACCCTATCTAACCCCATCGTGACCTCTATAAGATCACCCCTCAGCCCTCTGCGCTCCAAGTCCCAGCCTGCCTAATCTCTCCCTGTAGCTCATGCCCTCGAGTCCTGCCATGTCAAGGATGAGTGGAATGTACATGAATGTTTGTGAATTTCAGAACAAATCTGTTGTTGATGGTTTGCTTATTTCAAACTGGGATATATCGTGTTGACATAGGACCAAAGGCTTATTAATTTACACTTAGTTTTGTGTATGATAAGCATTTTTTTTCCATCTGGGAATATCAGAGAGAAAACCTGAAGGGCATACAGCTGTTTGGCAGCTCACGTTTAAGTGCAGCTTGTAGTGAATTCTTCTCAAGAAAGTTACTTTTGTTGTGTGGCATTTGCCTGTGTCTTTCCGCTGTCTCTCCGCTGAAATTATTTCTGAGAAATAATTTGACGCTGAACAAATTTGTTGAAAAAAAAATTTGGTGTTACAAATAATCTTGATATTGGCAGGTATGTTTTATGTAACCCTTCAATAAGGGAAGTGTTGGGATGATCCAGGCAGAATTACAGATGGATTGCCAAAGATCCTGCCGACTTGCAGCTGAGATGTCCCCTAGCAGGGAGGTGCAGAGAATGAAGGGGGGAAGCAACTGTGGGGGGGGGGAAGGTGGGGGGCTGCCGAGAATCAAGCGGTGCCTGGCTGGGGGGTGAGGTTGTCACTCCAACGATGCAGGAAGAGCAAAGGTGGGTGACTGTGGGAAAGGGGAGTAAACGTGGAGGGCTAGGGACCATGGTGGCTGTGCATAATGAAAACAGGTACACCCTCTTCGGAGCTGTCGGGGCAGACGGTGCTTCCAGGCCGAGCAGCGGACAGGTTGGTGGCTCCAATCCTAGCGATGAGACTCGACCGGCGAGATCTACGTCGGGCAGAGTCATAATGGTGGGTGACTCCATTGTCCGAGGTGCGGACAGGAGATTCTGTGGCGGCTGGCGAGACTCGAGGATGGTCTTGTTGCCTTCCTGGTGTCAAGGTCCAAGATGTCATGGGCCGACTTCAGAAAATCTTCAAGAGGGAGGGTGAACAGCCGGAAGTAGTGTGCACATGGGCACAAACAACGTCGGGAAGAGGAGGAAGGAGGTTCTGCAACGTGAGTTTAGAGAGCTAGGAAGTAGACTGAAAAGCAGGATTTCTGGGATGGTTATCCCTGGATTGCTTCCTGTACCTCGTGCTGGTGAGGGCAGGAACAGGGAGATAAGGGATCTGAATGTGTGGCTGGGGGGCTGGTTCAAGGAGCAGGGATTTAGATTTATAGACCACGAGGATCTCTTCTGGGGTAGGGGTGACCTGAACAAAAACCTTAACTGGAGGGGGAACCAACATTCTGGCTGGCAGGTTTGCTAGTGCTACACATGTGGGTTTAAACTAAATAGCAGGGGGGGAGGGGTTGACAAGTTGGAAGTATAAAGATGGAGTTAAAGGAGAAGTGAGTACAGGAAAAGTTACAAAAGATTCTCAAATTAATGGGAAGGAAAGTTCGAGAAGGGATAAGAGCATAAGGTCAGGGCCAATAGTGTGAGAGGGAAGGTGAATACCAAAGTTAAAGTGTTGTATATGAATGCGCAAAGTATAGGAAATAAAGTGGATGAGCTTGAGGCTCGGTTAGAAATTGGCAAGTATGATGTTGTGGGAATTACAGAGACATGGCTTCAAGAGGACCAGGGCTGGGAACTGAATATTCAGGGGTGTATGTCCTATCAAAAAGACAGACAGGTGGGAAGAGGGGGAGGGGGAGTTCTGTTGGTGAGGAATGAAATTCCGTCCCTTGCGGGGGGTAACATTGAATCAGGAGAGGTAGAGTCAGTGTGGATAGAACTGTGGAATTGTAAGGTTACAAATACCTGAATGCGAGTTATCTACAGGCCCCCAAACAGTAGCCTGGGTATATAGTGCAAGTTGAATCAAGAGTTAAAATTGGCATGTCATAAAGGTAATGTTACAGTGGTTAAGGGAGATTTCAATAAGCAGGTAGACTGGGAAAATCAGGTTGGTACTGGACCCCAAAAAAGGGAATTTGTGGAGTGCCTCCATGATGGATTCTTAGAGCAGCTTGTACTGGAACCTACCAGAGAGAATGCAATTCTGGATTTAGATTTCTGGAACCAGATTTGATAAGGGAACTCAAGGTAAAGGAGCCATTAGGAGATAGTGACCCTAATATGATACATTTTAATCTACAATTTGAGAGGGAAAAGGGAAAATTGGAAGTGTCATTATTTCAGTTGAATAAAGAGGACTATGGAGCCATGAGGGAGGAGCTGGCCAAAGATGACTGGAAAGAGACCCGAGCAGGGACGACAGTAGAACAACAATGGCAGGTATTTCTGGGAATAATACAAAAGGTGCAGGATCAGTTAATTCCAAAGAGGAATAAAAATTCTAAGGGAAGTAAGAGGCGACCGTGGCTGACAAGGGAAGTCAATGACAGTGTAAAAATAAAAGAGAAGACGTATAACATAGCAAAGAAGAGCAGGAAGCCAGAGGATTAGGAAACTTTTAGAGAGCAACAGAAGATAACTAAAAAGGCAATACGGGAAGAAAGATGAGGTGCGAAGTTAAGCTAGCCAAGAATATAAAGGAGGATAGTAAAAGCTTCTTTAGGTATGTGAAGAGGAAAAAATTAGTTAAGCCAAATGTGGGTCCCTTGAAGGCAGAAACAGGTGAATTTAATATGGGGAACAAGGAAATGGCAGACGAGTTGAACAGGTACTTTGGATCTGCTTTACACAAAGGAAGCCACAAAAAATCTCCCAGATGTACTAGTGGCCAGAGGACCTAGGATGATGGAGGAACTGAAGGAAATTCACATTAGGCTGGAAATGGTGTTAGGTAGACTGAGAAATCCCCAGGGCCTGATGGTCTGCATCCCTGGGTACTTAAGGAAGAGTTTCTAGAAATCGTGGATGCATTGGTGATTATTTTCCAATGTTCTATAGATACGATACGATGCGATACGATGGCACTTTATTGTCAGACTGAGGTCTGAAATTTGTTTTTGCATACAGCCATACAATAAAAGAAAGAACACAACACACAATAGAGTCCAACATAAAAGATTCAGGACCAGTTCCTGTGGATTGGAGGGTAGCTAATGTTATCTCACTTTTTTAGAAAGGAAGGAGAGAGAAAACAGGAAATTATAGACCAGTTCGCCTGACATCGGTTGTGGGGAAGATGCTGGAGTCAATAATAAAAGATGAAATAGCGGCACATTTGGATAGCAGTAACAGGATCGGTCCGAGTCAGCATGGATTTACGAAGGGGAAATCATGCTTGACTAATCTTCTGGAATTTTTGGAGGATGTAACTAGGAAAATGGACAAGGGAGAGCCAGTGGATGCAGTGTACCTGGACTTTCAGAAAGCATTTGATAAGGTCCCACATAGGAGATTAGTGGGCAAAATTAGAGCACATGGTATTGGGGGTAGGGTACTGACATGGATAGAAAATTGGTTGGCAGACAGGAAACAAAGAGTAGGGATTAACAGATCCCTTTCAGAAAGGCAGGCAGTGACTAGTGGGGTACCCCAAGGCTCGGTGCTGGGACCGCAGCTATATACAATATACATTAATGATTTAGATGAAGGGATTACGAGTAACATTACCAAATTTGCCAATGACACAAAGGTGGGTGGCAGTGTGAACTGTGAGGAGGATGCTATGAGAATGCAGGGTGGCTTGGACAGGTTGGGTGAGTGGGCAGATGCAGTTTAATGTGGATAAATGTTGGGTTATCCACTTTGGTGTCAGGAACACGAAGGCAGATTATTACCTGAATGGTGTCCTTGTTCATCAGTCACTGAAAGAATAGGAAAAGGGGAAGTACAACGAGATCTGGGTGTCCTTGTTCATCAGTCACTGAAGGTGAGCATGCAGGTACAGCAGTCAGTGAAGAAAGCTAATGACATGTTGGTTTTCATAACATGAGGAGTTGAGTATAGGAGCAAAGAGGTCCTTCTGCAGTTGTACATGGCCCTAGTGAGACACATGGAGCATTGTGTGCAATTTTGGTTTCTAAACTTGAGGAAGGACAATATTGCTATTGAGGGAGTACAGCGTAGGTTCACAAGGTTAATTCCCGGGATGGCATGACTGTAATTTGATAAAAGAATGGAGTGCCTGGGCTTGTATACACTTGAATTTAGAATGATGATAGGGGATCTTATTGAAATATATAAGATTATTAAGGGATTGGACAAGCTAGAGGCAGTTTCCGATGTTCGGGGAGTCCCAAACCAGGGGCCACAGTTTAAGAATAAGGGGCAGGCCATTTAGAACGGAGATGAGGAACAACTTTTTCACCCAGAGAGTTGTGAATCTGTGGAATTCTCTGCATCAGAAGCCAGTGGAGGCCAATTCTCTGGATGCTTTCAATAGAGAGTTAGATAGAGCTCTTAAAGATAGTGGAGTCAATGGATATATGGAGAAAGTGCTAACACGACATTGTTTGATTCATTTAATGTTTAATAACTCTATCACTCTCTTTCTTCAAGATACTCTGTGAATGTTCCATCACAGTCCTCTTAAAAAACCATTCCAAAGGTACACTACCCAATAAATGAAGAAATTACTTCTCGTCTCCCTCTTCACCCTGTCCACACACTCATCTCCCTGCTACCTTCGGGTAGAAGGTACAGGAGCCTGAAGACTGCAACAACCCGGTTTAGGAATAGCTACTTCCCCACAGCCATCAGGCTATTAAACCTGGCTCGGAACTCTGAACATTAATATCCCTCCATCTGTTATTTGCACTTTATTAATTTATTAATTCATGGGTGTATTTATGTATAGAATTGTAGTCAATGCCTTCTATGTTCTGTTGTGCTATGCAAAGAAAGATTTTCATTGTCCTGTCAGGGACACATGACAATAAACTCTTTTGACTTGACTTTTGACTTGACTTCAATAACTAATTCCTTACCGAGACCACCAGATTCGAAACACCTCGTGTCCAAAATCATGAGAGGAGTAGATTGGGCGGATGCACAGTCTATTGCCCAGGAGAATGGAGAACCAGCGGACATAGGGTTAAGGCAAGGGAGGAAAGATTTAATAGGAATCTGAGGGGGTGACACTTTCACACAAAGGGTGGTGGGTGTATGGAACGAGCTGCCGGAGGAGGTACTTGAGGCAGGTGTTATTGTAAAGTTTAAGAAACATTTAGACAGGTACATGGATAGGACACGTTTAGTGGGATATGGGACGAATGCAGGCAGGCGGGATTAGTGTAGATGGGACTTGTCGGACAGTGTGGGCACGTTGGGCCGAATGGCCTGTTTCCACCCTGTATGACTCTATGACCTTGGCCAAGGAAAGCATCATCCCTGCGCCTTCCTTGGGAAGCCTGTTAAACATTGCATGCGTTTCAGCGAAGATACAGGCAGGAGATCTTACAGGCTAAAGACGAAGTGAGAATATCCGGGAGGCAACTGCAGGTAACAAAGACCTATTTTTAATGCTGATATTTTCATTGGAATAAAGTGACATGCTGCAACATACTCTGTGAATGTAAAGGAAATCAAAATATTTAGAAGACGAGAAGTTCCCAGTTCCCAGGACATTATTTATCCCTCCAGCAGAAACCAAACAGATTTGCTTGTAATTGATCTCACTGTTATTTCTAGGAGCTTGCAGCATTCTCAATGACTGTGGTACTTTCTTTAATTGTAATAGTCAAAATCACATTGCTGTCTCTGTGAGGACGGACATTACGCATGCCTTGACACAAAAAACTGGGGTACCTCAGTGGGACAGACGGCATCTCTGGAGAGAAGGAATGGGTGACATTTCGGGTCGAGACCCTTCTTCAGACCTGAAACATCACCCATTTATTCCCTCCAGAGATGCTGCCTGTCCCATTGAGTTACTCCAGTTTTTTGTGTCTATCTTTGGTTTAAACCAGCATCCGCAGTTCCTTCCTACACATTCTACGTGCTTGCTTTTTCTTTCTTTGTTTCTCTTCATACCATTTTGTATCTCGTTGCTGATTTTTGGCTTTCTCTCTTTGCAAATCAGTGGCCACACTGCCCAAAGTTTTCAGTGATGCACTCAGAATACCCTGTTGATTCTCAGGGTGCAATTCTCCTGACCGGATGGCTGTATGTATACAACAGTAATAAACACTCAATGGATAGGAAAGGTTTAGGGAGACATGGGACAAGCATGGGCAGGTGGGACGAGTGTAAATGGAACATTTTGGTCGTCATGGGCCTGTTTCCATGGTGTATGACTCTAAAATACTAAGACACAACACAGGTCTCTTGCTTCAATGCTTTAGACATAAGTGTGGGAAAGGCGATGAAGTGGTTTATCGCTGTTATGTGAGGTTTTGATAATCAAAGTGACACCTGCAGACTCAGGAAGATGTGGGTTGGGCAGATTTGCAAAACATCTGGAAGACGTAAGAGGTGGACAAACGTGGGAGAAAAATTGAGATGGGTAGCACAGTGGCGCAGCGATAGGGCTGGTGCCTTACAGCGCCAGAGACCAGGGTTTGCTCCTGACTACGGGTGCTGTCTGTACGGAGGTTGTATATTCTCCCTGTGACAGTGTGGGTTTTATCCCACAATCCCAAAGACTTGTCCTTAGTGTGTAGGATAGAACTAGCATAAGGATGATCGCTGAACTTGATGGGCTGAAGGGCCAGTTTCCACACTGTAACTAAAACTAAAGACAAAATCGTAGTCAATAACAGGACACAAGGAAGTACAAAGGAATAGACAAAAAACAATCAGTGCAGGAGTAGGCCATTCGGCCCTTCGATCAATGTGATCACGGCTGATCATCCCCAATCAGTACCCCGTTCCTGCCTTCTCCCCATATCCCCTGACTCCACTATCTTTAAGAGCCCTATCTAGCTCTCTCTTGAAAGTATCCAGAGAACCGGCCTCCACCGCCCTCTGAGGTAGAGAATTCCACAGACTCACCACTCTCTGCGTGGCGTGTTTCCGCGCTGTGTCTCTAAACTATACTCAACTAAACTAAACTAAATGTTACATCCCGATTACTTACTCAATTGTCATCACTAGAAACTTCTCTTTTCATCCTTGTACAGTCATATGCCATTTGGGTTAACCATTGTGGCTTATTTCTTGTTGATTAGAAATGGTATTCTGAATGTTCTCTGGTTAGTTCACAATAATGTTTTCACCTCAATGTTTTACCATTTACATATCAAATATGTATACATCTTGCATGCAATTATATCTATCCATAATATTAAAATTCTTGAATCTACAGAGTGTGTGGGAAGGAAGTTCAGATGCTGATTTACACCGAAGATAAGCACAAAATGCTGGAGTTACTCTAGCACTTTGTGTGAATTTCCTGCGCCACTTCTATGATACTGTAACTCTTTGTTGACTATGTCCACAAGTGAATGTAGCCTCCGACACATTGTTAGTGGAGATAGGGCAGATTTTTTGGCAAGATATTAAAATATGTATGTTAGATTTAAAATATTAAGTGCCTTGAAGATATTTAAAAACTATGAAGAATGATAATGTAGATATTTATTTATACCTAACAATATCGTTGCCATCTGTATTTTTTTTCCATTACATCTCTCACACAAAACTTTGACAATGACATCCAAGGTTTCCCATTGAAGGGCTCCGACCCGTAACGTCACCTATTCATGTTCTCCAGGGCTGCTGCTTTACAGACCACCCGTCCCCTTGTCATCCCAGCTATCAGGCTAATCCCATATTCCAGTTCTCAGTGTGGCACAGTGACACAGTGGCAGAGCAGCTGCCTTAGAGCCGAGAGCAAGGGTTCGATCTGACTGCGGGTGCTGTCTGTACATAGTTTGTACGTTCTCCCCGTGACCGTGTGGGTTTTCTCCGGGTGCTCCGGTTTTCTCCCACACTCCAAAGACGTGCAGGTTTGTAGGTTAATTGGCTTCAGTGAAATTGTAAATTGTCCCTAGTTTGTAGGGCAGTGTTAGTGATCACTGGTTGACGTAGCCTCAGTGGGCCGAAGGGCTAGTTTTTGCGCTGTATCTCTAAAGTCTAAAGTCTTGTAAGTACAATTTGTTCAGTGTTCATCACAATACCTTTCAAATAAAATGGCACCTAGAGTCACAGAGTCATAGAGTGATACAGTGTTGAAACAGGCCCTTCAGCCCAACTTGCCCACAACGGCCAACATGTCCTCGCTACACCGGTCCCACTTGCTAACATTTGGTTCATATCCCTCCAAACCTGTCCTATCCATGTACCTGTATAACTGCTTCTTAAATGTTGGGATAGTCCCTGCCTCAACTACCTCCTCGGGCAGCTTGTTCCATACCTCCACCACCCTTTGTGTGAAAAAGTTACCTGTCAGATTACTATTAAATCTTTTTCTCTTCACCGTATGAGTTTGCCTGCACATGATGAGTTTCAGGCAGCCACCACCAATTGGTGAATTTTCTTTTCCTCTTCTCTCTCTCGTCCTCCAAACAGTACCTTTAATCTATGTCACCTTATTATTGACCTTTCTGAAAGGAGATAAATTAGTCTTGTCAGCCCTGTTTAAGTCTCTCACTATATTACACCTGTCCATTAACGCCCTTTCATTCGAAGGAGAACAATTCCAATATCTCCCATCTCTATAGTTCACCAGTCCTGGCAGCATCCTCTTAAATCCCCTTTTCATTTTTT
Organism: Raja brachyura; assembly: GCA_963514005.1. Next base: position 43,470,483 of record OY740796.1, read on the forward strand.
CTGTGTTAGCACCCTTCTCTTAAAGCAAGGTGACCAGAACTATAGAGTGCTCTAGCGGTGGCCTAATGAATGTTAATTCCTGCTCCAATCTGACCTTCCTGCTCTCCATTCTGTGCCCATGTACCTAGAAACCTTGCTGTTCAGAGGGCGGTGGAGGCCGGTTCTCTGGATTCTTTCAAGAGAGAGCTAGATAGGGCTCTTAAAGATAGCGGAGACAAGGGACTTCATCCTCCAGCACTTAGACCGCCAGGGGACCTATGCGAGGATTTGGTTTGTTGATTTTAGCTCTGCATTCAACACCATTGTGCCAGAGCTACTACATTCCAAACTTTCTGAGTTGACTGTGCCTGAACCCCTCTGTCGGTGGATCACCAGCTTCCTGACAGACAGGAAGCAGCATGTGAGGCTGGGAAAGCACATCTCGGACCCACAAACCCTTGGACTGATCCAGGATGGGGTGGAATCTGCCTACAGACAGGAAGGGACACAGCTGGCGTCTTGGTGCCATCACAACAACCTGGAGCTCAATGTACTTCAGATAATGGAATTGATAGTAGACTTTAGGAGAGCTCCCCTCCCCTCTCCCCACTCACCATCAACAACACCACTGTCACATCTGTGGAGTCTTTTAGGTTCCTGGGAACCATCATCTCCAAGGACCTTAAATGGGGGGCTACCATCGACTCCACAGTCAAAAAGGCACAACAGAGGATGTACTTCCTACATCAGCTGAGGAAGCACAATTTACCACAGGCAATGATGGTCCAATTCTATATGGCAATCGTAGAATCTGTCCTCACCTTCTCCATCATGGTCTGGTTTGGCTCAGCCACCAAGCACGACATCCGGAGGCTGCAGCGAATCGTCCGATCAGCTTAGAAGGTTATTGGCTGCAACCTTCCCTTCATTGATGAACTGTACACTGCAAGGGCCAGGAAGCGAGCGGGTAAGATCATCTCTGAGTCCTCTCACCCTGGCCAGAATCTCTTTGAATCACTTCACTCCAGAAGGTGACTCCGGAATGTCAAAGCTGCCACAGCCAGACATAAAAAACAGCTTTTTCCCATGAGCAGTAGCTCTACTCAATAACCAAAAATCTGTAGCCTCCCTTTGCTCTGGTATTTTATTTAATTCACATGTTTAAAAAATAATGTTTAGCATTTTATGTATAATTCCTAACTGTCACTGTATGTCGTTGTCACTTGCAGGCGGAGCACCAAGGCAAATTCCTTGTATGTGAATACTTGGCCCATAAACGTATTCACTTAACCTACAAACCTGTACATCTTTGGAGTGTGGGAGGAAACCAAAGATCTCAGAGAAAAAATGCTGGAGAAACTCAGCGGGTGCAGCAGCATCTATGGAGCGAAGGAAATAGGCAAAGTTTCGGGCCGAAGCCCTTCTTCGACGCAGGCCACGGGGAGAACGTAAACAAACTCTGTAGAGACAGCACCCGTAGTCGGGATCGAACCCGGGCCCCTGGCACTGTAAGCACTGGCCCACCGTGCGTCCTAGCTGAGGCAATCATTTGCCAATCACTCAGTGTGCTGCAATATTAAGCCTTGGTATTTATGTTAAAAGCACTTTAACGCACGGGAAAGTCCTTACAAACAGCCAGATGATCTGCACAAACTTTTTTTTCACGGGCATAAATCTTTCTTAAAATAAATAGACCCATTTTTGAACGTAGAGCATGATTTCTCTGTGCATTGGTGGGTTGGGCGAGTCCAGAACCAGGGGCCACAGTCTAAGAATAAAGGGGAGGCCATTTAAAACTGAGATGAGAAAAAACTTTTTCACCCAGAGAGTTGTGAAATTGTGGAATTCTCTGCCACAGAAGGCAGTAGAGGCCAATTCACTGGATTAATTTAAAAGAGTTAGACAGAGGCTAGCGGAATCAAGGAGTATGGGGAGAAGGCAGGCACGGGTTACTGGTTGTGGATGATCAGCCATGACCATAATGAATGGCGGTGCAGGCTCGAAGGGCCAAATGGCCTCCTCCTGCACCTATTTTCTATGTTTCTATGTTTCTATGACAGTGTTAACCAAACAAGACAAAACAAAAAAACTGGTCATTACATTGATTTTTATGCCAAATATAGTTTTTGCCATCATAAATCTCAAGCTGACATCTGCACAAAGCAGTTCCACCTAAACACAGCCAGCAAGGGTGTTTATTCATAGACTGGATGATAGTTTCCATAGCAACCCATGCCACAATTAGACAAGTACAATCCTGCATTCAGACATGCACACAATTCATTATCTGAGCAGCTATTGTTGACAAAAATGTATTAGGGAAAATCTTAATATTAGGACGAAATAACTCCATTATCTGTGATAAAATAAATTACAGAAACAATTGAAAGCAGTGTCCTGATTCCTGTTCCATCCTGTAAAACAGTGCTTCACAACCTGAAAGGTGTTACATAAATAACGTGGAAAACTTACATCCATTGTGCAAAGCAAACTTTATCTGGCCTGCCTTTAAAATCCTATAAATGGTAATTTGTGTCAATCAAGTTACTACTCTCAGGAAGGCTGAGAATAAAGACCATCCCAAGGTGGTACAAGCCCATCATCCTGCTTGTCAGAAACGTATCTCATATGTGCAGTCAGATTTTCACTGCATTTATGCAATCCGTTTATTAATGGTCATTTTGTTTTGCTGTAACTTTATTCTGAAAAGTGTTCTTTGATTTCTTGTTCTCTTGCGCTCACCTGAATGGATCATTGTAAATAGAGTAGTGGGAATAAGCAAAGGAGGTTTCATACCCATGTGTGTGTGTGTGTGGGGGTGGGTGTATAGTGTGTGTTTGTTTGTGTGTAGAGTGTGTGTGTGCGCGGGTATATAGTGTGTGTGTGGTGTATATGTGTGTGTGTGGTGTGTGTGTGTGCATGTATATAGTGTATGTAGTGTATATATGTGTGTGATTGTGCATGTGTGTTGTGTATGTGTGTGTAGAGTGTGTGTTGTGTGTGTAGTGTGTGTGTGTGTTGTGTATGTGTGTGTAGTGTGTGTGCGTGCAGTGTGTGTGGGGTGTGTAGTGTGTGTGCGTGCATGTGTTGTGTGTGCAGTGTGTGTGTGCGTGTGTAGTGTGTGTGTGTTGTGTATGTGTGTGCAGTGTGTGTGCATAGTGTGTGTATGTTGTATGTGTATGTAGTATGTGTATGTGTGCTTGAGTGCATTTGTGTGTGTGCGCGCGCAGTGTATGTGCATGTGTGTGTGTGTGTAGTGTGTGTGTGTGTGTGTGTGTGGCTGTGTGTGCGGCTGTGTGCGTCTGTCTGCATGTGTGGGTGGGAGAGGGTAGGGGTGGGGAGAGAAATGAGGGTGGATGAAAAGGAGGAGTGGGTGGGATGTTGGTGGCTGGCGCTAAAATATGACACACGTCGCAGACTAAGGGCATCACGTGTGAGAAGTATCGAACCAAAGGTATGATTGTGTGTTGGCAAAATAAGTGGCCTGATGGCCTGTAAACAACCTGAACAAGGCTCAATTAAAAACAAAATAGAGAAAAACACACAGAAGTAAACAGCCAATAAGTTAATAACTCCCCAGAAGCATGCAGATGACAAAAGTTAAAAAAAGATAGGAACACTCATTAAAAATCAGCAGAAAATTCTGCAACATGTAACATAGAACAGCAACAGGTCCTTCAACCCACAGTGTCTCCACGAAGCATGATTCCACGATAAACTAATCTATTCTACCTGCACACAATCCATTCCCCTCCATTCCTTGCATATCCATGTACCTGTGTAAAAGCCTCAGAAACACCACCATCGTATCTGCCATTCCCAGCCTCTCCCTAACGGGCCTGTCCCACTTACGCGACTTTTTCGGCGACTGCCGGCTCCCGTCATAGGTCGTTGCAGGTCGCCGAACATTTTCAACAGCGGCGACCAGAAAGACGCTACGACTCTTTGGGTGACTGAGGAGACGACTCACGACCATACAGGCAACACCCCGGCGATATATCGCGAGTAGTCGCCCAAAGAGTCGTACCTTGTTCTGGTCACCGCTGGATTTTCAACGTTGAAACTTTTTGCCGACCTGCAACGACCTATGACGGGTGCCGGCAGTCGCCGATAAAGTCGCGTAGAGGGAACAGGCCCAAAACAATGATTTGTTACAGCGCACAACTTCTTCAGAGAGTTTCATTCAATGGCAATCGTTTTGCCCAGGATATTTTAAACACAGATGAATTTGACCAGATATAGTATTTAAATAAATAGGTTACACCAACAGTATTTAGAAATGAAACTACTGTATGTATTAAGCATATTACAGTTGGGCATGTTCTGTGATACTGTAACTACAGAAGTATTTATCAACATATATAGCCACATATATGTAGAAGTATATATTACTACATATCATATAAGGTATTTATCAAAAATGTTTGATCCTGACGATTCTTAATTTAAATGTTCTATTTCCTTTTCTGAGCAAGAAAATGGACAAATTGAAATGATTGATTGAAAGACTGCACAAATCATGTATCAAGCAAGAAATAATTTACTTCCAGGAAATACACAAAAACTGTTTATTGAAAGACAGGGTGGGTATAATTTGAGAGGGGAACATAATTTAAAAAAACTCAATGTCAGAACAACTCTTAAAAGTATGTGCATAGCAATCTGTGGGCTGAATTTGTGGAATGGTCTGGAACAGGAGATAAAACTTAGCATAAACATAATTCAGTTGAAAAAGATATACAAAAACACTTTTTTTTAAAGGATATTGGGATGAGGATAGGTGATTGTGAGTGGGATATTTGTTATACTGATTGTATTGGGAAGGGTGATTATAGGGTGATGGGTTGTATATATGACTAAGAGATACGGTATAGTACATGAGGTTTTTTTCTTTTCTTTTTTCCTTTTCTCTCTCTTTGTTTTGTATGGCTTTGTAAATATTTGATTAGTGTATAAATGTAAATAATTTGGTGTACATATAGCTGCTGGTGTACATATGGTGTACATATAGCTGCTGGTGTACATATAGATGCTGGTGTACATATGGTGTACATATAGCTGCTGGTGTACATATGGTGTACATATAGCTGCTGGTGTACATATAGCTGCTGGTGTACATATGGTGTACATATAGCTGCTGGTGTACGTATGGTGTACATATAGCTGCTGGTGTACGTATGGTGTACATATAGCTGCTGGTGTACATATAGCTGCTGGTGTACATGTAGTGTACGTATAGCTGCTAAATTTGTATAAGATAATTATAAGCAGTTGAATAAGGGTTGGGAATTAATAAGCTTTGGCTTCTTCCTGCTCCTTTTCGGACACACACGATTTCATTTATTTATAGATACTGTTTATGACACTTTATAAATATTCTTGTTTTGGTTTTTGTATGGTGTTTCACACTTGCTTTTTATTGTTTTATTCTGTTCGAAATAAAGAATTAAATTTAAAAAAAAAAGATACAGCATGGAAACAGGCCCTTCTGCCCATTGAATCCATGCTGACTATCAGTCTCCTGTTCACACTGGTTCTATGTAATCCCACTTTTCCGTCCACTTCCTAAGTGCCAGGGCCAAGTTACAAATGCCAATTCATTTACAAGCCCGCACATTGATTAGCACGTGTGTCAGAGGTTATGGGGAGAAGGCAGGGGAATGGGGTTAGGAGGGAGAGATGAATCAGCCATGATTGAATGGCGGAGTAACCTTGATGGGCCGAATGGCCAAATTCTACTCCTATCACTTATGACCTTACGACCTCATGATCTTTGAGATGTGGGAGAAAACCGTAACATCTGGAGGAAACCCACGCAGTCACAGGGTGAATATGAAAATGCCACACAGGCAGCACCCGAGGTTAGGATTGAACACGGGTCTCTGCCACTGTGAGGCAGCAGCTCTACCAGCTGTGCCACTGTGCCATCCACATTTGTCAACAAAGTTCACCATCATTTATGAAATTCGCTTTCACTGTGCCACCATAGAATTTGGTTAATTGAAGAAAAGGTGATTAATCTGGGAGAAGAATACACATCAGTGATTGCTGCCCTCTAGATGGTCCATGACACCTGGACTAACTACACCAGGCAAGTAGAGCCACTGGATACATACTACCAATGCTGTCTCCGCAAAATCTTCCAAATTCGCTCCAAGAATAAGTGGACCAAGATCACTGTCCTTCCCCCGGTCGATATATCCCCACTTCTGAAAACCTAACTACTGGGAGAACGTGTGAACTCCACACAGACAGCACTTGAGGTCAGGATCGAACCTGGGTCTCTGGTGCTGTGAGACAGCGGTTCTACCTGCTACGCCACTGTGCCGCCCATTGTGGGAAATATTTTGCCATGCTTGCAAAGAACATATTTCTGCACTGGGCCTCCTCCATGGTCAGAGTGAGGCCTAATGCAAATTGGAGGAATAGCACCTCATATTTCGCTTGGGCAGCGTACACCCCAGTGGTATGAGTATTGATGTCTCCAACTTCAAGTAACCCTTGCATTCCGTCTCTCTCTGTCCCTCCCCCATCCTAGTCAACCTACTAGTTTCACTGTCATCCTGATTAGTTTCACTGTTTCCATCCACTAGTTATCACTTTCTCCACAGCCAACAATGGACCATTGTGGGCTCCACCTTTCCTTGATCATCGGTCTGGCTTTGATTTGTTCCTTGCATACCTTTCATTCATTTGGTCTTTGTAACTTTTCATATCTCTTGTTTCCCTCTCCCCTGACTCTCAGTCTGAAGAAGGGTCTCATCCTGAAACGTCATCTATTCCTTTTCTCCAGAGATGCTGCCTGACCCGCTGAGTTTAGTTTAGAGATACACCGTGGAAACAGGCCCTTCAGCTCAACAAGTCCACGCTGACCAGCGATCCTCGCACACTAACTCTATCCTACACACACTAAAGACAATTTACATTTATAACGAGCCATTTAGCTTACAAGCCTGTAAGACTTTGGAGTGTGGAAGGAAACCGGAGATCTCAGAGAAATCGCATGCAGGTCACAGGGAGAACCTACAAACACCATACAGACAGCACCCGTAATCAGGATCGAACCCGGTTTCAAGTGCTGTAAGGCAGCAACTCTACCAATGCGCCACTATCCTGCCCTGTTACTCCAGCATTTTGCATTTGGTGTAAACCAGCATCTGCAGCTCCTTCCTACATATTCCTGGAAAATGATTTGAAAAGATATTGATAAATGTCAAAGTGAGGTTGAGCTTTGCTGCACACTAGAAACTATGTTGAAATGTGCTAAAAGGCATCACCATTACGTGTTTACAGTACAAAGGCCTGAAGCCAGCCCTCATTAGAAGGCGTGCCATTATTAAATGACTAATGAGGTATAAGCACTGACCCAGCTGCCTTTATTAATGGATGCTACTTGCATTCTGTCATGAAATAGAATTCCATGGCAACAAATAAACACAAAACAGTAAGAAAATGATGCATTAAGGGTCACACCAAACAATCTGGATGTGGATTTGAGTTATTAAAATGACAAAGGAAAATTGTCAAAATTAGATTAAGACGAAGAATAAAAAATGCTGAATATATCCGGATTTATACATTATGAAATGTCGTTGAATGAGAACAAAAAATACATTCTAGGTGGTTTCGGCTGAGATTAAAGCACTCTGATTAAATTGTGGTGTGGGACCAAAGAATTAGAATCAATTAAATCAAGCATTTTACAGCCTTTCTGGATAACAACAATGTATTTTAACTTTAGCTCAACATATTATATGTATGATTCGAACAGTTTCGGAGAGTGATGAGGGACTGCAAATTGCTCTAATTCATTCATGGACAAGGCTGACAATGATTGACTTCAGCGGAATGATTTCAAAACATTCAACGTTAATGAAATTGTTAATGAAAACAACAAAACATTTGCGCACACAAATTAGAATTATAAATTAACATAATTTTATACAAACGACTCATTTTCCGCACTTTTAATTGCACTTAATAATAGCTATCAATTCTGTGAAGGACACAGAGGTTTTTATAGTAGCTATGACAACTAGATTGTCCAAACTCTGTTATTTTCTTTGCACTCACGAAAGCAAAGGGACTTTCCCAAATGAATCAAATCGTACTTGGATAGGAGAACTTCCATTAAATCAACGCCTGCACTACTCTCCATACTAGTGCTCCGTGAACTATGGGGGAAATGTGGATAATCCATATCATGAGGGCTAGGCCGGTGAACCATGCCATCTCACCATAACCATTCATCACACACACAGTGGAAAGTAATCAATGTGAAAATACAGCAATACCGTAAAAAATAAAAATCTGAATTGTATTTTAATACCACGCTGAGAAACACTGGAATATAAAAATATTGACTTTTAAGTGATCATCGAATACCAAATTAACGGTGAGACAATAGAAAACTGCTGGAAGTACTCAGCAAAACAGGCAGTGGGTTCCAATGAAAGGGCAAGGAAACTTTAACCCTCTTTCTGTCTCATGTTTAACTGTTATTGGATTCATCGTATTTGGGTTTTTTGCATTTACAATTTAGCAGCAGCCTGCCTTGCCTGTTCATTCAATAATTTAATGCCATGTACAATACCCAATCTAAACCATCAGGATAGAATGACAGGGTTTAGATTGGGCATTGTACATTGTGTTAAAGCAACAAAGGCACGGGTAAGGCATTCCGCTGTTAGATTACAGTGGGATAACAGGAACTAGCGAGAACTGGGAGATAAAGAGTGTACAGGGCAAGCAGAGGAATTAGGGGAACAGGAAAATCACAAGTATTCGTTTTTGAAAAGAGATTCCTAATGCCACCCAGATGTAGGATATTTATGCAGGAAGGAACTGCAGATGCAGGTTTATACCAAAGATATACACAAAGTGCTGGAGTAACTCAGCGGGTCAGGCTGTATCTCTGGAGAAAAGGAATAGGTGATATTTCAGGTCGGAACCCTTCTTCACACAGGTGAGATATTTGTATTTGAGTCTCAGTGCCCCGGTATGGCATGTTTATCTCAGACCTCAATCCACACTGTGTTCACATTCTAACTTTAGCAGCTGTTTCAGTTTTCCTGTAAATTTATCTTTCCTTAATGTGAGATCTTGCTAACATCAGAAAAGAAACTGAGTGAATGACGGCAGACTTACAATATATTCAGATCATCTGCACTGATGAGGGTTTCACATGATGTACGGTATTTAAATGGAAACTAGCACTTTGGACTTTATAGATACAGTGCCTTTGGCCTGCGCCAAACAACCTGTACTCTAGGACTATCCTACACACTAGAGGCAATAATACAATTTACAGAAGCCAATTAACCTACAATCCTGCACGTCTTTGGAGTGTGCGAGGAAACCGGAGCACCCGGAGAAAACCCACGCGGTCACAGGGAGAACGTACAAACTCTGCACGGACAACACCCACAGTCAGGATCAATCGCAGGTCTCTGGAGCTGTAAGGCAGCAACTCTACCGCTGCACCACTGTACCTACCACTTTCTTAATTGAGTACATTGCCTGAGAATAAGACATGGAGATGCCGTGAAATAGGATTATAGGGAGCTGCTCTGAACTAGGACCATATGTTTCTGCAGCGTTGGAATTTATTGCAAAAATCAGTCCAGATTTAGAAAAACAAATAAAAACAGAAAATGCTATAAATACTCAGCAGGTCAGCACACAGCTGTGGGGCGAGAAAGAGGGTTAATATTTGAAGTCAATTACCTTGAATCAGAGCTGGAGAAAGTTAGAAAGGGAGTAGATAAAGGAAATAGACATTATTTCGCATGGTGGATCATCTTTGTATTCAATGTAAATTATTTTAATTTAAAATCTGATCATTAAATGCATTTGACACTTTTATACTCGCAGAACACTCTCAGAATCATTGCTCTTGGACAGAGTCAGTGAGACACCTGCAATGCTGTCAAGCAGCCAAGTTCTCCAATAAACTCTGCAGTGGTATTACACAATATAAGCATTGCCCCGCACACAATGCAGCTTCAATGTGACATTTACAACACAGACGAACTGAACCAAGTTTCAAGAGGGTGGAAAAAAGCAGGAGGAGCGGAGAGAACAAACTCACGGACGGCACGATAGGGTAGTGGTAGAGCTACTGCCTTGCAGCGCTAGAGACCCGTGTTTAATGCTGACAATGGGTGCTCTCTGTATGGAGTTTGTACACGCATGGAATTTCTCCGAGATCTTCGGTTTCCTCCCACACTCCGAAGACACACAGGTTTTTTGTAGGTCAATTGGCATGGAATAAATTTAAACCTGTACCACCTGTCACCTGTATCACTAGTTCTATCCGCCACACAAGAGACAAATTACAGAAACCAATTAACCGAGAAAACCTGCATGTCTTCGGAATGTGGGAGAAAACCGGGGCACCCGGAGAACACCAACGCAGTCGCAACGAGGACATACAGACGGCACCCTTAGTCAGGATCGAACTCAGGTCTCTGGTGCTGTAGGGCAGCCAATCGACTGCTGCACCACCGTGCTGCCATTGGGGAGATAGGAGAAGAATATCAGATAACTGATGTTCAGCTGCGAATCTCTGCGGGCACAACAGAAAATGCAAATGGCTCGTGCACTTGAAAGTTGTGCAATAGAGCCTTTAATGTCTTTATCTAATTACTAAAGTTATCCAGTCGCTATATTGTAATGCATGGAGCTGTTCGGTGGAGTTTAAAGCAGCCAAACCAGACAATATATCAACGAATGGTTCATGTCAAGCCAGATGGTTACACTATTCATAATACATTTTTCATATCTGCTCAAAGACAATGCATTCGATAGCCGATAACATATTATTAATCCTAACGACAGGGCCGGCCTTAGGAGGTGCGGGACCCAATTGGGAACAATTTTGGTGAGCCCCAGGTTCCCAGCCAAGGTCTGTAGAATCATAGAAATTTAAATAAAGGCTATTATAGACTTTATATCTCCATGGTAGATATCAAACAGATCTAAGCTACAATTTAATATAAAATTGCATACATTTAAGCCTACAAGTAACAAACAAAATGTGTAGATCACCTCTGAGAAGTACATAGTTGCAATACCACTTGTTTTAGTGACTGTGAAATGAAAATAAAAATAAAAATAGTAATTTAATTAACTAGATCCTGAAAAACCAATAACCATTGGCGAAAAACCTGTCCAGGCATTAAATTTTGGGTATCAGCCCCATCCTACCCTTTGGGCTTCTACCCCATCCTAACTTAGTTGTGTGTGTGTGGAGGGAAGGAGAGAAGTGAGGAAGGAGAGAAGGGAGGAAGGAGAGAAGGGAGGGAGGGAAGTAAGGACAAAGAACAAAGGACATTTATTATCACGTACACCAATTGGTGTAGTGAAATTTGACTTGCCATTGCAGCACACAAATAAAGATAACACACAACATAAAGAATTTAACAGTAAACATAAAAACATCCCCCCACAATGGTTCCCACTGTGGGGGAAGGCTGCAAAGTCCAGTCTCATCCCCAGTTCACCCATAGTCGGGCCTATTGAGGCCTCAGCAGTCGCCGCTATGGCAGCCCGATGCTTCAGGCCCTCTCGCCGGATGATGAAGCTCTGGCGTCGGGTGAACACTCTCAGTGGCCCGGAGTGTCTGGTGCGGGCTCTGGTGCCGAGAAACAAGGGAGGGAGGGAAGGGGAGAAGGGAAAAGAAAGAGAGGAAGGAGGGAGGTAGGGAGGGAAGAAGGGAAGGGAGGAAAGAAGGGAGGGAGAGGGGCGGCGGCAGGAGCGGACGCCGGGGTCCGGGCGGATGGGTGTGAGCTGAGGCCGAGGTTTGTAAACGTTGCTCCAACCGCCGGACCGGCCCTCCCTGTGTTGTTCACCGCGTCTTCCCGGGGAGAGAGAGGGGTGGAGCCGGGGCTGTGTGCGTGAAGTACAGCAACTGAAGGGGCGGGAGCGTTGCCCCGGGACCGTAAGGGAATGACCCACCTCCCCGTTCTCCATTCCTCCATTCCTACCCCTTTCTTCCTCCTCCATCCCTCTGCTCTCTCTCCACTCCTCTCTCCCTCCTCCACCCAGGGTAGATCTACCCGAGCCGAGAGTAGATTACACTAGCGCGGGGCCCAATTGGGAGCAATTGGCCCAATTGGCTTAAGGCCGGCCCTGCCCAACGATGTGTGGAGTGCAGTGTGAAATCTTACGGCGTACGATGTAAGCTATTGTGCTCAAAGGATGCATGGTTAATGTTGGTCAATATACACCAACATTTAGGCATTAAAGCACTGGTAAAATGCCAGGATTCAAATTTATATTTCACTTTAGCAAGCATTCCACTCATACTCAATGCTAATCATTCAGATGGACAGATTACTGCACTTATTCTGACACTTAATGCTGTACGGTGGATTGTTTATCAAGAGGTACACAAAAGATGAAGAATGAATGAATAAAATCATTGCCAATGTGCCCCTGGGGAATATATCCCATCTGAGAGCGTACTATATTTAACATGGCTAAATGGCATGTTTGATGTTTGATAGCCATTAGGACTTAGATGTGAATTGAGATATAAATACAAAATGCTCGGAGAATACAACTACACTGTCAAAGGACATTATTAGTAGCGGCAACTAATCACTAAAAGGCATCTACTTGTGGCCTAACAACTAAAATATTTCAACGTGCTTTCACTTCTTTAGTGGAGGTCTCTTTGTCATACATCTTAATGGGGTTAGGACGCTTTAAATAGAACGTGCTCTTTTCATTATCATTAAAGTAACATTTTCATGAATTTTATAATCCACCATCCTTTGTCTAAAAATTAATTTGAAAAAAAAAATGTATTAATTACATACCTTGGAGAGAACTACTTTTGAAGTATGCCATGCAGTCTGTGTGTTCGCTGCACCACAGCACGGGACCTTACTGGACAGTTACGCAAAGCAATGAACAATCCGTTTTAAAACATAAAGGACATTGACCATAAAATTAATCTTCAGTATTGTATTAAAAAAAACTGAAGGATCAGAGCTTAACAGTCACTTTGCAGATTTTTTTTTTCCCCAAAGATAATGCTGTAAAAACATTTCTAATATTAAGACAAAGCTGTTAGCCAAATTCAACACAATTACATTTGAGATTATAACTGTTTTGCCATTGAATGGGACCCATAACAAGGACAAAATAGGTGCCATTACGGTGAAGGATAGAGAAAAATGCTGGACCTCAGCAGACTTGGTAGTTAGCCTGAACATAATAGCAACAGGAAATTAGTTGGAGGTATATAACTGCACATTCATGACTAAATTACGGAGTTATATCGGGAAAGAAAAGAATATTTAATTAAAATCTAATGTGGATGATTTGGTCGATAGAAACTCAATCGGAGTTCATTCCACCATTTTGTCTTGGCAGTGAGATTCTCTGTAAATGCTGGCGATTTAGAACAAAATTTAATCACACTCATTTTTGATCCAACACATTTTAGGTGAGTGGTCAGTGCCACCCATTTGAGACTAGAACTCCTTAAACAAGGTTTAAAGAACTAAAGGGTTACACAAAAAGCTGGAGAAACTCAGCGGGTGCAGCAGCATCTAAGGAGCGAAGGAGATAGGCGACGTTTCGGGTCGAGACCCTTCTTCAGACTCAATATTTGCCAATGTAAAGATCACACCTGAAACACACTTCCTGGCTTTCAGTTTTCCTAACGGATGTTGTATGGCAGTATACAGCTCACAATGTAATTTAGTCTTAATGGGTGGCTGCAGTGGGAAATGGAGTGGTGTGGCACAATGGGATGGGTATAGTACCATAGTACCATTTAGACAGCTACATGGTTAGGATAGGTTTAGAGGGTATTAGAGGGCTAAATGCAGGCAGGTGCGACCAGTGTAGATGGGATATGTGGGCCTGTTTCCACATTGTATCACTCTGACCATCTGATGTGGGTGCTGGACATGACCCATTCCTGAGGATTTTTTTTTTAACTTAATGAACTTAAAATGCATGAAAAGATTTTTTGGAAAATGTTAACAACCAGACACACTTGACAACTCTCTGCATGATGCAATCTCAGACATTGCTTGAACATACAGATACAATTCCGTTCATTGCATTCACATTACAAGACGTCTAAACACTAAAGGGTGGGGACACAAAGTAAGTCAGTGGGTCAGGCAGCATTTCTGCAGAACATGGAGATGTGACATTTTGAGTCTGAGGAAAGGGCTTGGCCCAAAACATCACCTATCCATGTTCTCCAGAGATGCTACCTGATCCGCTGAGGACTTTGTGTCATCCTTTTGTGTGTTAACCGGCATCTATAGTTCCTTGTTTCTACTCATGGATGGGACATTTTTTAAATCCAACTTACTCAATGCTCAGGTTCACCATCTTGGTTTTGTTTCTCCTCAAGTTGGATTCCATTCCCTACATTTGAGAATAAATGTGGGGGGGGATGTTGTGAGTGTGTTTTCTGTTAGATGATCAGGCTTAATTGAATTCCTGTACGATGCATCATAGGGTAGGCATAGACCTGACTTGATTGGAGTTGATGCTGAGAGCTAAATATGCATGATTAGAGGATCAGAAATCTGCCACTATCCTGGTTTCAACTAAGCACATCTGGCAGCAAACGGGATACCCTTCGGGAGAGGCAGGTTGCCAACTTAACTGAGTTAATTGTCCATTAAGAGCAACTTTAACAGCACTTCATGAATTTAACTCCAGGTGCATGGGTTTCCTGAGCTCCATGAAATGTGCCAGCAAATTCACAGCAGAAACAGAGTGGCGTTCAATATAAAAGGAGGATTGATGTTCTGACTATAAAATTCGGCAGCCTTGTCCGTCCGCCTTCAATGGCTGTGAAAATTCTTAAGACTTTAGAGATACAGCGTGGAAACAGGCCCACAAAGTCCACGCCGACCAGCGATCGCCCCGTACACTAACACCATCCTACACACTACGGACAATTTTTACCAGAGCCAGTCAACCTTCAAACCTGCACGTCTTTCAATTGTGGGAGGAAACCGGAGCACCCAGAGAAAACCTAAATGGTCACAGGGAGAATGTATAAACTCCATGCAGACAGCAACAGTAGTCAGATCTAACCCAGGTCTCTGGCGCTGTAAGGCAGCAATTCTGCTATGTCACTGTGCCGCCCCGAATTCTTTCCTCATAAGAGTTGTGTTGCCTATTCCTGGTAAGTAGTAGGTGGATACAGGTGATTCATCATCGTTGAAAACATTAGCGATGCAGTGATGCTGGTTTCCAACGGGAACGGTGACGGATGCACCACACATCTCTGTCCTCCAGTTCCTGCGGACTTCCGTTGCTGGCAGTATAGGATTTTGGTGTGTGTGCTTTATCATCATTCCTAACAATGCTATGTACGACAATGAGGGCGACTTCTACTGAAATGTGGATGGCCGTTGGCTCGCTAGAAGCTCATCCGCTCTTTGACAGGTCTTGATTTTGGTCCTGCTGGGGGTCCACAGCCCCCTCCTCACCTGGCAATCCAGGTGGGGGAGACGGTTTAGTCGCCGACTATCAGATCATGGAGCAGGTAGCATGGGATTACATGGTACCTGTGGTGGGGGGGTCTCCCCCCGACTTGACTCTAAGCCTAAGACTGAGCCAGTATGATGGTTTCCCAGCATAGTCTTAGTTGTGGATCTTGGAATGGAAGTGATTCGCTAGATACTACATGGTACCTGTGGTGGGGGGAACTCTCCCTGACCCGACCTGACCTGACCACAGGAGAGGGAGGGTATAATTGCTAAATGATTGGATAAAGACCAGAAAAGACAAAAAGTCAGAGATAAGAATAGAGGAGGTGTGAATTGTGTAGCCAGAGGAAACAACTAACATAGGGGGGAGGGGGGAGGGGGGGGGGGAGGGAAGGGGGCATTGGATGCAGATCCAGGTGGGGCACAGGGAAGAGAGTGGAAAAATGGGAGGGGGAGATGGGGGAAACAGTAGAACAACTCAGCAAGACAGGCAGGATCTCCGGAGAGAAGGAATGCGTGATGTTTAGGGTCGAGACCCTTTTTCTTCCTGTCACCCATTCTTTCGCTCCAGAAATGCTGCTTGGCCCATTGAGTTACTCCAGCATTTTGTGTCTAAAGGGCTTGACCCATAGAAACATAGAAACATAGAAAATAGGTGCAGGAGGAGGCCATTCGGCCCTTCGAGCCAGCACCGCCATTCATTGTGATCATGGCAGATCATCCCCTATCAATAACCCGTGCCTGCATTCAACCCATATACCTTGACTCCACTAACCCCTAGAGCTCTATTGAACTCTCTCTTAAATCCATCCAGTGATTTGGCCTCCACTGCCCTCTGTGGCAGGGAATTCCACAAATTCACAACTCTCTGGGTGAAAAAGTTTATTCTCACCTCAGTCTTAAATGACCTCCCCTTTATTCTAAGACTGTGGCCCCTGGGTCTAGACTCGCCCAACATTGGGAACATTTTTCCTGCATCTAGATTGTCCAGTCCTTTTATAATTTTATATGTTTCTATAAGATCCCCCCACATGCTTCTAAACTCCAGTGAATAGAAGCCTGGTCTTTTCAATCTTTCCTCATATGACAGTCCCGCCATCCCAGGGACCAATCTCGCGAACCTACACTGCACTGCGTCAATCACAAGGATGTCCTTCCTCGAATTAGGAGACCAAAACTGTACACAATACTCCATTTGGCATTTTTTTCAGTGACTACCGGCGTCATATCGGTGTCGCCAAAAGATTTTGAACATTTCAAAATCCAGCGGCGACAAAAAAAATTTGGCGGCACTTGAAAAAACACCGCGCGTCATATGCCGCGTCACCGAGGCGTCACGCCGCATCACGCCGCGAATTTTTCGGTGACCTGTTACGTCAGTCAATGATGCTGCAGTCGCCAAAAAAATTGGCAAGTGGGACAGGCCCTTAACTCTAACATTATCTCTGTTACAGACGCTGCTTATTCTGCTGAGAATCTGAATTAAATTTGTGAATACTCAAAGGCTCAATAAAGCTTCATACGTTGGATCGCCCGTGTCTCATGAAGATCCAGCTATCATGGCAGTTGAGGGTAGATCATGGTAACTCCCTGCACCAAGATCTGCTGCTTGTTGGATGTGCTTTTGCCAGCGGCAGTCAAATCGCTCCTTGTCCCTTGTCTTGCACACACCAGGAAAATTCCAAAGCTGCTGCAGAGACCTCTGTAGAATTCTTTAATTGGCCAGCTGTGACTTGCAGATAGCAGACATAATTTTTCCAAACGCTGGTATGCAGTTTAAAGTTCGCAGTAAATAAAGTTGGTATCAATTAAAATAGTAAGATTAAACAAGAACTTACCAGTTTGAAGTTTGATCCTTATTTTATGAGGAGTTACGATGAGGGATTTCGTGAAGACCCCGCCAGCATGCTTGCGAGACATTCTTCAAAGCAGCGGTGTGAAATCACAGATGACAGAACTGACTCGAGATAGTAAGATTAAGAGAAACTATATACCAGTTGACATTATGATAGAGGGTTGGGAGCGGAGGGCACAAAATCCCTCATCGTAACTCCTCATAAAATAAGGATCAAACTTCAAACTGGTAAGTTCTCGTTTAATCTTACTATTTTACTTCGGAGTCACGTCAAAGCTCTGTGATTTCATGCCCTGGACCACGTCTATGCTCACACA
Source organism: Raja brachyura (assembly GCA_963514005.1). The sequence continues at coordinate 43,488,110 of OY740796.1, forward strand.
CTGCCGTAATAACTGATGGAGGAAGTATGTTAACGTATTTCAGACTTGAAACAAAGCTGAAAAACAATAATGTATTTATTAATACAAAACAAAAACCCCTGACTTCGGGGAACGTTTAGGGAATAGAGCTTAAAACTATAACCGCAAACGTTGCGGGAGCGGCCACAGGTTTATTATAGAAACGCTGAAATATTCCTTCATTGGCCCAGCCCGCTGTTGCATGGACATGATCCATGGGTACCTCCATGATCCTCGCCGCTGATGTGGATGCAGCCCTGGTAGAATGAGATTTGAAAACATCAGTGTCTACCCCTGCTGCACCCAACACCACCCTGCGCCACCTGGAAATAATCTGCACCGTTATCCTGTGATGTGGGCTTTTATAACTAATGAACAGACCTGTTTCCAATCTCCTGATGTTTTGGGTGACATTAATGTAATGTAATGGGTGGTTATACAGAGGCGGACATCAACGGGATATGCATGGAATTCCAATTTAAGGCCTGGTGATCCAGGCCTATGGTGTTTAAGTAACTCATCTATAAAAAAGGTTACCTTTGTAGGGGTCGAGACCATCCTGTCCAGTTTTAGTCTGTGGAGGGTCTGGACCCGTTGAGCTGTGATAAGTGCCATTAACATCACCACTTTGTAGGTGAGTTTAGCCAGCGGTAGTTCTGAAACTGGTGACCAGTTCCTGAGTAGGGACAACTCAACCCCAAAATCCCAGGTCATATTATAGCGTGGTCTAGGAGGGTTAGAATTAATTTCAATTTCATAACCTTGAATACTTTGCAATAGAAAAGCGTCAAAAGTTATAGACCTCCATGCATCCCCAAACAGACGCAATCTACCTCCCACTAGTGAGGTTGTGCATGCAGCACTCCCAAGGGAACCAGACCCCCATACCTCCATGGTTACCAGTGGGGCTTGTTCTTCTGTCCTTTGTTCTTGGGTTGCTGTGGTGCTGGGGTGGGGGGTTGGCGCAATTTCCACGCTGGTCGCTGTGGGCCTTGGCCTAAAAAAGGCCTCTGATGATAAGGCGCGACCTTAGGGTTTGCTCCTGTTGTTCTATCGGGTTGAACCCGGACCCTGTTTCCTGTTGCTGCCGTCGGTACGCCGGTGGTTTGCCAGAAGAAGGCGGTTTTATTAACTCAACCACTTTGGCTTCCTCGTCCAGGTCTTTCACCTGTTTTGGCAGGCCATCACCAAACAACTGTCTTGGTGGTGGCGTAACGTTGGCCTTACACAAACCCGCAAACTTGGGGTTGAGTGTAGGACGGATAGCGCTGTTTCGAAAACAATTGATTTCGTACTGGGTGTTGCCTAGCAGAGCTAATGCATCTTGTTGCTCTTCCGTCATGTCCGTACCGTCGACTGTCCTCGCAAATGCCGTGATGCCTGAGGTCAGTAGTTTCAGGATTCTTTGGATTTTTAATTCCTGTGTGCTTATCCCAGGGCTGATGTTTCCCCATATGGGGGTGTTTACGGTAGGGGCATTCAGCGACATGCAATTTTCTGGAGCCATGTATTTACTTGTCTCCGAAATTACCTGCTCCTGTAGCTGGTGAGTTGTCAGGTAATTTATGCTAGCCGCTAGCCTCGGCTGAAGAGGTTGCCCTTTCTGGGATGGTTGAGCAAACTTGGATACCATCCCCAGAAGTTCCTCTTCTTGCATCTTTTGCAACTGTGGCTCTTCAACCAACCCCTCTTCGAAGTCAGCTAATCCCTGACCTCTTGCGCTCCCTACTGAGGAGGGAGAGATGTTGGGCAGCCCTAGTTTAGTTTAGTTTAGTTTAGTTTAGTTTAGTTTAGTGTCCATCCCCCTCCCCCACCTTGGTCAGTCTGATCACATCTCATTGTTCCTGCTCCCTAAGTACTCCCCACTCATCAGACGGGTTAAACCAACTGTGAGGACAGTTAAAGTCTGGTCAGAGGAAGCGGACTTCACACTTCAGCAGTGTTTTGGAAACACTGACTGGAAGGCGTTTGCAGCCCAGGCCACCCTTGACTCCCACACGGACATTGACTCCTACACATCCTCTGTTCTGGACTTTATAAACTCCACCATCAATAGTGTCACCTCCCTCAAACAGGTGGCCATATGCCCGAATCAGAAGCCATGGATGAACAGCGAGGTCAGGCTACTGCTGAAAGCACGGGACACCGCTTTCAGGTCAGGCGATGCTCGAGCCTACAGTTCAGCCAGGGCTAACCTGAAGAGGGGCATCAAGAAGGCCAAGCACTGCCATAAGCTCAGGATTGAGGAGCACTTCAACAACAACTCCGACCCCCAACGCATGTGGCAAGGCATCCAGGCCATCACGGACTACAGACCCGCCAACACCACCCCCACATCCAGCGACGCCTCCTTCCTTGAGGAGCTCAATCACTTCTATGGCCGCTTCGACAGGGACAATCTAGAGACAGCCATCAAGGCTGTGCTACCTGCCGATCACCAACCCCTCACACTCACCCCCTACGACGTATACGTGGCACTGAGTAGGACTAATGCACGTAAAGCTGCTGGCCCTGACGGCATCCCCGGGCGCGTGCTCAGGGTCTGTGCGGCGCAGCTGGCAGACGTCTGGACTGATATCTTCAACCTGTCACTTGCCCAGGCAGTTGTCCCCACGTGCCTTAAAACCACCTCCATCGTGCCAGTGCCAAAACATTCCACTGCGGCAAGCCTCAACGACTTCCGCCCAGTTGCACTTACCCCCATCATCACCAAGTGCTTCGAGAGGCTGGTCCTGGCACACCTCAAAAGCTGCCTACCCCCCACACTGGATCCCTATCAGTTTGCCTACCGCAAGAACAGGAGTACGGAGGATGCCATCTCAACGGCACTTCACTCCGCCCTCTCCCACCTCGACAACAGAGACACTTATGTAAGAATGCTGTTCATCGATTACAGCTCAGCATTCAACACCATTATACCATCAAAATTGATCGCCAAACTCGGTAATCTGTGCATCGCTCCTTCCCTCTGCAACTGGATACTGGACTTTCTAACCAACAGACCCCAGTCTGTTAGGTTAGACAAGCACACCTCTTCAACCCTCACCCTGAACACCGGCGTTCCACAGGGCTGTGTGCTGAGCCCCCTCCTCTACTCCCTCTTCACCTATGACTGCACACCTGTACATGGTACTAACACCATCATCAAGTATGCAGATGATACAACGGTGATTGGCCTCATCAGCAACAACGATGAGTCGGCCTACAGGGAGGAGGTCCAGCACTTAGCAGCATGGTGCGCTGACAACAACCTGGCCCTTAACTCCAAGAAGACCAAGGAGCTCATTGTAGACTTCAGGAAGTCCAGGGGCGGCACGCACACCCCCATCCACATTAACGGTACGGAGGTGGAACGTGTTTCTAGCTTCAGGTTCCTGGGAGTCAACCTCTCCGACGACCTCTCTTGGACCCACAATACCTCAACTCTGATCAAGAAGGCTCACCAGCGTCTCTTCTTCCTGAGGAGACTGAAGAAGGTCCATCTGTCTCCTCAGATCCTGGTGAACTTCTACCGCTGCACCATCGAGAGCATCCTTACCAACTGCATCACAGTTTGGTATGGCAACTGCTCTGTCTCCGACCGGAAGGCATTGCAGAGGGTGGTGAAAATTGCCCAACGCATCACCGGTTCCTCGCTCCCCTCCATTGAGTCTGTCCAAAGCAAGCGTTGTCTGCGGAGGGCGCTCAGCATCGCCAAGGACCTCTCTCACCCCAACCATGGACTGTTACCCTCCTACCATCCGGGAGGCGCTACAGGTCTCTCCGTTGCCGAACCAGCAGGTCCAGGAACAGCTTCTTTCCGGCGGCTGTCACGCTACTCAACAACGTACCTCGGTGACTGCCAATCACCCCCCCCCCCCCCCCCCCCCGGACACTTATTGTTATTTATCCAAATCATTTGCTGTGTCGCTCTTCCAGGGAGATGCTAAATGCATTTCGTTGTCTCTGTACTGTACACTGACAATGACAATTAAAATTGAATCTGAATCTGAATCTGACATGCATTGCACACTCGGGGCAATTTACAGAGGCCAAGTATCCCACAAACCAGCATGTCTTTGGGCTGTGGGAGGAAACCAGAGCATCCGGAGGAAACCCATGCGATCGTAGGGGGGATTGCGCAAACTCCCTACAGACAGCACCCTAGTCAGGATTGAACCCAGGTCTCTGGCACTATAAGGCAGCAATGCTTGCCGCTGCGCCACTGCTCTGCCCAAAATATTGCAAAGTAATCCTGGTTGGTAGAAGAGTAGATGTTAGTGGATTAAGGAGCAGGTAATCAATTTTCACGCTCATTCTGATGGGCATGTCCAGGTTCTTGTAATAACGACCAGGTTCTTGTAATAATGTTACCATGCTGTTGATTTTAAATGCTGCATGTACATTAGTCATAAGCAAACTTAGAATCATAGAGTCTCACAGCATGGAAAAAGGCCCTTCGGCCCGACTTGCCCACACCGGCCAACATTTCCCATCTACAGTAGTCCCACCTGCCTGTGATTGGTCCATATCCCTCTAAATGTCCTATCTATACACCTGTCCAAATTCTTCTTAAACGTTGCGATACTACCCGCCTCAACTACCTCCTCCGGCAGCTCGTTCCATACGCCCACTGCACTCAGGTTCCTATTAAATCTTTCCCCTGTCACCTTAAACCTATGTCCTCTGGTTCTTGATTCCCCTACTCTGGGCAAGAGACTCTGTGCGACTACCCAATCTATTCATCTCATGATTTTGTACACCTTGATAAAATCACCCCTCATCCTCCCACTTATGAACGTCTTCCATTTAAAATGCTGGATAGTAATATTACAGTAGAGCAAAATGCTTGATCGCACCAACACAACCGAGGGAGATGTGAGTCAATATAAATGCTGCAGACATAAAATAGTAAGATTAAACGAGAACTTACCAGTTTGAAGTTTGATCTTTATTTTATGAGGAGTTGCGATGAGGGATTTCGTGAAGAACCCGCCAGGCACGCATGCGCGACATTTCTTCAAAGCAGCGGTGTGGAATCACAGAACCAACAACAGAGAAATGACTTGTTATAGTAAGATTGAAGAGACTCTATATACCAGTTGATCTTATGGTAGAGGGTTGGGAGCGGAGGGCACGAAATCCCTCATCGCAACTCCTCATAAAATAAAGATCAAACTTCAAACTGGTAAGTTCTCGTTTAATCTTACTATTTCATTTCGGAGTCACGTGAGTGACTTCGTGAAGACTTCAAAGCTCTGTGATTACACGCCCTGGACCACGTCCATGCTCACACACTGCCGTAATACTGATGGAGGAAGTATGTTAACGTATTTCAGACTTGAACAAGCTGAAAAATAATAACATTATAGTTAGTACAACAATAAACCCCTGAACTCGGGGACAAACGTTTAGGGACAGCACTTAACGTGCGTAACGTTGCGGGAAAAAACGGCCACAGGTTTGTTATGAAACCACTGAAATGTAGTTTCATTGGCCCAGCCCGCTATCGTGAGGACATGCTCCATGAACACCTCCATGGTCCTCGTTCCTGATGTGGATGCGGCCTTGGTAGAATGACATTTCATATGTTTAGTGTCTTACCTGCTGCATCGAATACCACCTTAAGCCATCTGGAGATAGTCTGCACTGTTACCCTGTGACGTGGGTTTCCATGGCTGACAACAGATCCGCCTCCATATTCCTGATGGCCATTTCCAGACCTGTAGTCGCAGGTCTGTATAGTTTAAGTAACTCTTTCATAAAGAAGTTACTTTTTATGGGTTGATCATTCTATCCAGGTTTAATTCCTGTAGAGTCTGGACCCGTTGTGCTGTATTCAGTGCTATTGCCATCACCACTTTTAAAGGTGAGTAAGTCCAGTGGTACCTCCGTCATAAGCGACCACCTCCTGAGTAGGGTCAACACCACCATAATCTCTCAGATATTATATCGTGGTCGGGAAGGGATGGATAGAACATATCCCTCGTAGTTTGGATACCAGCTGGTGAGATCCCACTCCAATGTTGAGCTAGGATGACAGTGCACTATAGGCACTGTAAGCAGCACTGTAACTGAGGGCTCATCATAATGAAGACCAGTGAGCATGCCAGCACATTGGAGATCGTAGCAGATATGTAGGTCGTCTTGGTCCGACTACAAAAACCTCTCATATCCTATGTAGGTGAGGTAGTGCTTCCCAGTGGACTTTCTCTGCACGATCTATATGACGTCCATGGTCCTGTATGTTCCAGACCTGGGTACGTTTTCTGCAACACCTGTCCGATGAGGCAGAATGGGGAAAGCATCGAAATCCATTTCCCTCAATGTAGCGAGAACTCGTCCATCGCCACACTTGGAGACCACATTCTGCAGCTTCTCCTGGGTTTCCTCAGGTACTACAGGTTCCTTCAGAACTGGAGGACATCTGGTCCAGCTGCAGAGACTGTGCTCCAGGATATGCTCCATCATGCGCTCCATCCGAGCCATGCGACCACTGCCGCATATGCGGACAATAAGTCGACTTCCTCAGGTTCTGGAGAATCTCTGAGGCTTCTGTCATTGCCCCACACCTCGTCGAGGTGATGACAAGGGTGCAAGACAGGATGTCGCTGCCTGCCGCTCCTGCGTGGCTAAGCGACTCCCGCGCGGACCTGCCGCTTACTCCGCCGTCTTCTGGACGGAGGCGGCCCGCTGGTCTAAAAAGACATGATAGCGGTGATGAGTCGGTCCCGGCCGCTGAAGCGTGGTACCCCGACGTCCGCGCGGGCTTGCCGCCTATCCTCCAAAGGCGACGTTCGGTCACGTCCTCCACTACAAGGGGGTGTGGTGACCGAGATGAGACTACACCGACCTGCACCCAGGCAGGCTCCCTCGGTGCTGAGTCTGTGTCCTCCCTTGGGACAAAGCGTCGTTCGGTCACGTCCTGCCGCTAAAGGGGGTGCGTGACCGAGATGAGACTACACCGACCTGCAACCAGGCAGGCTCCCTCGGTGCTGAGTCGGTGTCCTCCTTTGGGACAAAGCGTCGTTCGGTCACGTCCTGCCGCTAAAGGGGGTGCGGTGACCGAGATGAGACTACTCCGACCTGCAACCAGGTAGGCTCCCTCGGTGCTGAGTCTGTGCCGGCCGCACATGTGGTCCTCCAGACCCAGGCCTCAATCCTTCACCGGTCCACGATCTGGTGGCCTGCTCCAGTGGAAGTCGACCCCGGCTCTATGGCGGGTTTACCGACTGCTGTGCGATACTTCCCCTGGTCCTCTCTCTGGTGACCTGCATATTTGGGGAGAGAGAACGTGCCAAGAATATAACACGTTACGCACCTTTGCTCCACTGTCGCTATGGTTAAGTGACAGAGGTAGGGAGTCAGGGTCTTACCTACCCTGCTCCTGTGCGGTTACCACTTATGGCACCATGATCAGTCGTGGTGGAGAATCGGGTCCTGACTGCGCAGGGCTCCCCTGATTTCCGCGTTTTTATCCCGACCCGCAGAGCGGGTGCTGCCGACGTAACGGGCAGCTCCAGGAATGGTGGGCGTTGACTCACATCTGGAGGCGCCGGTATGTAGGTCCTTGCTGGCCTTCCGGTTTGACCCCGTGGCCTGGAATATGGAATTTTCCTGGCCGTTTGTCTGGTCAAGGTGTGCGACCTCATAATACCCACTGTCTTGGCATGGTCGTCTAAATCCTTGACCTGCTTCAGAAGGTCTTCCCTGAATAGTTGTCTGGGTGGTGGTGTTGGAGATGCTCTGCATAGCCCCGCAAATTTGGGATTTAGCGTGAGCTTGATGGCACTTTTTTCGAAATGCATTATTTCGTATAGCGTGTTACATAATAATTCAAGAGCATCCTCCTGTACGGTGTTTCAAGTCCATCCCGTCCACCGACCTCGCAAAAGCGGTAATCCCAGATGTGAGCAGTTTTAGGATTTTCTGTAATTTTTACTTCCTGTGCTCTTATGCCCGGGCTTATATTGCTCCAAATAGGCACGTTTACAATAGGTACATTGAGTGAGTTCCAATTACTCGGTGCCTTGTATCCATTCATGGCCTCCGCAAGGACCTGATCCTGTATGGTGGTTGGTGAGGAAATCAATGGTAGCAGCCAGTTTAGTTTTGAGAGGTTGTCCCGATGATTCGGGTAACGCAAACTTGGCTGCCACGTCCAAACGTTCTTCCTGAGGAACCTCAGGTGCCACTGGTTCGTGTACCAAGATATCCTCTTCTCCTGGCTGCCTCATGCTACCAATTGATGATGGGGATATATCCAAAAGTCCCCTGAACTGGACATTTCCTGCCGTTGATTTTGCTGCAGGATCCGTTCCATCATCCTCTCCATCCGTTCAATGCGCCCTTCATGGTGCGTAAATGGGAGGTCAGAGCCCTCATGCCCGAAGGAACTCCTGAGGCTCCTATCATCGGCCCGTACCTCATCGAGGTAATCTCGGTGCCGTGACGAAAAGTCGCTGCCAGCCGCCTCAGCGAAGCTGTACGACTCCCGCGCGGATCTGCTCATTCGCCTCCTTGGATGAGCTAGGCCCGACTGCCTCAAAGGGCATATGCGGTGTGAAGTCGGCACCTGACGCCTGCTGCGTGGTGACCCGACATCCGCGCGGGCTTGCCACCTGTCCTACTCCTGGACTCAGGCGGCGTACGGTCCCGTCCTGCCGCTTTTGGGGGATGCAGTGACCGTGGCGAGACTCCACCTGTATGACTCCACCTGGTCCAACCAGGTGGTGAGTCTACACTGGCCCTCCCTGGTCTGCCAGTGGACTCGGGTCTCGGTAAACCACCAGTCCGCAATCTAGCGGTCTCTGGTGAAATTCCTGCCCTAAAAGGGCTTTGTTATTGAGCTCTATCCCTGGCTCTTTCACGAGGGCTCGGGGAGAAGGGTCGTGCAACAGCATGTGAAACCCGTTTGCTCATATCAGCCAACGATTCTCTCCCTGTTGGAGATAGTGAAAAATGGAGTCAGGGTCTACCTGCTCCGGCGCCGTACCGATTCCTGCTCTGCGGGTACCCCGCTTGTACACAGCTGTGTCGGTAGGTCGGGTCCTGTAATCACAGGGCTCCCCGACTTTTGCGCCTTTTTCCCGGCCCGTCTAGCGGGTGCTGTCGTTGTAGAGAGCTCCGGGAATAATGGCCGACGACTCCTTTCGGAAGTCCTGCGGCCTGTACTCCTCATTATCCATGTCCCTGTTGGAGAAAACACAATTCAAAACCGAAAGGACAACCAGCTCAAGGTTGCCTGTACTTACCTGAGTGGCCCTAATGAAGGGCTGGCGGTGAGCTGTCGTTCTGCTGAGCGTTGAGCCCGGACCCCGCAGGGTCAACGAGCTGCCCCATTGTAAAAATAAGTTGGGCTTAGAACAACATGATAATGGCTGCAACTCCATTACCTCTTAATTACAGTACTGGGATAATACAGGCTGTGTAGAGTTGAGTTGGGGCTAACCCCTTACTCTGAGTAAATGCCGACAGCCCACAGTATCGTGTGGGTTGCGGTGTAAGTCGGGCTGCATCTCTGCCATTGCTGACCGCGAATGGCGAGCCTGCAAGCCCCTAGTTCAATATACATGCCGACAGCCTGCAGTATCCTTGCGGGCTGCGGTGTAAAATCGGGCTGTGCTCTGCCGTTGCTTGCTGCATACGGCGAGTCTGCAAGCCCATATTACAATATAAATGCCGACAGCCCGCAGTATCCTTGCGGGCTGCGATGTAAAATCGGGCTGTGCTCTGCCGTTGCTTATTGCACACGGCGAGTCTGCAAGCCCATACTTACTTATAAATGCCGCCAGCCCGCGGTCTGCGGGCTGCGGCGTAGAGTCGGCTGCCTCTGCCGTCCTCCGCCGGCGAGTGTGAACCCGGACCCTCAACGGGTCAACGGGCTCTCCCGACTCCATGCGTTAGAGCCGCCGCTGACTGCCCGCATTCCGCGGTCCGCAGTCGGTGTTGAAGCGGCCTGGAGCACTCTGGAAACAGAGTCTCTGTAAAGAAAAAACGGACGGCGGGTTAGTTTTCCACTTATCTGCAGGTCCCAGCAGTGGAGGAGCAACGCTCCTCCCTGCCCGTCGCTCGCACGCGCGTCGACGATATGTCGCGCATGCGTGCCTGCCGGGTTCTTCACGAAGTCACTCACGTGACTCCGAAATGAAATAAATTGAAGGTTAGTACTCCAGATCAATGATGGTTTGGGGGATATGCAACTCAAACCAAGAATGTGAGTCATCAAACTTCAGATAATGCTCCTTTATTACCGAACACACCCTGAACTCATAAATCACACGACTACATCTGCTCTGAGCAAGGTGGGGTGGGAAAAGACAATCGGTTTTCATCGTCAGAAGTAGGGCGTTAATTTCCAGCCACTTCAGCTTTTTGGCAAGCATAAAATTCATCCTGTCAATGCTGTGAGAAAGAGGAGACAATCCGGAATCAGGCTGCACTAATCCCTTCAGTTAATTGTGTTTCAGGTCATTAATGGGGTGGGAGATTGCAACCTTCACGTGGTCCGCCCTGTTTTGACTAATGCAATCAACCCGGCGTGCACAATCAAATAAGATCAAATAGAATAAGTTGTCCTGCAACTTTAAGCTGTGCACGCCATACGCAAGAAGAAGTAGGTCATTAATGAATCATTTGCAACTACATATCTGTCTTTAGTTTTAGTTTAGTTTATTGTCACGTGGTACAGTGAAATTTTTTAAAATTATGTGCTATCCAGTCAGCGGAACGACTAAATGATTACAATTGGTATACAGATACTGGATAAAGGGAATAACATCTAGTACAAGATAAAGTACTGTAAAGTCCATTTAAAGTTAGTTTAGGGTCTTCAATGGAGTACATGGTAACTCAGGACTGCTCTCTAGTTGGTGATAGGATGGTTCTATCTGATGACAGCTGGGAAGAACATGTCCCTGAATCAGGAGGCGTGCGTTTTCACATTTCTGAACCTCTTGGCTGATGGGAGAGGGGAGAAGAGCGAATGACCAGGGTAAGATTCATCATTCATTATGCTGGTGGCCTTGGCGAGGCAGCGCAAAGTGTTAATGGAGTCAATGGAAGGGAGGTTGGCTTATGTGATGGTCTGGGCTGCGTCCACAATTCTCTGCAATTTTTTGTGGTCTTGGATGGAGCTGTTCTCAAACCACGCTACCTTGCATCCCGATAAAATGCTTTCTACTGCGCATCTATAGAAGTTGGTGAGAATTGTTGGGGATATGTTAAACCTCCTGAGCCTTCTAAGGAAGTGGAGGTGTTAGTGTGCTTTCTTGGCCATCCTTCTTGGTCCTTCTTCTTATTCCGTTCATATCGATCTATCATCCTCATATGCCGTGTTGAATGAAGCCAGACTCATAATTGAATTCCAATTTGGAGCTTTGGTTCTCTCTCCTAACAAAGCAGGGGCAGATTCCACATCCTAGCAATCTTCAACCGGCCCTTCGGCCCACCGAGTCCACACTGGCCATTGATCATCTGTTTGCACGGGTTCTATGTAATCCCACTTTCCCTTCCACTCCCAAAACATCAGGGCAATTTACAGCATCCAATCAACCTACAAATCCGCTCTTCTTTTGGACGTGGGAGGAAACCGGAGCAACTGGAGGAAACCCACGTGTTTACAGGGAGAACGTGCAAACTCCACACAGATGGCACCCGAGATCAGGATCGAACCGGGATCTCTGACGCTCTGAGGCAGCAGCTCTACCATCTGCCCCACTGTGTTGCACGGTGTACTGCAAGTTAGAACAGTCGGGAGAGAAAAGCACTCGCAGAGAGGAAGAATGGCATTTATTTTAATTACGTCCGATTTTCTCAGGCAAAATCTTTGATCCAGTAACTAAGAGAAGATGTCCTAAATTAAAATTTGTCTCTCTGTCAATTGTCCACAAAGGCTTCGCAGTTTGCACGAATACTTTGATGGAGGACTACTTTGGTGGAAAACACAATCAATGCAAAAATGTTCACCAATGTGATTCAAGTGTACTTCATTAATGTATTTATTTAAATGTAAAGAGAACCCATCCACTTGAGCTCTCCTTTATGCAAACATCAATTTGGCGCAAGTGATGGGATGAGGCAAAGATGGGATTTAAACAAAACAATATTATTTGAACAATAATCAAACATTTATGAGAACCCCAACAAGGAGCAATCTGAAAATCATTATACAACAGCTGATTGGCAATGTGAAGCAAGTCGAAGTAGCGTGGAATTACAAAATTATAAGAATTAAATTGAAGCAGTTTATATATAAGCATGCACATTCTGAGTAATGTACACACTAGACACCAATCTTTGTATTAAAGAAGGAACTGCAGATGCTGGAGAATCGAGGGTTACACAAAAAGCTGGAGAAACTCAGCGGGTGCAGCAGCATCTAAGGAGTGAAGGAGATAGGCGACGTTTCGGGTCGAGACCCTTCTTCAGACTGGTCAGGGATCAGGGAAACGAGAGATATAAACAGTGATATGGAGAGATAAAGCAAGAACAATGAGTGAAAGATATGCAAAAAAGTATTGGTGATAAGGAAAGCAGGCCATTGTAAGCTGTTTCTGGTGTGAAAATGAGAAGCTAGTGCGACTTGGGGGGGGGGGGGGGGGAGATGGAGAAGGAATGTCAGGGCCCGAGGGCTGAGGGAGAGGTGGGGGGGGTGGGGGGAAAGGAGCAGTCTGGGTTAACAGAATTGAGAAAATTCAATGTTTAAGCCCAGAGGATGCAGACTCCCCAAGCGGAATATGAGATGTTGTTCCTCAAACTTGCGGTGTTGTTCACTCTGGCCATGGAGGAGGCCCAGGACCGAGAGGTCGGATACGGAGTGGGAGGGGGAGTTGAAGTGCTGAGCCACCGGGAGGTCGGGTTGGTTATTGCGGACCGAGCGGAGGTGTTCGGCGAAACGATCGCCTAGCCTCCGCTTGGTCTCACCGATGTAGATTAGCTGGCATCTGGAGCAACGGATGCAGTAGACGAGGTTGGAGGAGGTGCAGGTGAACCTCTGTCGGACTTGGAATGACTGCTTGGGTCCCTGAAAGGAGTGGATGGGGGAGGTGAAGGAACAAGTGTAGCATCTCTTGCGGTTGCAAGGGAAAGTGCCCGGGGAAGGAGTGGAGCAGGAGGGAAGGGAAGAATTGACGAGGGAGTTGCGGAGGGAGCGGTCTTTGCGGAAGGCAGATAGGGGGGGAGATGGGAAGATGGGGGGGAGATGGGAATACCCCACCAGCCAGCGCATACAACAGATAGTCCTCCGCCAGTTTCGCCACCTCCAACGTGACCCCTCCACTCGCCACATCTTCCCATCTCCCCCCCTATCTGCCTTCCGCAAAGACCGCTCCCTCCGCAACTCCCTCGTCAATTCTTCCCTTCCCTCCTGCTCCACTCCTTCCCCGGGCACTTTCCCTTGCAACCGCAAGAGATGCTACACTTGTTCCTTCACCTCCCCCATCCACTCCTTTCAGGGACCCAAGCAGTCATTCCAAGTCCGACAGAGGTTCACCTGCACCTCCTCCAACCTCGTCTACTGCATCCGTTGCTCCAGATGCCAGCTAATCTACATCGGTGAGACCAAGCGGAGGCTAGGCGATCGTTTCGCCGAACACCTCCGCTCGGTCCGCAATAACCAACCCGACCTCCCGGTGGCTCAGCACTTCAACTCCCCCCTCCCACTCCGTATCCGACCTCTCGGTCCTGGGCCTCCTCCATGGCCAGAGTGAACAACACCGCAAGTTTGAGGAACAACATCTCATATTCCGCTTGGGGAGTCTGCATCCTCTGGGCTTAAACATTGAATTTTCTCAATTCTGTTAATCCAGACTGCTCCTTTCCCCCCACCCCCCCCACCTCTCCCTCAGCCCTCGGGCCCTGACATTCCTTCTCCATCTCCCCCCCCCCCCCCCCCCCCCAAGTCGCACTAGCTTCTCATTTTCACACCAGAAACAGCTTACAATGGCCTGCTTTCCTTATCACCAATACTTTTTTGCATATCTTTCACTCATTGTTCTTGCTTTATCTCTCCATATCACTGTTTATATCTCTCGTTTCCCTGATCCCTGACCAGTCTGAAGAAGGGTCTCGACCCGAAACGTCGCCTATCTCCTTCACTCCTTAGATGCTGCTGCACCCGCTGAGTTTCTCCAGCTTTTTGTGTAACCCTCGATTCTCCAGCATCTGCAGTTCCTTCTTTAACACTTTGTCTACTCCACTGCGATATCTCCTCAAGGTATGCCTACTTTGAAGAAGTTCTCCTCCTCCCTACGAAGACAGTTTCACAACCTCCTCTCTAACTGCTCCCCCTCTGTGATATCCCCTTCCCTCAAACTCTACGACCACATCCTCACCCAGACTCGATACCACAGCCACATCTGCTTCCTCGGGGCCTGCCTGCGCCTCCACCTCATACCTCGTGGATTCCAGCTCCAATTCCCTGCCTCCCAGTTTCGACCCCAGCCGGACTATCGGTATCGACTGGCCATCCGCCGCCACACTGTGCAATTCTCCAACCGGGCATTAAGATCCACCCTGGTTGCAATGCGCCGGCACCAGCAGGACCTCGCATTGGCTCTCCCGAATCTTCGGGCCTCACTCACCCAGACCTGCAACGGAGCCCAACTACACTACATCCTCCGGAAGATCCACCGCTTCAATCAGCAATTCCTGTCCCATCTTACCTCCACCAAGGACCTGAAGTTAGCCCGCCTCCAGGCCGTTCCAGCTACCGACAATCCCCGACTCGAACGCCCCGCAGGCCCCGGGCCCCAACTCTGGCCCGAGCCTCCGGCCTGAGTCCCCCGACGCCATCTTGGCCACCAGGAGCACCTCCAGGACTCACCAGGACGCCGCCTTCGCCGACCTTCACGCCGATGCCGCCGCCGACCTCCACCTGCCTACCGGTGATGCCCAGCCCTGCTGCCTGCCCGGTAACTCTGTTTATCTCACCCTCCCTGGTTCGACCGCCCATCACCAGCACAACGCGACCGCCGAACCTCGCCGTCCGCCGGGACCACCTACCCTCATCGCCGCACCGGGCCCATCCAGCATCGCCGTTGTACTGGGCCCGCCGAAGACCACAGCCGCACCCGCCTCACCTTGCATCGCTGCCGGACCGGGCCTACAGAGCATCGGCGCCGCACCCGCCTCACCTTGCATCGCCGCCGGACCGGGGCCCCCCCGAACATGGCCGCCGCACCGCACCCCACTCATCTCGCCGCCTCACCGGGCGGGCTGAACCTTGCTGCCCCACCGACCACTCGCCCACCGGGACCACCCACGCATCGCCCGCCGACCCCGACTCCACTGCCCGCAGACTCCTACCTTCGGGCCCGCCGACCCACGACATTCCACCGCCCTCCAGCAGCCCGCAGCCGTCGCCTCACCTACAGACTGGACTGTGCAGCGGGCCTGAAGCCTCCACGTTGCCCACTCCTCCCACCTCTCTGTTGCTAACGGCACTGGGTCCTAGTGCCCGTCTCCCCAGCCCCGGTGACCTCAGTGGCTATTCCACTGGGTCTTTCCCATCCCCCTCCTACCATGTAACCCCTGCTCTTTCACACCCACATCACAGCCCCCATATCCCCCCACCCCCTGACCACCCTCCACCCCCCCACCACACTACACCCCGTCCTCAGTCCACTCACCTGCCTTCCTCCAGCCACAACCCCCATCCCTGCCGTGTGTTCACCATCCCCCCGGACCTCCCCCTCTCCGACACCGAAAGATCGGTCCTCAGCAGAGGTCTTACCTTTGTCCCCCTCCGTCCCCACCTCAATGAGTTCCGTGCCCACCACGACTTGGAGCTCTTCTACCGTCGCCTCCGCCTCACAGCGTTTTTCCACGGGAACAAGTCCTCGCCCCCCACTGATGATCCCTTTTCCTGTCTCCCACGTACCCCCTCCTCGTGGACCCCCCCTCGTGGCCCTCCAGCTTTAGAACTATTTATACAAAACTGCCGTCGGGACATCAACCGCCTCGACTTCTCCACTCCCCTGTCTCACTCCAATCTCTCCCCCTCCGAACGTACGGCCATCGACTCACTCCGCAACAACCCAGACTGGGTTATCAAAGCCGCCGACAAGGGAGGTGCCCGTGGTAGTCTGGCGCGTCGATCTCTACAAAGCAGAGGCCACGCGCCAACTCTCGGACACCTCCTCCTACTTACCCCTGGACCATGACCCCACTGACGAGCACCAGGCCACCATCTCGAGCACCATAACCGGCTTCATTAACTCCGGCTCCCTACCCCCCCGAGCCTCCAACCTCATCGTTCCCCAGCCCCGCACAGCCCGATTTTACCTTCTCCCCAAAATCCACAAACCCGACTGCCCCGGCAGACCCATTGTCTCTGCCTGTTCGTGCCCCACCGAACACATTTCCACATACCTTGACTCCATCCTATCCCCCTTTGTTAAATCCCTCCCCACCTATGTTCAAGACACCTCAGACACTCTCCGTCGGCTCCGCACATTCCGTTGTCCAGGCCCCCATCCTCTCATCTTCACCATGGACGTCCAGTCACTATACACCTGCATCCCCCACCAGGATGGTCTCAAAGCCCTCCGGTACTTCCTCGACCAGAGGAGCAACCCATACCCATCCACTGACACCCTCCTCCGCCTAGCGGAGTTGGTCCTTACCCTAAACAACTTCTCTTTTGACTCCTCCCATTTCCTCCAAACACAAGGCGTAGCTATGGGCACACGCATGGGCCCTAGCTACGCCTGCCTCTTTGTCGGGTACGTCGAACAATCTTTGTTCTCGACGTACCAGGGCCCCACCCCCGACCTTTACCTCCGTTACATTGACGACTGCTTTGGTGTCACCTCCTGCACCCACGCAGAACTGACTGACTTTATCCATTTCACCACCAACTTCCATCCGGCACTCAAATATACTTGGACCATTTCCGACATTTCCCTACCATTCCTTGACCTCACCATCTCTATTGCAGGTGACACACTCCTGACTGACATCCACTACAAACCAACTGATTCCACAGCTACCTGGACTACTCTTCCTCCCACCCTGCTTCCTGTAAGGACTCCATCCCCTATTCCCAATTCCTCCGACTACGCCGCATCTGCTCCCAGGATGACGTGTTCCACACCAGGTCATCGCAAATGTCCTCGTTCTTCAGAGAACGGGGTTTCCCCTCCCCCACTATCGATGAGGCTCGCACCAGGGTCTCCTCCATACCCCGCAACACTGCCCTCTCTCCCCATTCCCCCACTCACAACAAGGGCCGAGTCCCCCTGGTCCTCACCTTTCACCCCACCAGCCAGCGCATACAACAGATAGTCCTCCGCCAGTTTCGCCACCTCCAACGTGACCCCTCCACTCGCCACATCTTCCCATCTCCCCCCCTATCTGCCTTCCGCAAAGACCGCTCCCTCCGCAACTCCCTCGTCAATTCTTCCCTTCCCTCCTGCTCCACTCCTTCCCCGGGCACTTTCCCTTGCAACCGCAAGAGATGCTACACTTGTTCCTTCACCTCCCCCATCCACTCCTTTCAGGGACCCAAGCAGTCATTCCAAGTCCGACAGAGGTTCACCTGCACCTCCTCCAACCTCGTCTACTGCATCCGTTGCTCCAGATGCCAGCTAATCTACATCGGTGAGACCAAGCGGAGGCTAGGCGATCGTTTCGCCGAACACCTCCGCTCGGTCCGCAATAACCAACCCGACCTCCCGGTGGCTCAGCACTTCAACTCCCCCTCCCACTCCGTATCCGACCTCTCGGTCCTGGGCCTCCTCCATGGCCAGAGTGAACAACACCGCAAGTTTGAGGAACAACATCTCATATTCCGCTTGGGGAGTCTGCATCCTCTGGGCTTAAACATTGAATTTTCTCAATTCTGTTAACCCAGACTGCTCCTTTCCCCCCACCCCCCCACCTCTCACTCAGCCCTCGGGCCCTGACATTCCTTCTCCATCTCCCCCCCCCCCCCCCCCCCAAATCGCACTAGCTTCTCATTTTCACACCAGAAACAGCTTACAATGGCCTGCTTTCCTTATCACCAATACTTTTTTGCATATCTTTCACTCATTGTTCTTGCTTTATCTCTCCATATCACTGTTTATATCTCTCGTTTCCCTGATCCCTGACCAGTCTGAAGAAGGGTCTCGACCCGAAACGTCGCCTATCTCCTTCACTCCTTAGATGCTGCTGCACCCGCTGAGTTTCTCCAGCTTTTTGTGTAACCACCAATCTTTGTATGTTTAATGATTTGACCAATGATTCTATTTTTATCATTTATTCAAGTTTAGGAAGGGGGGGGGTGGTGGTGGGGGCGTGGCACGGTGGTGCAGCGGTAAAGTTGCTGCCTCACGGCACCAGAGACCCGGGTTCAATCCTGACCCCAGGTGCTGCCTGCACGGAGTTTGTACTTCCTCCCCGTGACCGCATGGGTTTTCTCCGGGTGCTCCGGTTTCCTCCCACACTCCGAAGATGTACAGGTTTGTAGGTTAATTGGCTTTGGTAAAAATTGTAAATTGTCCCTAGTGTGTCAGATAGTGCTAGCGTTCGGGGGTCGCTGGTGGGCACGGATTCGGTGGGACGAAGGGGCATGTTGCCACGCTGTACAGTTTAAACAAAACGATAAAGTTGAAAAGTATTCATTGCTTAGCGAATTTTCTCATAGTCCATTCCAGCTGTGATTTTCTATGCTTCTTCCTCACCATGTTCTGCTACATCGTAGACTGGTGATCTGCCAGGCAGCTTTACATTATGAATTTTACGAGGACGTGTAGCGGCACTTAGTGGTGGAGTGGGGAGGTCATCATTGGTCGGTTTGGTCACGGGACCGCGTGGGTTAGTTCGCGGGCTATGTGTCAGTCAGTCAGCGCTCCTCCCAGCAACAGGAGCTATTATTGTTAGTTCAGTCAGGCACGCGTACTTCACGAGTTTTGTTTCATTTTATTGAAAATAAAAATCATTTTGTTCGACCTGTCTGGCCTCGCTACAGAAGCATAATTAAATTTGCTGCACTCTACCTGAGGTCCCATGGGCTAGATGCATTAACGTTTATAGGGAAGTGTAGGGTTGTAAGGCGTTAAGGCTGTGGCAGGTGCCATGCATATCTTATAGCAGGCTTATAGCCATTTTAATGAATGTCAAGCCTTTGGCCCAGGTAGGTATGGGTCTCTGGGAGTTATAATTTGGTGCCTGCCTTAACTTCCCTTTGTATCCTCAGCACCAAACGGTAGCGTCAGCAGAGATATTGACCAGTATCCAGTATCTTGTAGATAGAAAGAACAGCTGATGCTGGATAATACACATACACAAAGTGCTGGAGTAGCTCAGCTGGTCAAGTAGCATCTCTGGAGAACATGGATAGGTGACGTTTCAGGTCAGGATTGGCGTCTGAAGAAGTGGCCCTATCCATGTTCTCCAGTGACGCTACCTGACCAGCTGAGTCCCACCAGCACTTTGGGACCTTTTGACCAGTATCTCCGATGAAGCTGACATTGTCTACTAAATATCCTAAGGGAAGTTGAGTCAGTATATAAGAATCAGAAAAGGGTTTCAAAATAACGATATTCCAAATATTGAAGGATTGGTGGTGGTTTAAAAGGGGCAGACTGGCTCTTAAGCCGATTCTAACCACGATTTCCTCTCCTCTCATCTTCTGCGATTATGTTTAAAGCCTTTGCTTCCTCTATTCCCAATCGATGGGAAACCTGTTCCTGGTCTCACACAGCAGCCTTCTACCGGCTTTACCAAGCCCTCTGCCGCTTGTTACTCACACCTGCTGCAGGCAGTAGCTGGCTCTGGCCTTTATTAACGTGGTCTGGTAGTTATAATGCAAGTCAATCAGCAAGCAAGAGAGGTCACTGGTTAGAAATGGAAATGATCAATGTGTCCTGTTATGTTAAGTACATACGCACTGATAAAACCCAGCAACGTCTTTGAAAATGTGGAGTTCCAAACAAATACATGAACTGCATTAAGGTGCACGGTGGCACAGCGGTAGAGTTGCAGCCTTACTGCACCAGACACCTGGGTTCAATCCAGACTATGTGCGCTGTCTGTATGGAGTTTGTACCCACGTTCTCCCTGTGACCACGTGGGTTTTCTCCTGGTGCTCCGGCTTCCTCCCACACTCCAAAGATGTACTGGTATGTAGGTCGATTGGCTTCTGTAAACATTCTAATTGTCCCTTGTGTGTAGGATACTGTCAGCGTGTGGGGTGGTCGTTGGTTGGCGAGGACTCGGTGGACCAAAGGGGTTGTTTCCACGTTATATCACTAAGAGTCTAAGACTCTAAAGCATTGATTAACCTGATTGTATTAATATCTTGACTCATTATTTCTAACACTATTCGAACACATTTACAAAGCAAAGTTAATCCCCCAAGAACAGCTAATACGTTTAACAAAAAGAAACTGCAGTTACTAGTTAATACCAAAGATAGACACAAATGCTGGAGTAACACATTGGGTCAGGCAGCTTCTCTCGAGTATTAAGGATAGACACTCTTAGTTTAGTTTAGTGTATTATTGTGACATATACAGAGGTACAGTGAAAAACTTTTGTTTGCATGCTGCACAGTTAAAGAAACGGCCATTATTGAGTACAGTCACGCAGCCCACTGTGCAGAGTTAAAGGATAAAGGATGCGGCATTTGGTGCAAGATATAGCATTGTAAGTACAAGATTTAGTGCAAGATATAACATTAACGTACACCATTCAGTCTTCTTCTTGCGTGTGGCGTGCACAGTCTAAAGTTGTAGATCAAGGGTAGACATCCAGACCAGGACAGCATCAGTTACTGGGTGGATGGCTTTGATGCCACCAGGGAAAAGCCTCAGTGAGCAGTCATTCACGATGTGTGGGATGGTCTGGTCTGGATGTTCGCAATCGCAGGCAGGGCTGTCTGTCATCCCCCACTTACAGAGGTGATGGGCTGTTCTTGCTCGGAGGGTGCGGATTCTGTTTAGTGTTAGCCATTGCTTGCGTTGGGGGTCAAAACCCAGTGGTTTCACTGTGGGGTCTGTGATGACCTCTCCGTTGTTGGTGTTGGCATCTTTCCAGGCTCTGCGCCACTCAGTCTTGGAGTCAAAGTCTTCCAGGGATTTATGGGAAGACCAGAAGGGTTTGCGGGACTTCAGGCGCATGTTGCAACCTTCACGTGGTCCACCCTGTTTCAACTAATGCAATCAACCCGACGTGCACAAACCATTCAGTACAAGACTCGGCATAATCACATACACTGTATAACCGTCCTCATATTACTCCCTTACATGTTTAAAAAGCAAGGATGCCCACGCTGGGAAAAGCCCGACATTTTTCACACCTGGAATCAGCCTCAAGTACATGCAGCTAAGTCAACATCAAGAGCAAGATGAAGTGTCTATGACATTGCCCACAAATCTGTACTTTAATCCCGGCCTCTCAAGATCTTGGTACCACACCCGTCTGCAATTTCGGTTTCCTACCAACCTCACATGTGGTTCCTGAGAGCAATTTCTAGTGCCGTGCCAATTTACCGTGAATTGTAAATACCTCCGCACCTGCCAGCAACTGGGGAGCACTTGGCCGTCTTGAGGACAAACCCAACAGAAATAGGATACTGTAATCCTGCTAAATCTCGGCCAGATTTGAACGGCTGCCGAACACATTGTTCCATTGCAATTTCTACCAAATGCAGACATGAATGTCATTAGCATGTTAAAGAGGTTTATAAAAACGTGCAGAAATCTGTTGAAGATAGGACAATTACACACATTACCGACTTCTGTGTGTCAAAACCTCGATGTTCTCAAAATCCAGCTGTTCGGGCTGCAACTGTGTGTGTGTGTGTGTGTGTGTGTGTGTGTGTGTGCGTGTGTGTGTGTCGCAGGTGCGAACGCATGCTGCAGCGGCAGATGTGCATAAAACAACAACACTTATTTGCACGGAGAGAAAAAAAATAGCTGGCTGAGATTCAGCTGAATACAGACGAACTTAATAACTGTTGCTATTAAATGAAATCGTTTCAAAATTATATCCAGATGAAGGAAAAATTGAATATTTGCAGAAATGACATTATTCTGCTGACCCAGGAATATATAAGCCTTAAAAATATATTTTCATAATAAATATTCTTACAGAGCTGAAAGGTGTGAATTTACAATTTTTGCAGAAGCTAAGCAGATCTTCAGCACCTACACATCCTCATTTCCATAAGGTAAAAGTTATCTGAGATTTATTTCAGTATTAAAGATTAATTAAGGCGTTAATTCAAATGTATTTTTCTAATTCCTTTTGGGATTTTTTTTCCCGTATATTTCTATAAATCTTTTCCTTCTTTGGATTAGCTAGGTTGTTCTCAGACCCCACCGTGTCTTGTATGTCAGGCTCTTTCCCATTGACTGTCCAACAGGTGGAGAGCTCAATTGACTGAGATCTTCTTGGGGATTTACTCTTGCCCGACCACACTCACTTGCCTGAGCAGCCCATGCCAAAGCCTTCAGTACGATCGCTACAGGGAGCAGTTTGAAGTGCAGCATGCTCCACATCTGTTGCTGTCCAGATTGCACTAAAGCCCATTCAGCTATCTTCAACTAATAATTTAATTAAGCCATGTAAAAGCCATAGGAGCTGACAGTGCAGTCTGCTATGGTAACAGTGAGGCATCGATACGAGTTCCCAAACAGGTTTAACAATGCAGCCACGCTCCTTAACCTGGACACTTGAGATGGTATAAATTCATTCTGAGGATCTAAGGATACAGATGCCGTTAATGAATCAGTGGATGAAACATAGAAACATGGTAAATAGGTGCAGGAGGAGGCCATTTTGTCCTTCGAGCCTGCACCGCCATTCATTGTGATCATGGCTGATCGTCCTCAATCAGCAACCCGTGCCTGCCTTCTCCCCAAATCACTTGATTCTGCTAGATCTTTATCTAACTCTCTGTTAAATTCATCCAGTGAACTGGCCTCTACTGCCTCTGTTGCAGAGAATTCCACAATTTCACAACTCTCTGGGTGAAAAAAATGTTTTTCTCATCTCAGTTTTAAATGGCCTCCCCTTTATTCTTAGACTAAGGCCCCCAGGTTCTGGACTCCTCCATCATTGGGACCATTTTTCCTGCATCTAGCTTGTCCAGTCCTTTTATAATTTTAGACGTTTCTGTAAGATATCATCCAGCATCCGACTCTCATCCTTCTAAATCCCAGTGATTACAAGCCCAGTCTTTCCAATCTTTCCTCATATGACAGTCCCGCCATCCCGGCGATTATCCTCATGAACCTACGCTGCACTGCCTCAATAGCATGGATGTCCTTCCTCAAATTAAGAGACCAAAACTGTACACAATACTCCAAATGTGGTCTCACCAGGGCCCTCTACAACTGCAGAAGGACCTGTACTCAAATCCTCTCATTATCAAAGGATGGTCTTGGTTTTTACACCATCTCAGCTTAGTTGATTGCCACGTGTACCGAGGTACAGTAAAAAAGCTACTGCATCAATCAAGGATTGCAAATGGAAACTGAATAGGTACTAGAGTTTTAGTTTTAGTTTTAGATATGCAGCACGGAAACAGGCCCTTCGACCCACCGAGTCCATGCTGACAACCGATTCCTGCACCTTAACACTACCCTACACACACATTTAAAATGTTACCAAGCCAATTAACCCACGAGCCTGTACGTCTTTGGAATGCAGGAGGAAACTGGATATCCCGGTGAAAACCCACACGGTCACAGGGAGAACATACAAACCCCAAACTGACAGCACCCGTAGTCAGAATCGAACCTGGGTCTCTGACGTTGGAAGGCGGCAACTCTACCGCTGCACCACCGTGAGCGAAAACAAATTGCAGATGAGGAATGGTGCTAATTGAATTGATTTCCAATGATCTGGTGTGGACTTGTTGGACCAAATAACCTCTGCGCTGTAAAAACTGGCATCATTCAACTCAAGTTCTGTGCGTTTTGTAATTTATCCTAGGATTTTGTTCTCATCTTGGTTAAACAAAAAATAAGGCATGGCATTTTTATATGCTTTGCTAAAATTGCAGGCACATCTGAAATGTGTCTAAATGTTGAAAAGTGCGCAGTTTGAGTGTTTAAACTTCGAATTGCAAGTGGTGATACAAGCTGTAATATAGGTTAATGGCATCTGGAGCACAGTTTGCTCAAACCTAAATATAGTTCCGTGCCTGTGAAAAGGTTAATTGTAGCACACACAGGCAGCTGTTTCTCTTTCTCATTCTTCATTTGCCCCTCCTTTTCTTTCTCCTTCCCCCTTCTCCTGCGATCGGAGTATCAAATTGTCCTGGAAACAATAACACAAAGGTTCTGTCCAAAAATGTTCCTTTTAATACAATCCAATCAGGGTAAAGGGAGCTGACTGCCTGAAAACACAGAACCACCTGGTTTTAATTGGGGGGTGGGGAAGGTAAATTTAGAAGTAAAATAAAGGGAAATAAAAGGTAACAGCAGTACCACACAAAACAGGCAGCATTATTTTTTTATTGGTCGGCAAAATGTTTTTCAGAATCATCAGCTTTAGCGAGTGCCTTTCATAACTAGAGTTAATGTTTAGTACGAAAGATAGACACAAAATGCCGGAGTAAAGGGCCTGTCCTACCAGCATCCGACTCCATGCGATGAGCGCGATCAAACTAGAAATGGGGGCCGCGCGGAGGTTGGGTGATCCCCTGTACAGGGCCGTTGCCACCAGCATGCGCCTGCATGTAGCAAGCACGACCAAACCGGCAGCGAGGGCCGCGCGGAGGTCGGGTGAGTGGCGCAACGCGGTGCAAAGTCAGGCGAACTTGCAGCAAAGTCTTAAGGTAAGTTCGCCAGGACAGAGAGGGGCACACAGAGAGGGGCACAGAGGCGCACACACAGAGGGCCACGGAGCCACACACATAAAGGGTCACGGAGGCACCTACAGAGAGGGTCACGGGGGCACGACGTCGAGGCGGTGTGTAATGCGTTGAGGTGACTGTGAGCCGCCAAGCCGTTGCCGCGCGGAATTTTTGAACATAGTCAGTTTTTCGGAGCCCCGCGCGATGTCGGGACGAACTCCGCACAATTCCGCACGGCTCCGGCGATCGAAGTGGGGACCGGCCCCGCGATGCCGGACGGCTCAAGTGACCACGTTAGGTCGTGCTCATCGCATGGAGTTGCATGCTGGTGGGACAGGCCCTTTACTCAGCAGGACAGGCAGCATCTCTGGATAGAAGGAGTAGGTGACGTTTTGAGTCGAGACCCTTCTTCAGACTCAGTTAGGTTGAGTACTGTTTAGTATGTTGGACTGAAAGCTATCGAACAGCTTCTGGATGCAGGAGGAATGTTGTAGACAGCAG
Organism: Raja brachyura; assembly: GCA_963514005.1. The sequence goes on from OY740796.1 coordinate 43,513,398, forward strand.
CAAAGACCCTTCAACCAGCTGCCGCAGCAACTAAGTGCTGGGAGAAGAAAACGTTTGTTTCTAATTATTGACATTATGTTGTTAGCATTTCCATTTAAAATGTTATTATTTGTGTTTTTAGTTTAGTTTAGTTTAGTTTGGAGATATAGCGCGGAAATAGGCTCTTCGGCCCACCGAGTCCGCGCCGACCAACGATCCATGCACATTAACGCCATCCTACACAGACTTGGGACAATTTACATTTATACCAAGCTAATTAACCTACACACCTGTACATCTTCAGAGTGCGGGGGAAAACCGAAGATCTCGGAGTAAACCCACACGGTCATGGGGAGAAGGTACAAACTCCGTACAGACAAGCAACCCTAGTCGGGATCGAACCCGGGTCTCTGGCGCAGCATGGCAGCAACTCTACCGCTGCACCATTGTGCTTTTTGAAATATCATACAAAGTAAAGAATAAACTAAAATACTTATAAATTCCACTATATTAAAGAATAAGGTGAATAAGGGGATGCTGACTCGCTTATCCGCCATAATTTCCTGGGATAACTTATCAAGAGACAGGGACTACACTGGTTCTGTCTTTTATTCAGTTAAAGTACAGAGTTCATTGACTGATCGATTGAAAAATACAGCATGGAAACGGACCACGTTGATCATCGATCATCAGTTCACACCAGTTCTATGTTATTTAATTTTCGCATCCCCTCTCCCTGCACACTCTGGGAAATTTACAGAGGCCCAATTTAACCAACAAACCCGCACATCTTTGGGATGTGGGAGGAAACCAGAGCACCCGGAGGAAACCCACATGGTCACTTGGGAGGGAGTGAAAACTCCACACAAGCTGCACCCGAGGTCAGGATTGAACCTGTGGCAATGTTACAAAATTGTGAGATCTTAAAATTCAAGTCTGCAATTTATCTCACCAGATAAAGCATAAAATGAAGTTTAATTTGACACCTAATTCACTTTCATATCTTCAGTATTAAGAAAGTTATGACCATTTTCATACTCGGAAATTAGCATCTTGTTCCCCATTGCCTTTCAATTGACTTAACTCAAAAGCTGTGACCTAGAACCGTTAAAAGCCCATAACTTTCTTAAAAATTAAGAGAACTCAATGAATTTTTTAGTTATTATAGATTGAAGCATTCTGAAACAAATATGAAACAATCTGAAACTGAAATTAAAGCATATAATTAGTTAGTTATCTAATTGTAGCTAATTACAAAATTCAATGAGTAGATCTAAACATCTATCAATTTCTTAAGAAAAGATAAACTTTTTTTAAATTGCCTAAGTGTCCAAATAACATTCACACAATAATCCACAATATAACATAATTTTTAAATCTAATTTTCATGAATTTCTGGGCCAAATGGAAGGAATTTAGTGTTTAATGCCTGTAAATTAATGACCATTTAAATCAACTAGCGAGTGGGTTTTAGTGGAATGCGGTGGATTGGAACGTTGCGGTTTGCGGTGAAGTCGGGAGGAAAAATACTGTTGGTTCATACATTTTTTTGGACCCCATTTCGCAACATGAAAATATTATTAAAGCCTCCATAAAAACCAACTTTTAATATAAAAATAAACTGTGTACCTTTTTTTCTCCCCTACGCAAAATCCTTCCTGTTGTCGGCGCTCACGGCTTTTGAAGGTGATTTGTAAATTACTCTAGATAATAAATAATCTAGCGTAATTTAAAAATACCTTCATTAATGAAATGTCGGAGCGATTTTTCTTCCGCAACGAAATCGCCCGACATGGATCGATTTGCCCAGTCTGTAGGAAAACGGCACTTTAAGCCCGCCCCCCTCTGAAAGGGTCCAAAGTCACGCACACGGGGAGCGGCAGAACTGCAGCGCTGCTCAAGGTAAGTTTTGTAACATACCTACTATCAGGCATCGGCTCAACCAACTGTGCCCATGTGCCACCCACAGTGCTGCTCAAAAATAGATAATTAGTTATCGATATAGCATATTGGCTCTCCTTTATTAAATCAAATGTCTCCAAGTGCTGCACATTTTTGATTATTGTTTTTTTTTAATCTTTTGGATTTTTCCTGTCTTTTTAAGTTTAATTGAGCATCCAGGACAAAGGCCATCAGTCAACCAAGTGATCCTAGAGTATCTAACACCACTCACTAACTTGTTACTAGGAGGAGGATATTTGACTAAAGCCTTCTCTGGTTCACATTCTTTCAGCAAGCCGGCAGAACAGCCTCGGCTGAGATCTGAATGATGAAACGGGGCTGACACGTGTAGAAAAAGGAACTGCAGATGCAGGTTTATACCAAAGATAGACACAAAATGCTGGAGTAACTGAATGGGTCAGGCAGCATCTCTGGAGATGAGGAAGGGTGCAATCCCGAAGCGTCACCTACTCCTTGTCTCCAGAGATGCTGCCTGATCTGCTGAGCTACTCCAGCACTTTGTGTCTAACAGGGCTCCTATACCTCTTTTCTCACCTTAAGAACATCATGTGTTGGTACATTTTTTTTAAAATGGGTAACAATTCAACATGGTTCTGTTAGGCAAATCACACCTAATAGTGGTTCCACTGTTGCTTTTCCTAGTCAGTGGAGAAAATCCAATGGAATAAAAAAATGGTGATAATAAAAATAGTGACACTTTCTACAACAAAACGGATTTACTCTCATGACCCTGTACTACATTGCGGCTGAGTGTTGAAGCCAGTGGATAAACTATTTACATTAAGTTGAGCGTAGGAAATATCTGAAAATATCCCAAGACTTCACCAAAGATGCAAAGGAGAATGCCGAGCCAAAGAAAGTGCGGAGAGAGCAAATCAAAGTGTTTTTTATGACAAGCATGGCCTATCGCCTCATTGAATATTGCCTTTTTTGTGGTTAAAAAAACCCCTAAATGTTATAGTCTGTGTCATTACGGTGAGTGCTTTAAAATCAGGTAATTATTCTGGCTCCTTTCAAAAGCAACAAAAAGCAACCTTTAGTGTTTGCATATGAACTGTTCCATAGTTTGTGGTCCAGTATCGCACTTTGTGGTTACATATTATTTGATTGCAACAATAAAACTTATCATCAAGCATTCACTTGTTATAAAGCTTCCAGTGGGGAAAATAAAGATTGTTTCACTCAAATTGTAACGTAACTAAACCGCATTGATGCACCATTTAAATGGAACCATACAGCACTCTCTTCATTTTTAGTTAGTCGTGTTTCAAGTGCAGTGATCCTGATATTTAATTGTGCAGAGACCATTCATACCTGAATGATGACTCAAGACTTTACTGGAGCATGCACGTGTTACACTGTAATAACAGCTGTCCACCATGTTGTAGCAGTCAAATAGTTTAGTTTGGTTGAGAGATACAGCATGGACACAGGCCCTTCGGCCCACCGAGTCCGCACTGACCAGTGATCATTCCGTACGCTAGCACTACCCCATTTGTGATTTACGATTTAACCAAAGCCAATTACTTTCCACTGTACGTCTTTATCGTGTGGGAGGAAACCGAAGCTTCCGATGAAAACCCACGTGGTCATGGGGAGAACGTGCAAATTCCATGCAGACTGGACCCGTGGTCAGGATCGAACTGGCTCCCAAGTGCTGTAAGGCAGCAACTCTACCGCTGCGCCACAATGCTGCTGATGAAAATGAGGTCTTAATGGGTTTTTCAAGGCCCATTAAATTGCTAAATTTGGTTATGATTGAGTGCAGATTGTGGCATACAGCAACCTAAACAATGGTCATAAGGTCAGAGACTTGTGCCATTAAAACCATGCTAAACTTCAACCATTCATTTACACTACTCTTACAATAGACAATAGACAATAGACAATAGCCAATAGACAATAGGTACAGGAGTAGGCCATTTGCCCCTTCGAGCTAGCACCACCATTCAATGTGATCATGGCTGATCATCCCCAATCAGTACCCTGTTCCTGCCTTCTCCCCATATCCCCTGACTCTGCTAGCTATAAGTGCCCTTTCTAGTTCTCTCTTGAAAATATCCAGAGAACTGGCCTCCACTGCCCTCTGAGGCAGAGAATTCCACACTCACAACTCTCTGTGTGAAAAAGTGTTTCATCAACTCCATTCTAAATGCCTTACCCATAATTCTTAAACTGTGGCCCCTGGTTCTGGACTCCCCCAACATCGGGAACATGTTTCCTGCCTCTAGCGTGTCCAAACCCTTGATAATCTTATAAGTTTCAATAAGATTTCCTCTCTACATTTCAGTGATTACAAGCCCAGTCTTTCCAATCTTTCCTCCATCATTGGGAACATTTTTCCTGCATCTAGCTTGTCCAGTCCTTTTATAATTTTAGACATTTCTATAAGATATCCTCTCATCCTTCTAAATTCCAGTGATTACAAGCCCAGTCTTTCCAATCTTTCCTCATATGACAGTCCCGCCATCCGGGGGATTAACCTCATGAACCTACGCTGCACTGCCTCAATAGCAAGGATGTCCTTCCCCAAATTAAGAGACCAAAACTGTACACAATACTCCAGATGTGGTCTCACCTGTACAGTTGAGAGGACCTGTACTCAAATCCTCTCATTATCAAAGGATGGTCTCGGTTTTTACGCCATCTCATCTTAGTTGATTGTCACGTGTACCGAGGTACAGTAAAAAGCTACTGCATCAATCAAGGATTACAAATGGAAATTGAATAGGTACTAGAGTTTTAGTTTTAGTTTTAGAGATGCAGCACGGAAACAGGCCCCTCGACCCACCGAGTCCATGCTGACAACCGATTCCCGCACCTTAACACTACCCTACACACACATTTAAAATTTTACCAAGCCAATTAACCTACCAGCCTGTACGTCTTTGGAATGCAGGAGGAAACTGGATATCCCGGTGAAAACCCACATGGTCACAGGGAGAACGTACAAACCCCAAACTGACAGCACCCGTAGTCAGAATCAAACCTGGGTCTCTGACGTTGGAAGGTGGCAACTCTACCGCTGCACCACCGTGAGTGATACACGCCCTACGCTAATCACATTTATTTTCTTCTTCCCACATTGTCATCGTCTGCAGTGTTATATCTTTGCACTAAATGTTGCACCCTTTACCATTTATCAGGGAACTGTGAATGGCTTGATTGTATGTGTGCATTAGGGTTAGCTACACATGAAACCTGAAGAAGGGTCTCGACCTGAAACGTCACCCATTCCTTCCCTCCAGAGATGCTGCCTGTCCCGCTGGGTTACTCCAGCATTTCGTGTCCATCTATGATTGAAACCAGCATCTGCAGTTCCTTCCAACACATGAAAGCCATGAATATTCTTACCTCACACAGATATTGTCATTTCACTATCAACCCCGCCGCGGTGAAAACGGCTCTTCAACCTAAAGAGGGTTGTTTCTGCAGCAACTGGACTGTGAGTCAGTTGTCGAGGACATCATCAGAGAGTGCCTCTCCAATAAAATGCGGCACTCACAGAACAAAGTAAGCACCTCAAAGAGAGGGAGCTTTTATCACAAAGTGTTTGTCAAGCATGTTGTGTGTGGGGGGAGAGGTGGCTGAGGAGCCATGTGTCACAGGCGGGTGAGGCATAAAGTGATGGAACGATGTGTCCCGACAAAATCTATGTCACTGTGGCGCATATTTGTAAACAAAACTGGGAAACACTACATTAACATAACACCTCTTTAAACATTACATTAGTGGAAACTCTTAAAACAAAAACTGTATTGATCTCTATTATAATAAAACCCATTTTGTTGGGGACAAAAACATCGAATGAACACACTGTCGACTGTGGGCTGTGCACCACTTAAAATATTCATAAAGTTGAAAATGATTATATGTTTACCAAAGTATTATTCTATCATAGAATCATAGTCATACAGCATGAAAACAGGGCCTTCAGCCTAACTTGTCCATGCCGACCAAGATGACCCATCCACGCTAGTCCTGTTTAGCCCATATCCATCCAAACCTTTCTTATCCATGTACCTGTCCAAATTACTATCACCTGAGGAAATTTAGTATTGTGTTTGATCAAAGCTCACATTTCATGCCTCCTCTCTCCTTATCTCACAAGGGCCTGTGTCCATGCTACATCTATGAATATAAACACACGTAAACAAGTATCGAGGTTAAGATACTGTAGTTAGTTAGTTTAGTTTAATGTCTATCACCTGATTTAGTATTGTGTTTGATCAAAGCTCACATTTCATGTCTCCTCTCTCCTTATCTCACATCTTTTGTCTTCTTTTCATCTCTAGCCTTTGCCAAACAAATCTCTCCCACCTCATTGTTGTTTGTAGGTTTATTGGCCTCTAGAAAATGGCACCTAGTGTGTAGAGAGTGGATGAGAAAGTGGGATGACACGGAATTAGTGTGAATGGGTGATCAACGGATGGCATGGGATGAAGGGCCTGTGTCAATGCTACATCTATGAATATAAACACACGTAAACAAGTATCGAGGTTAAGATGCTGTAGTTAGTTAGTTTAGTTTATTGTCATGTGTACCGAGGTATAGTGAAAAGCCTTTGTTGCGTGCTATCCAGTTAGTGGAAAGACAACACGGGACCACAATCGAGCCATCCACAGTGTGGAGATACATGACTAGGGAACAATGTTTAGTGCAAGGCAAAGCCAGCAAAGCCCGATCAAAGACAGTCCGAGGGTCACCAATGAAGTTGATTGTAGTTCACGACTGCTCTATAGCTGTGGTAGGATGATTCAGTTGCCTGACAACAACCAGGAAGAAACTGTCCCTGAATCTGTTCCTGAAATCATGTATAAGTACACAGCTGTCTAAAGGGGCTGTCCCACTTGGGTGTCATTTGTGTGTCACGCAGATGGCGTGCGAAGATTTTGAACATCCCAAAATCCTGGGGCGCCGCGCGCGACCACGCGTCACTGCCTACGTCACCACGCACCATGCTCGCGTAATGCGCACCACGCGTGCATCACGTGCACGTCACGACACGCACGTCGTGCGTCATGACACGTAAATCATGTAGTGTAAATTACGCGCAAATGACGCCCAAGGGGGACAGACCCTTGACACAGCTCTCTTCCGTATCACGAGCCAACCTCCAGAGCCAACCTCCAGAGAAACAACAGCAGAAGTGAGTGTCTATTATGTGGGTGCCCCATAAATGGTGTTCGGAAAAAAAGTTTCTGTGCAAGTTACCTGCAAGTGTGTGGTGGGAAAATATGACATGAACCCTCCAGGTAACTAACCCTCTAGCCCAGTGTCAGCAAAGAACAACGTTACTCTGTGCATGTTGGGTCGGATGCCCTACGTGTGTTGGTGCACTCTGCCACACCGATATCTGGTCAACTTTCCAAATTACAAGAATTTTAGTTTAGTTTAGAGAAGCAGCAAGGAAACAGACCCTTCAACCCACCGAGTCTGCACTGACCAACGATCCCTGCACACTAACACTATCCTGCACACACAGGGGACAATTTACAATTTTGCCACGCAAATTAGCCTACAACACTGTACGTCTTTGGAGCATGGGTGGAAACCAGAGCACCCGGAGAAAACCCATGCAGATCACGGGGAGAACGTGCAAACTCATACAGACAGCATCAAAGCTGTCAGGAACAGGATCCAACCTAGTTCTCTGGCGCTGTAAGAATATAGTATAGAATATAGTTTCTTTATTGTCATTGTAACATGAACCATGTACAACAAAATTTAAAAATGTCAACCAGTCAGTGCACCATTCAAACCATAAAAGCTAACGATACATACAAGGTAAAATATTAAAAAGATAAACAACTAAAATAAATATGAAATATGAAAATAGCACGCATAAACACCCAACCCTACATCCTTCTGTTGATTTCACAGTGTACCAACCACAGTCCCTTAGTCCCCGCGTTCCTTGGCGGCTGCATTTAGTGCCTTTATAGCAGTGGGATAAAAGCTGTTTTTAAGTCTGTTTGTCCTTGTCCTTGTAGATCTGTACCGTCTGCCTGACTGCAACAGTTCAAACAGGGAGTGTCCGGGGTGGGAAATGTCCTTTATAATATTCTGGGATTTTTTGATGCAGCGGAAACTGTGCAATTTCTCCAAGGTAAGGAGAGGGCAGCCGACAATCCTCTGGGCATTGTCAATGGCCCTCTGGAGCGCTTTCCTCTGAGCCGCTGTGCAGCTGGTGTACCACACGCATACACAGTATGTTAGGATGCTCTCAATGGAGCACCGATAAAAGGACAGCAGCAGTCTCTGTGTGGTGTTATTCTTCCTGAGCACCCTCAGGAAGTGCAGTCTCTGCTGGACCTTTTTCAGCAGCGCAGAGGTGTTCACGCTCCACGTCAGGTCCTCCTCAATATGGATTCCCAGGAAGCAGAAATCTGCCACCCTCTCCACACAGTCCCCTCTGACGATTAGTGGTACCAGTTCTGTTTTGTTCTTCCTGAAGTCTATTATTATCTCCTTGGTCTTTAAGGTGTTCAGGAGCAGGTTATTTTCTCCACACCACACTGTCAGCTGCTCCACCTCATCCCGATAGGCGTACTCGTCCCCCCCGGAGATGAGCCCCACCACCGTAGTGTCATCCGCAAATTTGACAATGGTGTTGCTGTGGTGGGCGGAGGTGCAGTCATGTGTGTAGATGGTGTAGAGCAGGGGGCTCAGCACGCAGCCCTGTGGAGAGCCGGTACTGAGGCTGAGGGCCGTGGATGTGTGATGGCCCATTCTGACTCTCTGGCTGCGGCCCGACAGGAAGCTATTTATCCACATGCAGGTGGAGTGTGGAAGTCCCAAGTCCCCCAGTTTGTCCACCAGTTTGTGGGGAAGGATAGTAGTAAAAGCAGAGCTGTAGTCCACAAAGAGCATTCGCACATAGCTTCCCCGCTGCTCCAGGTGGGACAGTGCAGCATGGAGAGCTGTGGCTACAGCGTCCTCTGTAGATCTATTCGCTCTGTACGCAAACTGGTGGGGGTCAAAGCTTCGGGGCAGGAGTGATGTGATATGACCCCGGACCAGTTTTTCAAAGCACTTTATCACCACTGGTGTGAGTGCGACTGGCCGGTAGTTGTTGAGGCTGGAAATGTGGGGTTTTTTTGGGCAAGGGGACTATGGTTGCGGACTTCAGACAGGGTGGGACAGTGGACTGGGCCAGAGACTGGTTAAAAATCCTCGTGAAGACTCCAGCCAGCTGGTCTGCGCAATCCTTCAGCACGCGTTCAGAGACGCCGTCGAGTCCAGTAGCCTTCCTTGGATTGATGGCCCGCAGCGTGCGCCTCACCTCATGCTCCTCTATCGTGAGGGTTAGGCTACTGTGGACCATATGGTGTGTTGTGGCTGTCTCGGGTGGCTCCACTTCAGAGCGCGCAAAGAAGAGGTCCTCTGCCAACGAGGCGTCACCCTCAGCAGCTCCAAGGTTTGTCTTATAATTGGTGAGATACTGGATCCCCTGCCACACCTGCCTGCGGTTGTTACTGTCCAGGTGGTCCTCTATCTTTTATTTAGGGCAGCAACTCTACCGCTGCTCCACCATGCCGATCCTCAAGGATTCAATGTGATTTTAATTTAATTTTATTTAAAACAGTTCTTTCACGGATTGGACCATAGGTTGCATTGAGTGGTCTAATTTCTTCGCAAAGGCATATTGTTACGGCGTTGAGGCAGTGTTGAGCCATTGAGTCCCCATGTGCTGCATAATACTTGATGAAAGTTATTGCATCCACATTCTAGTGGAATAATATTGGTATTGATGAAATACTCACCTTGATAAATTATGTGTAGCTGGCCTGCATATTATGCTGCTTTGATCCAGTTTACATACAGAATTAATTTCTTCAATTATGATTTGGAGTGCACTATGTGGTTTATTGTATAATTGTACGTTATAATCATGTGTGCACTATAAGTTAAATTCTTTTTGCATTGATCACACATGCACGAGCCGCCATATTTTGGAGCCATTTCCAAAGAGTCCAATGTACAGGAGTGGCTCCCGATCCAGGCGAGCCCCAGGCTGCAGCAGGGCCTTCTCCGTCGCCCTCAACCGGCTCGGCCCGTCAACCGACGTCCCTTTCCTCTCCTCGCCCAACCACGTCTGTGTCCCGGGGTCGCCTCCTGCAGCCGACCTTGAAGGCGCTGGGGGTAAAACCTTGGTCCCTCACCTACCGGCCCACTCCTCACGACTGACGTCACAGCGGCTCCCTCCTCCTCCTCAACTCTCCGGTCTTCGGCTCGGCGGCTACCGAGCTTCTCCCGTGGGCAGCAGCCCACCGGGCCTTCTTCATCCAGCCGCCAGGTTCGATAAACCAATAAAGGTGCAAAGTGCCTGAAGTAACCCAGTGGGTCAGGCAGCATCTCTGGAGAACACAGATAGGTGGCGTTTCGGGCCGGGACGCTTCTTTGGACATGATTCATTCCAACATACACTGTAAATAGCTTGACTGTAATCATGTATTGTCTTTCCGCTGACTGGATAGCACGCAACAAAAGCTTTTCACTGTACCTCGGTACACGTGGCAATAAACTAAACTGACCAAGTGCATTTGCACATAATATTGGGCCATTAGGGAACTAAAATCCCACCTAAATCCGAGAGTTATAATGTTAACTGACAACCTGAGCTAAGAAAAAATAACGCACTTCTGATCAGTGTTTAAAGCTAGAATTTTCCTGACCAATGTGCTTCACCATATTTGATCATCAAGAGAGTTATCTTCAACAATATATACCACAACCTTCGATTATTAGTTTAAGAAGTTGCTGAAATGTATAAAAGTTTCATTTGTACACGATTACAGTTTGGGTTTAAGTATGCAAACTATCTTCACAGGTGCAGAGCGTGCACCAAACTGGCCATTCTTGTCAGGGCTTCTTCATTGAATAACTTTCCATTTGATAACTTTATTATACTGTGACTTCGTTATCTACTCCAACAATGGAATGCAAAAGCTTACACCAACATACTAGTTCCAATGCATTTACATAAATTGGCATTCAAATTTTATTTTGGTTCTTTATTCAAAATGATGAATTTTGTAAGAGCCAAAATTTCATTTATCATTAACTGATCATTGTAAGATTCATACAAATAGAGGGGGAAAAAGGGCCATTTGCTAGATCACTTGGTGGTAAAGTATTAGTGGAGGATATTTGAACAGTTGAGAATGGAAATGCTGGCTTCTGATTAATAAAATGGTTCCATTACTTAAAGGATGTTCTGCAGAATTGATCTTAAATCAGCTGGAATTAATTCTTATTGATTTTTTTCTCCTTTCAAAATAATCATGTATGAATCATAAGATCACTGCAACATGAAAGGAGACTATGTAACCCATCAGACCTTGTTGGCGCAGCTGTAGAGCTAGTGCCTTACAGTGCCAGAGACACGGGTTCCATCCTGGCTATGGGTGCTGTCTGTACGGAGTTTGTACGTTCTCCCCGTGACCTGCGTGGGTTTTCTCTGAGATCATAGAAACATAGAAACATAGAAACGTAGAAAATAGGTGCATGAGTAGGCCATTCGGCCCTTCGAGCCTGCACCACCATTCAATATGATCATGACTGATCATTCAACTCAGTATCCTGTACCTGCCTTCTCTCCATACCCCCTGATCCCTTTAGCCACAAGGGCCACATCTAACTCCCTCGTAAATATAGCCAATGAACTGGCCTCAACTACCTTCTGTGGCAGAGAATTCCACAGATTCACCACTCTCTGTGTGAAAAATGATTTTCTCATCTCGGTCCTAAAAAACTTCCCCCTTATCCTTAAACTGTGACCCCTTGTTCTGGACTTCCCCAACATCGGGAACAATCTTCCTGCATCTAGCCTGTCCAACCCCTTAAGATCATTGGTTTCTTCCCACATTCCAAAGACGTACAGGTTTTTCGGCGAATTGGCTTTGGTAAAAGTTGCAATTTGTCCCTAGTGCATGTAGGATAGTGTTAATATGCGGGGATCGCTGATCAGTGCGGAATGAGTGGGCCAAAGAGCCTGTTTCCATGCTGTATTTCTTAACTAAACTAAACTAAAAGAGAATCCAGTTAATCCCAATCCTTGCCTCTTTCCCTGTCGCCCTGCATTTACTTTGTCTCTTTGAATACCTGTCCAATTTCTATTTGAAAGTGGTGATAACATTTTATTCATCACCTATTCAGGCAGTGCATTCCAGACAAGAACCACTCCCAGTATGTGAAGAGAAATCTATGTTTGTTTTGGTTTCTTGCCAGTCCCCTTAAATGTGTGCCCTCTGGTTCTCACCACTGGGAACTTTTGCCCAGATTATTTGTGTTCTTGGATAGTTCCAACAAATCTACAGCTTCCTACTTTTAATTGGGAGATTTATCCCTTTCCTCTTTCTAACACAGAGGATTCAAGATCTGGTTCTCCCTCTTCAAACCACCCAATGAATTTGCTAAATGTCTTCAAGGTTGCTTGCCAATTCACATTCACGCCATCAGGGTGAAATGCTTGTGCTAAAATGGCGGCATGGTGATGCTGTTTTACAGTGCCAGAGACACGGGTTCGATCCTGACTATGAATGCTGTCCGTACGAAGTTTGTACGTTCTCCCCGTCATCTGCGTGGGTTTTCTCCGGGTGCTCTGGTTTCATCCCACACTCCAAAGACATACAGGTTTTTCGGATAATTGGGTTTGGTAAAAGTTGTAATTTGTGCCTAGTTCGTGTAGGTCAATGTTAGTGTGTGGGGATCGCTGGTTGGCATGGACTTGGTGAACCAAAGGGCTTGCTACCGTGCTGTATCTCTAAACTAAACTAAACAATGGAAAGTAAAGTTATCTTACTGGTTTCCATGTCCCTATCAAGAAGCCCTGATGATGAAAGCCATCCGACATTTTCAACATCTCAGGAGACTTGAAAAGTAGCTCTTGCAATCCCTATGGAAGAATATTTCACCATATTGAATACGTAAAACAATCAGAGTCTCAGATCAGGGCCTGGACAACGTCAGAGTTCAAAGCCTATCCAAATTCTGGTTCAGTTAAATATGGAAATGTAATTCTGAAGTTCAGCTTCAAGCAAAACATTAATTCACATCACTAAGTTCTATCAAAATATCATTAAAGACATTAACATCATATAGAATAATATGGGATTACAAATCTTGAGATTATTAATAAATGCTAAAAATAGTACATTTATAATGCTGCTAGCAAAATGTGATAAATAACTTCTTTAAAATTCAACTTTCATCAGACTGATGGGTCAATAACTGAAGGCAGAAAATGGAATTTATTTGTAATATAATTAGTTTAATGTTTCCTTTTCTTTCTGTTGTCAAGACAAAAACAGTTCTCTTCTAAATCGAGATTTTAGAGATATCTTTGGAGTGTTTAGAGAATACAATAGATTTTTGGTGATTTATTAAACTGTTGTTTTCCACAATGCAAAACTAAATATGTAAAAAAGAACAATGATGAAGAAATGATATTTAGAACCAAAATCATTGTATCAAATGCCCCCACAGGCAAATAACTTTGCTCCAAAGAGTTTCAAACAGAAATCATATTGATCTAGATCATAATTACAAATTGCATCTTTACTCTGAGAAATATTCAGATCTGTAAATATTATCTTTTCACGTAGATAGACACAAAACTCTCCAGGACAGGCAGCATCTCTGGAGCGAAAGTCTTGGAATTTTTCAGGGTCTGAAGGGTCTCGACCCAAAACGTCACCCATTCCTTCTCTCCAGAGATACTGCCTGTCCTGCTGAGTTACTGAAACATTTTGTGTCTATCTTTAGACAGCATCTGCAATTCCTTCCTACACTTGCGCTTACAAGTGCTATTTTGAAACTTACTTCTAATATCTTGTTTTGGGTGACTCTTGCAGAGAATTGGATCAATTTGGTTAATAACTCATATCTTTTCTTTCCTGTTAGTCTTAATATACTTGTATTTTTTGATGAATACTTTGTGTATCGCATAAGGAAAAATACAGGAATTATTTTCTATCTGTGATGCCGTTTGTAACTGTTTAATTATTTCCAATATGCGTGAAGCAGACACCTGTAAATAACGTCTGAAGAAGGGTCCAGACCCAAAACGTCACCTTTTCCTTTTTTCCAAAGATGCTGTCTGACCCGCTGAGTTACTCCAGCACTTTGTGTCTATCTTCGTAGTAAACCAGCATCTGCAGTTCCTGTAAGTTTTGATTCAATATCAATTCTTATTTTAGCAATGGAGGGAAATTGACCATCAAAGTCACATGACAACAGGAACGATCGTACTGTTATGGTACGGTAAATATATCAGAATATTGAGGATATGACTAATGGGATGCCATGCAGACCGGCCATTAGCCGTTCATGTTGTGCATTCATTGCCTGCAAGTGTAGACTTAAGCAGAGGTCACACCAAGGTGATGTAAATGGGGTCACGGACAATGAAGAGCAGGTTTATCAGATGCTATGTCATCTAGATAAATTGCAACATTACACTGAGGAATGACAAATTATCTTCAACATTGACAAGTGAAGATTGATGAAATGAGGAAAAGGGACTAAATATTGAAACTGTTAAGTAAATAGGTAGATGGAAATACATTGGGGATAAGGATGGACAAGTTACACGTAGACCATGGAGCAGTACGACACAGGAACAGGCCCGCAGCATCCTTGCCTCATATGATGCCAAGTTAAACGAATCATTGCCAGCATGTGATCCAGTTACCAATTAGTTGAAACCATTGTATACAACAGAAAGCAGGTCCTGATTGGAATGTTAGTAGTAGAACACAACTTGCAGGAGAGATCCTGGGTTTATATAGAGGACAGTCCCATTGTACTGTACTAGAGGTTGACCCATTTTACTGGGAAAGGTGCTTTGTCCATCGCTCTTGGACCTAGTACTAAATAACTAAAGAATCAACCAATCTTAAACCATTTGAATTAGACAAAGCTGACAACAGATCTTGTTGAAATAGTGGAGGTTGATAAATTCAACCTTGAAAATCCGTTTTCATGACTTGTTAATGACAGTGGGGAGCCATTTGATAAATATCATAAGTCAGAGAAGGAATAATTCATTAAAAAATGTGGTCACTGACAATGAAGAGAGCAGGTTTATCATATGTCATGTATTTATCTAGATAAATTGCAACATTACACTGAGACATGACAAATTAACTTCAAAGTTGTGAAAATTTAGGCTGGATTAAAAGGTAAACACAAAAAAACAATAGTGGTATTTCTTAACTAATCTTTGAATAGACATTGGTTAAAAGCAACTGCGGAGAGATGTAAGTGCTGGCCAGATGGACTGAATTGCTTTTTCTTGTGCATTCTCCTTACTAATGTTTTGCAACAATGGAGCTTAACAGCCTTTATCTCATTCACACAACAATGTCATATATCATAAGAATAAAGGCACAGTGGTAGAATGAATGAATGAATAAGTTTATTGGCCAAGTATGTACGCATACAATGAATTTGCCTTGGTGCTCCGCTCGCAAGCAACAACACGACATACAGTAAACAATTAAGAATAAAACATAAAATGTTAAAACATTAAGAATAAAACATTATAGTTGAAACATGTGAATGAAATAAAATACCAGAGCAAAAGGAGGCTACAGACAAAGTGTTAAAGAAGGAATTATCATCAATACTTGTTTGCATATCTTTCATTCATTGTTCTTTATCTCTCCACATCACCATCTATATCTCTCGTTTCCCTGATCCCTGACCAGTCTGAAGAAGGGTCTCGACCCGAAACGTCGCCTATCTCCTTCGCTCCTTAGATGCTGCTGCACCCGCTGAGTTTCTCCAGCTTTTTGTGTAACCCCAGGAGGCTACAGACTTTTGGTTATCTGGCTGTGGCAGTTTTGACAGTCCGAAGTCGCCTTCCAGAGGGAAGCACTTCTGAGTTTGTGGCCAGGGTGAGAGGGGTCAGAGATGATCGTACCCGCTCGCTTCCTGGCCCTTGCAGTGTACAGTTCATCAATGGGGGGAAGGTTGCAGCCAATAACCTTCTCAGCTGATCGAATGATTCGCTGCAGCCTTCGGATGTCGTGCTTGGTGGCTGAGCCAAACCAGACCATGATGGAGAAGGTGAGGACAGACTCTACAATGGCCGTGTTGAATTGGACCATCATTGCCTGTGGAAGATTGTGTTTCCTCAGTTGCCGCAGGAAGTACATCCTCTGTCGGGGCTTTTTGACTGTGGAGTCGATGGTGGCCCCCCATTTAAGGTCCTTGGAGATGATGGTTCCAAAGAACTTAAAAGACTCCACAGATGTGAATGTGGTGTTATTGATGGTGAGTGCGGGGAGGGGAGGGGGAGCTCTCCTAAAATTGCCTTTGGTAAAATTATTAAATTGTCCCTAGAGTGTGTAGGATGGTGTTGGTGTGTGGGGATTGCTGGTCAGCGTGGACTCGATGGGCCAAAGGGCCTGTTTCCGTGCTGTCTCTTTAAAGTAGTCTAAAAACAAAACTAAATTTGGATGTGATAACACTGGTAGACCCACGATAGAAGAACATAGAGTCGCAGCTGATTGGAGCCCAGGCAGAGCTGATTGCTCTGCCCAGGACAAGAAGGCTGTGCAGAGAGTAGTGCGTTCGGCCGAACGCACTATGGGGACTTCTCTCGCCCCTCTGCAGGAACTATACATCAGAAGGTGCAACTCCAGAGCCAATAAGATAATGGGAGACCCCTTCCACCCCTGCAACGGACTGTTCTAGCTGCTACGGACAGGCAAACGCCTCCGTTGCCACGCTGTGAGAACGGAGAGGATGAGAAGGAGTTTCTTCACAGAGGCCATTCGGCCCGTAAACTCCTATCTCACCAGGGACTAACTCTACTACAGTTACTGTACCACAATACCACCCACAATATTTAATATGGAAAAGAACATGTGATTCTGTTTGTAGTATGTTGGTTGTTTGTTTGTTTGTTTTATGCACAAAGTCCGCAGGCACGGCCACTTTTTATTTCACTGCACATCCCGTATGTGTATGTGACGAATAAACTTGACTTGACTTGACTTGACTTGAGCCAAAGAGAAACACAATTGAGAGGATGTGAAAGAATGTAAAGTAACGGAACTTGCAAAAACTTTAAGATTGTCTTTTAGTTTCTTTTATTTTAGAGATACAGCACGGAAACAGGCCGTTCGGCCCACCGAGTGCGCACTGACCAGTGACCCCCGCACATTAACACTGTCCTACACACAATAGGGACAGTATAACATGTACACCAAGTCAATAAACTTACAAACCTGTACATCATTGTAGTATGGGAGGCAACCAAAGATCTCGGAGAAAACCAACGCGGTCGCGGGGAGAACGTACAAAATCTGTACAGGCAACACCCGTAGGCGGGGTCGAACCCGGGACTCTGGCGCTGTAAGCGCTGTAAGGCAGCAACTCTACCACCGCGCTGTCATGTCGCCCTGTCCTGTCTTGTCCAATAATTTAGCAGTGAACATTAACACTGGTATCAAAACAAAAAGCAAACCCAAAATTCTGTTAGGTTCTTCAAACAATAAAGGTGACTGGTTTCATCTGGAAGTTTGCAAAGGCTATAATTCCAAATAATAGCAGACTGCAAACCGGGAAAATATTATCTCTGAACAAATGATAGTGCTCAGAGTCAGGCACCCTTCCAGAAATAAGAGAACCAGACAGGAAGTTTTTGCATTCAACAATTCACACCCTTAGAAAATATGCTTAGGTTGTCATATACAAATTAAATGGGTAAAATTGATGACAATTATGGCCACAATAAGCTGGAGTATCTCAGCGAGACAGGCAGCATCTCTGGAGAGTAAGGATTGGGTGTCGTTTCGGGACGAGACCTTCTTCAGACTAGACCCGAAAAGTCACCCATTCCTTCTCTCCAGAGATGAAACGTCACCCATTCCTACTGTCCAGGGGATGAAACGTCACCCTTCTGAAGAAGGTTCTCGACGCGAAACGTCACCCATTCCTTCTCTCCAGAGATGAAATGTCATCCATTCCTTCTGTCCAGAGATGCTGCCTGTCCCGCTGAGTTACTCCAGCCTTTTGTTATCCATCTTCGGTTTAAACCAGCATCTGCAGTTCCTTCCTACACAATTACAGCCACATTTTATCAGTATTTGTTGAAAAACATAAATAAAGAAGGCCAAAGAAAGGACCAAAAAAAACATACAGGACTTGATAGGTTTCAGATCCAGCAAAAGATGAAAAAGACTTGTTGGGTTTCCGCAAAAGATATCAGAAGCACAGAGAGGAAAGCTTTGGTACGGCTGTGAAACATAAGGAAATGACTGGAGTCTCTTCTTCGATATCCAGAAGCAATCCATACTGTGCATCAGACATTAACAGAGTTAAAGATGGACTGCAATCAACACAGAGCTCGCTGCAAGGACCTGCTAATGAATGCTACCGGCAGAAGTGAAGGATTCTAATTCCAGGAACCCACTGCAGCCTGCAGCAAATCAGTATCCTACTGGGAGGCTGGACTCGGAGACTGCATTAGTGAACCTGAAACTAATAGGGAGTTATTTTAAAAAGCACTCTGAGCAGAAAGATGAATAGAAATTTAATATTAAATATATTCATAATAAGCAACTAAACACGGCATCATTGAAATGTCTGTCTGTCCCTTCACAATGTAGTGTCGGACATGTAAAGTAACTTGCTGTTACATGGGCAAGCATGTTTGCCCATGGCATTCCCTGTAGTTCAAAGATGTATCCTTCTGAAGGATTTCCACTGATTGTAAAGCTGGTGTAAGCGCAAACGGGTGTGTTCAGTCTACTTTACTTAGAGATACAGACATCTTTGGTCAGAGGGTAGGTCGTTAATCTGTGGAACTCATTGCCACAGAGGGCTGTGGAGGTCAAGTCAGTGAATATTTTTATTGCAGGGATAGACAAATTCTTGATTAGAACGGGTGTCAGGGTTATGGGAAGGCAGGAAAATAGGATTAGGAGGCAGAGATCAGCCGTGATTGAATGGTGAAGACTTGATGGGCCAAATGGCCTAATTCTACTGGTAAAACTTGTAAATTGTGAATACAGCATGGAAACAGGCTCTTCGCCCATCGAGTCGGTGATAACTATCGATCACCCCCACATTCCAAACTAGTTCTGTGTTATCTCACACCCTACACATTTGGGGCGATTTTACAGAGGCCAATTAGCCAACGTGCCCGCCCATCTTTGGGATGTGGGAGTAAAGTGAAGAGCGCCATTCGGTCATAGGGAGAAGGTGCAAACTCTACACAGACAGCACCCCAGGTCGGGATCAAACCCAGGTCTCTGGCACTGAAGGGCTTGTTGTTAAAAATCTTTCTCATCAAGGCATCCAAAACAGTTCTTCAATGCCAGGACATAGTCATTGCTGGGTATTCAAATGCATTGGTGTTATCTCTTTGGAAGCATGACTTCATTTGCTTTGTTAAAGTAAAGTGTTTATTTTAGTTAAGGCTTATGAATGCAAATCTGTGGCATTATGGGCACAGAGTCAGTTCCTCACTCACTTCAGGAACCGTGGTAGAGTGCAAAAGGTTTAGCTAGTTGACAGGTTCCACAAACACGAGGCTAAGTTGATAGCATGGAAATAAGGAAGATTAATATATGATCCATGTAAATGTGCTGTTATGGTTCGCTTTTTAACACTGGGTGATGCTTGAGATGGGGTGACGTTATCCCATGTTCATGAAGCGCTCATAAATGCGTTGTGAAATGATAAGCTGTTAGGCAAAGCTTCTGTCTGATGGGTGAAATGGTCGCAGTTTTTGGAATGTTGACCGATGCTCAGCTTCCAACAAGCATCATTGTCACAAAACATACGGCATCATGGCGGCATTAGGCGGTGCGGTGGCACAGCGACAGAGTCGCTGCCTTACAGCGCCAGAGTCCCGGGTTCGATCCTGATTATGGTTACTTCGATGTAGAGTTTGTACGTTCTCCCCGTGACCTGCGTGGGTTTTCTCCGAATGCTCCGGTTTCCTCCCACACTCCAATGATACACTCCAATTTGTAGGCTAATTGGCTAGGTAAAATTGTAAATTGTCCCTAGTTTGTGTAGGATAGTGTTAATGTGCGGGGATCACTGGTCAGTGCAGATTCAGTGGGCCGAAGGGCCTGTTTCCTGCTGTATCTCTAAACTAAACTAAACTAAACTAAACTAATCATGTTTGGCCAAATAGGTTTTAGATTTTAGAGATACAGCATCAATACAGGCCCTTTGGCCCACCGAGTCCACCCTGACCATCGATCACCTGTTCAGAGCAGTTCTATGTTACCACACTATTTCATCCACTCCTTACACACTGGATGCGATGTACAGTGGCCAAATAACCTACAAACCCACACGTCTTTGGGATGCACGACGAAATCGGCGAGATACCCACGCGGTCACAGGAAGAACCTGCAAACCCCACATGCACAGCACTCAGGTCTCTGGTGCTGTGAGGGAGCAGCTCGACCAGCTACGCCACTGTGCCACCCTCAAATGCTGTATTGAATTACTGCTGCATTGTTAGAGTTGCTGACTTTTGAGGCTCCATGCACTCTCTAGTTTGCATGTTAAACGCCCCCATGGCTTGTCTGAAGCACTGACTGAAGGGGGAGGGGAGAGTTCTGTTTGCACCATGATTAACGCTTGTTCTTCAACATTAATTTTCATTGCCGTGTTTGACATATACTATTACCCAGTTTTCCATACAATAGAGGCTACAGTCTATAAAGTAGTTGGAGGTTGCAGAAAGCTCCACATAAATGTGTTGTATTAATAGAAACATAGAAAATAGGTGCAGGAGGAGGCCATTCGGCCCTTCGAGCCAGCACCGCCATTCATTGTGATCATGGCTGATCGTCCCCAATCAATAACCCGTGCCTGCCTTCTCCCCATATCCCTTGACTCCACTAGCCCTTGGAGCTCTATCTAACTCTCTCTTAAATCCATCCAGTGATTTGGCCTCCACTGCCCTCTGTGGCAGGGAATTCCACAAATTCACAACTCTCTGGGTGAATTTTTTTTTTCTCATCTCAGTCTTAAATGGCCTCCCCTTTATTCTAAGACTGTGGCTCCTGGTTCTGGAGTCGCCCAACATTGGGAACATTTTTTCCTGCATCCAGCTTGTCCAGTCCTTCTGTAAATTTTACATACATGTTTTTATTTAAAGAATGCCCTGTCCTTACTAATGTCTGTAGTTAAATGCACCCATTTCCCGCCCTTCACTTAAGACTTGTGCCCATTCCTGTTGCATTTCCAAGCATCTGTCCTCATGAACCGCGCAGCCGGAGCTGACTCACCAACTTAGTTTTGTTTAATTCAGAGATGCAGCGTGGAAACAGGCCCTTCCGCCCACCGAGTCCGCTCTGACCAGCGATCTCCATGCATTAACACTATTCTACACACACTAGGAACAATTTACAATCTTTACCGAAGCCATTATTCTACAAACCTGTACGTCTTTGGAGTGTGGGAGGAAAGCGGAGCGCCCGGGGAAAACTCAGGCAGGTAACGGGGGGAACGTACAAACTCCGTATAGACAGCGCCCGTTGTTGGTATCGAACCCCTGTCTCTAGTGCTGTAAGGCAGCAACTCTACCGCTGTGCCACCGTGCCGGCTCCTACCTGGAGCCTGAATGTTCCTCACATTAATCTGTGTGGCCTACAATTACAAAAAAGAATCCAATGGTGCAAAAACAAACTTAATGTATGGACAGGAGATAAAATTGTCAAAATCAATAGCATAAATGGGACATCTAGGTCAGCATGGACAAGTTGGCCGAAGGGCCTGTTTCCATGCTATGTCAGTCTATGCCTCCATGTGCTTGGTGCAGCAAGAAGGACACTATTGCCCTGCAACTTTTGTCATTCTCTCTGATCTTTTTCATGTCATAATGTGCTGGCCTAGTTTTGCAAGGTGTTCACACTTAACTGACCCCTTCTTTGCCTTAGTGTGCCATCCTTCCAGAAATAATCTTTCGTTTTGGGAAGACTGAGGAGGGACAACAGCTTTGGTCAACTCACTACTGATGTTCATTGACCATCCCATCTCTACAAACAGCTAATTGAATGCTGGAAATAGTACTCACCTATATATCTGCCTTCCATGATAATTCTCTCACATCCCAGCCTGAACTCTTCTGGGCTCTTGAAAGCCTCCATTCTTGATACAATTAGACATAGAGTCATACAGTCTGAAGAAGGACCCTGACCAGAAACCGGCACGTATCCATGTTCTCCAGGGACACTGCCTATCCCGCTGAATGACTCCAGCGTTTTGTATCTTTCCTTGTTAAACCGGCATCTGCACTTCCTTGTTTCTACATATGGCACGGAAACAGGTCCTTCGGCCTACTTGTCCATGCTGACCAAAGCGCCCCATCTACACTAGTCCCACCTGCCTGCGTTTGGCCCATATCCCTCTAACCCTTTCGTATCGACGAATATATGGAATTCGGGAAGAGATCACCATGAAAGAAGAGCATGTCTTTAACAAAGGTTTTTGTGAGGAAATATTGAACAATGTATTCAAGTGAGAGTTTAAGGCAGGTACGGGATACTGAGTTGGATGATCAGCCATGATCATATTGAATGGTGGTGCAGGCTCGAAGGGCCGAATGGCCTACTCCTGCACCTAATTTCTATGTTTCTATGTTTATGCCCCTGTCCCACTTAGGAAACCTGAACGGAAACCTCTGGAGACTTTGCGCCCCACCCAAGGTTTCCGTGCGGTTCCCGGAGGTTTTTGTCCTCCGGCAACCACCTTCAACTAGCATCGCAACCGGCTTTGACTAAAAAATTACCGATTTTTAAAACAGAAACCACTTTCGACCATTAGGGAGACTGGCAAATACCTCCGGGAACCGCAAGGAAACCTTGGGTGGGGCACAAAGTCTCCAGAGGTTTCCGTTCAGGTTTCCTAAGTGGGACAGGGGTATTAGATATAGCTCTTAGGGCCAACGGGATCAAGGGATATAGGGAGAAAGCAACAAAGGGGTACTGATTTTGGATGATCGGCCATGATCATATAAAATGGCGGTGCTGGCTCAAAGGGCCGAATGGCCTACTCCTGCACCTATTTTCTGTTTCTATGTTTCTATGTTAATTCATGGTCATAGAAATGAGTGCTGTAATTTCAACATATCAGACCGACTACATAATCATTTGTCACGATTGAGTAATGTTTCATCTCACTCAGCAAGAGTCAAACAATCTTTCCTAAAAAAGGAACAAATAATTTTCCTTCCAAAATTCTACACGTGTTTTTAACATCCTGCAGTGCATTTTTAGCTCCAGTGTTTAACAAAATCTATCTGTTACAGAATTTATAGTCATAAAGGAACGTTCCCATTACAGTGGAAAAAATAACATCAGTCTCTAGTAAAAGCTCAGAAGTTGCCAATAGTGGGATGAAGTGAATCCAGAAAGCGTATGATAGACATCACCAGAATTTAAAAAAAAAAGTTGTGCTGCACACTTGTGGCCTTTCTTATCAATAATTTCGGTTAGCTTGGAACTTTGCATGAAAAAATTTAAATGCGCAAACAAAACTGCTATGATTAATAAATATGCAAATACGAAACAAATGTCTCTGTGGCCAGCGGACCGACCTGATCTTAAGAGCTGCAAAATCTTCTACTGCCCTCTTCTGGCGCTTGATCATCTAAAGACACAAGCAAGGGCTGTTTGCTTAATCGCAGCTGCACTTGAAATCGCAGCATGGATCTGAGATATACAACAATGAGACAGAGGGAGAAAAAGCCTTTTCTTCCTTGGTTGTGGTGCCGGCTCTGATTTGTTCTGAACCTATTCATACTCTCTAGTCTCCCTCTCCCCTGACTCTCAGTCTGAAGAAGGGCCTTGACCCGAAACGTCCCCTATTCCTTCTCTCCAGAGATGCTGCCTGACCCGCTGAGTCAACCCAGCATTTTGTGCCTATCTTCCAGAGAAATATACCCCTCTGCTTTTGTTTATTAAAATCAAGGAGATCATTTACAAGTTGCTGGCAACAGTTCGAAATACGTTTCCACTTTCAACAAAGTGGACCTGTTGTGATCACTAGTTTTAAGATGCCATTAAAAGGGCAGACAAATTTGCTTTTTTTTTTACTATGCTGTGTACTTTGGCAGTCACAGCAACATACACAGTGTAGGTCGCACCTAATGATTCAACCCTGTTTGTGACTTAGTTGCAACGTGCCGCAGTTGGATTTTGTGATCTCTTCCACCTGTAGCTGAGATGACTGAAGTTGCTCATGTTTGTCTATTACCACGTTACTGTGAGTCTCCTGAAATAACAGACAGGTGAAAAAAACTGGCGAAAGTCTCTATGCAAAATCTACAGAATTCATGTTTTCTTCACATCCTTTTCTCCAGTAAGACAACAAAACACAAAAAAAAAGATAGTTCTAGGCTATATCCCAACATAAAAAATTAAACTCCTGCCCTAATCAAGATGGCTGACAGCCTCAATTAAGGTGATTACGTTTTCACGTGTAATCAAACTTTATTTATATTTCCTGATTGGATTCTGTTTATGTTTTTGGTATTCCATGGAGATTGCACACCTTCAAACACAAGCACTCTCTATCTGTCACTCCGACTCTGAGACCACAATCTAATAATTCTAATGCATTTAATGTCATCCATGCCTTGTGTTCATTAATCGGAACCCGAACTGCACTTGAGCCACAGAGATCTTTATGATTGAGAAAGATAAAAGAAACACTTTCAGCAAATGCCCAGGGACAGTGGGTGTAGACTTCCTTGTAAGTGATAGCTGGGAATGATGTGGCCATCTCGTCATTTAATTTTATATCTGCTTGCAGTCATTAAAATATTGGTCCCCAGCAAATCTCCAGTACTCCTGAGATGTAAGTGCTAAGGAGCAAATCTCCGCTCAGTAAATGGGGCAGTTTAATCATTTTGCACCTTTGGGGGTTTGGTGCACCGGCAGATATAATGGAAGCTGAAAGCTGATCTTCTCTCTGTTGTTACAGACAGAAATTATCATCTTGTACCAAAGAGGAAGAATTATGACAGAAAGTATGCGCCGACTTCAACGGACGGCGAAAGATTACTGTGAAGAAAGGCCGGAGGGGAGGAGTAGGTCTGGGCCTGTTTTTGAACGCAGGACGCACCCAGACACAGAGGCCTGGGGCAGACCAGAAAACTGGACTTGGGCCCGTGGTGAAATGCTGGAGATGAGCTGTCACCTCTCCCCTGACGGCCAGACTGGTGAAGGAGTTCCCGAGACTACTGGGAGATGGGAACTGAAGCGGGGGTTGGGGGCTGGAGTGGGATTTGACAGTGGGAGCCAGTTTCAACATGCCGGCAGGTGTTTGCTGACAGGGCTTTTTTTTGTCCCCTGACAAAGCTAACCTTTCTGTTTGTAGAGACAAAATGATGGCGGGATGGGCAGCATCTCTGGAACGAAGGAATGGGTGACGTTTCGAGTCGAGACCCTTCTTCTGACTAGTGAAAGGGAAACAAGAGATATAGATGATGGTGTGGAGAGGCAAAGAACAATGAATGAAAGATATGCAAAACAGTAACGATGATAAAAGAAACAGTTTGTTAGCTGTTTGTTGGGTGAAAGCGAGAAGCTGGTGCGACTTGGTTTGGGATGGGATGGAGAAAGAGGGTTAAGCCCCTGTCCCACTTAGGAAACCTGAACGGAAACCTCTGGTGACCTTGCGCCCCACCCAAGGTTTCCATGAGTCTCCAGAGGCTTTGGTCACTCGCCTGGAAAGCCTCGACCGAAGCGTAAGCTGCATCTACTGACCAAAGGTCCTACAGGATCTTTGCTACCGACCACACATGCACACAGAACCACATCGCGATGGTGGGGGCCATGGCAGTGGAGGAGCAGACAGAGGAAGGTAAACGGCTGCCACGAGTCCTTTAGAGAGCGCGGGAAGGAGGGAGAAAAGGGGAAAGGAGAGGAGAGAAGGACAGAGAAGGGGAGGGAGAAGGGGGGAGAGAGAAGTGGTGAGAAGGGGAATGGGGAAAAAGGGAGAGAAGGGGAGGGGAGAAGGAGTGGAGACCGTTTTAAGAAGTTTAATAAAGTTTGTGGGCATTTTACCTTCTGGCAGATCTTCTAGGTCCTGAAAACCAGAGATCCTATAGGATCTTTGCTGAAAACTCCAATGAGCCAATCAAAATGGCCGGTCAGCGAAGGAGATTGCCTTCGACTGCCTGTAAGTAAACAGCAACCCCACTACACTGGCTTCGACCAAACGGCAACCTATTTTTAGTCGAGGCCGGTTTTGAATTTGTTGAAATAATCGCAGGAACATAGAAGAAGCCTCGACCACGCGGAAACCATTTTCGATCATTAGGGAGAGTGACCAAAACCTCCGGGAACCTCACGGAAACCTTGGGTAGGGCGAAAGGTCACCAGAGGTTTCCCTAAGTGGGACAGGGGCTTTAGAGTTTATGTTAGGGTTGCTGCGAAATCTCCTCATGGTCTTTCTGTTTGCAGCTCCTGCTTTGTCCAGAAAAATCTGAGGAAACTAAACCAATGCAGGTGGCGTAGCGGTAGAGTTGCTGCCTTACATCACCAGACAGATTACGGGTGCTGTCTGGCACACCTAAAGACATACAGGTTTGTACGTTAATTGGCTTGGTATCATTGTAAATTGTCCCTTGTGTAGGATGGTGATAATGTGCGGGGATCGCTAGTCGGTGGGCCATGAGGAGCCTGTTTCCGCATTATATCTCTAAACTAAACTTAAACTAAACAAAGGCAAAATGATTCAATGGCCATTAGGCCCCCAAATATTACATTCAAAAGGATTTATACTTGTTTTAGGGAGTTGCCATAATGCCGGAAGTCGAGGCGCTATGGGTTTAAGGCCAGTACTAATGTTTGAATGTTTACACCGAATCGTTAAGACATCCTCCCACCACTCCCACTGTCTGATCCAATAGAAGACACAACGTGACTTTAGAGTTAGTGATACAGCACTGAAACAGGATCTTCGGCCCAACGCGTCATACCGGCCAGTGATCCTCCCACACACTAACCTACACACACCAGGGCCAATTTTTCCTTTTACAACTTACCGAAGCGAATTGACTTACAAACCTGTAAACCTTTGCAGTGTGGTAGGAAATCGTAGCACCCTGAGAAAATCCACGCTGTCACAGGGAGAACATGCAAACTCCGTATAGACAGTATCCGTGGTCAGGATTGAGCTCAGGTCTCCAGCACTGTAAAGCCCCTGTCCCACTGTACGAGGTAATTCTCCCGAGTATTCCCCAGATTCGACTCGGAGAATGTCCATAGCGGGTCCCTAGGAGTTCGTGGATGTCTCGTAGTGGCTCGTACGAGTAAAAAGTAATAATTTTTTTCATCATGAGTATTTTTTTACTCGTGGACATTTTTTGCAGGGATGAAACAACGTCACTAGTTTACTGGATGTCCCGAGTACCTACCGTTAGCATTACTTGCCGCTACGAGACGTCCACAGACTCCTACAGACCCGCTACGGACATCCTCCGAGTTCGGATCAGGGGAAAACTCGGGAGAACTCTTGAATTACCTCGTACAGTGGGACAGGGGCTTTATGTAGCAACTCTGCTGCTGCGACACTGTGCCACCCAAGAGCTGGAGTAACTCAGCAGGACGGGCAGCCTCAAGGGAGTACATAGATAGGCAACATTTCAGGTTGGGACTCTTCTTCAGACTGATCCAAAGCATCCCCTCTCCATGTTGTCTATAGATGTTGCCTGAGTTACTCCAGTACTATGTCTTTTTTTTGTAAACAAGCATCTGCAGTTTCCCATGTATCTACCTGTTCCATTAAAAAACCTTCAATTTGCACTTATCCTGTCCCTATTTAGTTGCGTTTAGTTCAGAGATACAGCATGGAAACAGGCTCTTCAGCTATCCAAGTCCACACAGACCATCAATCACATGTCCACACAAGTTTTATATGATCCCACTTTTCCATCCACTCCCGACACTCCCAGGCGGCACGGTGGCGCAGGGGTAGAGGTGCTGCCTTACAGCGGCAGAGCTGTAAGGTTTGATCCTGACTACAGGTGTTGTCTGTGCGGAGTTTGCACGTTCTCCCCGTGACTTGCGTGGGTTTTCTCTGAGATCCTCGGTTCCCTCCCACACTTCAATAACGTTGAGGTTTGTACGTTAATTTGCTTGGTATAAATGTAAATTGTCCTTAACGTGAGTAGGATAGTGTTAGTGTGTGGGGATTTCTGGCCGGTGTGGACTCGGTGGGCCCTGTATCTCCAAACAAACAAACCAAACTATCTAAATTTGGGACGATTTTCAGAGGACAATTAACCTGCAAACTTGCCCGTCTTTGCAATGTGGGTGGAAACTGGAGCAGCTGGAGGAAATCCACAGGCTTGACAGTAAGGATGTGCAAACACCACACAGACAGCACCCGAGGTCAGGATCGAACCTGGGTCTCTTGCACTGTAAGGAAGCAGCAAGACCAGCTGCACCACTGTGCTGCCGCTGTGAAATAGGTAGCGCATGTATTTTATCCCACATCAAAGGTCCCTCTACAGGATGGTTTGACAAGCACAGGAACATTCAAGATTCATGAATCAAGATTCAAGAAATTTTATTGTCATGTGTCCCAGATAGGACAATGAAATTCTTTTTTTTTAATTTCAAAATAGACTTTATTCAAGTAATAAATATTTACAATACATCAACCGTGCGAAAAATCCATCCGACATTTTCGGAGGCTATACAAATTCTTCCATGCAGTCTATATACATTTTTCAAATTTTACTAATTAATCCCCCACCCGTGCCACTCATGTGGCCCCCCGGCATGGGATACCTTCCCTTATTTTGAGGGGCGTCTCCACCATACCGTGCCCCCCATGTCTTGCTTTGCTTCAGCACAACAGAATATAGAAGGCATGAACATGGGCCAAACGTGGGCAAATGGGACTTGCTTGGATGGGACATCCTGGTCGGCATGGATGAGTTGGGCCAAAGGGTCCGTTACCGTGTTGTATGACTCTATGACTCCAAATGGCTGTACAATGCTTTCCAATGTACAGTTGTGCAACTGGCACTGATTTAACCTTTCATATTCAGCGGAAAGGTAAGCAAATTGATGTCAGTGTCCTCTCCTGGGCCAACATCCCTGGTTATTCTCAATCTCTTTTGTTGGACTGCCCACAGCATCCGTTGCCAGAGAAATGAAATGAGGAATGAGTGGGTTAGAATATGATGAGCGTTCGACAGCTCTGGGCCTCTACTTGCTGGAGTTTAGGAGGTTGAGGGGAACCTCATTGAATCTTACAGAATAATGAAAGGCTTGGATAGAGTATACGTGGAAAGGATGTTTCAACTGGTGGGGGTGTCTAGAACCTCAGAATCTGAGGTCATAGCCTTAAAATTAAAGGACGCTCTTTCAGAAAGGAGGTGAGGTGGAACTTCTTTTGTCAGAGGGGAGTTAATCTGTGGAACTCATTGGCACAGAGGGTTGTGGAGTCCACGTCAGTGGATATTTTTTAAGGCAGAGATAGAGAAATTCTTGATTAGGTATCAAGATTTATGGGGAGAAGGTAGGAAAATTGGATTAGGAGGTAGAGATCAGCCATGATTGAATGCTGGAGTAGGCTCGATGGGCCGAATGGCCTAATTCTACTCCTATAACTTGTGAACTGAAATGGACCATTACTCAAGCATCCTCCACATACAGAGAGCACCCAGAAGGATAAAGAGTGGAAGGAGTGCATCACCACACTAATGATCCACCCACATGGCCCATTTGTCACTTCCTGTCCCATCCGTGGAAGAGCTTGTGAATCTCACATAGACCTTCTCATTCACCTCACAAGCCGTGGCACCAGAATGGATACAAGTTATCCACAGTCCAGAAGAAGAAGGTGAACTTTGCAGACAATAGAACAAAGAGAAGTATAGACACAAAGTGCTGGGTCTGATGAAGGGTCTCGACCTGAAACGGGGTTAGGAAGGAAAGTTAGATCAGCCATGATTGAATGGCAGAGTAGACTTGATGGGCTGAATGGCCTAATTCTACTCCTATCACTTATGAATTCTTGCAAGACTCCATCTAACCCTTGGGGGTGGGTCCTAGTATTGACCACTTCTGCTGTCACCGTCACAGTGTATTTCTTGAGTGCTCCCTGGCTCGCTGAAGCAAACAGGAATTTCCTCCACGCTCCTCTTCCCTCACCTTCTTCTCCTCAGCCAGTACTGCTTTGTGAGTTCTTGATGATGCATCAGCAGCATACAGAGACCATGCAGTATAGTTTATTGTCACGTGTACCGAGGTACAGTGAAAATGTTTTGTTGTTGCTATCCCAGTCAGCGGAAAGACTACACATTATTATAATTGAGCCGTTCACAGTGTACGGATTAAAGGGGAAATGTTTGGTGCAAGATAAAGTCTAGTCAAAACCTATTAAAGATAGTCCGAGTGTCTTCAGTGAGGCAGGTAGTAGCTCAGGACCTCTCTCTAGGTGTTGATAGAATGGTTCAAGTCATCTGATAACAGCTGGGAAGAAACTGGTTCTTATAGAAGGACCGTCCCTATGGATAAGAATCCGTTCTTATGAAAGGACCGTTCAGAAGTCTGATGAAAGAGGGGACAAAGCCGTTTCATTAGCTCTGAAGATTAGCTCCATTTCCATGGGAGGTTTATTAGAAGTGATGGAACGTTTTGGTGAGGTAGATTGAGGAAAATGTTGGGGCAATCTGTTCATTCAGCAGCACAGCTACAGAAGACTAGAAACACCACTCTCCCAAGTAGTGTAAACTTGCATGTCTCCTAACGACTGAATGAATTCAAGAAATTCCAGCAATGTCTCCTACAGTTTCAAGGCAAAGCACAAGAACAAGCCCTGCGGCCCAGAATGTCTGTGCCGAACATGATAGAAGCAGAGAAACATAGAACATAGGTGCAGGAGTAGGCCATTCGGACCTTTGAGCTAGCACCGCCATTCAATATGATCATTGCTGATCACCCAAAATCTGTACCCCGCCCGTTCCTGCTTTTCTTGATTCCGTTAGCCCCAAGAGCTTTATCTAACTCTGATCCAACACCATCACTTTATCTTGAGTGTGCAGAAGGGTCTCGACCCAAAACGTCACCCATTCCTTCTCTCCAGAGATGCTGCCTTTCCCGGTGAGTTACTCCAGCGATTTGTGTCCATCACCTATCCACTGGTACAAAGGTAGCCAGGCCTTTATTGCGGTAGAAGAACGGTCTGCTTGCTGTAATGGAAGTGAACATTTAAGGATTAATAAAATAACTCAATTCGCACTTCTATTTTCAGCAGCCATCCAGATGACTGTTTCGTGGAACCATTATTATTGAATTTAAAGGAAAATCTGTTTCGTGTTTCTTGTGCTGAAGACGGACAACTCGGAATCAATAGTAATTGCCTACATTAGGAATTATTGTGTAAACTTATAACATTTCTAAAATATTAACATTACAAATTAGCTGAATTTAATTTAAATAGATTATATTGCTCACGGCTGAATTTGTCAAACAGAGCACCAACGTACGATATCAGGAATATTAACCAGCATTCATTCTCTTAATGTTGCTGGACTAAATAGCTTAAAGATGAGCTTTGTTTATGATCACTGTTATCCCTAGTTTAATAGTGTATTTGATTGCAGCTTTAAAGGTCAAGATAAATTAGTTTTACAAAGCTTCCCTTTCAAATCTTACCCCTTTGTCTAGTCCATGACTGTCCCCCTGTAGTAAATATTAGTCCATTTGTGCTGTCGGAATATATACTGATCCTTGGGTGCCACTGAGGTTCAAACAGTTATGAAACCTATAAACCAGGGCAGATATCAAAACATTAAAACAAATAGGGGCCTGTTTTATCATGAAAGAGGAAGCATTCCCCTTTGGGGCATAAAATGTAATTCTCTAATATGGGGCCAATTTGTTCACTCTTCTGCTGAGGTGAAAGGAAAATGCTGCCTGATGAAATCTGCCTAGAAAATGCATCTAAGGTCAGAAGCACAAATCACAGTGTTTAGTATTATTGGTGCTTTAGTCTGAAGTCGTAAGCCCAAAGACTAAAGTATTTATGTATACGTCTGAAGGAGGGTCTCGACCCAAAATGTCACCCGTTCCTTCTCTCCTGAGATGCTACCTGTCCAACTGAGCTACTCCAGCATTTTGTGTCTGTCTGAAGTCTTTTATTAGTCCATTACACTGAAAAAAAAGGAATGAATTTTGGAGGTAAGGCACAATGTGCAGATGCAACCATATTATGTTTAAAAATATATATCCTCATGACAGGAATAGATCGGGTAAACACACAGTATTTTCCCAGAGTAGGGGAATCGAGAACCAGAGGACATAGATTTAAGGAGGGAAATATTCAATAGGAACCTGAGGGGTAACGTTTGCACACAAAAGGATGTTGGGTGTGTAGAATGAGCTGCTGGAGGAGGCAGTTGAGGCAGCGGCTATCGCAACATTTAAGAAATATTTAGACACATTCTTGGATAGGGCAGGTTTAGAGGGATGTGGACCAAGCGCAGGCATGTGGGACTGAAGCCCCTGTCCCACGATGCGAGTTCACGCAAGAGCGCTCCCGAGTTTAAAAACCCCATCAAACTCGTGGTATGTACGTAGCGTTTATGTAGGACCACGTGGAAGTCCCGTAGCGGCTCGTAACGCTAACGGCAGGTACTGTGTATATGTGGGGGGTGGGGGGGGGGAGGGGGAAACTTTAAAAATCTCTTCCCTGCACGGGTGACCCGACTTTTTCCCTGTCGGGTCTCCGTTGTTGTTGGGGCCTAGTACCGTGGAGCGGCCTCCGACCGGGACGACCTAAGGGCTGCAGTCACGGAGCCTGCGGAGCTGTGGACATACCATCGCGGGGCTGGCCGGCCTCGGAGCGCGGGGAGCGGTGGTGGCTTGCCGCTGCGGCCCGACTCCGGAGCTCCGGCTCCAGCTCCAGCTGCAGATTACTGCCAGTTGACTGTCGGGATATCGGGAGCTCGCGGGTCCGGGTGGAAGACTGCTTTCCGGAGCTCCCGCAACGCAACATCTCCCGCTCGAGTCGCGGGGTTGGATCGACCCAGAACGGGGTCGTACATCGCCCCGCGCGGCTTTCATAGCCACGGGACATTCCAGCGCCCGCCGGGGGCTTGGACATCAGGAAAGAAATGGTGCAGGGGAGAGAGAAGACTTTGCCTTCCATCACAGTGAGGAGGAGATTCACTGTGATGGATGTTTGTGTAAATTGAATTGTTTGGATGTTTTGTAGGAATTGTTTTGTTTGTACGGCTGTAGAAACTGAGTTTCGTTTGAGCCTCTCTGAGGTTCGAATGACAAGCGATAAAATCTAATCTAATCTAATCTAATCATGTTTAACTGTACTAACCAGGCAAATTGATCAATATCGCAGGCTGATTTGGCAGCGCACCATCTGCCTGGGATATTCTTCTTACACTAGATAACCATAATTACTAGTGAGGCAATTTACTGAACAGTGGGTAACTGACCATGAATCAGGAAATATGCCCTTTGTTGTTTTTGAAATGATGCCCGTACTGAGTTGGCAGTGTTCGCAATTGATTTTTCATTACAACATAGAAGGAGGCCACTCGATCCATCGATGTTATGCCAGCACTCTGAGCAATCAGTCATAGAGTCAGACAGTGTGGAAACAGGCCCTTTGGCCCAACTTGCCCACAACAACCAGCATTTCCCATCTACTCTGGTCAAGAGGCTCTGTGAATCTCCCCGATCTATTCCTCCCATCATTTTGTACCCCTCGATAAGATCACCCCTCATCCTCCTGCACTCCAAGGAACATCCTCCAAGCGATCTTCCAGATCCAAGCAATTCCATCAATCCCATTCCCCCTTTTATTTCCCTTGTGGTCAGTTCTCCCACACACACCCATTACCACCTGCTCTCTCGATTCTCCGACCAGTCATCTAGACAACGGCTAATTCACATTAGTCACAACCCTGCGTGGGTTTTACTCCTACCAACTGGCGCATCTTTGGGACGTGGGGAGGAAACGGAAGCAGGCATGGGAAACACACACAATCACAGGGAGAACGTGCAAACTCCACACAGATCTCTGCAGCGTTTTGGTTCAATTCTGGGTCACTGTGAGACAGCAGCACTACCTGCTTTCCCAATGTGCCACCTAAGCCACTTTGAAACATATTGAACACAATTTTTAATTAATCGGCAAGAGCTAAAGGGCTCCTGCTTGTAAGCATCTATAGTACCAAAATATTCCAAAAATAAGGGCCAAATGCATTTGAGTAATAGTAGTCGTTTGCTGGTGATCAATCGAAAAGAGACAACAATCGCATGCTTTTAAAAACAAGGAACTGCAGCTGCTGGTTACACAAAAGCACACAAAGTGCTGGAGTAAATCAGTGGGTCATAAGTTCATGAGTTCATAAGGTGTCAACACAGAAATAGGTCATTTGGCCCATCTGCACCATTCAATCCTGGCTGATCTATCTCTTCCTCTCAACCCTTTTGAGAGAGAGAATCAGACAGCATCTCTGGAGAAGATGGACAGCTTGCGTTATGGGTCGGGACCCTTCTTCAGGCAGAAGAAGATTTGTCTTTTGACCCCTTTCCTGACATCTCTCCAGAACACCACTTGTACCTTATTTTCACATATCTGCAGTTTCTTTCAAAGATCCCAGTATCTGGGACTCTTTCCTACAACCTATTCCAGCTGTTATTCATTTTCAGTGTGAAGAAATTATCCTAACATGTTGTCTTAAAATTTTTGAAGAGAATTAAATTGTGGTTAAGTGATCTTCAGGCTGTGGTGTTACCAGAACCTTCCAACTGACCAAGGAACAATAATACCACTTGAGATTTAGCATTGATTTTGGGAACATCCTGAATGAATAATTTCAGCTAGATTCACAGTTGTATAATTCAATCTGTGCAAAATAAACATTTAGGAAGCATTCAGGCAGTTCAGCCAAAAAAAAAAAATCAATTTGTACTTGTAAAACCTTATTAGTGAACTGTCAGTGGGAATTAGAGTTTGTGCTTCATTAGCAAAACGTAACTACTTTACTTTGGAGGGTAGCACGATGACGCAACGGTCCCGGGTCCGATCATGACTACAGGTCCTTGTCTCTTCGGAGTTTGTACGTTCACCCCGTGACCTAGCGTGGGTTTTCTCCGTGATGTTCGGTTTCCTCCCACACTCCCACACATTGGCTTGGTGTAAATGTAAAATTCTCCCTAGTGTGCGTAGACAGTGTTAATGTGCGGGGATCGCTGGTCGGCGCGGACTCGGTGGGCCGAAGGGCTTCATACCACGCTGTATCTCTAAACTAAACTTAACTAAACTCAACTCTAGCTCAGACTTGTCAATGACAATATTGAAAAAGAGATTGTGAAGATTCATCAAAGCAGTCAAAGAAAAGAAGACGGATTTTCCTCAGGGTGAGACTCGAGCTTTGTTGGTAATGACGTCATGGAGTAGCAGTTCTCCAACATTTCCAAGATCAATAAGGGCCAAGGTAAACAGATATCAACAGTCAACTATCTCCGCACATCACCAATGCTTTTCATGTTAAATCAAGAGTCAAGAGTGGTTTATTGTCATATGTCCCAGATAGAACAATGAAATTCTTACTTGCAGCAGCACAACAGAATATGTAAATATAGTGCACTGTAAACAATATAATGAACGAGAAAAAAAAGTTCGATGTGTGTACTAACATACACACACACACATATATATATGGACACAAGATGCTGGAGAAACTCTGCGGGACAGGCAGCATCTCTGGAAAGAAGGAATGGGTGACGTTTCGGGTCAAGACCCTTCCTCACACTGATGTCAGGGGAGTTGGCAGCACAGAGGTAGAGATAGAGATATATATGTGTGTGTGTGTGTGTGTGTATGTGTGTATATATACAAACACCACTAGGGGTGCCGCATTGAAGGCAGCATCTGCCTTCAGTCTGTCCGTTTGTTTCTATCTCTGTTTTTATTTTAGCTTGTCTTAAAAGTGTGTGTTTGGAGTTTCTTTACTTTTTTATGTGGGGGAGGGGGGTAGGGTAAGGGGGACACCTCTTCTCAGTCGCTTCCTGGCGTGGACGCGCCAATCTCCGAGTCGCATCCTCGCCCTCCTCTTCGCGGCCTGCCAACTGGATCGGAGCGGCCTTTCCTGCCGGGGACCCGGAGCAGACCTTCAGCAGCGGAGTCGCAGAGCTGGATTCACCGAGGAGCGGAGCGATGCCTACCTGGATCGCCGTTTGAAGCTTCGGAGTGCTGGGCCCCCTGTTCCAACATCGTGGAGCTGAGGTTTGAAGAGCTCCCAACGCGGGCGGCGATGACCTCAACATCGCAGAGTCCCTGGGACCCTTTGCCGAGGACCGCCAGCTTGAATCTCCGCCCAGCTCGGCCTGTGGACGCTGGGAGCCGCGGACTCTGGTAAGAGGCGGCTGATTCGGAGATCCAAGCTGCGGAGGTTGTTTTCCATCCCGGTGAGCGGGCCTGAATATCGGGTCACCCGCAGCAGCGACTGCGGAGGGGTCGGGAGGCCCCCGACCACGGGTGAACATTAAGAATAACAGAGGAAGAGGACTGACTTTGGTGCCTTCCCTCACAGAATAATAGTCTATGTAGATCGGAGCTTCTTTGGAGGTTGTGGTGTTTAATAGCCTGATGGCTGTAGGGAAGAAGCTGTTCCTGAACCTGGATGTTACAGTTTTCAGGCTCCTGTACCTTCTTCACGATGGCAAGGGCGAAATGAATGTGTGGCCAGGGTGGTGTGGGTCTCTGATGGTGAATCACATGGCCTTTTCTTGAAGTCACCGAGGCTGTCTTATAAGTCTGCTGCTTTCTTTCTGTAAACAGGTATAATTCTGAGACTGTACCCTCTGGTCCTAGACTCTCCCCATCCACTCTACCCAAGTCTCCTGGTAGCCTGCGGCTTTGGCTCCATGGCACAACCAGGGAGTCTTCTGTCGCCGCGCATCCCCGACAAAATCGGGGTTTGATCCTGACTATGGGTGCTGTCTGTACAGAGTTTCTTCGCTCTCTCCATGACCGCGTTGGTTTTCCCCGGGTGCTCCGGTATTCTCCCACACTCCAAAGACATACAGGTTTGTAGGTTAATTGGGTTCGGTAAATTGTAAAATTGTCTCTGGTGTGTAGGATAGTGTTAGTGTACGGGGTGATCGTTGATCGGCCTGGACTCGGTGGGCCAAAAGGGGTGAGAAAGGAGGGGTGAGTTACTGAAATGAGGTTTCAGACCTTTCTTTGATGGGACTCCCTTCCTAGTTACAATCTTCTTCTTCACCAGCTACTCACCTGGTGCAAATTCCACTGCAGCTTCAGGCATTCCCTGCGATATTAATGGGTTTAAATCATAATGAGAAACAGAAATTCTCAAGTGGCGTTCTTTTAAAAAAAATGGGGGACATGAAATGCAGACAGAAACCAGATGATGAGTAGTTAAAATCACTGATTAGTTAACTGTCCTAGAGCTGATTGTTCCAAATTCTAACATAGTCAAAGTTGATCAGTTACTTCTTGAGGTGAGCAGCCAGCACTTGGAAACCACAGTTTTGCCAAAGCTCTGAGCTGGCATGCAATGAAGAATTATCACCAGGGATGCACTGCGGGGTGGCAGAGGATTCGTGCCATAGAGCTGAAGCCACAGACGACCGAGAGGCTTGGATAGTGTAGATGTGGAGAGGATGTTTCCACTAGCCCAGAGGTCCTCAGAATTATAGGATTTTCCATTAGGAAGGAGATGAGGAGGACTTTCTTTAGTCAGAGGGTGGTGAATCTGTGGAATTCATGGCCAGAAGACTGTGGCAGTCAAATGAATGGATATTTTTAAGGCAGAGATAGATTGTTTTTCAATGCAGGTATTTATTTATCAAATTGTAAATGGCTCAATTAGGACGGGATAAGACAAACAGGTTTATCGTCCCAGATTGCTGGGTTTCTAAGCTCGTTGGGTCATCAGAGCGTTACCTTTCCCATATTTAAGCTAAAATAAATAAACCAGAGAATAACATCATCAAAGGATGTAAATAGCATCTGTCTACTGCAAACCTTCCCACGTGGCTGACTGAACTGTTGCCAAATTAATATATCTGGACATTATAACTTGGCTAACTCCCAAGTCGTTGGGCTGGAAGATGCTTTGTGAATCATTGTGGGTGTCAGAGGTTATGGGGAGAAGGCTGGAGAATGGGGTTAGGAGGGAGCGATAGATCAGCCATGATTGAATGTGAGTAACTTGATGGGCCGAATGGCCTAATTCTGCTCCTATCACTTATGAACCTATGATGCAATGAGTAGCCCAGTGGAAGGTCCGCTGAGAACATCGAGGTTTCCGATATGGGGTCGCCGAGAACAGCCTGTGGCCCATATCCTATGAAACATTTCCTATCCATGTAGCTGTCTAAATGTCTCTTTGGTCTCTTGTAACTCTAACACTTCCTTGTTCCACATACCCACAACCCTCTGTGTGCAAAAACCTGCCTTTCAGGTTCCCTTTAAATCTTTTGCCTCTCAACGTAAATCTGTGTCCTTCAGTTTTAGATTCTCCTACACCGGAAAAAAGAATGTGACCATTCACTATACCATGCCGCTCATGATTTTATATACCTCTGTAACTCACCCCTCTGCTCCAATGCTCCAGGGGGAAAAAATGCAATCCCTCCATATAACTCAAATTCTCCAGTAAGGTCATTGTGAATCTTTTCTGCACCCTTTCCAGCTTAATGGAATTTTCCTAAAGTGTGGCAACTGGAAATGCACACAGAATTCCAAATGAGGCCTCACCAAAATCTTGTACGATTGTAATGTGAGTCCTGTACTCAGTGCCGTGACTGGTGAAGGCAAGCATGTCAAATGCCTTCTTCACCACCCTATCTACCTGCGTTACTGCATTCATGGAACTATATACTTGTTCCAAAGTTAGACAAAATGCTGGAGTTCATTCACTCGTGTGTCAGACGACGTTCTGCCATCGCTTTGCCACAGCCAGTGCCACATCTGTGCCTCTGCGGAGATCGCCCGCAGTGCGTGCCTCTCCGCTGCAAGTTAGTAGGTGGGCCATTGTCTGTACCTCTCCACAGTTGCACTTGTCAGAGTCCAAGTAGCCCAGGTTGAGTCTGCAATGTCCCACTCCAGTGCAGAGGCTTTCCAGGTAGTATAAGGCAGGTGGTGTCCTGGTGCCGTCTGTTGTTTGGTTTTGGTGCCTGGCACAGTTGGCTCTCATTCCATGAAGCTGTTCCGGCTCTTCCAACGTTTCTTGGCATGTTGGTGCCAATAATGCTGGAGTAACTCAGCTGGTCAAGCAGCATCTCTGGAGAAAAGGAGCAGGTGACGTTTCGGGTCAAGACCCTTATTCAGAGACTTGTACCTCTCCATCTCTCTCTGTTCTATAACAATGTCCATGCACTCATCAAATCTATTCAAGGGACCGTACTTAACTAATTAAACTATGCAATAAAGTTGACATTCCAACGTTAATGCTTGGGATCCCTAAAGAGGGCACTAAGGTCAATTCCCAGCACAATCTTGCGACCCAACAAGTTGCTTTTAGTTGCTTTCCCAAAAACTGGGAATTGTGGTGAGAATGCAGAAGAGTGCTTTCTGGGACTAAAAGAATGGTCTAATGTACTTGTAGAAATTGTGGCAGAGACGTTTTGGAAAGATCTTGTAAACTGGAAAGGAAGATTGAAGAAGAGTAGCAAAATTGTGGGTGAGTTATCCTAAGGTTTTTACTGTGGTGCCCATAGGAAGAGTCCCGTTATCCTGGTCAAGAGAGTCATGAGTCAAGAGTGTTTTATTATCATATATGTCCCAGACAGAACAATGAAATTCTTGCCTGCAGCAGCACAGCAGAATATGTAAAGATAGTACACTGTAAAAATATTAATAAAGAAATAAGTTTTTTATACACATATAACTAAATGTCTAATCTTGACCACTTCCTATCTGCGCTGTATATTGATTTTAGAAAAATGCTACCCCATATCGCTATGCTTTTTGGCTATCTTAATCACAGTCCTCCTCCGCTGAGGCAGCCCTGAGGATTTTTCCGATCGATGAAAAATAAAAAGTTATGAGTGTTCAAATAATCTTGAGATCAGCTGATTGGTCCTCTCGCATGTCAATCATCATGATGAAGGTAACACCCCTTCCGGGGGGGGGGGCAGGACTATAAAACCCCGGATGCCTGGACATGAGTCAGTCACTCTGGAAGATCACGAGGGAGAGGCCACAACTGTGATTCTAAGCTGTGAATCAACTGAACTGTGAGTCTGCAATGTACTTGGAATAAATCGTTTGTTAGCCCTTAATGAAAATGAAATGAGTTGTTTGGCCTGCCCTGTGCTCGAAACTGCAATGGAAATGGAAATGAAATGAAAATGCAATGAGCTTTTCAGCCTGCCCTGTGCTTGAAACTGCAATGGAAATGGAAATGAAATGAAATGAAAATGAAATGAGTTGTTTGGCCTGCCCTGTGCTTGAAACTGCAATGAAAATGGGAATTAAATGAAATGAAAATGAAATGAGTTGTTTGGCCTGCCCTGTGCTTGAACTTGCGATGGAAATGGGAATTAAATGAAATGAAATTAGTTGCTTGGCCTGTCCTGTACTTGAAATCGAAATGGAAATGAAATAAGTAGTTTGGCCTACCCTGTGCTTGAAATTGAAATGGAAATGAAATGAAATGAGTTGTTTTGCCTGCCTGAAACCACTAATATCGGCCCACAGTGCCCCGATTAGCCGAGAAATCAGTCCCGTTTGCCCAAAATGCCCGTATTAGCCCAGGAGGAGCATTTTGGCCCAAAAGGCCCGTGCCAGGACAGGAAAAGTCCAGAAAAGGTATCCCCCTGCAAGTATTAAACCTCACCCCAGTATTTCTCTCTCACCCTTCATTGGCTCCATGTGAGATCCAGGCCAGGATAGACTTTCCTTTCTGAGCTGCCAGCCCACCAGGCCTGAGTGACTGAGCTGCCAGCCCACCAGGCCTTAGTGACAGCTGCCGGCCCAGCAGGCCTGAGTGACTGAGCACCAGCCCATCAGGCCTGAGTGACTGAGCTGCCAGCCCACCAGGCCTGAGTGACTGAGCTGCCAGCCCGCCAGGCCTGAGTGATGGAGCTGCCAGCGCAAGAATCCATTCGGCCCACAATTTACATACTAGCCCTCTGGAAACCAGTGCATAACTCCCATACTAGTGCTGCCCCCACTGGCCACCAATATTGGAATTGGTGGAGAGGTGGAATATTGCGTTGGGGGATAAGCCCTCCCATGGGAACATGGGACCCAACGGGTCCCACTTAGCCTAGTAGCACACACACACACACACACACACATATATATACATACATACATACATACATACATACATACATACATAGATACATACATACATACATACATACATACATACATACATACATACATACATACATACATACATACATAAAACAAACAATAATGGTGCAAAAATTCAGAACCAATGCCCCCAAGTCTATGTAGTTCGGAGCTTATTTGGAGGTTGAATTTTTTACTAGCCTGATGGCTGCAGGGAAGAAACTGTTCCTGAATCTGGGTGTTAGTTATCAGGCTCCTACATCTAAATATAGGTAAATATGTATAAATATATCTAAATATAGGAATAAAGATAGCTAAAATGTAAGAAAAAATGTTTCTTTGGACCTCATCCACATTGATTTCCTTAATCTTCTTCAAAATGACAGCACAATTCGGTTAGCAGACAGGTACAAAGAGTGCCATCAAAGCCTGCATTACACATCTATTGAAAGACCAAACTAGTTTCCTGCAGAACCCCTTATTGACTAATCAGGTGAGCAAGTTAAAATGGAAGCTAGACACAAAAAGCTGGAGTAACTCAGCGAGACAGGCAGCATCTCTGGAGAGAAGGAATGGGCGACGTTTTGGTTTGAGACTCTTCTCCAGGTTTTTGTGTCTATCTTTGGTTTAAATCAGCATCTGCAGTTCCTTCTTACACAAGACTACAGGAAGGGAGTAAGATGATGATTCATATGTCTTGCTGCAAATGTATGTACCCACATGGTTTCTGCTTATATTTATAATTTCCCCACCCACGTTCTTTCTCCCACTCTCACCCTGCCCCACCATCTTGATGACAACCGGTGGAATGGATATCTGCATCAGCGTGAAAGACCTTCTGTAGCATGTCTGAGAGAAGATGGGTTTCCTCCTGAGCCGGCCGTTCACATTTTCCAATGGGTATTCTGTTGATCATGTGTAATTTGTATTTTAAGAAGTAATCCAATATAAATGTAAATGATTTTGTTCCGACTATTATGGGGGCTTGGGGTCTGCTTAAACTCGAGTCAGCCTCGAAAGGTATATACAAGCTGTCTCTCCCTACCATTCCAGAAACAAGAGCCCAACATTGAATTCCCTCACTGAGGTGATAAAAGATGCGCTCAAGATCGTTTCATCGCTAATGTAGAACGTTTAACCGATTGGCAGAAATATGCTGAGGCTTAGCTCGATGTTGAATATAAACAAAAGATGCTTAAAACACGCTTCATTAGAATTTAAAGTTATAATCGATGTAGAGGGTAAAAAGGTTGAGTGTAAAAATATTTATTTTTTATTTATTCTGAGATTTAGATCTAAAATATTATCACAGCTTTATTACAGAGATCTTTTCCAGGAAATGATGTTTTTACATCACATATTTCACCTATATTTGAGGGCATTTTCAGGAAGGCAGGGAAAATATACCTGGGGTTATAGGACAGAACAGAGAATGGGGAACTGATTAGGACATTTGATTCAATGGTTAATTATAGAAAAGGTTTTATATTTAGCTGGAGTAAAACATGTGTCAGTGTGTAAATTCAGATTCTGGTGTTTTTTTTGCCTTTTTAATATTTAAATTTTGTTCTAATGATGTTAATGATGTAATTCACATTGATTTAGTGAAAATCAGACATTACACATCAAATGTCCAATTGTCATTAAAGAAACATAACCACAGATTAGTGTTTCATAACGTCGTTCTGAGATCAGCTCAATCCAGAATCGTGGAAAAAAGCCACAATAAGATTAAATGTTTTGCACCTTTTATTATCATATAATTTTGCTGCCGTATTTATTGCAAGGAACTGACTTAAACATTAATCAAGAATAACAAAAGCCAAGAACAATATTGTGCTATGAAAGTCGATATTTGTGATACATAGATTATTGTCACAGTCTCCTGCTGCTCCAAAGAGCTTTTAAATTAGTTATAATTTTTTTATACACGACATTTTCTTACTGTAGTCTGAATGCATTGTAATTGATTTGACCTTTCACAGTGTTTTTAATTTTCAATCGCAGTTTCATTACTCCATCTGGCACTTTAAGAAGACATCTGGCTCATCATACATTACCAGCTGATTGCTACACCGTTATTTTTAAAATTAATGCATGCTTAAGCAGATGTTGTTTTTATAGAAGTATAAGCAGAATTCAGGATGTAATTGAAATGCTCCTCAACAGGAATGTGAATTCTTAGTGGTTATGATCTGCGCTATCAGAGTCACGGTTGCTTCACAGGAGCATTGTTAGGTAAACATTAATTTAGTGTCGTTGCTCTTTATCCGTGAGCATAAATAAAACAGCACTGATAGCTTGACGTCAGCAGTTTTATTTCAATCCATAGCATTACTTAGCAAGATTGAGCAAATTATTTTTGAATAGCTAAACCGAGAAGTGAAGAAAATACAGTAAACCCTCACTATAACAGACCATGGGGGGGGGGGGGGGGGGGGTTGGGGGTTGAATTGTGCCTGTTATTGCCGATTGTCCGCTGTAACCAAGTAAGGGATTCGCTCTGACCACCTAGCGGTATCTCTGTTGAACAAATGCTATGTTCTTTTTAAAAGGTAAAAATGTATTCTGTTACTGCTAAAAACGCTAAAGGTTGTTTGTTACATTCTTTGATAGAGTTAAGTGTCAATCATAGCAATTGCTTGCCAATTTTAACGCCTTGTCATTGTCAATGCCTTGTCAATTTCAATGCCTTGTCAATGTCAATGCCTGGTCAATTTCAATGCCTTATCAATTTCAATGCCTTGTCAATGTCAATACCTGG
The DNA here is from genome assembly GCA_963514005.1 of Raja brachyura. Next base: position 43,557,412 of record OY740796.1, read on the forward strand.
TGATTTTCAATGCCTTGTAAATTTCAATAGCCTCTGCAGTGTAACTAGCAGCCTGTATTCTTAAAGAGACGGTGCGCTATAACCTATTTCCGTTATAAAGGGGTCTGGAATAATTGTATGTAGACTGTGGTGTCAGGTGATATATCTTTGTAGGGCCACAAATCAGCTGCTCAGACAGAGTTTTATATTTCATTAAAAAATAGCTTGCTGCCACCAACATTACATTTACAGTAAGCGGAATCGTTCCATAATTCAAAAGATGAGTTTATTATAATAAAAACAAAATATTAGACACCGCAACATATTAGAGAATAATACTAACAAATCATAAACTTTGTTTTCATCATATGCATAGTTAAAAGGAAACTCAACAATTCCATCAGTATTTAATGTGGCATCGAGCAGGTTAGTTTAGTTAGTTTATTGTCACGTGTACCGAGGTACAATGAAAAGCTTTTGTTGCGTGCTATCCAGTCAGCAGAAAGACAATACATGATTACAATCGAGCTATTTACAGTGTGTAGATACATGATAAGAGAATAATGTTTAGTGCAAGGTAAACCCAGTAAAGTCCAATCAAGGATAGTCCAAGGGTCACCAAAGAGGTAGATTGTAGTTCAGCGCAAGGAAATCATACCTCGGGACTTAATTGTTAGTCAATCTTTGTTGTATTCACACAGAATAAAGGTGTTTCACGGTTTGGGTCATGCCAAAACTGTCCCGTTCACTAGTTTTGGGATGAGCATACTATTTGTCAGGCGTGGAGCAATATTGATGTTAATCAAGAAGGATATTTTCCTGTGAATACCCTGCCTTCAATACATAGTGATGAGCGAACAGCAAGAGAAAAACATAAGATAAAATAAAAAAAAACATATAGAAAAGGTACAGGGCAGCAGTGAAACTGAATTTTTATGTTAACTGCACGGAGGCATTGCAGCGAACTGTAGTATTTAAATAAGCTATAGTGAGAAGATTTGATTTGTGACAGTTCGGAATTCCAGTTCTGCTACTGGACTGTATAATATATTCTGCTTTTTATTTTATCATTCTTTTTTTTAACATACGATTGGAAAATATATTGCATGGTCCAATTAAGATATTCACTTTGCACCACTTCACTGGAGGCTTGAAGTGGCAGTGGTGACAGATAGTGAAGTCTTGCCGCTACTCTCCAGTTCTGCCTGATGTATGCTGAGCTCCAGCTAGGAGGGTTGACAGAAAGGGAGTGGAGGAAACTGACGCTTCATTAGCAAAAGTGCAAACCTTTATTGGCTGCTCTGCAGGATGTGGTGAGATTTGAATCACAGAGGATTGTACAAGTCAAATGGGTGTTTTATTGGCTAAAGGAAGACTAATGGTCGAAGGTAACAAATATAGGAGAGGGAGTTCATATATTAATTATGTATTAATACAATTAAATGCAATACATGGGACGGCGCAGTGGCACAGCAGTAGGGTTGCTGCCTTACAACGCCAATGACCCGGGTTCGATCCTGACTACGGATGGCGTCCGTACGAAGTTTGTACGTTCTCCCCATGACCGCATGGGTTTTCTCTGGGAGCTCTAGTTTCCTCCCACACTCCAAAGAGGTACAGGTTTGTAGGCTAATTGGCTTAGGTAAAATTGTGGATTGTCACTATTGCCTGGAGGATAGTGTTGCGTGTAGGAGAGTGTGGGGATGTCTGGTCAGATGTCATCCTGAGTTGGAAATTGGTTAGTGTTCTTTAATTGACAATGGGTGAAAGGCCTACAGCCACTAGATTTGGCAAAAATAGGGCAGACAGTCAGAATCTTTCTCCCAGTTGCAAATGACAAAGGCAAGCTTGTTTGCCATTGACTAAGTATGGCATACCTTTAAGGTGCGAGATATATACAGAGCAAGACTTTTAGACAGCGAGCAGTGGGTGCTTGGAACGCACTGTTAGGGATGGTGGTGGAGGCAGATATGATAATAGCATCTAAGACGTTTTTGGATAGGTCTCTTCTTGTGTATGGCATACACAGCCTAAAGTTGTAGGTCAACTTGTTCTATTTGATCTTGTTTGTGTATGCCGGGTTGATTGCACTAGTCGAAACAGGGTGGACCACGTGAAGGTTGCAATCTCCTTTGGACAGGTACCTGGATTATGCAGTGAATGGAGGGATATGGATCACATGCAGGCTGAGGTGATATTTGGTGTGGATATTGTGGGCTGAAGGGCCTGTTCAGGTGCTGTACTGTCCTATGTTCTACAAGGAAAGAAAAGTAACACAATGGATGAGTTTCCTGACCCATGTACCATCTATCTGCAACAGCCATCACCAGCTTCCTGGTTATTTTTGCCCTCTTATCTGCTATGATCTCTACCTTAAGAATTGCATTTTATTTCCAACATTTAATATAATGAGACAATATGAACGTTTAATGGTCTAATTCAGGGAAAAGTTAGTGCCTCCTTCACACTATTACAATGTTTAATCCATTTTGTTGTGGCCATTGCTGATAGGCGCTTACCTGTTTTACCTTCCTTAATGAATCTGGCTCTAGAGTAACGCAAGCACGAGCAAGTGAAGAAGGACATTAGTGAACCAAATGAGATGTTACGATCATGTGGTGATCATTATTTAGACGAGATGCATTTTTAAATTCCAGATTATTAACTAGATATAAATCCCACAGTTGCCATGGTGTTTGCATCTGGATCATTAGTGTGCACCTCTGAATTACGTGTCCAGTTAGTTTTAACCTCTTGTGCACCACCACACCCCTTTCAAGACTTTTCAAAACTGCTTGAACTTTTCAATTACATTTGTCAGATGTCCACTTACATTTTCTGTCCTCCCATCCCATTTCCCACACACTGTTTTACTTTGAGTTTAGTACCGATTACAGTGAAAGGCTTTATAACCTTGATTGTGACTTAGGTACTTTGTTGCAGGATTCAAATGAACCGGCAGCTTCTTTAGACTTTAGACTTTAGAGATACAGCGCGGAAGCAGGCCCTTTAGCACACCAAGTCCGTGCCAACCAGCGATCACCCCGTACACCAACACTATCTTACACAGGGACAATTGTAAATAAACTAATTGGTAAATAATACTAGGGACAATTTACAATTTTACCGAGGCCAATTAACCTACAAACCTGCACGTCTTTGGAGTGTGGGAGGGAACCAGAACCCGGCCCAGGGAGAACGTACAAACTCCATACAGACAGCAACCGGGTCTCTGGCTCTGTAAGGCAGCAACTCTACCGCTGCGCCACTGTGCCGCCCCATATCAACAATAAGTACACAACGTGAGATGATATTTATGATGGAAAATTAGGCTTGCTGAAATGAATGAACAGAAAGATTTGGATGTCTAGGTTTATTTCCACTCTTCGCTGCTACAGAGAAGTCTTTAATTTTTTTTTTGCTCTGCATGTTAGGTATGAGAATAATAGATAGCTCAAAATGGTTATTTCATCTGGGGACCGAGATGATTCATGAACGACAACAGAGATAGAAATCGTCCTCTGAGGGATTTTATGGGAGGCAGTTTCATATTATTTTGTTCCATTTTTTCGAAAAGTGATGAATTTGACAGTAGGCATAAATGCCATGCTGTTAAGGGTAACTAATATGTGATGACAACCACACAGAAGGATTAGTGATTGTGACATTATTCAATGCGGCTTACTGAGTGACAACCAACAGTTTGTTACCGAGAGGGAGCAATGTTAGCTTTTCCTATTTTAACAAATTGTCCACAAAATAACATTCTTGCATTGCACCATCAGGAGGTAAATACAAACAACCCTGATTCAGAACAGCCGCCGTCCTCAAGGTCAAATAATGCTGTTGCAAATACCGTTCCAGTCGCTAATGAATACATTTAGCCTCCAGAGCCATTCTGCCCCAAACAAAGACCACATAACATCTGTTCTTAAATACAGCTTCTCTGGAAAGCACTGACATAGGCCCCAGGCTGTCACCTGTACAACCTCCCTGCTGCCCCATGTCCAGATGGCATATTTGTACCTCGTGCATTGTAGATGGGCCCAAATGTGGCCTGCTGGTTACACTTCAGGCAAAAATGTTCAGCCAATACGCCTCCCCCTCTCTCTCAGCTGAATTCAGACGCATCTCTGGGCAAAGCAAAGAGGCGATTCAAATAATGTTCTCATCAGTAACCATTAAGATTTTTTTTTTTAAAGACAGAAAACTCATACTTTCTCACTACATCTCTGCCACATATTACTGCAAATAGAGGAGATTGAATGTTTGTCATTTATCAGCGATGTGGGAAATACTGAAGCTTACTGTTCATCTAGACGGCCTGAAATTAATTCCTTGAAATATGATTAATGTAATGTGGGCATAAGATCGAAATGCAACCAGTGTCATTAGCAACTGAGCATAAATTGTGCTCCCTGCACTTTGGCACAGGATTGGGAATCATTAAAAACTACGGGGACAGAGAGTGTCATTGGAGGCTTCGGAACAATTGTTGCTGATGGGAAGGAAGGGGGTTAAAACAACATCAGCTGAGCAGACTGTTGTCTAGTTTATCACTTTGAACACATAGCAAACTGCTCTGCGTCCAGCTTGTATCTCACAGTGTCCTGAGAGAGGTTTAAAATGGAAGCTACCTTCTGCTGTCATTTTATGTGTGCAGTTGTCCGCAAAGTGTTGAATTTAATCCGCCAGTGTTTAAAATGACATTGTTACCAGAGCAAAGCTTGAGAAATCTAGTTTTATTCTAAGAAAAACTACTTGATCAGTTTTGCAAATGCACAGGAGGCAGGAGTGAATGGTTCCATTTTCCTTGTAACTCCGATTTTTAGTCTGCTGTCGACGGCACTTGTGTGGGCATTCACCCACCTACCATTAATTCCACAGCCTTAAACACAGGAAGAGCTTAGCTCCATTATTGTATAATTGGTCTGTGACAATAGGCATGAAATCGTGCGCATGGGCGTTTGTTTTTCTGTTTGCAGTCACGATTCTTTCATTTTTGAGGTAGATTCTGACGCTGCTGTCATTGAAGGGCATGAAGGCCAAAGAATTCTCATCAGGTACAAGGGAACTTTGGCGAGATAGGAAGAGAGGCACAGCTGGTAGAGATGATACCTCACAGTGGCAGAGGCTTAGAATCGATCCTTACCTCGGGAACCATGAGTGGAGTTTGCAAGTTTTCCCTGTGACTGCATGGATTTCCTACAGATAGAGTCATAGTCATACGGTGTTACATCGCCCCAACTTGCCCACACCGACCAACATGTCCCATCTACACTTATCCACCGGCCTTTGTTTGGCTCATTTATCCCTATATCCTATCCATGTACCTGTCCAAATGTTTCTTAAATGTTGCAATAGTACCTGCCTCAACTACCTCCTCCGGCATATTCACATTCCATTCACCCACCAACCTTTGTGTGAAAAAGTTGCCCCTCAGGTTCCTATTAAATGTTTCCCCCTCACTTTAAAAGCTTGGGTTTCTTCCCACATCCCAAAGGCGCACAGGTTTGTAAGTTAATTGGCTTTCGTAACTTGTCCCTAATGTGTAGGAAGAGGATGGGAAAGTGGAATATCGTAGAACCAGTGGAAACAGGTGGTTGATGGCTAGCATGGACACGGTGGGCCGAAGGTCCTGTTTTTATGCTGTATCTCTAAACTGAACTAAACCAAAGGCTCTGCCATTTGATCTGCCCTGCAAAAGGGCATTGGGTTTGGTGGGAGGGGGTAGGGGGGAGGGCAGCAAGGTGGGGTTGAGTACTTGTAGTACAGTACAGTACAGTTCAGCCAACATTTCAGGGGCTGCCATCTTATCCGTCTCATTACTTTGCCACTCAACGAATCTACCCAGATGGGAGTTGAGGTCCGCCACAGTGACAGCTGGTGGGTCGCACTGTAACCATGTCAGGAGGTTAGCTGACCTGATCCAAGTTGCAGGGCAGCAAGGCTCTAAGAGGGGATGCCGTCTGGTAATATTTAAAAGCGTTAGAAATATAAATTGATTTTACACTGGGAGCCATGTCAGAAAGTGATAATGAGCGGGGATACTTTGGACTTTAGACTCTCGAGATACAGCGCAGAAACAGGCCCTATGTTCACCCACCCCCGAGTCCTCGCCGACCAGCGATCACTCCGCACACTGAAAGTATCCAACATACTAGGGACAATTTTACAACTTGCCGAATCCAATTAACCTGCAAGCCTGCACATCTTTGGAGTGTGGGAGGAAACCGGAGCACCCGGAGAAAAGCCACGCAGGTCACGGGGAGAATGTGCAAACTCTGTACAGACAGCAGACATAGTCAGGATCGAACCGGGGTCTCTGGCGCTGTGGGGCAGCAACCCTACCGCTACACCACTGTGCCGCCCTTAATTTTCATATCATATGGCAATCCATCTTTTTGCATTTTCGTCAAATAGAGCAGGCATGAGGCTTCCCTCTGTGTTTCAGATCTGATTTAGTTCAGAGATACAGGCCCTTCAGTCCCACCGACCATCGGTCTCCCGTTCGCACTAGTTCTATGATATTCTACTTTCTCATCCGCTCCCTGCACACAAGGGACCATTTGCAGAGGGCCAATTAGCTACAAAACCCACACACCTTTGGCATGTGGGAGGAAACGGGAGCACCCGGAGTAAAACTATGCGGTCACAGGGAAGACGTGCAAACTCCACACAGGCAGCACCTGTGGTCAGGATCGAACTTGGGACTCTGATGTTGTGAGGCAGCAGCTGAGCCACCAATGAATGTTTCTTCCAGTTTGGGAAGGGATGAATAGCCTCACAACTGGTGTCTTCACATTGTACGTTTCTATTTGTTTTATTCTCATATTTAATTGGAACTGAGAAGCAGGTTGTTTGATTCATTGAAACTTTGTCCTCTTTTGGCCCCAGTTGAGTTTAGTTGCTACTCTGGATCTGGTGCTGATCCTCTGTTCCTTCATTGTTTATCTCATCCATTCCGTGCACGTGTCTTCACCTCTACTTCATCACGTGTCCTTTGTAGAATTCATCCAATCTATTTTGCCAGACTTGGCCTGCGGCACAGTGGCGCAGCGGTAGAGTTGCTGCCTCACAGCGCCAGAGACTAGGGTTCGACCGTGACTATGGGTGATGTCTGTACGGAGTTTGCACGTTCTCCCCGTGACCTGCGTGGGTTTTTCCCGGGAGCTCCAGCTTCCTCCCACACTCCAAAGACGTCCAAAGACGTAACTGGCTTGGTAAAATAGAAAATTGTCCCTGGTGTGTGTAGGATAGTGTTAATGTGCGGGGATTGCTGGTAGGCGCACACTCGGTGGGCCAAACGACCTGTTTCCATGCTGTATCTCTAAACTAAACTAAACCTCTTTGAGCATGTCTTGTACCATACGCGGGGCATTTCCTTTTCAATCACTTGCATCGTTGGCCAAGTCACGAGCAATATCTCAATGACCTTGGCACTACCTTCTCCTTTCTGCCTTTTCTCCCTTTCTTCACTGGATGTACTCCTTGTCACTTGGCCCTTTCGAGCCTGATTATGGATAGCTCAGCAGGTTTGTATATCTGTATGCCTTTAATATTAACTCCATCTCACAGTAGTTGTTCCTTCTGGCTGAACTCCCAGATCCCACAACTAATTCTTTGTCTAATGAGTCCTGATCTGCAAAGGGGCTATTATCTGCTAACAATCTTAACTCCATTAAGAATAGAGCAAGGGATTTTCTCTGTTCCTTTTTGCATGCAAAACAAAAGGATAAAGGTCAAGTGTTTCATTTCTAGGTGGGTTGCGAAGCGCTTGCATCTGCTAAAGTTTACTGAGTGTCATCTGAGAAGATAATGATATGACAAATTTCTCACCCTTTGCGGCCAGTGAAGTCAATGATTTTTAAACTTCCATCGATTTTGGTTTATCCAACATAGCCTTTGTGGTATCCCCTCCATTGTCTGCATTCTTTACAGGTTACTTGTCTGGAAACCCAACAACTTGGTGTCTTGAAAACCAGCATCTGCAGTTCCTTGTATCCAACTTGATGTCTTAATGTATGTTGCTGGTTTATACCAAGGATAGACACAAAATGCTGGAGCAACTCAACGGGTCAGGCAGCATCTGTGGAGAAAATGGATAGGTGACATAAGAAAAAGGGTCCCGCCCTGAAATATCACCTATCCATTTTCTCCACAGAGGCTGCCTGACCTGTTGAGTTACTGCAGGATTTTGTGTAAACCAGCACCTGCAGGTCCATTTTATTACATTAAGACACCGTTGGACACAAGGAATTGCAGATGCTGGTTGAGTTACTCCAGCATTTTGTGTCTATCTTGGGTATCTTTACAGTGACAACACGCACATTTTCAATGAATTCACACAGTACTCTCTGTCTCACAATGCATGATCACATGTAAGCAATGTTGAGTGGGATCGACCCCAGGGTTCTGGAGCCTGAATTGTATGATTTCATCAACGATGTGTCAGGCACCATGTTTCAGTATTGATCACTAAGATTTAGGAGAAAAGCTTATGAATCCAAAAAAGTAAAAGATGCTTTATTAACACAGAGCCATGCTTCATTTCTCTGTGTGTCTACTAAGCCGCAGGGCAACTGAGTCTGCCCAGTTCTACTCTGAAATGTTGGTGTGGGTTTATAGAGAGCAGTTGGCCACATGCAGCACTTAAAGGAGAACACATTCAAGCCTGTAAGGACACAAAGTGCTGGAGTAATCCAGTGGGTCAAGCAGTAGCATCTCTGGAGAACATGGAGAGGTGACATTTCGGGTCGGGACCCTTCTTCAGACTGATTCTGTCCGGTATGGGAGTTGGGGAGAAAGCGGGAAGAAATGAATGGCAGGACAAAGTCTGGCATGAGAGGCCTTGTCCTGTCTTTCCTCTCTTCCAGCTTTCTTCCCCCCCCCCCCCCCCCCGCACAATCAGTCTGAAGAAAGTTCCCAACCCGAAACATCACCAGTCCATGTTCTCCAGAGATGCTGAGCTACTCCTGCACTTTTGTGTCCTTTTTCCTAAACCACCATCTGCAGTTCCTTGTTTCGACATCCAAACCTGTGTAAGGTGCCACATTACAGTTGTGACGATGAAATGGATGTCAACTTTAGTGCTGACTATAATAAAAACGTATCAGCCTCATTAATGATGTTGAACAGTCGACCCTGTACTGGGGGTGGCATGGTGGTCAGCGCTGGAGTTGCCAGATACCCAGGTTCGATCCTGACTACGGGTGCTGTCTGTATGGTGTTTGCACGTTCTCCCAGTAACTGCGTGCGTTCTCTCCGGGTGCTCCGGTTGCCTCCCACATTCCAAAGACATGCAGGTTTGTAGGTTAATTGGCATCGGTAAAATTATAAATTGTCCCTAGTGTGTTGGATAGTGTTAGCGTACGGAGTGATCACTGGTCAGTGCGGACTAGGTGGGCCGAAGGGCCTGTTTCTGCGCTGTATCTCTAAAGTCTAAAATCCTCACTCTGATACGAATCAGAGTGTTTTGCAGATATTAGTGAAGCCACAAAGCTGCTTTTTTGATGCAATGTGAACAGATAATGCCTGTAAATTATTCAATCGGGAGAACAATACAAGTGGTCTGATTTGCGTTGCTTTATCCACACACACATTTTTACAGGTGTGTGGACATTTTTGACCTGCGACACACCTCAGGCGGTTTGATGGACTCATTAGGCCAGGAATGCTGTCTCTGACCCCCATCTTTGCTGCGAAGACCCAAATACACAGATATTGATATTTAGCAGAGAAAATGTGAGCATCTTGAACTTCATTAATAAGACTTATCCATCATGCCTTTTTTCCAACGGCAGATGTTACAATTGCAAGCTTGTATTATTCTCTGTAATTTTCTAAGGGTTTGAGCACCTCTGTAAGAATATTATTCAAAGCTTCATAGCATTATTATATCTCTTGACAGAATTATTATTAGGCATTAAAAAAGTTATTGATCAAAACCAACACTTAAATATTAAAAAGTCCCCACAAATCATTTCCTAAATATCGTTTGTTATAGTACTTCCTTGACATTCTTCTGAAATGGGTTTCCTGAGAACCACTTAGTCCTGGCCAAGGAGATCACAGAGAGAGAAAAAAATCCAGAAATGTGATGTTCATTTTGGCATTTAAAGAAATGCATTTTGTTCAGATCTGCTGATGTGCCTGTTCAATGATAGCGTGATTGATAAGCTAATGCGCGAGGAATGATGGCATAAAAAAGTGATTGCCTGAAATTCACTCAGTAAATTTGCTACTTCAATATCTCCAAAGTTTTTAGGTTTCTGCCGGGGCCTATTTTGCAGGATTCTGGAGCTAATTTATTCTCCGTGTCACGAAGCATAGTTTGGACTGACAGTTTCAATAGACGGGATGGGTATGGGAAGTGGTTGAGGTCAACTGAAACCCCAATTTTTCCTTTATCCACCATTCCATCTAAGGGCATATTCTTTCTTTTCAGGGCTCTCTTCTCAGATTGGGAATGATGTGGACAAGCTACAAACGCAAACACATGTTACACAGTTCAAAAAGTTGAAAAGGAGGCGGCACGGAGGTGCAACGGTAGAGTTGCTGCCTTACTGCACCAGGGACCCAGGTTCGATCCTGACCACGGGTGCTGTCTGTACGGAGTTTATACGTTCCCCTTGTGGTCGCATGGGTTTTCTCCGGGTGCTCTGGTTTCCTCCCACATTCCAAAGATGTACGGGTTTGTAGGTTAATTGGCTGCGGTAAAGAAAATTGTAAATTGTCCTTTAGTGTGTAGGATAGTGCTAGTGGACGGGTGATCGCTGGGCAGTGCAGACTCAGTGTGCTGACAGGCCTGTTTCTGCACTGTATCTAAAAAACCAACAACACACACACACACGCAAAGTTCTGGAGTAATTCAGTACGTTAAGCCGTAGCATCTATGGGGAACATGCATAGGTGACGTTTCAGGTTGGGACCCTTCTTCAGACTTTTGGGGAGGTGGGATGGGGGAGGGGGGAAACCTGGAGGAGATGAGGGGCAAGACAAACCCGGGCAGGAGAGGCTCTATCCTGTCTTTCCTCTCTTCCAGCACTCCTGTACGTCTCTGGAGTGTCGAAGGAAACCGTAGCACCAGGAGAAAACCCACACAGTCACAGAGAGAACGCACAATCTACATACAGACAGTAGCCATACTCTACCGCTGCGCCACTGTGCCACCCATACTTATATTTAATAGTGTGTTGAATAGTGTAGAGTAACTGTATATTGAATTTAATTATTTAAATTTAACACCCTAGTTAGTTTAGTTTAGTTTGGTTTATTGTCCGGGGTACCGAGGTACAGTGAAAAGTGTTTTTGTTGCATGCTATCCAGTCAGTGGAAAGACAATACATGATTATAATCCTGCCGCCCGCAGTGTGCAGTTGCAGGATAAAGGGAATAACGTTCAGTGCATGACAAAGACTTGAGAAGTCCGATTAAAGATAGGCGCAGGATGAAAAGATGGATGTTTAAAAGAGTGTAGCGATTGTGATGAATGATTGCAGATCCACTTCTGGGACGAGCACTTGGAGAGTCGCCAGACTTGCTTGCCATCCTTCTTGAAGTTAAAGCACAGTCTCTCATTGAAACAATGTAAAGACAACAGAAATACCAAACAGATAAAATATTACCCCATTCACCTTTCTTCATAAGTTGACGAGTGATTAGGAGCAGAGTTAGTCCATTTGGCCCATCAAGTCTACCTGGTGCAAACTCGGCGAGGAGACTTCCCAGCCCTTCGAAGTTGAAGCTGGCCTTGTAGGACTTCCATGTGCATTCCCAGGAGGTTGTGGGATAGGAAGGACTGTGCCAGTGTTTTGATCATTGTGTCTTACTGTGCAAGCAGGCTACTGAGTGAGTCCAACCAATGACCCACATACAAAGTAGATTAAGTCTGAAGAAGGGTCTCGACCCAAAAAGTCGTCTATCTCCTTCGCTCCTTAGATGCTGCTGCACCCGCTGAGTTTCTCCAGCCTTTTGTGTACCCTCGATTCTCCAGCATCTGCAGTTCCTTCTTTAATACAAAGTAGATTACATCGGAGAAAATAAAAAAGTGTTGATGAATAAGAGGTAAGTTAATCAACAGATAGAATGGCAAATTAATTCAGGCCAATTGGAATAGAGAATACATTATTGCTCTCTGGGCCTAGCCCTGAGAGGTATGATGTGCCCTTGATTCCAACACTGTTTATCAGTCAATAACTAATTACCCTCTCAGGTCTTAGAAATGTTCCTGGCAAAGTCCCAGTTTACACAGTTAATGATCAAAATTGTTCCCAGAACTGTTCATGGAATGATGCCAAATCCCTACGATAATTGAGACTAATACCGTGGCTCTTCAGAAATATTCTAAATATAAGCCGCCACAATGAATATGCTTTCAAAATCACGTACCGTTCTTTTAATTGTGCAAAAATTAGATGGCGTTAAATGATTTGATATTCATTGCAAATTGATCGCATCTCCACTAATAAAGGGTATTCTTCACAGTAAACAGCCACCCAGTAAAAATTGGTACCCTACCTTTGAATGAAAAAGAAAAGTTTCTTCAGAGTGTTTGTTTTATGACCTTCAGACGAGTAAAATATTTGCATATTTTAGCGTATATTGCTGTTGCCTTCGTTCCACAAAGCTTGGTAACAGGGTGTTTAATGGGAACCATGTGTTGTTTGTGTTTGATAATGAAGCTCTAAGCGTTGCTAAAGCAAACAGGATATTGCTTTTCAGACAAAAACAACCCAGCAATTTACAGAAGTTACCAAATGTGAAAGGCAGGTGTTGCCCTACTGAGAATGGCCCGTCTTTGCCAAATTGGCAACTGTGATCGCGCACAAAGTGCGGTTTGTTAAACTGTCAGGACACCTTTAAACAAACAATCTCATTACACATTCTCTATTCAGTACCTATCTGCTGCAATCACTATTCATCAACAGCTTAAAGCTGCTTTATCCAAATAGCCAATTTGGAGTGCAGAGAATATCAATTTTGACAAAACACATACTTATTTGGCATCTGGTTAATCTAGAAATTAATACTTAATCATCAATCCCAGGTTCATCTGAGGTTCAAACCAAAACAGAAGAATGGTAGACTATAACATATTTTGTTACCTTGTGTATATATTGCAACTTCCTGTTTAACATACTGTTCCAATGTTAATACCGTATACATGTGTCAGGTTGAGTTGTACTGGATTATTTCAATCTCACTGCTTTGTTACTGAATGTTTTCACTCATCGTGTCCCATTGACTATCAAGCCCGAGCAAGGACATTTGCCTTTGATTGTTACACTTTAGCAGGGGGAATGCATGCACAGGGTCACATGCATAAAAATCCACCGTGGACTCCTGTCACTTACTAATAAAGATTCAAGCAAATAGGTCACCAGCACTAGAAGGCTGTTGAGTTGAACGGTGTCCTAGGAGCAGCCCACAGCAGTGCAGATGGATGGTTAGTTTTTCATGAAGACAGACACTCTGCTCCTGGGATCTCCCACCAAGCTGCCTGCTCATTGTCCTTTACTACTAGACGCCACTAAACTGGTCCAGCTGTGATATCCAGATTGTCAAATCACTCAGGGCCACAAAGACTTAACCTAAGTCATGCAGGATTCACAAGGAATGTATTATGCACATGAAGCCATAACTTCCCAAATCCCTAAGCCAGTAAAATCTTACAATGCAAATTTCAGCTCAGCTCAGTTTTAGCTTTTAGTTTTTTAGTTTTAGAGAAACAGCGCTGAAATAGGCCTTTCGACCCACCAGGTCCGCGATCTCCGCACATTAACGCTATCCTACACACTACTAGGGACGATTTGCACTTATACCAAGCCAATTAACCCGCAGACCTGTAAGTCTTTGAAGTTTGGGAGGAAACCGACGATTTCTGAAAAAACCCACTCGGTCACGGGGAGAGCGTACAATCTCCGTTCGGACAGAGCACGTAGTCGGGATCGAACCCGGGTCTCCGGCGCTGCAAGCGCTGTAAGGCAGCAGCTCTACCGCTGCGCCACCGTTTAGTGTCAGTAATTTATTATCACCTGTACCCAGGTACAGTGAAAAGCTTTTGATGCGTGCACATGTACCAGTCGACAACATACGGTTCAGCCCATTCTATAATTGACATCAAACTTTACTGAAATGGGGTACAGACTATAGAGTTAAAAGGCCGAACTGTTTCATTTGCCCAAGTGCACAAACATAAAAAGGCAAACTGCAACTTTCCATTAGGTAAGTGATGTCTTGATATGAATTCAGTGCAGTTTTCACCTCGCGTTCATCTCTTCCAATTAATGTTCACAGCTGCACAAGGCTTGCAATCAACAGATTGTTAGACCAGCATTTTCTGCGGCCATGACAAACCTTGAATTATGGGGTCAAACCGTGAATTCCTAATCCATCCAATTGCAGTAATTTATTGTCTGATTATAATAGTATACACAAACATTTTAATGATTTAAATGACATAGTGTAAAGATGAAATCCCTTTATTTTAAAAGGGTTGATAACCCCTGAATTATGTTGCTTTTAACAACAATATTACAAAGTTTTATTGATCCGTATTTTATTGCAAATTTGACATCTATGATATAAACGTTGTTAATCGAAGTTGAGGTGGATTTTCTGCAGGCACAGTGATGCTGTGTAAGTACAATTAATTATTTGGGATATTATGGGTCGACTGGGCTATTCACTGGAATTTAGAAGGATGAGAGGATATCTTATAAAAACATATAATTTTTTTAAAGGGGTGGACAGGCTAGATGCAGGAAAAATGTTCCCGATGTTGGGGGGAGTTCAGAACCAGGGGGTCACAGTTTAAGAATAAGGGGTAGGGCTTTTAGGACTGAGATGAGGAAAAACTTTTTCACCCAGAGAGTTGTGAATCTGTGGAATACTCTGCCACAGAAGGCAGTGGAGTCCAATTCACTGGATGTTTTTGAGAGAGAGTTAGATTTAGCTCCTCGGGCTAAAGGAATCAAGGGATATAGGGAAAAAGCAGGAACGGGATACTGAGTTTAGATGATCAGCCATGATCATATTGAATGGCGATGCTGGCTCGAAGGGTCGAATGGCCTACTCCTACACATGTTTTTCTATGTCTTTTATGTTTCTATTAGAGTGCATGTTACTGGAATATTGTCTGTGGAGCCATAGGCATCTTTGTGTTAAACCACATTTACAATGTTGGCACTCGCACATGAGGAAGGTTGTGAGGGAACGTGAGGGGTTAGTGAAAGCACGTTTACCAGTTGATCAGTTTATTCCATTTGTCTCTGAGTGGTAAATTGGTTGAGACCCTGAATACTCCAGCTTGAAAACAATATAGGGCTAGGTTGTTCATATATGTATAGGGGTAGCATTGGGCCATTCAACCCATTGTCTATTCAGCCATTCGATCATGGCTGATCTATCTTTCTCTCTCAACCCCATTCTCCTGCCTTATCCCCATAACCCCTGACACCCGTACTAATCAAGAAACTATCAATATCAGCCTTAAAAATATCTATTGACTTGGCCTCCACAGCCTTCTGTTTCAATAAATTCCACAGATTCACCACCCTCTGACTAAAGGCATTCCCCCTCATCTATTTTCTAAAGGTACGTCCTTTTATTCTAAGGCTATGACCTCTAGTCCCAGACACTCCCACTAGTGGAAATATTATTTCCACATCCACTCCACCCAGGCTTTTCGCTATGCGTTAAGTTTCAATGAGTTTGGAAAGTCTCAACCTTCTAAATTCCAGCGAGTACAGGTCCAATGCCGTCAAACGCTCATCATACGTTAACCCAATCATTCGTTGGGATCATACTCGTAAACCTTCTCTGGACACTCTGCAACCCACTTCCTCAGATATGGGGCCCAAAACTGCGCACAATACTCCAAATGCGGTCAGACCAGTGCCTTCAGCATTACATCCCAGTTTTTATATTCTAGTCCTCTCGAAATTACTGCGAGCATTGCTAGGTTGTCCTAGTGGTTTATTGATAGTTCCAGCATGCATAATAAACTAGTGCCAGAGACCAGGTGCTGGCACGGACCTCTTACTTTGCCTCTCGGACTCGATGGTGAGTTTGGGGTTGTTCTGGATTGTCCTGAGCTGAAGAGTTAGATACATTTTGTATTCAGCCCCTCATTCTTATATTACCTGCGGCCATACTATCAACTTTCACTCGAACGTTGGGCCCCTTTCACTCAAACAGGGTTACCCAAGTGGATAGAAAGTGAAAGTAATTTTTACTTGCTTTTTACTTACATACGATATCAATATTTAATTAATTAATGGAGATACAAGGAACTGCAGATGCTGGTTTGCAAAAAGAGGGACACAAAGTTCTGGAGTAACTCAGCAGGTCAGACTCCGGAGAACATAGATAGGTGATGTGTCTTAATTAATCTTTTGAATAGAGAAGAGAAATCAAATTCCTAGTACTGTGATGACTCTATTCATGATAAATGTGTATAACAATTTCTACAAGATGGTGTACAGTCTGAATTATGAGAATGACTATTCTCTAACTAATAATTTGCACATGGAAATCAGATGTTCTAATTTATAATTAATGTAACAACCATACTGTCTAAAATATTGTGACTTTTGTGTTTCCTGCCTGTGAGATCCAGTTACCTTATATCTTGCTGTCTAACAATTATTCTCCACAAATGTCATTGAACGCTTCATTTATCTTGATCCACATATTTGCACATGCAAATGAACACAATGATTGCAAAATCTTTAATGGCAGAACAATTTAATATCCCAAATCTATAAATATAGGAATTAAGTTTTTAGGAATTAATTACAAAGTGAAACACTGAACGAATGCTAATAGAGACATTCTACGCTCTTCTTTCTGCTCTTGTGCTTTGGGCAGTGGAAGGGAATGATAACATACTTGAAGCAGGAAATGACTGCAGGGGCAACAAACAAATAACAGCAATGTACAAGTGCACCCTCGTGACGCCCTTGCCAGAACGACATCAAGAACGACATCGCCTTTTACCTGTGTGAAGCAGGAAAACTGTGTCTCTGTTATGTTTCAGCAATACAGCAAGGGAAATCTCAGTGGGTGATAAAGAAATTCCTAATGCCTGTTCTCTATTCAAGTTTGTTGTCAGTGTGGCCTTAGTGGATCGAAGATGCTCAGAAGTTACTCTCAAACTGAAACGCACCAGCTGACAGTAAAACCTCAGATGTCTTTCCCAATTATATACCTTTATCGTTGAGAGCGCTTACAACCTAAACAATTGAGCCTACATATCCATTCTGTGCTGGTCATAACAAACAGCTTAATACAATGCTCCAGGAATCCATGAAGTCTTTTGTGTGATGATGAGGGTAATGAAATGCTTCTTTTCATGGTTATGGAGGGAATTAATCAATAACAGATTTTGTAATAGTAAAATCATGATTGACAAACAAGAAGAAAATTATACCCATCGTATTCTTTGGCGGAGAAAATCCAATGCAAGCAATTAGGTATGCTTGGCTTCAAACAAGGTTCAATGATTGCAATGATGGGAATTTTAAAAAAAAGTTTAAATAGAGCAGTTTCATCAAATATTTTGTCTCCAACTAACAAATTCCAGGTTTGATTCTCAGAACCATTTCCTTGCCATCTTACACAGTGACTGTCAAGAACTGAATAGCTTCAGTACAGAGGCAGCTCAGTTTGTTATATTCCAGATACAGTTCATATTATCAGATGAAAATTTAAATTGATTTTGCACATCACAGGGTTTAGAATATCAAATCTATCCAAAACTACTCAAGTTGTAAAATTATACCTATAGCATCTTTGCTGATAACCGATTGTGTGTAACATTTTACATTAAAATGCAATGTAGTAATATGGAGGAAAACTTCAAAGGCATACAACGTTTAATTAAGATTACTTACAAGAAGTGAAGCAAAGAAAAATGCTGAAAAAACAGGGTTAACATACACATTTTAAATCGAATTGCATGCATGAATATACTTATTTAGATAAAGATTAATTTTACTTATTCATATAACAGCTGCAAGGTTAGCAAGTCAAATTTTGATCTTTAACTTTTTTTTGCTGAGGAATATCTGTTGGTGAAATTAGACAATGTTTTGGCAAAATTCTGTTCCCTTACTATGAATAATATTAGTGTTTGGGGGAGATTTTCTGCTTGGCTCGGTATTATTTATTTGTGATTAGAAATATATTAGGAATGGAAGATAAATGATTTGACGTAATGAAATCTTATGCTTTTGTCAAGTTGGGAGAAAATTGTTTTACATAAAAAGATTAATTTCCCTTTAAATTATGTTGAGAACCTTACTTAAACTGCATGCAAACTTAATCTATGATGCAAATGATTGAGCAAAGTACATAATTGCTATGGCTTCCGGGGCAAGGGCATCAAAGCAGAGAAAGAAAATGGACACAAATAGTGGAATTTTTGTAAATATGATTCGTATTTAATGTAACTTTCCTGTAAATAACTTCTGGATATTCTATGGCCAATTAAAGGATGGATTTTGATTCCAAAAGAATAATAAAATGCATCGGCCCAATATCCCCTAAAATGATTATTTGTTCTAATTCTAAATAAAGACATTTTAATATACCTTAGATCAGCAGTTAAACCTCGTGAAAGGCAATGGATAGCTGCAAAAATAATATGAGCATTACTTCATTTTGCCAGTCACAGTAAACGGGCGAAGATTCCATGGCACCATAAAATAAGACTTTAGAAAAGGCACTTGCAATTTTTAAAGAGTATTCCAACGTGCTGGCTTGAAACAAATCCCCATCATTAAGCTGTTCTTACCAATAACGGAAAGTGGAAAGCCGTCCTTGGTGGAATTTAATTTGGCTTTTGGAATTTACAGAGTTGCAAAGGAAAAAGGATGAAAAGCAATCAACGTAATTAGAAAATTAAATCGCAGTATCTGTGCCAGTTTTGTAAATTGAAAACAATTAGCTTCCTACACAAAGAAATGGAGTTTCAAGAAATTATCGGTATCTATATTGTAGCTTTGTTTATACAGTTAAAGTGTGGTAACAATAAGTTCCAGATGTTTTGCCGTTGAACCACGCCTAATTACAGTTCACTAGGGTCCTGTTTCCTGAATCTCAGTGCAACTGCACACAGTTTGACAATTAAGACATGATGTCATTATGTTGTTGCATGGAACTACATGGTACTAAGAAAGATTTGTTTCCAATCAGTCACGGATCTGTCGTACTAACTTAGATACAAAACATGCATGTTCATTTTATAGGTGGAACATATATGGTTAACAGCAAACACAGAGTAACGTGTTTCTTTCACAACTTTTTGAGCAATGTTATTACGGCTTTTACCATTGTTTATTGAATTTTAAAACAAAAGAACTATACATATTCCCTGTTTGAGTTTCAACGATGATTTCATCCCAGCTCCCACTCTTTTAAAGTTCTCTAACTATTTATGTGTTAATTTACTTACTGATATCCCTGGTTCAAGTACAGTTCAACGATCCAGAAAATCCAAACTGAATCTGCAGTTTGCATCAAATCTATAGCAATTGAACCTAAAATTGACAATCACCTCATTGTAAGTGTTATGCTATAAGCATTAGAGGTTGTAAATTTTAATCGAACCCGAAAAGAAAATCAAATATAATAGACCATTTAGAACCATTTTTTTCTAATTGGTTCCTTTTAATTTTTTTTTTCCTAACGCTTCTAATTGGTTTGTGAAGCTGGATGTAAAAATTGATATAGTGCAATTTAAGACTAAATGATTAGTCTAATTTCAAACTCCATAAATGGTGAAAGAATTGTTGAAGTTGTAGCAGAGAAATAAAGCAAATCACTTGCACGGAATAGGATTCTGAATGACAAACCTTTCTAATTAACTCATTGAGGCATGCATTGGGTTGTGGATGTAATACTGAACTCGGAATATAGTAACAACTAATGCTAATGTTGCAGATTTTAGCATCTCAGGATCAACCACTGTTAAAATGAGATTGGCAGCTTTTAAAGCTTTATTTGCTATCAAGGAGTACAGAGATGCATAAGACCCTATGTTCCGATAACCTTTCTCAGTGGTGTGGGGGTTGCGGAGGAGGGAGGGCGGGTGGGGGCTGGGGCGGATGGGAAAAAAATATTTATTGAAGGGGATGGATTTTAAATTTGTCCCAATTAACCTTGTAACGAGATGTATTGGACTGCTATTTAATGACAGTAATGAGATGCAGAAGAGAGGCAGATAGATTGACAATGTATAAAAACATCATTGGCATATAAATTAAATTTATGTGCAGCGGATGAAAAGCAGATACCTTGAATAATGGGACTGTGATGGCTAGGAGTTGCAAATGCTTAATTGCAAGGACAAATAAAGAGAGGAGGAGAGGGCGCTCCTGCATTGTATGACCAGCATTGAAAGTGATAATCAATCATAACATTTCTGACCAACGACAAGTTCAGAGGATCCTTAGCAAGCTAAGATTTTCAAATATCTGGCTAATGGCCGTGCGGAGACTGGAAATTATCGAGTACTGTCAGTTTAAAAAATAAAGATTGGAAATTAATATATGGCCCAAAATACTCCGATCGTCTTTCACGTAAAATGCATAAAACTATGTTCATTGAAATTTATTGCATTAGAATAAGCATATCAGGTATATCAAAGGGTCAGCTCAAGCACATGCTAATGTTACTAGCATGACCAAAGGCAGATTAAGACCATATGCTTTACTGAAGTCCAATAATAAGGCTTGCCAGCTACACAAGGGACAACCAGCTTTGCAACAGGGCTTTCCCCAAACGGGCACTTTCCACACGCTGGGATCTTTCCCCATATATATTACATATATATTCTACGACACTCCAGAAATATCCCTAAGAAAATTGATTAACGTGGCTCAAGATTTGTATTGATACGTGGAATTCATTGCCGCAAAAGGCTGTGGAGGCCAAGTCAATGGATACTTTTAAAGTAGCGATTGATAGATTCTTGATTAGTACGGGTGTCATGGATAACGGTGGGGAGAAGGCAGGAGAATGGGGTTGAGGGAAAGGTAGATCAGCCACGATTGAATAGCGGGGTAGACATGATGGGCCGAATAGCCTAATTCTTCTCCTAAACTTATGAACTCATGGTACAATATTAATTTCTTTATTCAGGAATCTATCCTATTGATCTGTTGCTTTGTGTAAAAACATTTTATTTGCATAATGCTAGCAGTTTGAGGGGAGATGGGAGAAGAACTATATAAAATTATGGGAGGCGTAGATAAGGTAGTCTCAACTTTTTTGTTTCTAGAGGGGAAATGTCAAAGGCAAGAGGCCATAGCCTAAAGGTGAGAGGGGCTGAGTTTACAGGAGATGATATGCGGGGCAGGATATTTTTATACAGAGAGTGGTGGGTGCCTGGAACACACTGCCAGGCGTCAGAGTGGAGGCAGATGTGATAATGGCGTTTAAGAGGCTTTTAGATGGTTGCATGCATATGCAGGGAATGGTGGAACATGGATCATGTGCAGGCAGAAATGATCAGTGTATCTTGCCATGTTCAGCACTGATATTGTGTGCAGAAGGGCCTGTTGCCGTGCTGTACTGTTATATGTTCTATGTTCATCCTTCCAGTCAGAGCTGAATTGTCTTTTGAGCTAACATTTTACTGGTAAATTACTTACGATTAATGTGATAAGAAATGAAATTCATGCTAAGTAATATTCTGACCTAGATTTTTATTTTTAGTTTAGTTTAGAGATGCAGCGCAGAAACAGGCCCATCAGCCCACCGAGTCCGCACCGACCAGCAATCCTCACACACTAGCACTATCCTACACATACTAGGGAAAATGTTACAATCGTGCTAAGCCTGTTAACCTACAAACCTATACGTCTTTGGAGGAAATTGAAGATCTCAGAGAAAACGCATGCAGGTCACGGGGAGAATGTACAAACTCCGTACAGACAGTAACCATGGTCAGGATTGAACCCGAGTTCCTGGCGCAGTAAGGCAGCCGCTCTACCGCTGCACAGTATAATTTTGGTGTCATTTTCAAATCAAATCCAACATACCTAGACAATCAAGCAGACATCAGCAAAAAATGTTGCAAGACAAAGCCGTATTTGTTCCACAGTTTTGCCATGAGAAGTGCATACCCTCGGCATACCATTAGACTGATATCACATGCTTTACCCTGTTCATAATCAAATGGAAGTCGGTGATGGTAGGGTGAAGATCTCAGACATTCCAGCTGCCTTGGAAGGGATGTGTAAGCTTCACTTCTCACTTCTGTTAGAACATGACAGCCTGAATCAGCCGGATTTATTTTAAGAACAACCAATTTTAAGGAACCGCAGATGCTGGTTTACACTGAGGATAGACACAAAAATGTCAGAGTCAGGCAGCATCGCTGGAGAAAGGGAACAGGTGAGGTTTTTAGGTCGTGATCCTTCATCAGACCTTTGAGGACAGGTGGTCAAGGCAAAAACTAAAGTGGCATTGAAGGGACTTTTGCTTAGACATATGGATAAGCAGGGAATGGAGGGGTATGGCTGGCTTATGTGCAGGTGGATTCGAGTTGGTCCTGGCACCAGGCTCAGAACAGTGATTTGGGGCTGAAGGGACTGTTTGTGTGCTGTTCTGTTCAAATGTCCATGGTGACACATTTATAATCTGACTGTCACTGACCAGGCGGATAACTTTACTGTATTTCATTAATGTATCACTCTAAGCTTCCTGGTACCATGCTGTTTTCATGGCTGGGATTTCCTATCACCAGGCCTGGTATATCGGGGTGCCCTCTGTCTTTGCTGCCATGGCAACTGTGACCTCCGCCATCGCATACTAGGGTCTGCTAAGATGATAGTTGCCTCTTCCATGCTAGAATAGAGAGGCACCAAGCTCCACAGAAACCTCTGCCAGTGGTTGGAATTGGACTCTCCTAGATATCTTGCACAGTTTTCCAAAGGGATGGACAAATGTCCCACACACCTCATTGTGCACAGTTAGCATATTTTTCTGAAGAATTACACAAAATGCTGGAGTAACCCAGCGGGTCAGGCAGCACCTCTGGAGAAAAGGAATGGGTGAAGTTTTGGGTCGGAACTCTTCCTCAGACCGAAAGATGGAGTTGGGGGGTGGGGGGGGGGGGGGGGGGGGGGGTACTGGAGCAGTGAAAAGGCCAAAACAAGACAGGGCCGGCAACAGATTACCTTAGGAAGGATGGAGTCCGCAATGACCCATTGATGGCTGGGGAAGATATGTTAATGAGGATACAAGAATGTGAACAGTGGAACTAGTAGGATTTGGGTGGTGGGGGAGAAGGAATGTAGGAGTTTTATTTGATTGCTGGGAAAAATGTGCTAACTTTTAGTATTTTTTTCTCTTCAGCAGATATCTGCAGTGGAACTGTGAGATCTTGGTTTCCTGGGAGATGGCCTATCACCTCACCTTTACCCTAATCTGATTTGATTTACGGATCTGACCTGGTCTGATGTGGCTGATGACTCACCATGTGCACATCCTATCTCTAAATATCCCTCCCTGTGTCAAAGGTTGCCAGGGTCCAAGTTGGAGGATGCAAGTGACCAATGTAGTGAGACAGTACCTTCTTCTTTGGTACCTCGTTGCCCCTTGGCCTACAATGAGTGCTGTTGTATATAAAATGTGAAGGGCACAAGGGTCGGGACATGGTAAGGCTGGGGTTGAGAGGTGGGTGTCAGAAAGACTAGTACATCAAAATCATCTCTATCATATTAGGTAGCAGATCTTGTTAAATGACAGTGGGATGTGGGAATAAGAATAACACATAGATCAACGTCATCAATGATCTGTGATGCTCCAAGTGACAACTAAGCTCATGGTTTCTGCTATCCTTAGATCATAAGAGCATAAGTGATAAGAGTGGGATTAGGCCATTGGGCCCATCAAGTCTACTCCACCATTCAATCATGGCTGATCTATCTCTCCCTTCCTAACCCCATTCTCCTGCCTTCTCCCCATAGCCCCTGACACCTGTACCCATACTATCCTCAACTCAACTTGGTTAATGCTTCAGACATGCTAATGTCCCAGCTTGTCTGGTGCTGCAGGCAGTGACTGTTGGAATAGTGCTCTGAGTGAATGCATTCTTTATTTCGAACCCCAGCAAAGCAGAATATATATAGAAGCATGAAGAGACAGAGAGAGCAACTATAACATATGCAAGGCGTTTATAGCTCACTAACTACACTGCGCATGTGTACTTCCATCGTTCAGAAACATCATACATTTATATTGTTTTCCTTTACTCTTAGTTTAGTTTCGTTTAGAGGTATAGCGCGGAAACAGGCTCTTTGGCCCACCGAGTCCACACCGACCAGCGATCCCATCACATTAACGCTTCCCAACACAAATTAGGGACAGTTTTTTTATTTATACCAAGCCAATTAACCTACAAACCTGTACGTCTTTGAACTGTCGGAAGAAACCAAAGATCTCAGAGAAAACCCAGGTCACGGGGACAATGTACAAATTCCATACAGACAGCACCCATAGTGGGAATTGAACCTGGGACTCTGGGTAAGATAGCAACTCTACCGCTGCACCACCATGTCGCTCTTGGAAGGAAGGCGCGTTTCATATGTGCAATTTTTTTTTACAGATTTAACCAACCTACAGGTCTCCTAAGTCACTTTGATCTTCTCAAAGGAACTGGTCATTAATCTTGCATCCACTTCCAGACTTCAGGGAAGGCAATTTTGGATTCAATTCAAAACAATTTTATGTATTTTCTTCTACTGTCTTCAGTGGAAAATTTCCAGACTGCAATCATAATCACATAACTCTTCAATATTCCTCATGAACCCCTTGCAGACATTAGGTGATTTACATGTACATTTTCTAAAATTAGCTCCACAAGACGAATCTTTTTATTACAAACATGCCAACTTCCAATTTCAGTATATCACAATTTCAGGATTATTTTTACCCACTAGTTTTAACATGTTGTCTGGGCAGTTTCTTTCCAAATCATAAGTTTATTTGTCCTAACTACCTCTATTCACTTTCCTCAAGGTTTGACTGAACTAAACTAGTTTGTGTTCTGAATCTTCTATGTATTAGCAAGGGTCCCGAATAAGTATGCATTACATGATGTCTAGAACATCACGTATCTACCTGGACTTAACCCATGTCTCTTCATTCTCTACATATCCAAAGGTATTTACAATTCTACTAACATATCTGCTGTAACCACCATGCCCCCATGCCCCCCCCCCCACCCCCCCCACCCCACACACACACACACACACACACACCCTGCAGTGGGTTCCAGACACTCACCACCCTTTGTGTAAAAAAATGCCCGCCAAAAAAAATTTGCCCTTCTCACCTTAAAGCTATGCCCTCTAATATTTGAATGTTGCATCCTGGCAAAAAGCTTCTAACCATCTATGTGTAGGAAAGAACTGCTGTTCAAAATGCTGGTGTAACTCAGTGGGACAGGCAGCGTCTGTGGAGAGAAGGAATGGATGGCAGATCGGGTCTGCCTGACCCGCTGAGTTACTCCAGCATTTTGTGCCTTTCTTCTGACCATCTACCCTATCGATACCTCTCATGATTTTATATACTTCTATCAAGCCTCCCCGCACCCTCCAGCGTTCCAGAGAAAACAGCCCAGGTCTGTCCAACCTCTGCTGTGGCTAATACCCTGTAATCGAGGCAAGTCTCTGCTGACAGTCCTCGTGTCAAGCAAGCAGACTTGCTCTGAAAAACAATTGTGTTCACTTGGAAGAACCAGTAGATCATGAGGCCTCAGATTATGGAGCCTCAAGGACATGTAGTAGGGTCATAGAGTCATAGAGTGATACAGTGTGGAAACAGGCCCTTCGGCCCAACTCACCCACACCGGCCAACAAAGTACCAGCTACCCTAGTCGCACTTGCCTGAGCTTGGTTCATAACCCTGTCCTATCCATGTACCTGTCCAACTGTTTCTTAAACGATGAGATAGTCGCAGCCTCAACTACCTCCTCTGGCAACTTGTTCCATACACCCTCCACCCTCTGTGTGAAAAAGTTACCCCATGGATTCCTATTAAATCTGTTTCCCTTCACCTTGAACCTTTGTCCTCTGGTCCTCGTTTCCCCTACTCTGTGTAAAAGACTCTGTGCATCTACCCGATCTATTCCTCTCATGATTTTGTTAGAATGACAAACTTTTTTAGTAAGAAAGACACACTTTTTTCCCCCAGAGACATCTTGGATTAGCTAAATCCTGATATAATAAATAACCCCAGTTCCCATCACTAAGGGGATACCTAGTTTAAAAAATATATAGTTGACTGTAGTTTGTAGATTAAGGAAGAACCGTGGAATTATAATTTAGAGCACCGATGATTCTATGATATTTTATCGCCGCGTATACCTTGGTACAGTGAAATGCTTTGTGTTTGCATACAATCCGGTAAACTCATGCAGCAGACCTCACCTAGACAGTACACAAAGAGTTGAACCATTGGCGATCTATTCTTTAACTGATAGCAGTCTATTTGGACCTGATACAAGACTTCTTTCTGTATGAATGTCTTTGGTAAGAGGGTGGTGAATCTGTGGAATTCTTTGCCACAGAGGGCTGTGGAGGGTGTTAGTGGATATGTTTAAAGCAGAGATATATAGATTCTTGATTAGTACAGGTGTCAGAAGTTATGGGGAGAAGACAGGAGAATGGGGTTAGGAGGGAGAGATAGATCAGCCATGATTGAATGGCCGAGCAGACTTGATGGGCCGAATGGCCTAATTGTACTCCTATCATTTCTGACCTTATGAATGCACATTCACTTCTAGTGCAGAGCGCCTGTCCCTATACCTCCTCCCTCAACTCTCTCCAGGGACCCCGAGTCCTTTCAGGTTAGGCAGAGGTTCATTTGCACCTCCTCCATCCTCACCTACTGTATCCTCACCTACTGTATCAACTACTGACTCTTATACATCGGCAGGACCAAATGTAGACTGGGCGATCGTTTTGCTGAACACCTTCCCTAAGTCTGCCTGGACCTACCTGATCTCCCGGTTGCTAAACACTTACATTCCCATTCCCATTCCCACACTAACCTTTCTGTCCTTTGCCTCCAGGATTGTCAGAATGAGGCCAAACGCAAATTGGAGGAACAGCATCCCATATTTCGCTTGGCTAGCTTACAACCCAGTTGTATGAGTTTTGATTTCTCTTAGTTCAAGTAACCCTTGCACCCCCTCCTCCCCATCTCTCCCCCACCCAAGTCGTATCAGCTTCAAAGTCATCTTGTTGAGTCTCATTGTTTGCATTCGGTTTCACATAGGCCACAGCTAACAATGGCATGTTTCCTTTCTCAACTTTACTATTTTGCATATATTTAATTCATTTGTTCTATATCTCTCTATATCACTGTCTATATCTTTCGTTTCCCTCTCCGCTGACTCTCAGTCTGAAGCAGGGTCTCGACCCCGAAACGCCCCCTATTCCTTTGCTCCAGAGATGCTGCCTGACCCGTTTAGTTACTCCAGCTTTTTGTGTCAATCTCCACTTCTACTGATCTTTACATTGTGTTCATGTTTGAACATTTGTAAGATTGAGAGATTTTTCTCATCTGGCATTTTGTACAACATCTTAATTGCACCGACAATGACCTCTACCTTTAAGTACCTTGTCCACTGTAGCTTGAAAGATCTCGAGAAATAAAGTAATTTTGAGTAGGAGTAAAGGCTCTTTTGTGTATTGATTGTCAAATATTGCTGACTTTCCTTATTCACATTCAGCTGAGCATACAAGTGACAGATCTAGTTAGGTGAAAACTTTGACTCTTGCCAATTCTGCAAGTAAATGCTATAAAGACCACAATGAATCTCTGCCTCTTGTTAACTATTTGGTTCAAAGCCAATTTCTAGTCATCATGAGGTTGACTATTATAAAGTTGTACAGCATGGAAACAGGCCCTTTGGCCCAACTTGTCCATGCCACACTGCTAATTCCATTTTCCAGCATTTGACCCATATTCCGAGCCTCATATTATCCCAATGCTCATACCTGACTCTACAACCTGGGCGGTCACGGTGGCGCAGCGGCAGAGTTGCTGCCTTACAGCGAATGCAGCGCCGGAGACCCGGGTTCAATCTCGACTACGGGTGCTGTCTGTGTTGTACGGAGTTTGTACGTTCTCCCCGTGACCTGCGTGGATTTTCTCCGAGATCTTCGTTTTCCTCCCACGCTCCAAAGACATACACGTTTGAATGGGGTGGGAGATTGCAACCTTCACGTGGTCCGCCCTGTTTCGACGACTGCAACCAACCAGGTATGCACAATCAAATAAGATCAAATGGAACAAGTTGTCCTGCAACTTTAGGCTGTGTACGCCATACATAAGAAGAAGAAGCAGAAAGCTTGGTAAATGTAATAATTGTCCTTAGTGAGTGTAGGATAGTGTTAATGTGCGGGGATCGCTGGTCAGCGCGGACCCGGTGGGCCGAAGGGCCTGTTTCCGCGCTGTATCTCTAAACTAAAAAAACGAATCCTCCTCCTCCGACCCGTCTCGACCCGAAATGTCACCTATTACTTTTCTCCAGAAATGCTGTGTGAACCGCTGAATTAAGGGGCTGTCCCACTGCGGCAGCCTAATTGGCTAGTTTAGAAGAGTTCAGGAGAGTTTGAAAAAATGTAATGTTGAAGAACTCCTTCGACTATGTAGAAAACCTCCTTCGACCTCCTCCGACTATGTTGAAGACTAGCTTCGACTAGCTACGACTAAAGGCCCTGTCTCACGGTGCGAGTTGACCCACGAGTGACCCAGAGTGATAGACTCGTGGTTGTGTACGATATTCCAAGTTGATGTTCAAGTGTTTGAGGCGAGTTCCCACGGGTATGGTAAGTTTGCCATTTACTTGTACTTTCTGCGATGTTCCGAGTTTGTCTCCAGAGTTACCAAGTTCCCCTCCCGTTTGCTCTTGAGTTACCAAGTTCCTCTCCCGCTCAGGGCGTGTGTTGTTGCCGCAGTCCGGGATTCGCATTTAAAGCACTCGGTTATCTTCAGCAGTTCAGGCGAGGACAGGTTTGGGGGGGGGTGGGGGGGGCGAGGGATGGTGGAATTGTGAGAAGGCAAAGACTATGGGTGGGGAGGAGTGAGAGGGGGGCTAGGAACGGCATCTGCGAAACGGGTAGTCAACCTTTAGGGTCCTGGCCCGAAACATCCCTATACATTTTATGATTACCCTCCAAAGATGCAGTCTCCCGTGGTTTGTTTGCACAACTCTCTTCCCTCTCTCTCCCAACATTGGGGGTGGGGGACGACAAGATAGTTTAAACAGACCTTACCCCCACTTCATGCTTCTGTTGCGCATAATTCAGCAGTAAAACCTCTCTTCCCCTTACCCAGCGACGCCCGATTCGTCGCACCCCCACAAGTTCACATCGACGAGGGAAGAATGAGCGGGGAGTCTGAAGAAGGGTCCCGATCCAAAACATCACCCATTCCTTCGCTCCAGAGGCGATGCCTGTCCCACTGAGTTACTCCAGCATGTTTGTGTCTATCGTCGGTGTAAACCAGCATCTGCAGCTCCTTCCTACACACGGACAGTGAAGTGCCTCGGCCAAATTAGGAACATTGGGATTCTCTGATGTGAAGGTAGTCTGGTTTGCGTTTCTTACACTTGATCATATCCGAAACTAAAGTATAGATAGACACAAAATGCTGGAGTAACTCGGCGGGACAGGCCGCATCTCTGGAGAGAAGGAATGGGTGGCGTTTTGGGTAAGTCTGAAGAAGGGCCTCGACTCCATTCCTTCTCTCCAGAGATGCTGCCTGGTCCGCTGAGTTACTCAAGCATTTTATGTCTATTAAAGAGTTCCCACGGTAGACGCACGAATCACTAAAGTTAACGCACGGGCCACTACGATATAACACTGAGTTTAAAAGTTTCAATTTTAAACTTGACCACGAAATTTGACTCGTGGAAAAAGTCAAACATGTTTGACTTTTTTCACGAGTTCACACGTTTCACAGGTACCTGCCGTTAGCGCCACGAGTGGACAAGTTGATCGCGCGAGTTCTGACGTTCCCGCTACGTTGGCTGTACGTGATCACCACGAGTGAAAACTCGGGGTCACTCGTGGGCCAACTCGCACCGTGAGACAGGGGTTTAACTTCGGGAAAATTGGACACCGAATAGTGGAGAGTGAAGACGACCTCCTTCGACCTCCCTTCAACCATGTTGAAGACTATCGACGACTACCATCGATTACCTACGACTAACATGCCGACCTACTATGACCTACTATGACCTACTACGCTAATGCTACGAATAAAAAAAGTATTGCTTTTTTCCATGGCGACCTTTTTGAAAAATACGCCGCAACCTAGCTGAGGCCTCGAGTATGCGGGGACCACTCTCGAGCATGAAGGAGAGTTACAAAGACCTCCTAGGACCTCGTGTCGACCATGCTGCGAGTATGAGTCGAGGGCAAACTCGCCAGAACTCGCCAGAACTCGTGGATTAAGTTCCCCAAGTGGGACAGCCCCTTTACTCCAGTTTTTTGTGTCTATCTTCGGTTTAAACCAGCATCTGCAGTTTCTTCCTATACTCCTCTCCAACCACCTTGTTCCATACACCCGGCGTCCTTTGTGTGAAAAAACATTTCCCTCTGATCTCCTAATGTTCATTAGGATGGAGTACATTTTGGAGATATTGCTATATCTTGGGCAGCTTAAAACACAGGGATATGAATATTGATTTCTCTAACTTCAAGTACTCCTTGCCTTCCCTCTCTCTCTGTCCCTCCCCCATCCTAGTTCTCCGACTAGCTTCACTGTTCTCCTGATTACAGTTTACCGATTGTACGCCTCCTTGTAGCCTTACCCTCAGCTACCAATGAACCATTCTACATTTCCTTATCATCGTCTGCTTTGATCTGTGTTTTCACACCTTATCCTTCCATACCTCTAGGGTCTCCGTCTCCCCTGATTCTCAGTCTGAAGAAGGGTCTTGAGCCGAAACGTCACCCATCCCTTCTCTTCAGAGATGCTGCCTGTCCCGCTGAGTTACTCCAGTATTTACTTTGTTGCACATTAGGGTGCACAGACCCCAAGCTCTGATGAAATTTGTACGAAATCTCCACCAGAGTCCCAAAAATCTTTTCCTTTACTTCCCGGAAAACTTATATATCCCCCAACAAACCATAAGGAGCTAACCAGATAACAATTCCCAGTAACTGACATAGGATTTATTATTTTTCCTGATCAAATCCTCAGTTTTGTTTGTTAAGTGCTGTTTTCTGCAGGAGACCCTGGTACAGTTGGTATTGCCCAGATACTCTGGTTAATTATCTACAGAACTCCACTTAATGTAATTAATCGAACTCTTCCTCCATCTGGTTCTTCAATCGGAACAGTTTGAAGTTCATGCGTAAGAAGGAACTGCAGATGCTGGTTTAAACCGAAGATTTAAACCAAAATAAAGTCTGAAGAAAGGTCTTGACCTGAAACGTCACCCATTCCTTCTCTCCAGGGATGCTCAGTCCCCCTGTCCAACATTGTGTGTCTATTTTAGGTCGAAGTTTATGGTAGATTAATATAATTGTTTGACTAATATAATCAGCTACAATGATTGGGGATTACAGTTGTAGCCTGTTTGGAAGCAAAATATTATATCCGGCCTGAGGTACTTCAGTACTTTACCTGAATTTATTTTTAAATTCACTGCACTTGGCTAAACTTTCTGAGATATGTCTTCTTACCCATAATTGAGCGTCGACTGCCATGACGATAGTCACATCAACGTGCTGATCATTTAACCAAAATCTTGTCTTGAAACCATTCTGCTTTCCATCATTGCTGCCACTGGTATAAACTGGTACAAGGGCGGCACTGTGGCGCAGCGGTAGTGTTGCTGCCTTACAGCGAAGGCTGCGCCAAAGACCCGGGTTCAATCCCGACTACAGGCACTGTCTGTACGGAGTTTGTACGTTCACCCACACTCTAAAGATGTACAGATTTGTAGGTTAATTGGCATGGTAAATGTAAAAACTGTTCCTAGTGTGTGTAGGATAGTATTAATGTGCGAGGATCGCTGGTCAGCGCGGACCCGGTGGGCCGAAGGGCCTGTTTCCATGCTGTATCTCTAAACTAAACTAAACTAAACCAGAGGCCCAATTCCCCATGGTTCACATTGACATCAATGCTGTGACTATGTTTGCTTTGTCTTTTTGCTGAGAAAGCTTCCCCTACGTGTTAAAATCATATTGTCTATCTTGGATTTAGATATCTCATGCTAAGTATATGTAACACAATTACAATATCTATGCTGTGGTAAATTTAAAATAGTTGACTTTTTTGGTTTAGAGTTTACAGATACTGTACGGAAAATAGGCCCTTCGGCCCATCCGGTCAGCAGCGAGCACACTTACACTATCCTACACACACCAGGGACAATTTACTATTATACCAAGCAATTAGCCTACAAACCTGTACGCCTTTGGAATGAGGGAGGAAACCAGAGATCCAGAGAAACTCGCAGAGAGTGGTGGGTCTGCGGAATTCTCTGCCTCAGAGGGCAGTGGAGGCAGGTTCTCTGGATGCTTTCAAGAGAGAGCTAGGTAGAGCTCTTAGCAATAGCAGAGTCAGGGGATACGGGGAGAAGGCAGGAATGGGGTACTGATTGGGGATGATCAGCCATGATCACATTGAATGGCGGTGCTGGCTCGAAGGGCCAAATGGCCTACTCCTGCACCTATTGTCTATTGTCTATCCCAGAGAAAACCCACACAGGTCACGTGGTGAACATACAAACTCCGTACAGACAGTACCCGTAGTCAGGATCGAACCCAGGTCTCTGGTGCTGTAAGGCAGCAACTCCATCGTTGCTCCACCGTGCCGCCCTGTAGTTGACTATGGAAAACTGGCATAATACCAATCATTGATATTCAATAATACCAATATTAAATATTGAGGTTTTTCTAAACGTGTTTAATATTCCTAGCTGTAATATCATGACATTCATTTAAATCCTACAGATTCTTTATGAATGCCATAATATAAGCAGAGTGTCCTCATATAAATGTTCTTTATATTTAGCATCACTGTGGGAGACACAGTGGCGCAGTGGTAGAGCTGATGCCTCCCAGTGCCAGAGAGCCAGGTTCGATCCTGACCACAGGTGCTGTCTGTACAGAGTTTGTGCGTTATCTCTTTTACTGTGTGGGTTTTATCTGGGTGTGCCAGCTTTCTCCCATATCCCAAAGATGTGTAGGGTTGTTGAAGGCGTCTGAAGAATGGTGTTGAGCCGAAACGTCACCCATTCCTTCTGTCCAGAGATGCTGCCTGTCTCGCTGAGTTACTCCAGCATTTTGTGTCGATTTTCAGGTTTGTAGGTTAATTGGCTTCTGTAAGTTGCCCGCAGTGTGTAGGATAGATCTAGCATACACGGATCGCTGGTCGGCGTCGACTCGGCGGGCCGAAGTGCCTGTTTTAGTGAGGCATCTCTAAAAACTAAAACTAAATCTTTGTAAGGTCACAATTAACTGAGGCTTGTACAATCTACCAAATTTAAATAAAAATAGTGTATTTGTTCAAACTGGGGCATCAGACAAGAAAGTGAACAGCAAGTTACAGAGGGGATCCCTGTGCTTTCATTGTGTAAGCACAGTTTCCCTTCATAAAGAATTTCTGCATTGTCAGTGATGGACAAAAAAGAAGAAAAGCACTGAATCTGAGGCAAATTATGAAGGAAGTCCAGAATTCTGCATCCAGTGGCAACTTAATACTTTACAGCGATAGCAAGTAGAAAACGTATCCATTGGTAAAAACATAATATAACATGTCTTTGACAATACCATAATCTATACCATGTTAATGCATTATGGAATATATTAATATTCATGTCCAACTTGTCATCTATCTTGAAGAATGCTGCGATCTGAGTCTGATTAAAATTTTGCAGGAAAAAAATCCTTCTTGTTCTCATTAATTAGAAAAAGATGACTGACCTCTAAGCAGTCAGCACTATTGCACAAGAAAAGTTAACCTTTGGACTATGACAAATTATACTTTACATCCACAACATTAAGCCTGCATATCCTTATTATATCTTAGTAACTATTAATAATTTTTATTTAACAATAAAACTATTTGGAAAAAATGTTTAATATTGTTATATTTATCTATAATGCTTTATGACTTTGCAAATTTTAAATAGTTCTTAGTTCTGCTATAAAATTTCTGGTTATTATTTTTTCATACAAAGGGTGTTAGGTGTGTGGAACAAGCTGCCAGAGGAGGTAAGGCTGGGACTATCCCAGCATTTAAGAAACAGTTAGACAGGTATAAGGATAGGACATGTTTGGAGGGATATGGACCAAGCACAGGCAGGTGGGATTAGTGTAGCTGGGACATGTTGGCTGGTGTGGGCAAGATGGGCCGAAGGGCCTGCTTCCACACAGTAACACTCTATGATTCTATGACTCTATTGCCCTCAGCATACGTTTGTATAATCCGTTTAGATAGTGCTTTGGCTTTGGGCTTCATTTTCTTGGTTGAACACTTATTCTGGTCTTACAGCACAAGTACTTTTGTGTTTTAATTGTCACCTATTACTTCAAATTTAAAAGCACAATTTCAGGTATGGAGGTGCAACAGATTGTCGTGCTAATGGTGGGTAGAATTTGTAGTCAGTGGAGCTCCTGACCTGAGATTCAAAGGACATGGTTCTCTAAATTGGTATACTTTAAAAAAAATGTTGGGACAAGAACAAAGAATGCACCAATCTGATGTGCAATATTTACCCAGGGCGATAAACAAACAATTGGCCAATCTGATTCAAATAGGTTGTTGCAGGATCATAATCATTCGACAATACACAATAGATAATAGGTGCAGGAGTAGGCCATTCGGCCCTTCGAGCTAGCACCGCCATTCAATGTGATCATGGCTGATCATCCACAATGAGTACCACCTTCCTGCCTTCTACCCATATCTCTTGACTCCGCTATCTTTAAGAGCCCTATATAGTTCTCGCTTGAAAGTATCCAGAGAACCGGCCTCCACCGCCCTCTGAGGCAGAGAATTCCACAGACTCACAACTCTCTGTGTGAAAAAGTATTTCCTCATCTCTGTTCTAAGTGGCTTACCTCTTATTCTTAAACTGTGGCCCCTGGTTCTGGAGTCCCCCCAACATCGGGAACATGTTTCCTGCCTCTAGCGTGTAATCTGCGTAATCGATCACTGACAATCTAAATATACTTATTTCAGTTGTGCCAAGTAATGGCGTGGTGGTGCAGCGGTAGAGTTGCTGCCTTATGGAGCTGTCCCACTGCAGCGACCTAATTGGCGAGTTTAGGAGAGTTTAGGTTAGTTTGAACAAGTGTCATGTTGAAGACCTCCTTTGACTATGTAGAAGACCTCCTTCGAGCTCCTTCGACTATGTTGAAGACCAGCTTCGACTAGCTACGACTAGCTATGACTAGCTTTTGGAAAATTGGACACTGAATAGTGGAGAGTGAAGACGACCTCCTTCGATCTCCTTCGACCTCCCTTCGACTATGATGAAGACTATCTACGACTACCTTCGACCACCCTCGATTACCTACGAATAACATGCCGACCTACTACAACCTACTTCGACTAAATCTACGAGTAAAAAAAGTAATGATTTTTTCCATGGCAACCTTTTTTTACTCCCGTGTATTTTTCAGCATGTTGAAAAATACGCTGAGACCTTGCGTATGCGGGGACTACTCTCGAGCATGAAGGAGAGTTACAAAGACCTTCCTGGACCTCGTGTCGACCATGCTGCAAGTATGAGTCGAGGGCAAACTCTTCTAAACTCGCCAATTAGGTCGCCGCAGTGGGACAGCCCCTTTACAGCGCCAGAGATCTGAGTTCGATCCCAACTACGGAGTTTGTACGTTCTCCCCGTGACATGCGTGGGATTTCTCCGACCCAAAATGTCACATCTATTTTCTCCAGGGATGCTGCCTGACCCACTGAGTTACACTAGCACTTTGTGTTTCTCTTTCAAGACGGATCGAGAAGCAACACAATCATTGTGCTGTAGTACAAGACTTGCTGTAGGGATATAATAAAGAAGAGGTTGAGGGACTGGGTAGTTTGGTTGAAAATCCTTCTGCATAAAGGGGGATTAAACTGGACATCTTGAGGTTTACAGAGACACAAATGAACACATTGAAAGCAGAGCAACATCATGTCAGCAGGTGTTAATGGACAAATAGGCTTTGATAATTCCTTGTGATTAAATGTTGAGGTAGATCTTCTGTTGTTCTGATATAGTTGGCTGCCTGCCCTTGGATCATGAGTAGTAGGGTGGGCGGCACGGTGGCACAGTGGGAGAGTTGCTGCCTTACAGCGCCAGAGACCCGGGTTTAATCCTGACCATGGGTGCTGTCTGTACGGAGTTTGTACATTCTCCCTGTGACTTGCATGGGATTTCCCCGAGATCTTTGGTTTCCTCCCACACTCTAAAGACTTGCAGGTTCATAAGTTTATTGGCTTGGTTATAAATGTAAAAAATTGTCTCTAGTGTGCGTGTGTGTAGGGTAGTGTTAATGTGCAGGGATCGCTGGTTGGTGCCGGCTCGGTGGGCCGAAGGGCCTGTTTACGCGCCATATCTCTAAACTAAACTAAATTAACTAAACTGCAGATTCTGGTTTATACCGCAGATAGACGCAAAATGCTGGAGAAACTCAGCAAGAAACTATCCCTGAATCTGGAGGTGTGCGTTTTCACACTTCTCTCCCTTTTGCCTGATGGGAGAGGGGAGACGAGGGAGTGGCCAGGGCGTGACTCGTCCTTGATTATGCTGCTGGCCTTTTGCAATGTGACGGCTAGCGAGATGTCTCCGTGATATCGATGCAGGGAAACATATCACCAGCTAGATAGAGTGACTGAAGAGTTGTTACCTGAATCCCAGGTAGATTCTGTGCATCAAACACAATGATCTTTACTCAGTGGCAATTACACAGAAAACAGAGGGAGAATCGCCAACTTCTTACCTCACTAAAGCCTTGGGGTGGGAGATTGCAACCTTCACGTGGTCCGCCCTGTTTCGACAAGTGCAATCAACCCGGCGTGCACAATCAAATAAGATCAAATAGAACAAGTTGTCCTACAACTTTAGGCTGTGCACGCTATAGGCAAGCAGAAGAAGACTAAAGCCTTTGGCTCCATGATTTGAATACCCTTCTCAAATTTTGGTTGGCCATCCTTGCTCCATGTCTGCATGCAAGCCATGATGCTCATCATCTGAAGAAGGATTTTGACCAGAAACTTCACCTATTCATTTTCTCCAGAGATGCTGCCTGAATCAATTAAGGGACAGTTTCTTCCCAGCTGTTATCGGGCAACTGAATCATCCAACCACAACTAGAGAGCAGTCCTGAACTAATATATACCTCATTGGAGACCCTAAGACTATCTTTGATCAGACTTTACTGGCTTTATCTTGCACTAAATGTTATTTCCTTATCATGTAAACATATCACTGTAGATAGCTCGATTGTAATCATATTTTGTTTTTCTGCTGACTGGTTAGCACACAGCAAAAGCTTTTCACTGTACCTCGGTACACGGGACAATAAACTAAACTAAACTAGGCTTTACGGAATGCCAAGTGAGATGCTGCCACCACTTAATGGGACGCGCTTTTATTCCACACTTCTTGCCATTCTGCGCAGGATAATTGGACAGAATCCACAGGTAGTAGTTGCATACGGCAGGTGAGTCAAATATCTAAACTGGCTGAGGGTAAAAATATATAATTATTGTTGTCAAATGCAGCTGCAGGGTTCAAATTGTTTTGGCTGATCTTATCAAATGTCCCTGCCAGCCTCACTTAAACTAAGCATGCCTGGGGAATAGACTGCACCCAATTGAAAATTTGTTTCTCTATGACCATGAAAGGTTCCTGCATGTTGATTTATACACAGTAGTTGTTTGCCAAAAGACCATCGATAGTAGGGACAGATCGGCATCCAGGATCCACCAGATCTACTGGCAGATCAGCAAGCAACCGGGTTTAGTTTTTAGTGTTTTTAGTTTTTAGAGATATAGCGCGGAAACAGGCTTTTCGGCCTACCGAGTCCATGCCGACCAGTGATCGCCACACACTAAAGGGGCTGTCCCACTGTACGAGCTAATTCAAGAGCTCTCCCAAGTTTGCGTACCCGCAAGCACATAGAATGTACGTAGCGGGTACGTCGGAGCTCGGGATGTCTCTTAGCGTCTCGTAACGCTAACGGCAGGTACTCGGGAAACATGGTAAGCTCGGGAAGACTCGTGAAGATTTTTCAACATGTTGAAAAATGTCCACAAGAGCCCCGAGTAGCTACGAGCGGCTATTACCGTAATTCTCCGAGTTCGAATCAGGGGAAACTCGGGAGAGCTCTTGAATTACCTCATACAGTGGGACAGCCCCATAACACTATCCGACACACGCT
The DNA here is from genome assembly GCA_963514005.1 of Raja brachyura. The sequence continues at coordinate 43,595,820 of OY740796.1, forward strand.
AGGGACAATTTACATTTATAGCAAGCCAATTAAACTACAAATCTGTACGTCTTTAGCATGTGGGAGGAAACCGAAGATCTCGGCGAAAACCTACACAGGCCACGGGGAGAACGAACAAACTCCATACAGGCAGCACCTGTAGTCAGGATTGAACCCAGGTCTCCGGCACTGCAAGTGCTGTAAGGCAGCACCTCTACACTGCGCCAGCGTGCCGCCCATTTTTGAGTGTAGATTGTAACACAACTTTCCCCAGGATGGCAGATTTTCCCACTGAGTTTGCAACAGATGAAACCTGGCATTGGGACACTTAGAAGTGAAATGTGTCTTGATTTAAGTTAACTGAGATGTCTTCTATTATTTTACATGTCTTTGCATATAGGTATGTGTTTTTCAAGCAATCAACTTCCAAATTTTATTTCAAAAACTTTACATTTTTAACATTATTTTATCTATAACTGGTCCCGAGTGAATTAGATTTTTCTAAATGCCAAAGGGATTCACAGACGTTTCAGTAAGTGACAGCTTTGACAGGCAGTGAGCTCGGAGGAGAGGCACCACCAGCTGTCAAGGCTGTTCTAAAATGAGACGGCAAAGAGTTTTAGTCACGAATCCGCACTGATCGCCCACATCTGGGAATAGCCGGATATACCTGGGGATCTCAGCGATGCCGTAATCATGACCAACTGGAGAAAAGGAGTTATGTCTTAAGTTTCAGTTCAGTTTGTTTATTGTCACGTGGACCAAGGTACAGTGAAAAGCTTTTGTTGCGTGCTAACTGGTCGGTGGAAAGAAAATACATGATTACAATCGAGCCATTTACAGTGCACAGATACATTAATATGTTTATTGGCCAAGTATATTCACATACAAGGAATTTGCCTTGGTGCTCCACCCGCAAGTGACAACATGACATACAGTGACAGTTAGGAATAACACGTAAAACATTAAACATTAATAATAAAACATGATAAGGGAATAACATTTAGTGCAAGGTAAATGCCAGTAAAGTCCGATCAAAGATAGTCCGAGGGTCCCCAATGAGGTAGATAGTGGTTTAGGACTCTCTAGTTGTTGGTAGGATGGTTCAGTTGCCTGATAAAACTGGGATGAAACTGTCCCTGAATCTGGAGGTTTGCGTTTTCACACTTCTATACGTTTTGCCCGATGGGAGAGGGGGGAAGAGGAAGTGGCCAAGGTGCGACTCGTCCTTTATTATGATGCTGGCCTCGCCGAGGCAACGTGATGTATAAATGGAGTCAATGGAAGGAAGGTTGGTTTGTGCGATGGTCTGGGCTGCGTCCACAATATCCCTGCAATGTCTTGCGGTCTTGGATGAAGCTGTTCTCGAACCACGCTGTGATGCGTCCCGATAAAATGCTTTCTTCGGCGCATCTGTAGAAGTCTAATGACAAAAACTCTCTAGTGCATGTTGGGATCTTTATCTGGGACTTCATCAAGCAGCATGATGTTTACAGTCAGCATTGGCCTGTTTCCAGGGGATGGAATGCATTTGGCCAGGACCTGCCCCAAAAGCAGTGGACAACCCTCAACCACTTGAGGACAGGCGTCAGATGCTATGGAGTAGCGATGAAGAGATGGGGCCTCGTGGACAGCGCCTCCTGCGAGTGTGGGGACCCAACACAGACAGTGGAGTACATAGTCACCAGTTGCCCCAAACACCGGCCACCGAATGGTGAACGAGGTCTGATCGACCCGGACGATGACACGTTGACCTAGCTCACTTCAACGGAGCTGCAGGTCTAAAAGACATACAACAGAAGAAGAAGAAGAAGAAGAATGCATTTAAATGCAGGCTTACAGACGCACCATGGCACAAGGAAGTATAGGCAGAGGGATCTGGGGCATTCCTGCTTTCAATGTGAACACCATGACAAAGGCATAAAAAAGGCCAAAGACATCCATAGGCAAAGGGTTGAAGATCACTTCAACAACGCAGACACTAGAAGCATGTGGCAGGGTGTCAGGAACATCACTGACTACAAGAGCAGCCCCACCTGCCCCCACAGTGATATCACACTGGCCAATGAATTAAACACCTTATTTGCCCACTTTGAAACTGGCAACACCACCAGGAGAGGAACAACCCCGGCTAGGGCGGAGGGACAGGCCTTAACGCTGAGCACCCAGGAGGTACAGTGCGCTCTGCGTAGGATCAATCCACGCAAGGCCGCAGGCCCGGATGGAGTCCAGGGTAGGGCACTAAAGGACTGTGCTGTACAGCTGGCGGAGGTATTTACAAGGATCTTCAATCTGTCTCTATCTCTGGCAACGGTCCCCAAGTGCCTGAAGACAGCTACCATAGTGCCGGTGCCGAAAAAGTCTAAAGTCACCAACCTGAATGACTACCGCCCGGTTGCCCCAAGTCCAATACCAATGAAGTGGCTTTGAAAGGCTGGTCCTCTCCCACATCAAATCCAGCATCCCTGCATCATTGGACTCTCATCAATTTGCATACAGGGCAAATAGATCCACAGAGGATGCCATCTCTGTGGCTCTTCACACTGTCCTGACCCACCTGGAAAGACAGGGCACCTACGTGAGGATGCTCTTCATTGACTATAGCTCTGCCTTCAATATGGTCATCCCCACCAAGCTCACCACCAAACTCCACCAGCTAGGCCTCAGCTCACTGATATGCAATTGGATCCTGAATTTTCTGATGGAGCGACCGCAGGTAGTGAGACTGGGGCCGCACCTGTCCTCCACTATCACCCTGAGCACCGGCACACCACAGGGCTGTGTACTGAGCCCCATGCTCTACTCTCTCTTCATCCACGACTGGGTCCCTGCATTTGACAACAACACCATTGTCAAATTTGCAGACGACACAACGGTGATCGGGCTGATCACCAACGGTGATGAAACAAACTACAGCGCGGAGGTGCAGAACCTGGCGGACTGGTGCTCACGGAACAACTTGTCGCTAAACACCTCCAAGACCAAGGAGCTGATTATCGACTTCAGGAGGTCACAGAATGGGGAATACGCCCCAATCTCCATCTACGGAGACAGTGTGGAGAGAGTGTCCAGCTTCAAGTTTCTGGGCACTCACATCTCAGAGGACCTCACATGGTCCACCAACACCGCTGCGCTGGTCAAAAAGGCACAGCAACGACTGTTCTTCCTGAGTACATTGAAGCGGACTGGTCTGCCCCAACAGCTGCTGACGACCTTCTACCGCTGCACCACAGAGAGCATACTAATGTACGGCATCTCTGTGTGGTATCTCAGCTGCACGGAGGCGGAGAGGAGAGCTCTTCAGCGTGTCGTCAACAGAGCGCAAAAGATTATTGGAACACAGCTACCAGCCTTGGAGGGCATCTACCACACACGGTGCCTCAGGAAGGCCGTCAGCATACATAAAGACTCATCACACCCTTGTAATGGACTGTTCGAACTACTCCCTTCCGGCAGACGTTACAAGGCCTTCTACACCTGCACTACCAGACTCAGGAACAGCTTAATTCCCAGAGCTATAGCGACTCTGAACCGGCCCTGCTGAGTACCCCCCCCCCCCCCCCCCCCCCCCCCATGGACTGTCTCCCCCGGCCTCGCACTTTAGTCTGTGTTGATGTTACTGGTCTACTGTTCGATTTTACAAACCTTGTTCTCGAGGGTTGCAAACCGAAATCTCGATGTTGCAAACCAAATCTCGTTGCACTTATGTGTAATGACAATAAAAGATATTATTATTATTATTATTATTATTATGACATTTCTTGTGATAGCTGCGTGCATCTGAAGTGAAAATCCATGGTGATGTCCGGGCAAGAGGTAAAAGTTTAACAGTTTAACAGTTTAACACTCTTCCTTGCAAGACACAATGTGACTTATGTAGTTATGAATTTTACTTCGGAGTCACGTGAGTGACTACGTGAAGAAGCCCCGCCAGAGCGCATGCTTGTCATTACGTCAGACGCATTGGCAAGCACCGGCCTGGCGGGGCAATGCTCCTGCCGGCGGTAAGTATCAACCCAGAAGGTAAGTGTTTTTGCCTACCAGCGTTGTTGGTTTGAGCAGGAGCCTCTCTTTACAGAGGTTTCCTGCCGGATTTATCGGAGGTTCGATGCCTAAGCCGGCTATGAGCTGCAAGGGAACCCCGGTCCGACCGCTGAGGCGGATAGCCGGCAAAAGATCAGGTTTCCCGATAACAGCCGCTGACAAAGCAGTCAGTGGCTTCCAGCCTGTGGGGATGCGGTTTAAATAACGCTAGAGTCGCTGACAGTCGGTCAGCGACTCACAGACACGTTGCCCCAGGCATGGAGTAAGAATTGGAGGGAGAGAGAACTTGTGCAGCCCAATTAGAACTCGGGTGAGTTGGGCTGCAAGGGTTCCTCTTCGATAATAAGGGTATTTTCACCCTTTACAAATTCACACTGTCAAATTAGTGAAACTCCACTATAAAAGTGCGGGCCTATGGGACAGGCCGCGCCAGCAGCGCCTGGAACAGGGCTGCTTCATGTGTGAAAGCGTCGGCCCACGGCAGAGCCGCGCCAGCAGCGCCTGGAACAGGGCTGCTTCATGTGTGAAAGCGCCGGCCTACGGGAGAGCCGCGCCAGCAGCGCCTAGGACAGGGCTGCTTCATGTGTCGGTCCATCCTTGTGCAGATCCTCTAGTACCCAGGGGAACGCCTGGACGATGAGACTAAAACTGAGGGCAGGATGCCACCTCAATAGCCATATTGTTTCAAATTAAGAAACAGTAAATGAATATTGGACTGTATCCGGGGATCTCGAATAGGTATCTCGGAAGTACATCCACCCGTACAAAATACACATAGTTGGGTATTGGGGTTCAATACCACTAACTCTACAGGTGGATGATGCATATCAGCCGTAACAATTGTGTCCAATTCCCCAGCCAAATGGACGATGGTGGGTGTCGAGTCATTCTGGGCTGGAACATAATTAACCCTTAAGGGCCAGTATAAAAGGTTTAAATAAAAATTTCAGTATTGTAACTGGGATAAAAAAAGGGTGTTACATGGCAGCCATAGATCTGAAAGATAAATATTCAGCTACCACACACCTGTTGAGAGGTTAGGTCCTCACCCATCTAATTAAACTTAGATTAGTACCATTTAGAATGATTGGCTATTTGAGGTCATCATTGTTTAATTAACATGACAGTACTTTGCCTACGACCAAAATTGTAACTAATATCTCACGATGTACTAGAGACATTCTGACTCAATAACCTTTAGTTTACAAACTGATGTGAGCTTCAGGATGAGGAGCCACTGATATCAAGTCTGCCTGGGGCGGCAGATAAAATTTGAAAGAAGCATTAACCCTGCAGAGGCTGGGGTAAACTGCGTAGGATTGCTGGGTGCATTCTATGGCCTAAAGAATTCTGCTCAACAATGCATGATTTGCATGTGCAGCTTCCAATTGATAATACCACAGCTGGTACCCATATCAATTACATGGGTAGAATGAGGTCATTATTCTGTAACAGTCTGCCTAGCCTCATCTGGCACTGGTGCATTATAAAGAATATCTGGGTCTCAGATATCTACCTATCAAGTAGAGATAATGCAAAAGTTGCAGACACCAGGTCATGTAAATTCCATGACAAACAAAAAACAAACAAAAAAAAAGAATTAAGAATCCAAAAGTTTCAATATCATTGTTAGCCAGTATGGATTGCCAGACACAGATCTGTTGCATCTGGGTTAAATTACCAGTACCTGTATTTGGCATGGGAACCAAATCTAGAGGCAGTAGCGGAGGATACATTCTCGCTACATTGGGGATGTACATTCTTACACTTTCCCCATTTCTTCCTCATTCAATCAAGGTCTCACCAAAATAGAGTATGAATACACTTAGCTGTTTAGTGGGTTCTAAACTGGTCCACACAGCATGGTCCCATTGGTTTGAGACGGATGACACAGCATTCATGATCATCCCAATTACAGTAACTTGTTGGTTCACACTGGGACAGGAGGAAAGTTCCCCTTTACATGAGCATATTAATTTATTGATTTGTATCTTCTGACCAGACTGTTCCAGGGAATCAGACTATTGAGTAGAACCGTTGATGTGATTACAATGGTCTGGAGAGATAATACTAAAAAACAATATGTATCTCATATTAAGAAATGGGAGATGTCCTGTTTACAGTTAAATATATCTTATCATAAGTTACAGGCATACCGGATGCATTGGAGTTCCTGGCTACATTGCATTTTGACGAGCAGTTAAGCTATAGTGCCATTTATAGTACTAGAAGTACTTTGTCCTCCTACTTAGGGCAAGGGTCCAGACAACACTCTGTCGGATCTCATCTATTGTTGGCCGATTCATAGGAGGTATTTTAACAAAAGCCTCCCAGACGAACATATTCAGAAATCTGGGATGTGAGCATAGTTCTCACACTGCTTTGGCAATGGGTTCCAATTACATCTCTGCCTTTGCGGAAGTTAACGCTCAAAGTGATCATGTTCATGGTGCTAGTGGCAGCATTATGGGTCCAAATATTGCAAAAGTTATGACTGGACAGCATGCATTCTTCTGTAGATGATATTGTGTTTTATGCATATGATCTAATCAAACAGAGCAGGCCAGCGATGGCTGGAACCAAAATAAGCTTAAAATATATCCATTGATCTAAGACTATATGTAATTACGCATCTGAGCTAATAATATCAATTTCATCAAGAGTCTCAGAGGCTCTGAACCAGCGATGGTCATCAGCCACATAAAACCTCATACAAAGGTGTCAGTACAAGCTATTGCTAGAAGACCGAAACAGGTTTGCATTTTGCTGGAGTAGACACTGATGTGTTTAAATCGCTCCACCAGGGCGGCATCAACATACGCAGTAAAGGCGCAGGACGTGCCATTAGACCAAATCCGCACCGCAGGATAGTCCAGTTAAGGAACCTTTTAGGGTTTATGACAAACCTGTCCTTGCAATGCAAAGATTGGGCAAGCAGTTTTGGGTTCTGTTTGAGTTCTCCTTTGTAATTTCCCCTGAAAAAGAGTGGTTATTACTGTTGTGAATTTTTTTATTGTTTAAAACATTTATTGTATAAATTAAACAATGTTTGATACATTATTTGGTTATCCTGTGTCAACCAAGGCAGTGTGTCGTATGGAACTGTATCTACGGCATGAAATCACAGAGCTTTGAAATCTTCACGTAGTTACTCACGTGACTCCGAAGTAAAATAGTAAGATTAAATGAGAACTTGCCAGTTTGAAGTTTGATCCTTATTTTATGAGGAGTTACGATGAGGGACTACGTGCCCTCCGCTCCCTCATAATCTAAAGGATCATCTGGTTATTCTAGTCTTCTAAAAGCCTTACTATGTTACTTCGGCTATTGGGTTTCTGTGTTTTCACGCCGTGGCTTTGAAGTATGACAAGCATGCGCTCTGGCGGGGCTTCTTCACATAATCCCTCATCGTAACTCCTCATAAAATAAGGATCAAACTTCGAACTGGCAAGTTCTCGTTTAATCTTACTATTATACATGAGTTCTCTCATTCAGAAATAAGTCAACTGAACATACTGATAAACTAGCTTCTTGTTCATGAATTCCATCTCCGGGAAACCACCTCATGTAAGTGGTTTTACCTTGAGCAGCGCTGCAGTTCTGCCGCTCCCCGTGTGCGCGACTTTGGCGCCTTTCAGAGGGGGGGGCGTGTTTAAAGTGCCATTTTTCCACAGACAGGGCAAATCGATCCATGTCGGGCGATTTCGTTGCTGAAGAAAAATCGCTCTGACATTTCATTCATGAAGGTATTTTTAAATTACGCTAGATTATTTATTAACTAGAGTAATTTAAAAATCATCTTCTAAAGCCGTGAGCGCCGACAACGGGAAGGATTTTACATAGGGGAGAAAATAAAGTGCACAGTTTATTTTTACATTAAAACTTGTTTTTTAGGAAGGCTTTAATCACATTTTCATTTTGCGAAATGGGGACAAAAAAAACGTATGAACCGGCAGTGTTTTTCCTGCCGACTTCACCGCAAACCGTAATGTTCTAATCCATCGCATTCCACTAAAACCCACTCGTTAGTTGATTTAAATGGCCATTAATTTACAGGAATTAAACACTAAATTCCTTCCTTTTGGCCTATGAATTTATGAAAATGAGATTTAAAAATCGTTATATTGTGAATTATTGTGTGAATGTTATTTGGACACTTAGGCAATTAAAAAAAGTTTATCTTTTCTTAAGAAATGGATAGTGTTTAGATCTAGTAATTGAATTTTGTAATTAGCTACAATTAGGTAACTAACTAATTATATGCTTTAATTTCAGGTTATCCAAGTAATATTGTTTCATATTTGTTTCAGAATGCTTCAATCTATAATAACTGAAAATTTCATTGAGTTCTCTTAATTTTTAAGAAAGGTTTGGGCTTTTGACTGTCCTAGATCACAGCTTTTGTGTTAAGTCAATGGAAAGGCAATGGGGAACAAGATGCTAATCTATGAAAATGGCCATAACCTTTTTAATACTGAAGATATGAAAGTGAATTAGGTGTCAAATTAAACTTCTTTTTATGCTTTATCAGATGGGATAAATTGTAGACTTGATTTTTTAAATCTCAAAATTTTGTAACATTGCTACATGATGACCCTTCCTTAAGACTTTAGACTTTTGAGGTACAGTGCCGAAACAGGTCCTTCGAGCGATCAACTCCACGCCAACCATCGATCACCTCACAATAGCACTATCCTTCCCACTAGGGACAAATGACATTTTTTTTTTATCAAAGCCAATTAACACTGTGTGTCTTTGGAGTGTGGGAGGAAACTGGAGCACCAGAAGAAAACTCAAGCTGTCACGGGGAGAAAATCTGCAAACTCCGTATGGACAGCACCCATAGCCAGGATCGAACTTGGGTTTCTGGCACTGTAAGGCAGCAACTTGACCGCTTTGCCACTGTGCCACCCGTAATCCTAAAAACCTTGCTCGAAATTCTAGTTCCACACCTTCCTCAAACCCCTTCTCCAATACCCACGTGCTGGATCTTTGTTCCTCTAAATAATGAGTTCATTTCTTGCAGCCTTTCCCAATTATGTCTAAAACTCTAATACAATGATGTTTACAGTGTACTATGTTTACATATTCTGTGACGCTGCAGCAAATAAGAATTTCATTGTTCTATCTGGGACACATGACTCTCTCTCTTGACTCTACTCATTATCTCTGCATCAAAAGACTTCCTTCCTTGCGAGACACAAGGAAATGCAGATGTTGGAATCTTGAGAAAAACACAAAGCACTGGGGTAACTCAGCTGGTCAGGCAGCATCTGCGGAAGGATTATTCAGTCCTTGAGGCCCTGACCCGGCAAACAATGCATAGAACTTTAACTTCCTTGTCTCTCTTTATGTCGCTTTTGTGCTGCACAATCGCACAGTGGTAGAGTTGCTGCCTTATAGTAGCAATGTTACAAAATTTTGAGATTTTAAAAATCAAGTCTGCAATTTATCCCATCAGATAAAGCATAAAAAGAAGTTTAATTTGACACCTAATTTACTTTCATATCTTCAGTATTAAGAAAATTATGGCCATTTTCATACTCGGAAATGAGCATCTTGCTTCCCATTGCCTTTCAATTGACTTAACTCAAAAGCTGTGATCTGGAAAAGTTAAAAGCCCATAACATTCTTAAAAATTAAGATAACTCAATGAAATTTTCAGTTATTATAGATTGAAGCATTCTGAAACAAATATTAAACAATCTTACTTGGATTACCTGAAATTAAAGCATATAATTAGTTAGTTATCTAATTGTAGCTAATTACAAAATTCAATGAGTAGATCTAAACATCTATCAATTTCTTAAGAAAAGATAAACTTTTTTTAAATTGCCTAAGTGTCCAAATAACATTCACACAATAATCCACAATATAACATAATTTTTAAATCTCATTTTCATGAATTTCTGGGCCAAATGGAAGGAATTTAGTGTTTTATGCCTGTAAATTAATGGCCATTTAAATCAACTAGCGAGTGGGTTTTACTGGAATGCGGTGGATTAGAACGTTGCGGTTAGCGGTGAAGTCGGGGGGAAAAATACTGTTTGTTCATACATTTTTTGGGAACCCATTTCGCAACATAAAAATATTATTAAGGCCTCCCGAAAAACCAACTTTTAATATAAAAATAAACTATTTACCTTTTTTTCTCCCCTACGGAAAATCCTTCCGGTTGTCAGTGCTCACGGCTTTTGAAGGTGATTTTTAAATTACTCTAGTTAACAAATAATTTAGAGTAATTTAAAAATACCTTCATTGATGAAATGTCGGAGCGATTTTTCTTCCGCAACGAAATCGCCCGACATTCATCGATTATCCAGGTCTGTTGAAAAACGGCACTTTAAGCCCGCCCCCCTCTGAAAGGCGCTAAAGTCGCGCACACGGGGAGCGGCAGAAGTGCAGCGCCGCTAAAGGTAAGTTTTGCAACATACCTACTTATAGCGCCAGAGACCTGGGCTTGACCTTGTCTGTATGGAGTTTGTACATTCTCTCTGTGACTGCGTGGGTTTCCTCTGGGTGCTCCAGTTCCTTCCCACAATCCAAAGGCGAGTGAATTGAAGAAAGACACAAAATGCTGGAGCAACTCATTGGGTCAGACAGCGTCTGTGGAGAAAAGGAATTAGTGACGTTTCACCTATAACTTCTCTCCAGAGATGCTGTCTGACCCGCTGAGTTACTCCAGCTTTTTGTGTCTATCTTTGGTTTAAACCAGCACCTGCAGTTCCCTCCTACACATCTCGATGTGTAGATTGAATTGGCTTCTGTAAATTGTAGCTGATGTGTCAGGGTTGATTGTTGGTCTGCACGAACCTGGTGGGCCGAAGAGCCTGTCCCCACACTGTATCTCTATACTAAAGTAAACTAAACTATATCGGCTTCAAAGGCAACCTCACAACGTGCCTAAACTTGAATCTTTATATATCAAGGAATGATAGAGAATGATAGAGGGTAACAAGGTGCCTGGAGATAAAGTAAGTTAATACGTTTAAGCTATAATTTACTCCTGAATTAATTTAAAGTTTGAAGTAACCCTGTGGTCCTTTCTCTTCCTTTATTCTAACACATTCCTGATTACCTTTCCTTTATAGCTTACTACTCTTCAAGATTCACAGGTACATTCTCTCTATTAACCAGTCCTCATTTAACCCACCGTATATAACGCACCTTCTCATGTGCTCCAGTACTGTTTAATAACCCTCCGTGTGGCACCTGACAAAAGACCTTCTGAAAGTCCAAATGAAAGATGTAATCCATATTTATTCTGCTAATTAATAATTCAGAAAATTCCAGCAGGTTTGGCAAACATGATTTCCTTTTCATAAATTCACATTGATTCTTCCCAGTTAGGTGTTTCAATGGTTCAATCACACTTTATTGTCATGGGTACCTAAGTACAGTGAGTTTCTTATTTTGCATACGGTCAAGAGGCAATCCTACCATAGATTTGACCCACTCATACGAAGTGTAATAGTGTAAGATATTCAATGGTTCAATGATGCTTCATTGTCAACTGTACTTCGGAACAGTGAAATGGTTCCTTTTTGCACACAACCCAGCAAAATCAAACAGCGGACCTCACCTAGGCAGTGCACAAGAGTCACCAACAAAATCACAAACGCTCACCAAACAGTCCACACTGTAGACCTCACTGAGGCAGTACACAAAAGTCGCCATGTTTTAGGGGCCATTCTCTACTCTTCAAGTCTAAAATCTTTTTAAAAAGTCAGAGTCTTGACTGGGCCATTGTCCTGGTGGCGACATTGTATCAGGGTTGTAAGAAGCATAGAATATAGGTGCAGGAGTAGGCCATTCGGCCTTTCGAGCCAGCACCGCCATTCAATATGATCATGGCTGGTCATCCAAAATCTATACCCCGTTCCTCCTTTTTCTCCATATCCCTTGATCCCGTTCACCCCAAAAGCTAAATCTAGGGTTAAAGTGTTTTCAAAGTGCCCTGACATTATTTCCTTCATATGATAATCCATCATTTTTCCAATGTTGTCAAGGATACTGGTTAGTAGTTCCCCTTTCCCTCTCTTTCTCCAGTGCTGTAGATGGACTCTGATCAAGACCCTCCAACAAGAGATAATAAGAGATAATAAAAGAGAATTTTTTCCAACAAGTTACAAAAAAAATTTAAACATAAAGGGCAGGGAACCAGTGGACATTTATATTCTGCCATTGAAATTCAAAATGGGTGGAGATAAATTTTAACCCAATTTTCAATCCTGAAAATTGTATTGTGTTGATTGTGCACTGCAGGAATATCAGCATGGCAGGTCATTTGCAGTTAGGGTGCATTTTAAATAAATTATTTAAAAAATTGATTCATCATCATTGAAAACATTAGCGACGCAGTGCTGCTGGTTTCCGACGGGAACGGTGACGGACGCACCACATATTTCTGTCCTCCAGTTCCCGCGGACTTCCGCCGCTGGATGTATAGGATTTTTGGTGTGTGTGCTTTATCATCATTCCTTACAATGCTATGTACGACAGTGGATAGCCGTTGGCTCGCTAGAAGCTCATAGAAACATAGAAACATAGAAAATAGGTGCAGGAGTGGGCCAATCGGCCCTTCGAGCCTGCACCGCCATTCACTATGATCATGGCTGATCATCCAACTCAGTATCCTGTACATGCCTTCTCTCCATACCCCCTGATCCCTTTAGCCACAAGGGCCACATCTAACTCCCTCTTAAATATAGACAATGAACTGGCCTCAACTACCTTCCGTGGCAGAGAATTTCACAGATTCACCACTCTCTGTGTGAAAAATGATTTTCTCATCTCAGTCCTAAAAGACTTCCCCCTTATCCTTAAACTGTGACCCCTTGTTCTGGACTTCCTCAACATCGGGAACAATCTCATTGGCTCTTTAGGTCAGGTCGGTGGGAGTTACCCCCCCCCCCGCCATGGGTACCATGTAATCCTGTGCTACCTGCTCCATGGTCGGATAGTCGGTGACTAAACCATCTCCCCCACCTGGTTTGCCAGGTGAGGAGGGGGCTGTGGACCCCCAGCAGGACCAAAAACAAAAGGGCAAATGAGCTTTTTAAAAAAAACCCATTTAAGTGGCAACAATCCCTGATTAAAATAAAAAAGAGCAATAATAGATTGAATTTATGGAATCTTAATGGGACGTAGTGCAGCTGACTGAAGTGAAACCAGTGACATGATGCAGGGAAAATAAAGACCTACTTAAGTATTTATCTATTAAACCTAAGATGGTTCAGTTTTATTTAGTACATTTCTTATCTTTATTTACAAGAAAGCAAATAAAATGGGAATACAATAAATCACGGTGGCGGAAGGAGATTACCCTCATTGTTTTGTTAATGAGGTGACATACTCTTAAATGTAGCACTAATACATTTCGGTGCAATCTCCCCTCCAGTACCGCAGTCTTTCCTCACTGTATGTGGTTCTAAGAGCAGTAAATATGTAATTGGAGCTCTCCAGGTTGATTAATAACTCCGTTGCTCTAGATCCACCTCTGTGCATGTAATTTACTTGAACTTTAATTAAGAAATCAAAATTGAAAACTAGTTGTTGATACATTACCGGCTGTAATGTGGGGTCGGAGAGGGAGAAAGAAAATCAGCCGGTGCACTAAAAGTCAAGGTGAAATGACAATATGGATCCCATGACTGATATAGCAGTGAAGAGAAATGATGCTGGAATACAGGCCCTGACTGCAGCTTGATCACTCAACAATGAAAGTCCTGCACATTAATGATAATACATAACATAATACATAACAGCAATAAGTTAATGTTGGGAACACAAATTGCAGCATTGCCTAGGGAGAAAGGTTATTATGTGAAATACTTTAATGTAGCATTACACACCATTCATATTCACCATAAATGTCCAATTGCTTATTTACTACACTGCTGCTTGAGTAGGCTTTGACTTTATCTGGATAAATAGCTTACAATTCTCAATCTCACAGAGGTGAACAAGATATGTGCCCGCGTACACAACCGACTTTTTATTTTCCCCGATTACTGAAGCAAATTCGTGACATGTAATATAGCTCCATTTTGATAATAGCCGAATGCATCCGAATGTGCACTGCAGGACATTATTAGCCAAAGAAACCGAGCTGAGTAAAATAAGCAACTCAAGGAGAGGTGACTGAAAGTGTGGCCAAACAGATGGGTTTTAAGGAGGAGAGGGAGAGACAGGGGTTTGGGAGTGGTGTGAATTATGGAGCCCAGGGTCAAGGAAGCTAATGGCACTGTAGCCATCGAGGGGACAAACATAATTATGCGGCAGCATCCTCGGAGGGTTGTAGGTTCAGAAACAGGAAGGAACAAGACAATGAAAGGAACTGGAACACATAACAATTTTAAGCTGGATCATCAGAGAATCGGACAATGAAAACACAGACGATGTGGATCAGCTAGACATGACGTGAGATAGGGTGCAGAGTTCTAGATGAGGTGAAAGTTAACTGAGTTGCAGGATGGCAGATTGACTGGTTGGCCAAGACAGCAACATATATAACTGTGCTACCTGCAGATGTCCATGAGGCAAGGGTAGACATGTGAAACACTGTGGTGTTCAGGCTGCCATGACCATGACAACACAGCGTGGAACTCAACCAAGGTCAAGCCAGAACACGGAGCCTATGCACAATCAGATAGACACAAAATGCTGGAGTAACTCAGCAGGACAGGCAGCATCTCTGGACGGAAGGAATGGGTGAAGTTTTGGGTCGAGACACTTCTTCAAACTGAGAGTAGGGTCTGAAGAAAGGTCTCGACCCAATTCCTTCTCTCCAGAGATGCTGCCTGTCCCACTGAGTTACTCCAGCATTTTGTGTCTAGTTTCTATAACTGATATCTGTTTTGGCCTCACTACTTGATGGCTCCATTAACCAATCCTCTGCACTGCAAAGGCTCAATGTTCTTATTTGCGGGAATACTAAATGTTCTAGTGAAATGGCTTTGAGCAACATCAACTTAATTTCTATAAAATCGTTCATCATACAAGGGTCTTGACCCGAAACGTCACCCATTCCTTCTGTCCACTGATGCTGCCTGTCCCGCTGAGGTATCGAAAAGAACTTATGCCAATTGAGAAACTTAACTCTGCTGATTGCAACAAATGCTCACCTTGCCAACAACGCTCACATCCCAAGAATACGCTCTAAAAATTGTTTCTACATAATAAACTACTTTGTGCGCAATGTAATTCTGACTCAATTTTTAAAATTATGTCTGAAGCTGCTTTGAATCCCATAAATGGGATAATTTCTATTGCCAATCTCTTTTGCTATTTCATCATGCTAGTTGTACATTGGATGTGTTAAGCATGGAAGATTTACAGACGTTTCTTCAGTTATTTATTGGGTCATTTTACACAGCTGAGGGGAAATTTCTTGCTGACTGCTCTTTCGAAGATTGCAGCATCCAGCCAATGCTAATGGCATAATTGAATGGATGGATCGGATGAGGCCTAATATTCTTCAGAGTTAAGGAAGAGGAGAGTTGAATGAGTTTCTTCATCTAAATCCTACATTGTATTGATTATTTTTGGCCTGAGTCCCCGTAAAAGGGCGGTGCAATGCTGCTGGCACTAATGCAGGCAGTCATTCTGTAAGTAAAGTTGACTATTGAAATTGTGAACAGTTGTGCAAGAAATGTTTCCAGTGTGTGTAGACCTGATGGTCTTGGCAGAAGACATGCTGAAAATTGGGACTTTTTGGGACAGGGTGATTCAGGAAAATGAAAATCAGCGGACGTGTCGGCCGACAAGTCTTCATGTACTGATCGTCTCGATTGATTAAATTGATTGGAGGATACAGCAAGGGCAGAGGCCTTTCAGCCCACCGAGTCCACACCATCCATCAATCACCTCTCAGACTTAGTTCTATGTCATCCCACTTTCCCATCCACTCCCTACACGTTAAGGACAATTTACAGAGGTCAATTAACCTACATATCCGCACGTCTTTGAAATATTTGAGGAAGCCAGAGCACACTGAGGAAACCCATGCTGTCATAGGAGAGACATGGAAACTCCACACAGACAGCACCCAAGGTCAGGATTTAACCCATTTCTCTGGCGCTGTGAGGCAGCAGCTCTACCAGCTATGTCACTGTGCCGCTCTAAGAATCTTAAAATAAGTGACTGGCGAGGTTAGTGATATAACTTTTTCATTAAAAAAGTTCAATTCAGTAAACGCGAGGAATTTTTCATTAGATTGGAAAATAGCAAATGTTTAGTTCTGGGGGCCATATTATAGGAAAGATGTTGTCAAGCTGGAAAGGGTACAGAGAAGATTTACAAGGATGTTGCCAGGACTAGAAGGTCTGAGCTATTGGCTGGGACTCTATTCCCTATAGTGCAGGAGGATGAGCTGTAATCTCATAGAGGTGTATAACATCATGAGAGGAATAGATCAGGTAGATGCACAGTCTCTTGCCCAGAGTATGTGAATCGAGGACCCGAGGACAGAGGCTTAAGGAGGAGGGGGAAAGATTTAATAGGAATCTGAGGGGTAACTTTTTCACACAAAGGGTGGTTGGTGTATGGAACAAGCTGCCAGAGGAAGTTGCTGAGGCTGGGACTATCCCAACGTTTAAGAAGCAGTTAGACAGGTACATGGATAGGACAGGTTTGGAGGGATATGGACCAAACACGGGCAGGTGGAACTAGTGTAGCTGGGACATGTTGGCCAGTGTGGGCAAGTTGGGCCGAAGGGCCTGTTTCCATGCTGTATCACTGTATAACTCTATTACCCTATGACTCTGTGTAACGCTCTTACTCAAAAATGTAGAGAGAGAAAAAGCATGAAACTGTGGGAAATGGGTACAAGGGGACTGGTTGTGTCTAATGCAGATGACTCTGTTGGGGCAGCCTTGCTGAAGTGGAGTTAGCTTACACTTTGTGGAAGCCAGGAACTGTTTCAGACCCGAAGCATCACCTATCCATGTTCTCCAGAGATGTTGTTGGATCTGCTGAGTTACTCCAGCATTTTTTGCCATGCACTCTTCTCCTTGCTCAGGTGCGTGTGGGGAAATGTTTCTTGAAAACCTTTGGCCGAAGGGGATCTTGCCAAATTCTCTGCTCTTCCCTTCTCTAGTAGTAGGCTGCCCCTACACATCTCTCCAGCATTCCTAGGGGAATGGCAACCTTTGCCAACATGTACCGGAGCAACAAGCAACAAGGGTTTTGATGAAGTGAAGACACAATCTGCCTGTAAACTTCACAAGTTTAACAAAGTCTGGAAGCACTAAACAGTAGCTTACTCCAACACCTTGTAAATCAATCAGCAACCAGCCCAAAGTAATTGATGATCTGTTTAAATAGAACAGGTTGGACAGGGTGTGTGTATGGGGGGTGGGGGGAATCCTTACTGATGTTAAACTCTGAATCCGCCATACAAGCTGAACACATGTTGGCCGGCATGAAATCTAATTTGGCAGTGGCGGTGCCAAATTAGCATTGACCACAGTTTGACAGGAAAGTCTGCCTACTCTGCATGCCTGTGGAATTTGAGAGTTCCCGACAGTGGCAGCCTTCCAAGTAAGGCAGTCGACACAGCTCACGACACTAATGTGCGTGTGCATGCTTCGTGCGAAATTGGAGACCACAAGGCAGTATCCAAGCCATGACTACCGCACAGACACATTTTCCAGCTTATGCATTCTTTAGGCTGGGGCTTTGAATCAAAAGACTGACTTAAGGCTGGAACAACTGCCACAAATGAAAGCAACACCCTCCCTGCAGAAGTAGCGGCATCGTCTTTTATTGTGGGTTTTCGGATGATTTCAGGTTTATTTCACTGTGTGAGCAATTGCATGCACATAGAATTACTCTCTCATCGACTGGCACGTTTCATTTTGCAAATGCAATATTCTGGGTTTTTTTCCCCATGTGATCAAACACTCTTGTTAGCTGAGGATGAAAGTAATCTGTGAGAAACTTTCTGGATTAGAGATCTACATAACGTAGAGGAGAGTAGTGACAGTGAACAAAGGGCAAAGCGCTGGGGAGACTCAGCAGGTCGGGCAGCGTTGGCAGAGGGAATGGATAGGCAATGTTTCGGGTCGGGATCCTTGTTCAATTCCTGACTTTGGTTTCTTCAATGTAGCTTAGTTTAGTTTTGAGATACAGAGCAGGAACAGGCCCTTCGTTTCAGCGAGTCCACGTCGACCAGCGATCCCCGCACACAATTTTACCAAGCCAATTAACCAATAAGGCTGTACGTCTTTGGAGTGTGGGAAGATACCGGAGAATCCGGAAAAAAACACACGCGGGTCATGGGACGAACATACAGATGGCCTCATTGGACAATCCTTTCTGGATATCCTCTCGAAATAAAGTTGTGATGTTCTTTGCTTATCATGTGTTTGACTCCCCCTTCTCTTTTGCATTACTCTCTGTCGCAACTGCAACTTCTAAGCTGGAACGTTCACATGCCAGTCCTGCCCTTCCCTGGTTGCAACAACATTCTAATTCCAACTGCTGACCCATGCATCTGATTTACCTATGAGGCTCGTTGCATTAAAGTTAAGTCAATGCACTTGAGTCTGCCAGGCTTCCCATGTTCCACAATGTTGCCACTGTTTGCTCTGGTCTTTGGACTTATTGTCTAGATAGACACAAAATGCTGGAGTAACTCAGCGGGACAGGCAGCATCTCTGGAGAGAAGGAAAGGGTGACGTTTCGGGTCGAGATCCTTCTAATCTAATCCTCAGGTGGAGAGATCGCCTCAACGCAGAGGGAGAACAAGGAAGGAAGAGACTTTAAGACTTTGGGCTTCCATCACAGTGAGGAGGTGTCTGGTAGACTCACTGTGGTGGATGCTAAACCGTGTTCATTGTGTGTTCTGTTATTTTATTCTCTGTCATGACTGCAAGGTAGGTAATTTCGTCCAAACTAAAAGTTTGAATGACAATAAAGGGTAATTCATACTTTATGACAGGTGGATAGGACAGGTTTAGAGGTATGTGGGCCAAACGCAGGCAAGTGGGACTAGTGTAGATGGGACATGTTGGCCGGTGTGGGCAAGTCGGGCCAAAGGGCCTGTTTCCACATTGTAAGACTCTATGATCCAATGACTCTAAACTACTATGCTTCCCAACCAACCCTTGCAACGTTACTTTAAACCTTTCAAAGTAGCAAACATCCTGTTACGAAAAGGGTGTTTAGACTACCTCCGCGCAATCTCCAATTTTGACTGCTTGCCACCCATTTATCAAGCAGAATATGGCCGTCTGCGTGCTGATCCATTTCTTCATCATGCGAAAGAGGAAAATGATTGCTGATCATAAATTCCATATCTCTCTGCTCATAGCTCATAATTTTAATCAATTTTAAGAAGCACAAATGGGTACTTAGAAAGCAACAGGAAATCAATGCCAGTCCATCGTCGAGTTCTGGTTTTATAGAGGTGAAAAGATTTAGGACAGCC
This sequence comes from Raja brachyura, assembly GCA_963514005.1. The sequence continues at coordinate 43,615,276 of OY740796.1, forward strand.
ACATTGGTCTAGAAAAATATCCTGTATTGATCTAATGAGGAGATATCACACGACCTACTTCAGCTATCCTTTTATAGACGTGTCAAGATTTCAACACAGTCATTATGTGTCAGGAGATATAAACATGATGAAGAAATAAAAACCTGCAGTAAATACTGAGGTCAGCTATCTAAACAAATCCAGCAGAAGTACAGAGGGAAAAAATCACATGCATGGCCTGCTTTCAAAATGGGGAGAAAATAGACATAATAAAGTATATATGTTTACTGAATCAAATTAGCCGAAGGAAGCCACATTGAGTCAAAGAATATCAAAATAAAGCCCGGACTAATTGAAGCGTGACGTTTACGAAAGCAACATCAGCATAAATTCGTGATCTGTCAGTGAAAGTCAGGCAGAACCTACAAAATGTAACATGCCAACTTACGTCAGCATCAGCAACAGGGTCTGTGGAACTCCTATGGGCACAAATTCACCTTTACATTGTTAGGGCTAACTATGTGTGGGATCTTTGTGTTGTGCATTCGATATGGAATATTGCCCAGGGTGGAAATGTCAAAAATTCTAGAGGGCATACCTTTAGGGGTGAGAGGGGCAAAATTTAAAGGAGATGTGTGGGGCAAGTTTTATTTACACATATGTAGATAGCTGACCTCAGTATTTACTGCAGGTTTTTATTTCTTCATCATGTTTATATCTCCTAACACATAATGACTGTGTTGAAAACTTGACATCTATAAAAGGATAGCTGAAGTAGATTGTGTGCTATCTCCTCGTTACATCAATACAGGATATTTTTCTACCAGGGGTGATATTGGAGGCAGCTATGCTAGTGGCATTTCAGAGGCTTTTAGATAGGCAGATGGAAATGCCTATGGACCACATGTGGGCAGAGGAGATGAGCTTAACTTGGCATCATGTTTGGCACCGATGTTGCGGGCTGAAGGGCTTGTTCTTGTGTTGTACTGTTCTATGTTCTATGACATACAGATCCATTGTCTTCAAAACACAGTCATATTTAGTTTAGTCGGGAGATACAGTGCTTGGAAACAGGCTCTTTAGCCCACCGAGTCCACGCAGACCTTCGATCACCAGTACACTAGTTCCATGTTATCGCACTTTCACATCTTATACAATAATGGCAACGTTACAGCTGCCAATTAATCTACAAACCTGCACATCTTTGGAATATGGGAGGAAACCGGTGCACCCGGAAATAAAACCTATGCAGTCGGAGGGAGAACGTGCAAATTGAACGCACACAGCACCCGTAGTCAGGATCCCAACCCGGGTCTTTGTTACTGTGAGGCAGCAGCTCTACCGTAACTGTGCCACCCCGAATGTCCAGGTATATCGTGTGTTTAACACCACTGATCCAAGATTGAATTTCTACATACAGTTGCTCATGTATGTGCACCTGCAATCTGCAGTGAGATCGGGACATTAGAAATGAATGAATTGATGAGTCTTTTTTTTAATATATATTTTTATTAGGGTAGGTAAGCAGTGAATTAGCAAACACATATTATGATAGCAATATTTTGTATACAACAATCATACATTATTAATATTATCAAATGAATCATTTTGTCTCTAATAATTTTTTTTAAAATAAAAAGAGAGAAAAACAGAGTAAAATAAAATAAAAATCAAAAAGAAATAATAAAGAATGGACTAATTTACCATTAATACATCATTGGAGATAAGATCAAGGAATATAGAATATAACTTTTCATCCAATCCTGAGTCCACGTTTCAGTTAGGGTTCCCTGCCAAACCGATCTACCCTTTTAAGTAACCAATGAAAGAAGACCATATTCTAATGAAAACTTCTTGTTTGTCCATTAGGGCAAATCTGATTCTTTCCAGGTGTAGGGTCTCCGACATTTCCGTAAGAATTGATGAGTCTTATAGAGATTCCTATGGTTTATAATCTTGGAAGTATTTTCTCTTAATGTAACTAAATTCTTACTGTTTAACAACCTTGATTTTGAATTGTATCAATGTTATACATAAAGTGGGGCTGCGATAATGCATATTTCCATCGCACTAATTGGATCTAACACAATTGATGAATTAGGAAACTATTTCTATTGCACAAACTGAATTGGTTATAATGCGATTTTGTTCTGGAACTAGAGAACCACTTAAATTTTACTTTGGAAATTGACAAGCAGGAAAAAACGCTGCTTTGGGAAAAAACAGCCCAGGAAGAAAAAAGGTTTTCACGGAATCTCCCTGAAGTAATCAGAAACAGTTTTCTCTTAGGGACACAACTTGTCGGTTTCACTGGGGGCGGTCATTGAAATTGACAAGCAAGTGCATCTACGGACACTTGTGCAAGATTCGTTACTAAACAATGTAATAAACAGTTTTTGTATTTTTAGCTTGCGATAATGAAAATAACGTTGTAGCTAATAAAAAAAAGACCATTCTTTTTTTAAATCCAGTGGGAAGAATAACGTTGTGAATCTGAAACTCTACCCTCTAACCCCTTTTCCCTATTGACACGATTGTTTTTACAATGCAATTTTTTATAATGTGAGATTTCGTTGGAATGCAACCATTGCGTTCCATAAAATTCAGTCTTAAATTCCCTCTTCATTATTTATATTGTTTCCAAATTCGTCACAATATAAATAACGAAAAACATTACTTTTTTTTTCATATTTGCTTCCAATATTTTAGCATTTTTAATGTATGTGTGTTCCAACTATTTTGCATTCAGTAAAATAGTTAAAATGCGTGCTATTTACTTCCTTACTTCCTACCCATTAGAATTCTGCTCTGCGATTTGCCGACTTTGCTCACAATGTTTTCCATACTGCTGAAACCAGACCCCAAGATGACCCCTCCGACAATTAATATTACAAAAAGATGAAATGCATATCTTTGGGGTCACGGGAATCATGTGGCCAGGTTCCTTTGTCGATGACCACAAAATTGTGGTTCATAAAGTTTCCACTGAGCTTGAGAGCACGGTGAATCAATGATGGTTTCCATTCCCATTGACATAAACAATTCATATTGATGTTAAATCTAAATGTATTTAACACAAGTACACCATTTACATTGCCGTAATTACTGTTAAGACCACAATCTCAATGCATGCAAGGCATAACAACTGAGCTAGCTTTAGACATATTCCCAGACAACACAAAACATCAGACCATGCATTTTACTGTCAGACTTAAATGTTTTCAAGACTTTGTAATAGGCTTCCTTGGCAGAAGACGCAACAATAGCCTACAGGACTTCCAATATTTCTTGTACACTTCAGCAAACTAATAACAGAATTGAATGATACCCAAACTAACAAGTATACCATTTATTGTTCAGACGTGCATTAATGTACAACATATATAGGACTCTTCAGCTGCCATCTCCTTTATATTGTTATTACACTGCTAATATTACTGAGAATTCACCACATGGATGCAGATTTATTGGTTTCTGACTGGCACTGACATTACTAGTTGTAACTGGGTCAGTTCAATTTTGTTCGGAATTCAAGGTCACGCAAAAAGTCAAAAACAATTGCATAACATTCCTCCAATGCTTATTCTATTAAGGGTGCTGTGTATTACTTTTGTGTAGTTTAGTTTAGTTTAGAAATACTGTGCCAAAACAGGCCCTTTGGTCCAGTGAGTGCATGCTGATCAATGATTACCCATACACTACACACACTAGGGACAATTTAAAGAAGGCAATTAAGCAACAAACCTGCATGTCTTTGGAATGTAGGAGAAAAATGGAGTGCTGCGAGAAAACCCACGCAGTCACAGAGGGAACTCCTTATAGACACCAACCCAAGGTCAGGAACGAACCATGGTCTCAGGCACTGTATGGTAGGAACTCTACCGCTGTGCCACTGTGCCTCCTCCAATTTTGCCCACTGAGTCCATGTCGACCATTCATCACCCATTCACACTATTTCTATATAATCCCACTTTCTCACTCACTCCCTATACACTAGGGGCGATTCACAGAGGCAGATTAGCCTACAAACCCATACATCTTTGCAATGTGGGAGGTAGTTGGAGCATCTGGAGGAAATGCATGCAGTTACTGGGAGAATATGCAAACTCCACACAGACAGCACCTGAGGTCAGGATGGATCGTGGGCCTCCACCAGTGGGAGAGAGCAGCTGTACCAGCTGAACCACTGTGCTGCCCTATTATTTGTAATAATACTGTTATCATTTTACGTGTAACTATAAAATAAGGTGGATAAAATAATCAGGACCAGATTAGAGGACACCTCAGGATGTATGTAACGTGTGCGGACATGGTGTAGAAGGACGAGAGGTTGAAGCGAAGAAGTGGAAGCAAAATAACCGAAAGGGTGGGACACTCAAAAGCCAAATATCGGACATGACGGCGCTGGGGGGCGGGACTTGTCAGCGATTGGTCCAGACCCTCGCGTCCATCACATCACTGGCTGGGGGAGAGGGGAGGGTGGGGGGTCTTTTTCCCTACACAAGATGGCCCGGGGCTGGAGGGTGACTGGGCGCTCTGAACCCGAGCACCAAAGTGTGAGCGGCCAAAGGAGCGCATCCCTTGTGTGTGTGTGTGTGTGTGTGTGTGTGTGTGTGTGTGTGTGTGTGTGTGTGTGTGTGTGTGTGTGTGTGTGTGTGTGTGTGTGTGTGTGTGTGTGCGCTGCTGGCCCACAGCCCATCACAGTGCGGCCGCACAGGGGAGACGAGGCGGAGGATGGCCGTGGCCAGACGGGGTTGTCCCGAAGATGCGCTCTTTCGGCCGCTTACACCTTGGTGTTCGGTTTTAGTGCGCCCAGTCACCCTCCTGCCCCGGTCGGTCTTGTGTGGGAAAATGACCCCCTCCCGCCTCCCCCGGCCAGTGATGTGATGGATGCGGTCGTCTGGACCCCCAGCGACGTCATGTCCGCTATTTGTCTTTTCGGGGTTGCGTCCATTCAGGTATTTGGCTTTCGCCGTCGGTTCCATTCGGTTATTTGGCTTCCACTTCTTCGCTTCAGTTTCTTGTCCTTCGACGCCACGTCCGGGTACCGTGTGCAAGGTCTGGACTTTATTATAATTTAGTTTAGTTTAATGATACAGCGAGGAAACTGGCCATTCAGCCCACCAGGTCCACGCTGGCCAGCGATCCCCGTACACTAGCACTACACACTTGGGACAATTTACAATTTTACCAGAAGCCAAATTAACCTGCTAACCTGTACATCTTTGGAGTGTGGGAGGAAACCAGAGCACCTGGAGAAAATCCACGAGATCACAGGGCAAAAGTACGTGCTCTCATCAGGATCGAACCCGGGTCTCTGGCGCTGTAAGGCAGCAACTCTGTGCTGTTCCTATCTCAGTTTGGAGATACAATGTGAAAACAGATCTACCGAGTCTGTGCCAACCCACCGTGCACTGGTTCTAATTTTTCCCAATTTTACATCCTACCGACTAGGGACAATTTACAGAAGCCAATTAACCTAGAAACCTGCACGTCTTTGAAATGTGGGAGCACCCAGAGAAAACCCACATGGTCACAGGGTGAACGTGCAAACTCTGCAAAGAAGGCCTCGGTAGTCAGGATTTGAACTCGGGTCTCTGGCGCTGTGAGGCAGCAGCTCTACCGCTGTGCTGGATGATCTGGTAAACTTTTGATCTATCGTTATATTCTGACATTGCAAAATGGATTTCCATTTCCCAGACTAATATCCTTGCCTTGCCTTGATGAGCACAAAACTGATGGGGGGAAAAAAGAGAACTAATAGCTTGAATATTCTCTTAGTGTGTCTTTAACCTTTAAAATCATTCTCCAGTTACAAATCCCTTTTTTTCAGCTTGGTAAAGGATGGTTTTAATGGTGCTTCAGGCTTTATTTTCTGATTGCAAACCTTTAAATAATAGACTTTACGAGAAAAGTACATAAGTATGCAATTTTTTATATCCTGAGTTGTTTTCCAAAGGGAACTTTCTTTCACAGGAAGTGGGGCTATTTATTTGAATGTAACGTGGAAAGGTTAAGCAAAAAAAAAAAAGCCCTTCTAGTCTTGAAATCCAGAACTCTGATTGCAGCTTAGGATAAAAGGGCAGTATATTTCACTGAAGATAGACACAAAATGCTGGAGTAGCTCAGCGGGACAGGCGGCGTCTCTGGAGAGAAGGAATGAATGGGTGGACAAAAGTGCTGGAGAAACTCAGCGGGTGCATCAGCATCTATTTCCTTCGCCCCATAGATGCTGCTGCACCCGCTGAGTTTCTCCAGCACATTTGTCTACCTTCGATTTTCCAGCATCTGCAGTTTCTTTTTAAAAACAGGAATGAATGGTTGGCGTTTCGGGTCGAGACCCTTCTTCAGACTGGAACCGAACCTCTCGACCCGAAATGTCACCCATTCATTCCTTCTCTCCGGAGATGCTGCCAGTCTCGCCGAGTAACTCCAGCATTTTGCATCAATCTTCGGTTTAAACTGGCATCTGCAGTTCCTTCCGGCACTGTATATTTCACTTATTCAGCATTGCTTCAGTGAGTTGTCTGATGCTGTGATAAACTCAGACTTAGTACACCAGTGATGTCATCCTTGCCCTGAACAATGAAATTCAGTACTGCCTCAACTCAGAACTGTCAGTGCAAATCCCAGCTGACTTGTTGCACATCAGAAAACAATTAGGAATATTCAGCAACACTAGCAAGGTCTAGTCTGATGTCAAGTTAATTTGAAGAGTCTAGGGAGAAGATGGATAACATCATACAGAGTGCTGTATATGAAAAAAAAAACCAAGACAAAGATGAGGCATCCTTAAGGTATAAGCACAATAAAATGTTCATGACTATTAGTCCACATGTTTTCATTTTAAATCTGTCAAAAACAATCATGTTTTCCAGATCACTTTTCAGTGTTGATTAATTTGACAACAGTACAGATAGAAGCAAGCAAGGAATGTTTTTGTTTCCCCCCCCTCAACCACTCCATTCTGTCAGAGATTATGAAATGTAATATTCAGTCCTTATTTGAACGCATTTTTGCTAAACACTGTTTATAGTATATTAAATATGGCTTAATCAACTTAACAAAGGGTGCAGTCAACAAACCTGCCTTCTTTACTGCCAATACTGTATATATTACTCTAAATCACCTTGCAAATGAAAAAGGACTGTGCATATTTGATATTGTAATTGGCATCATTATTTTATCAAACCGTCTTTTCATTCAGTTGGAGATACTTGTGTTCAGGAATCAATCATTGCGGTTGTTGATAAGTGTGCTGCTGGTTGGCAGTGCAGTGAATCTTGGCTTAAGGTTATACCGTCATATACTGTATATGCTGTTGCTTTCTGCTGTATGACCTTCTGTATATATGCTGTATATACCTTCTCGCGACATCAAAGTAATGACAGGGGTATCGTGATGCACCACCTTACAAAGTCTCTTGAAATGTGGCTGTGTGTCTGACTGTCTTTATGGAGCATGTCAGCCTAAAACACATGAAGCGTGACTGAGCCGTAGACATTGGGTTTCCAACTGGGGGGAGGAAATCACTGAACGGGAAAATGGCGATGTCCTGTAAGCATCCGTACTTTCAGGGCATTCGGCAATTTGTAGAGGTCGATACGCTTCATTTTTTCACCCGTAAGTAGTGCCGTTGAACCATGTGGCTGGAGGGACCCGAGCCTTGTGTGGGTTTTGCATTGTGCAGAACATCAAGAGATGTTGAGAAAACAAGCACATGCTCGAAAGAAAGACAAGCATTGTGAGAGAATCAAAGGCAGCAAAATATTCCTTTTTTGGATTTCAGTTCTTCGGAGGCAATTATGGAGGTAATGCATAAAGTTGTTGCCAAATGCAGCTTGTTGAAACCCAAGCATTTTAAATGGTGATTATGGTCTGCCCCCGGGACATCAGCGGCTGTGATCTAGTGGCCAACGTGCATGTTAGATGCAATAGCTTAGGTATATTATTATTCTACAATACTCAGGTATCATGGATATAGATTCTGGATGGAAGTTCTGGATGGGATTGGTTCTGAATCTGGATGCGGATCCAGACTCAGGGACAGCTTCTTCCCAGCTGTAATCAGGCAACTGAACCATCCTACCGCAAGTGGAGAGCAGTCATGGACAATCATCTACCTCATTGGTGACCCTCAGCCTATCTTTGATCAAACTTTACTGGCTTTACCTTGCAATAAACGTTATTCCCTTATCATGGATCTGTACACTGTGAATGCTCCAATTGTAGTCATATATTGGTTTAGAAATACTGCACGGAAACAGGCCCTTCAGCCCACTGGGTCCCCGCCGACCAGCGATCCCCGCACATTAACACTATCCCACACCCACTAGGGACAATTTTTACATTTACTGAGCCAATTAACTTACACATCTTTGGAGTATGGGAGGACACCGAAGATCTCGGAGAAAGCTCACGCACATCACGGGGAGAACGTACAAACTCCGTACAGACAGCACCCGTAGTCAGGATCGAACCGGGTCCCCGGCACTGCATTCGCTGTAAGGCAGCAGCAACTCCACCGCTGCGTCACCATGACTTCCTGTATTGTCGTCCTGCTGACTGGGTTAGCACGCAACAAAAGCTTTTCACTTTTCCTCAAATGTGACAATAAACTAACACTGAAGTAAAATTAAACTTGAACACACTGGAAACTTGTGGTGTTTTGTGACTAAATCCGTATTATGCTTCCTAAAATAAAGCCACACAAAGCTCCCAGAATCAGTGGCCACCAGCAATGTGAAAGCTTCAGTCAACAAAGATGCGCATCGCATAGCACAGTGAGACACAAAATGCTGGAGTAGCTCAGAGGGTCAGGCAACATCTCTGGAGAAAAGGAATAGGTAACATTTTGGGGTGGAACCGAGGAAGGATACCATCCCAAGTCGCTACCTATTCCTTTTCTCCAGAGATGTTGCCTGACCCGCTGAGTTACTCCAGCATTTGTGTCTACCCTGGGTGGGAAACCAGCATCTGCAGTTCCTTCCTGCACATGGAGCAGTTATTTGTTTATGTAAATCCATTTGGGGTGGAGGGGTAGCGCAGTGGTAGAGTGGCTGCCTTACAACACTAGACACCCGGGTTTGATCCTGACTACGGGAGCTGTCTGTACAGAGTTTATAAGTTTTTCCCGTGACTGCGTGGGTTTTCTCTAGGTCCTCCAGTTTCCTCCCACAGCCCATAGATCTGCTGGTTTGGCGCACACTAGGTGGGGCAAAGGGCCAGTTTCCGCTCTGTATCTCTGAAGTCTAAAGTCTGCAGATCCAATTGCACAAATTTCATTTAATTTTTATTTTCCCCAATATCTCTCCGCTGGTTATTTGGTGCTTTGCTGTTATGGATATACGTCCTTGCTTTATCTTAGACATACCTTTTGGAACATCAAGCAGTCAAGCACGTTTATTCATGAGGGTGACACTCTGTTCCACACATGAGTGGTGTCAACACACTGTGACACAGGCAGGCTACCATCAGACCAGTGGTCCTTTGACAGGTCACACAGGAGTTCATGAGAAGGCCTCCTCTCTACAAGGGCAATGAACCTGAAAAAGCCAGCAGCTACTCTAGGTGGTTCTAAGGGTGTATTTTGAAGAAGCAGAGGTGTGCTCAAACAGTGAACGCCCTGCCTGCGCTTCAATAAATGATTGTGTATCAGGCAGCAAATTAATTAAAATAAGAACAATGGCCATGTTTACCACAAGACTGGGCCCAAAGCTTCACCCATTCCTTCTCACCAGAGATGCTGCCTGTCCCGCTAAGTTACTCCAGCATTTTGTGCTATCTTCGGTATAAACCAGCATCTGCAGTTCCTTCCTACACACCGTTGGGCTTAAACTGAATAGGTAGAACCAGAGGGCAGAGCCTCAGAATAAAAGGGCGCGCCTTTAGAAAGGGAGGAATTTCTTTAGTCAGATGGTGGTGAATCTGTGGAATTCATTGCCACAGTCGGCTGTGGAGGCCAAGTCATTGGGTATTTGTACGGCGGAGATTCACAGATACTTGATCAGTACGGGTGTCAAGGGTGAAGGGGAGAAGGCGGGAGAATGAGGTTGAGAGAGAAAGATAAATCAACCAGGATTGAAAGGCGGAGTAGATCGATGGGCCGAATGTCCTACCTCTGCTCCTATGACTTATGAACTTCTGGCGTTGTATTTTTTTAAAAATCTTCTCTCTCTTTCAGCTCCCTGGACAGAGCTGGGAAGTGGAATGGTTTGGGAGCTGGTGCTGGGCAAACAAATGATGTAGGCTGCCCATGAGAGCTGGCTGAGTATAGCTACAGCCTCAGTGCCAGGAATGTTGGCCTGGCGTAGGCTTACCTACCATGCAGGTGAATTAGAAAGATTTTGTCAAGACAGTCGTGGTCGTACCCACCAGTGCTTTGTGGTAGAGTTGCTGCCTTACAGCGCCAGAGACCCGGGTTCGATCCTGACTACAGGTGCAGCCTGCACAGAGTTTTTGGTTTCCACCCACACTCCAAAGACAAACAGGTTTGTAGGTGAATTGGCTCTCAGAAGCCCATGGGATGAATAGAGGTCACTGCTGCCTAGTGACAATGTTTCTTGTAGCAGATCTGTCATTTTTTGTTCAGTTTCATTTAGTTTTGAGATACCGTGCGGTAACAGGTCCTTCGGCCCACCAAGTCCGCACCGACCAGCGATCCCCGCACATTAACACTATCCTACACACACACTAGGGACAATTTACATTTATATTACATTTATACCAAGCCAATTAACCTACTGTACAAACCTGTACGTCTTTGGAGTATGGGAAGATATCGGAGAAAACCCACTCGGGTCACGGGGAGAACATACAAACTCCATACAGACTTCACCCCGTAGTCGGGATTGAATCCAGGTCTCTGGCACTCTAAGTGCTGTAAGCGCTGTAACGCAGCAAATCTACCGCTGCGCCACTATGCCGCCTGCCTGTATACATCTTTTTTCAGAATTAGCAAATGGATGCCCTCTTTATACATAGAGACCATACAGAACTGGAGGTCAGAATTGAATCCTGGACACTGAAGCCACAGAGAGGGCATTCTCGTCTCAACTACCTCCTCCGGCAGCTCGTTCCATACGCCCACTGAGTTCTTCACACAAAGAGTGGTGGGTGTATGGAACGTGCAGCCAGAGGAGGTAGTTAAGGCAGGGACTGCCCCAATGTTCAAGAATCATTTAGACAGGTATACGGATAGGATAGATTTAGAGGTACATGGACCAAATGCAGGCAGGTGGGACTAGTGTAGATGGGACATGTTGGCCAGTGTGGGCAAGTTGGGTTAAAGGGCCTGTTTCCACACCATTTCCTACATACTATGGACAATTTAGGATGGAACTGCTGCTGTAAGCGCTGTAAGGCAGTAGCTCTACCCCCTCACAATCGGGTATGATTACAAAAACACAAATACAAAGAAAATGCACAATTAACAAATAGATGCACAGATGCTGTAAATGTGAAGTAAAAATATTAAACACCAGAAACACTCAGCAGGTCACGCTGAATCCATGAGAATGACCTTGGACTTGAAACATTATCTCTTTGCACAGATGCTACCTGACCAGCTCAGCGGCACCTGCTTTTTCTGTTTTTATTTTAAAGTAGAAGAAACATTTAGAACTATATCCTATTTGGCATATGGGTGTAAGGGGTTATGGGGAGAAGGCAGGATAATGGGGTGGATAGGGAAAGATGGATCAGCCATGATTGATTGGCATAGTAGACTTGATGGGCCAAATGACCTAATTCTGCTCCTATAGCTTATGACCTTATGAATTATAAACCCTATCTGCCTTAAGTAGTAGCATGTGATATTCAGAAATAAAAATTGTAAATTGCTCCCAGTGTGTGGGATGGTGATTGTGTACGGGGATCGCTGGTCGGCACGGAGTCGGTGGGCCAAAGGGCCTGTTTCCACGCTGTATCTCGAAACCAAACTAAACTAAACATATGGACGATTGGTTACTATGTTTGCTTAGAATAGAACTTTAATTTGTTTCTCTATCTGCAAAGCCTGCTGTCTGAGTCGAACTATTTCCTGTAAGATGAGAAAGCACAAAACATATATAATGACTAAAACAAAACAGGAAACCTATCACAATAAGACTGCCAAGGCAGCAGGTCAATGAAATTACCTGGGGTTTTGTGAACAGATTACTGAACATCTGGTCCAGGGTGACGGCCAACTTGACCCAATTTATATTCTGAAGTGGTCGTCAAACTAGATTGACACAAAACACAGTCCATGAACTTAGATTAGAAGTTCCAGCAGAAAGGTCCTTATATGAAATTCAAAATATTCTTTAAACACAGAAAACACATTAGCATCTTTGCATTTTGCGATCTAAATTCACGATCAGGAAATATTCACGCGCATGCCATTTTTAAACCCAGGTGTGTGCCTCCATTAGTGTCTTTAATTAAATCGTGTTATTCAGAATTCTGTAGAAATCTCATTTTTATCGTGATTTAAAAAAAAATCTGTTCTGACAACTGCAATTTTACGTCTCGGAATCTTAAAAGGGCTCTTTCAGACAGTTGATTAAGATCGTAGAAGAATTTTGGAATATGTGGTTTAATAGGAGCATTTTATTTTTTAAATGACAAAATTAGTTTACGGGACAATGTTAGCGAAGTCTAATTGTTCAGTTGTTTTGTGTTTACTTTCCCCAAACATTTCTTACACGTGACGGTTTTGTTCAGAGCATGGGGTGATCTTTAATTTGAATGTTACTGCATGCAAGGACACAAGAAGAAGGTGCTTGTTTCAGTGCTCAAGACAGGTCTGACATATATCACTCAATGAGAGTGACAATCACTCATTTTGGTTTAAATATGCAACTTTCTTTGATGCATGTTACTCTTTAACATAACAAAGGCTTCCAAATGCATGAAAGGATTTGCGCTCTAAGTCTGTCTTGTCAATTATAAAATATATTCCTTGTTAGCACTCTGCGTACACACACATATACTGTCTTGAAATAAAAACAGAAGATTCTAGAAACATTTACCGGGCAATCTTCCACTGAGAAGCGATAAACTGAGTTAATGTCTCAGAAAATGCTGGCAACACTCAGGCACACAGAGAACACCCCGAGAAAACAACAAACATCCTTCTCAACCTTTCATTCAGGGATCATCATCAAGAGGTGCATAAGATCATGAGAGGAATAGACTGGGAAAATCATTTACCCAGAGTAGGGGAATCAAGAACCAGAGGACATAGGTTTAAGGTGAAGGGGTAAAGCTTTAATAGGTACTTTATGACTCAAGTTCGAGTCATAGAATGATACAGAATGGAAACAGGCCCTTCAGCCCAACCTGCCCACACCGGCCAGCATGTCCCAGCTACACTAGTCCCACCGGCCCACGTTTGGTCCATATCCCTCCAAACCTGTCCTATCCATGTACCTGTCCTAATTGTTCCTTAAATGTTGGGATAGTCCCAGCCATAACTACCTCCTCTGGCAGCTTGTTCCATCCACCCACCACCCTTTTTTGTGAAAAAGTTACCAATCAGATTCCTATTAAATTGTTTCCCCTTCACCTTAAACTTATGGCTTCTGGTCCTCGATTCACCTACTCTGGGCAAGAGGCTCTGTGCATCTACCCGATCTATTCCTCTCGTGATTTTATACACAAATATCATGAGAGGGACAACTTGTTTACACAAAGGGTGGTGGGTGCATGGAACAAGCTGCCAGAGGAGAAAGTTGAGGCAGGTACTGCGATAGCAGGCACGTGCCGTGAGTAATTACTCAGGGTAGGCACTCAGTCCGCTTTAAAAAAAATTAAACCGCGCATGCGCAGATTGTTCTCCCTGTTAAATAAATAAATAAGTAAATAAAAACTGTGACATTTCAATTTGCCCAAGGCTTCCTAGTCCTAGACCAATTGGGGGAACAGTTCCTTTCACAGCGTGTGGAGAGTCTGTGCCAGGGGTAAAGTTGTGGGGAGGGCACGAGTGTTGAGAAGGAGGGTGTCGGGGATACTGCCAGTAACTCACTCACTCACCACTACCGCAGCTCTCCGGGCGTGAAGCCACGCACTGTAGCTGGGGATAGAAGCAGCTTGGGGAACGGCCTCCGGGACCTGACAGCTGAACTGGCCGCCACTTCAGCGCCTTCTGCCGGCCTGCTCACCTCTGGCAGTGCTCTCTGTCGGAACACCTGTCACCTGCCGTTCGCCGACTTCGCTCATGTCAGCAGCTTCCTGCAAATCCTTAAATTCCCACAGCCGAGTAACCTCAATCACGCTGTCGGAATTTAAGGACATGAGTGAGGCCAGCGAGCGGCAGGAGAGAGGTTTTTAGACAGAGAGCTGCCAGAGGTGAGCGGGGACCGACAGAAGGAGCTAAGGTGGAGGCTGGTTCCGCTGTCCGGCCCGGCGGCCACTCAGCCACCCGAGCTACTTTTCTCTCTCTCTCCCCCCACTGGCCTCAGGGCGGTGGCATTCCACTCCTCCGCGCAAGGAGCGTCGCAAGTGGCATTATCCCAATCCCCTCATTCATAACATTCGTGCCCTCCCGGCAACTTTACCCCGGGCCAGACTCCCCAAACGCTGTGAAAGGAGCTCTCCCCCCAACGCCACACCCCGGGAAATACGGCATTAAAAAAAAATCACAAAATGTACTTACCACGTTATTGGTACACGACAAACCATAGTTGAAAACCCCGCCAAGAAACTTGCGCTGTGCATGCGCAGTAGACTGATGTGCATGCACAGTTCTGCAAAGGCAGAATTTCAGCTGCCTTCAGCCCCGCTTGAAACTGACGGCTTCAGGCAGCGCTGACGGCACGTGGGCTGCACAGACCTTCCCGTGTCACAAGCGCTGCGGATGAAAGGCACGGAGAATTATGCCTACCTAGGAGATCGATCTCTTAGATGGGCATAATTCTCCCATGCCTTTACTATTTATATTTAATAATTGCCATTTCATAATTTTAGTCAGGGTAGGCAGTGCCTACCTTGCCTACCCTGACGGCACGTGCCTGTGGGATAGGATAGGTGTGGTGGGATATGGGCCAAATGCAGACAGGTGGGACTAGAGTAGATGGGGCATGTTGATCGGCGTGGGCAAGTAGGGACAAAGGGCTTCTTTCCATGCTGTAGAAATTTATGACTCTAAGACTTTAATAGGTGAACACAGGGGAGAGGAATTGCAGGTGTTATACCCAGTTATGTTAACACTTCCTCTTTTTCCTTACATATTGTACCATTGCCACTTATATACTCTTCTGGGGCAATATTCAATCCCTTCCATGATGGTTATGGGGAGAAAGCAGGAGAATGGGGTCAGGAGGGAGAGATGGATGAGCCATGATTGAATGGCTGAGTAGACTTGATGGGCCAGATGGCCTAATTCTGCTTCTATGGCCTTATGACCTTACCCTACACCTCTGAAACAAACTTGGTTCTTTCCTGCATTCTGTTGAAACTTATAAGTTTGACTGGAAAATGTTGTTATATCTAAAAAAATAGAATTGAAAAAAAAGTATTGTAATACTAATTGCACCAAACTCTAATTGTCTGGAACCTCTGGAAGTCTGGAAATGCCTAAAGGCCCTGTCCCACTTATGTGTCCTTAGCATGCAAATGACGCCACCTTGTCATCACGTTGAGGCGCACGGGCATCGTGTGGCCGCGAGGGGGTGGTCCCACTGAGAAGCGCGGAGGGGTATGGAGTTGTGCACGAGATCGCGTGGCGCTCTGAAATTTGGTAGCGAACTAAATGTTTGCGCGCCACCGGCCTGTCGCGTAACTGATGGCCAAAGTGTGACAGGCCCAAGACCCTGGCATGACGCAACGTCTTACCACCAACAGCAGCAGAAGCAGGCAAACAATCGCCGAGCTCCGCCTGGGGCTCACGACCGTTGCGGTCTGGATCCGCCCCCACTCCTG
Organism: Raja brachyura; assembly: GCA_963514005.1. The sequence continues at coordinate 43,631,158 of OY740796.1, forward strand.
CTCCCAGAGCGGGGCCAAGAAAATTGAAGATAGACAGAAAAAACTGGAGTAACTCAGCGGGACCGGCAGCATCTCTGGAAAGAAGGAATGGGTGACGTTTCGGGTCAAGACCCTTCTTTCAGACTGAAACATCACCCATTCCTTCTCTCCACAGATGCTGCCGGTCCCACTGAGTTATTCCTGCATTTTGTGTCCATCTTCAAATGACGTCACGCGCTCCAGACGGCTGTGCGGTCGCATGACGTCGCTCGCGACCTTCGTGGGACCGTCACGCCTCAACGCGACCATGAGGTCGCGTAATTAGTGTGCCAAGGACACATAAGTGGGACAGGGACTTAAATCCCAGATTAAATTAGATTTACTGTAACAGGTTTCAAACATTTCAGAGTCAGGAAAAGGAAAATGGTGGTAAGTACAAAAGGCATTGTGTGTGGTTACATGGAGGTGACAATATGAGTGATGGGGCACATGAGGAGTGGCACGGTGGCACAGCGGTTGAGTTGCTGCCTTACAGCGCCAGACACCTGGGTTCAATCCTGACTACGGGTGCTTGTCTGTACGCTCTCCCCGTGACCTGCGTGGGTTTTCTCCGAGATCTTCGGTTTCCTCCCACATTCCAAATACATACAGGTTTGTAGGTTAATTGGCTTGGTGTAAATGTAAGTTGTCCCGTGTGCGTGTATGATTGTGTTAATGTGCGGGGATCGCTGGTCGGCGCGGACTCGGTGGGCCGAAGGGCCTGTTTCCATGCTGTATCGCTAGACTAAACCAAACTAAACTAAACGGAGGAGAGGTCTTCTTCTTGCGTATGGCGTGCACAGTCTAAAATTGTCGGACAACTTGTTCTATTTGATCTTGTTTGATTGTGCACGCCGGGTTAATTGCCTTCGTCGAAACAGGGCGGACCACGTGAAGGTTGCAATCTCCCACCCCAGGAGGAGCGGGAATATGACTTGACGAGCTGTGATCGAAGGAGCACTATCACCGACAGTTGACTGCAGGAAAAAGGAGAGAAGTGATTATGAGTCGAAATAAGAAGTCTGCTTTGAATCTTGAGCACTTTGAAGTGCCACGTGAGGTTCTGTTCACAGCAGAAGGATTGATTATAGAATAAATGTGGAGTAGAAAGTTCAAGTTGCAATCTGAAAATAAAGTATTAAAAAGTGATTTTTAGTCTGTAAATAAAATATTGAAAGACTGACTCTGACCCTAGTTTAATGCAATGATTTAATAACAGTCTTTCAACTACCTTTTGGTAAAATGCTACATTTTATGCTGTTTCTGGATAACTGTTATTTTAATGACCACCAGATACACATTTTGTATGACACCCACTTTTAACAAGGATGCGTTCTCAGCCTCTGACTATACAAATTCTGCTCCAATTTTGTTTATAAGTCTGCAAGTTTATCCGTTGCAGAGGGCCAGGACTTGGTCGATTGAGCACTTTGGATAGGGGATAGAAAGCTTAGTAACATGGAAGTGGAGATGGCCAACAGCTTCAAGTTCCCAGGCGTAAATATCCCTGACAGGAAAGGAACATCTATGCCTCTACTTTCTTCTTCAGTTATTGGGCAACTGAACCATAATAATATTACCAACTAGAGAGCGGAGCTGAGCTACCATCTATCTCATTGCAGACACTCGAGCTATCTTCAATCGAACTTTACTCGACTTTATCTTGCGCTAAATGTTCTTCCCTTTATCATGTGTATGTACACTGTGGATGGCTTGAATGTAATCATGTATAGTCTTTCTGCTGACTGATTAGCACGCAACCAAAAGCTTTTCACTGTACCTCGGTACACCTGGCAATAAACTAAACTTAAATTAAATAAAATAAAATAAAATAAAATAAACAATAAAATAAAGTTTTGCATATCTCTTACCAACTTCCACAGATGCACCATCGTAAATATCCTATTTCGAGGCATCACAGCTCAACATCTTTGCTCAAGACTGCAAGAAATTGTAGGGAGTTGCAGATGTAGCCCAGTTCATCGCACAAAACCAGCCTCCGCCCATCGACTCCATCTACACTTCATGCTGCCTCAACAAAACAGACAAAATAATGAACAAATATTTTCACCCCAGTCATTTCCTCTTCTCCTCTCCTGTCAGGCAGAAGGTACGAACGCTTGAAAGCTCATGAGGCTAGATTCAGGAACAGCTTCTGAACAAGCCTATTACTCAACGGTGTAGTCCCCTTCTAACCTACCTCATTGCAGCTCGTGCACTTTTTGTTTTATCTACGCATAGTCTGGAATTAGAACATTATAAAGCAAGAACACCATGTTCTGCACTATGGTATTTTTCTCTGGAGAGAAGGAATGGCCGATGTTTTGGGTCGAGACCCTTCATCAGATGCAAACCCACTGAGTTATTCCATCACTTTATGCTCTCGTATATTCATTTTAAACCACTGCAGATAGACACAAAATGCTGGAGTAATTCTTCAGAAGAAGAGCCCCGACCCGAAATGTCACCTATTTATTTTCTCCAGAGATGCTGCCTAACCCATTGTCACTCCAGCATTGTGTCTATCATCGGTGTAAACCACATTGCATCTTTTCTTAGGCCCCCTTCGGTAATGGCTGACCATGGGTGTCTCCAGGGTGCTATTCCCTATATGGAGGACGCCTGTGCGTGACTTTGTTTAACGTGGGTAGACTGGTGCACAGACAGCCACCTCATGGTCCTTGACTGATCTGGGTCAGGATCCACTGACATGGAGTCCAAGACGACCAGGACCCTTTTCTGCTGCAGCCTTCATCCGCCTGCCCAGCCGTTGTGACGCTCCACTAAGGTCAGCCATCGTCCTCCGCCTGTTCCACCGTTGAGGTCTTGGTTGGATTCCTCTTTGTCAGAGACCTCCCCCTCGACCTTACCGCCATGGGTGGCCCTACCAGGAGCGTAGCTCCAGACAGCATCGCTCTCAGGATCTCAGGTCCACACAAGCTTCTCCACCACAACAAGGTGACAATCCACGGAGAATGCATCCAAACCTGAAATATTAGGCTAACTATCCAGTATTCAAACATTTACACAATATCCTTTGCAATTGCGTGGTCTTTATAAAATTAATTACGCTTTGAATAAGAAAACTTCTGTGCATCATTTTAGCAACAAATTGTCAGAGTTTGATTCAGAATGCAATTGTGCGATGCAACCTGTTTAAAATCATTAAAAAAAATAGCTGTAACTATTTGCATTGAGCACATTAAAAACAAAACTTGATTTAATGAAATAATTTTAATTGCAAGGAGGGATAGGTGATGGTAGAGAATTCCATTCAATGTTATTGAGAGAGAGACAAATTGTTTCATGTGAGTGGGGAGAAATGATTCGAAAAAACATTTTAATGAGCATTTATTACCACAGCGTAACAAAAACTGTTGCCATTTCTTGCGATTGATACAAATGTCACTTGAAGGCAAATGGTAAGGTTATCCATTGGTTTATTTTCGGGGAGATATTTTAACTCTAAGCAACCTCTATTGTGTGCGCAGAAATAATTTTTGCAATCTGTTTCTTCACGAGAAACAAACCTATAATAATTATAAGATCCCAGAAGCATGTTTTTCATTAGCTGTGTAAGTTTTCCAATTGCCTTTGCTTAAAGAAGAGGTTATAACATACAATCAAAATAAATAAACTTCGGATGCATTCAGACTATCATAAAAGTTTTCTGGCAGAAAATCCAGCTGCAAATAACGCGGGCTCACATCTGGAGATGATCAATATTCACTCAGAAGTCAGTTAAGCTATGTCACTTGGCCTCAGGCACCTGGGATTGCAGGCATCTCAACAATCAGTGTTTTGGTTGCTAAGTTCCACAAATATCTGCAGTATGAATTAGAGAAACTGTTTTTTATTTGAAATGCCTGGACTTAGCTGCATTCTCCTTGAAAGTCTTATCTTTTGTTCCTCGGCAATTACCCCACCACAAATCCCGTGGCTAGCACCATTACGTTGATACGTGTGGTTTCTGGCAGTGTGTAGGAAGGAACTGCAGATGCTGGTTTAAACCAAAGATGGACACACAATGCTGGAGTAACTCAGTGGGTCAGGCAGCGTCTCTGGTGAGAAGGAATGGGTGATGTTTCGAGTCGAGACTGAGTCCAGATGTTTTGGGTCTTGCTCCGGCAGCACATATACTAACATTGGAATGATACAGAGAAGATTAGCATGACCCCTGCGCAAGGATGACACGCAAATTCGTGAAGCATTCCATATTTTTATTGGGGATGATCAGCCATGATCACATTGAATGGCGGTGCTGGCTCGAAGGGCCGAATGGCCTACTCCTGCGCCTATTGTCTATTGTCTATTGTCTATTGCCTATTGGCTCACCCATTCGCTCCAGAGATTCTGCCTGCCCTGCTGAGTTACACCATCAATTTGTGTCTATCTTTGGTTTATGGTATTGCTCGGAGTCAATGGCGATCCCTTTATTTCACATCAAGCAATATGAATGTGCACAAGACCAGTCAAAGTCAAAGGACGTACATGGTAAATGGTAGGGAATTGAGGAATGCTGTGGAACAGAGGGATCAAGGAATAACTGTGCATAGTTCCCTGAAGATGGAATCGCATGTAGATAGGGTGGTAAAGAAAGCTTTTGGTGTGCTGGCCTTTATAAATCAGAGCATTGAATATAGGTGTAGGGAAGTAATGTTAAAATTGTACAAGGCATTGGTAAGACCAATTCTGGTGAAAATTTTGGTCGCCTAATTATAGGAAGGATGTCAACAAAATAGAGAGAGTACAGAGGAGATTTACTAGAATGTTGCCTGGGTTCCAGCAACTAAGTTACAGAGAAAGGTTGAACAAGTTAGGTCTTTATTCTTTGGAGCGCAGAAGGTTAAGGGGGGACTTGATTGAGTTCTTTAAAATGATGAAAGGGATAGACAGAGTTGATGTGGATAAGCTTTTCCCATTGAGGGTAGGAAAGATTCAAACAAGAGGGCATGACATGAGAATTAAGGGACAGAGGTTTAGGGGTAACATGAGGGGGAGCTTCTTTACTCAGAGTGGTGGCTGTGTGGAATGATCTTCCAGCAGAAGTGGTGGAGGCAGGATCGATTTTAACATTTAAAAGTAAAGTCGGTAGGTATATGGACGGGAAGGGAATGGAGGGGTATGGTCTGAGTGCAGGTAGATGGGACTAGGGGAAAATAAATGGTCGGCACAGACTGGAAGGGCCGAGAGGGCCTGTTTCCGTGCTGTAATTGTTACATGGTTATATGGTTATGGTTAAAGTTGTATAAACGGGATATTTATTTGGAACTTCCCACTGATAAATTTGCCCTGAAATTTAGAGACCATATGGAAAACCTTTTTATACTAAGGATGGTGGGTGCTGGAGAAAGCATTGATGCAGGCACTTTCACAACGTTTAAGAAACATTTAGACAGGTACGGGGATAGGATAAGTTTAGAGGGATATGGGCCCAACACAGACAGGTGGAATTAGTGTAGATGGGACATATTGGCCAGTCTGGGCAAGTTGGGGCGAAGGGCCTGTTTCCACTGTATCCCTCTATGACTCTATGACCCGATAAAATGTTGTAACATCACAAGAGTGGCACAGCGGTAGAGTTGCTACCTTACAGCTCCAGAGACCTGAGTTCGATCCTGACTACGGGTGCTGGCTGGACGAAGTTTGTAGATTCTCCCTGTGACCACGTAGGTTTTCGCCGGGTGCTCCGGTTTCCTCCCACACTCCAAAGACATACAGGTTGTAGGTTTATTGGCTTCGATAACAATTGTCACTAGTCTGCAGGATAGTGCCAGTGTACAGAGTTCGGCCTGGGCTCGATGGGCCAAAGGGCCTGTTTCCATGCTGTATCTCTAATAAAACTACATAAATAAGGTGGACAGCCAAAGCCTTTTTCAAAAGATGCAAATGTCAAAGACTAGAGGGCATAGCTTCAAGGTGAGAGGTGCAACATTTAAAGGATATGTGCGGCATGTTTATTTTACAGAGGGTGGTGATGCCAGGAACTCATTGCCAGGGCAGTTGGTGGAGGCAGGTGCAATAGTGGCATTTTAGAAGCAATTGGATAGCTACAAGGCTATGCAGGAAATGGAGGTATATGTAGCAATGTTACAAAATATTAAGATTTTAAAAATCAAGTCTGCAATTTATCCCATCAGATAAAGCATACAAAGAAGTTTAATTTGACACCTAATTCACTTTCATATCTTCAGTATTAAAAAAGTTATGGCCATTTTCATACTCGGAAATTATCATCTTGTTCCCTATTGCTTTCCATTGACTGAACACAAAAGCTGTGATTGAGGACAGTCAAAAGCCCATAACTTTCTTAAAAATTAAGAGAACCGAAATAAATTTTCAGTTATTATAGATTGAAGCATTCTGAAACTAATATGAAACAATCTTACTTGGATGACCTGAATTGAAAGCGTATAATTAATTAGTTAGTTACCCAATTGTAGATAATAACAAAATTCAATTACTAGATCTAAACATCTATCCATTTCTTAAGAAAATATTAACATTTTTTTTAAAGCCTAAGTGTCCAAATGACATTCACACACGAATTCACAATAAAACATGATTTTTAAATCTCATTGTTATTAACTTATAGGCCAAATTGAAGGAATTTAGTGTTTAATGCCCATAAATTAATGGGCATTTTAAACAGTTTGCGAGTGGGATTTTCTGGAACGTGATGGATTGAAACATTGCGGTTGCGGTGAATTTAAACCCAATATCGGCAGGAAAAATTCTGCCAGTTCATATGGGGACTAAATCACCGTTTCGCAACATGAAATATTGATTAAAGTCACCTAAACAAGCAGGTATATATGAAAAAATAAACAGCTTTCACTTACCTGTCCCCTACGTAAAATCGGTCCCAGTTGTCGGCGTTCACGGCATTAGGAGCTAATTTTTATTTTACTGCAGAGCTGAAATAGTCCGGCGATTAAAAAAAACAAAATTAACTTACCAGCAGTCGGTACGAATCTCCAGAAATAGCTTGCACGCCGACAAAATATAATTCCGGTGGCAAGGGGAAAACTGCATTTTAACCCCGCCCCCCCCCCCCCCCCCCCCCCCCTTAAAGGCGCCAAAGTCGCTCACACGGCCAGCAGCAGAACTGCAACACCGCTAAAGGTAAGTTTTGTAACACACCTAGTATATGGATAATGTGCGGGCAAAGGAGAGTAGTTTAACTTGGCATCATGTTCGGTGCGGATATTCAGTGCGGTGCCTACCACAACCAGAGAGCAGTGCTGAACTACTATCTACCTCATTAGTGACCCTCGGACTATCTGTGATCGGACTTTGCTGGCTTTATCTTACACTAAACGCTATTCCCTTATCATGTATCTATGCCCTGTAAATGGCTCGATTGTAATCATGTATTGTCTTTCCGCTGGCTGGTTAGTAGGCAACAAACGTTTTTCATTGTACCTCGGTACATGTGGAATTCTCTGCCACAGAAGGCAGTGGAGGCCAATTCACTGGATGTTTTCAAGAGAGAGTTAAGGGGCTGTCCCACTGCGGCGACCCAATACGCGAGTTCAGAAGAGTCTTTGACCTTCAAGCTCGAGGGCACTCGCCTGGAAAAACTCGAGCAATGTAACCGCGAGCTGGATCGACCGACCGCACACACACACATCGCAAAGGCAGGGACCAGGGAAAGCGGGGGAGAACTGTCTGAAATTCACACCCGCGATGAAGAGGAAGGTAAAAGATGGCTGCACAGTGTACGGTAAGTCCTTTAGAGAGCGTGGGGGGGGGGGGAGGGAGAGAAGGGGTGAGAAGGGGAGAGAAGGGGAGAGAAGGGGAGAGAAGGGGAGGGAAGGGGGGGAGAAGGGGAGAGAAGGGGAGGGAAGGGGGGGAGAAGGAGTGGAGACAGTATTAAGAAGTCAGACAACTTATAATAAAGTTTAGCGGGCATTTAACCTACCGGTCAGTTTTCCTTGGTCCTGAAAACCTCACAGAGATAATTAAATGCCCGGTCAGCGAAGGAGATTGCCTACGGCTGCCCTCGACTGCCTGTAACTAAATAGCAACTCCACTCCACTGCACTACGAGTTCAAAAGAACCATGACGACCTATTTTTGCTCGCGGAAAATGTTTCAACATGCTTAAAAAATGTCTGCAACCTAGCTGAGGCCGCGAGTACGCGGGAACTTCCCTCGAGCATGAAGGAGAGTTCCAGTGACCTCATAGGACCTCCTAGGACCACGTGTCGACCATGCTGCGAGTTTGAGTCAAGGCAAACTCTTCTAAACTCGCAGATTAGGTCGCCTTCAGATTTACCTCTCAGGGCTAACGGAATCAAGGGATATGGGGGAGAAAGCAGGAACGGGGTACTGATTTTGGATGATCAGCCATGATCATATTGAATGGCGGTGCTGGCGCGAGGGCCAAATGGCCTACTCCTGCACCTATTTTCAATGTTTCTATGTATCTATGTGACAATATATTAACTAAAGCTAAAACTAATTGTAAGCTGAAGGAACTGTTCCTGCTCTGTACTGTTCGATGTTCAAATAGAATAAAAGTGCTGACTCCTCTGTTATCCACAGCCTCTTACACAATTCGAACAAAGCTCAGATAGAGGAACTACACCCAGTCTTCCAGCCAGGGATGTTACAGCATTCCAGACTTGGCGATGAGTTCAACAATTTCATATAATCATAGCTTTGGCATTTATATTCTGGGCTTCCAGTTGTCCTTCCAAACCCATTCAGTAATTTCAATGGATTGTTCCGTATTTTCAATGGACCGTTTTCTATTTTCACTTCCCGTCAGCTTCTGTAATCTTGCACAAGTTCTTCAAAAAGTATTTAAGCCCTCACGCGATTCATGTCACGCGAGTTCGCAATGGTTTATACGAAAGAAAAAGCGAGAGTTAATTTGCATGACTTCCAGACTGAGGGAGGAGAAATGACATTGGGGAGTTAGGAATTGGCCAAGATATAAACACATTTTTTTTTGTCAGTCTTGATGGAAAATGATGGCTAAAATGAAGTAGAAATTGAAATAAGTTGGCATTAGTTGGCACTGAAGATGATAACTGGACCAAAAATAAATGAATCATGAAAATCTGATGACATGTGTTCAAAGGTTTCGAAAGAAATGGGGATGGAGATGCGGACAGATGAGATGTTATTTTCCAAAGTTTCATAGAATGTGGAGCATTTCCCACACGTTCAGCTCAGTTCAGTTTCACTTCAGTTTTGTCTATTGTCATGTGCACCGAGGTACAGTGAAAAGCTTTTGTCGATGGTGGAAATGATTACAATCGAGCCATTCGCAGTGTACAGATGCACGATAAGGTTGGAAGTAGCAAATGTTGCCGTTTTATTTGAGAACGGAGAGAGGGAGAGAATGGGAAAGTACAGGCTTGTTAATTTGACAAGAGTGGAAAGGGAAATGTTAGAGTGTGTTGGAAAGAACTGCGGATGCTGGTTTAAATCGAAGGTAGACACAAAGTTTTGGAGTAACTCAGCGGGTCAGGCAGCCTCTCTGGAGATTGAAGAAAGGTCTCGACCTGAAACGTCACCCATTTCTTCTCTCCAGAGATGCTGCCTGACCCGCTGAGTTACTCCAAAACTTTGTGTCTACCTTCGATTTAAACCGGCATCCGCAGTTCTTTCTGAAGAAGGGTCTCGACCCGAAACGTCGCCTATCTCCTTCGCCCCTTAGATGCTGCTGCACCCGCTGAGTTTCTCCAGCTTTTTGTGTAACCCTCGATTCTCCAGCATCTGCAGTTCCTTCTTTAACAACATGCTGCCTGTCCCTGCTGAGTTACTCCGGCATTTTGTGTCAATCTTCGAGGAAAATGCGAGAGTCTGGTATTAAGTTAAGGATAACGGGCGCTTAACAATAAGAAGATTTGGCATTGCCACTGTGGAGTTGTGAAAGAAAAAAACCATCATGTTTGCAAACTTGCTAGAGACTTTTCGAGGATAACATCATTCAGTAATTGGGAGAACGGGTGCTTGTTGTGTACCTATGCTTTCCGAAGGCCTTTGCGCAGATGCCATAGAAGGTGTTATAATCAACAATAGAATTGGGTATAATGTACCATTGTGGATTGAGTATGCACTGTGGACAGAATCTAGATATGAGGAATAAACATTATTTTTGCGGCTGGGTGGATGTAACTCGTGTGTTCCACAAGGATTGGAATTATAGAGTCAAATAATCATACACCATGGAAAAGGCCCCTTGGCTCAACTCTTCCATGCTGTAGATTAACAATATTAATCCATGCCTATATAATCTCCCCTGGACATATTATGCATGTCACACATTCCACCCTATAATCCAGTCCGGGTTTTGGGCATCATGAGTAGTGTACAAAGTTTGATCAAATTTGTGAGATACAACTATACACACATAAAGCCATGCTTACTACCATTAATTATTCCTAGTCTTTCCAAATACAGACAGATCCTGCCTCTCAATCCCCTCCAGTACCATTGACAGATGATTATGGGTTGGGCTGCAGTTTTATAGAACGTGGAACATAGAACAGTACAACGCAGGAACAGGCCCTTCAGCCCACAATATCTGTGCCGAACATAATGCTATCGACTTAAAACTGCCTGTACATAATCCATGTCTGGTGGGCAGATGGGACAGGTGCAGATGTCGTCTGAAAATGGGTCTTGACCTGAAACGTCACCCATTCCTTCTCTCCAGAGATGCTGCCTGTATTTTGGGTCCATCTTGGGTCATCTTGGTTGACATGGACAAGTTGGGCCGAATGGTCTGTAGGGCTCTATTGGTCTATACTATCCCTCTATTCCCTGCGTATACATATGATGAGACATGCAGATATGCTATTATGGATTGTTCAACAAAACGAGGATATATCATATGAAAAAAGATCAGGAGACAGCCTAGTCTTGTAGTTATATCTGGTTTTCTTGAGAGATAGAAAGCCTGTAGGCCCTGCTATAAATCTGTGAACCTACCTGCTCTTTGACCTCTATCCACCAACCCTCCGTTATTGGTATAGACTTTAGACTTCAGGGATACAGCGCGGAATCAGGCCCTTTGCAGACCAGTGATCACCCTGTAACTAAAACTATCACAAGATCATAAGTGATAGGAGTAGAGTTAGGCCATTCAGCTCATCTAGTCTACTCAGCCATTCATTCATGGCTGATCTATCTCTCCCTCCTAACCCCATTCTCCTGCCTTCTCCCCTTAACCGCTGACACCAGTACTAATCAAGAATCTATCTATCTCTCCTTTAAATATATCCACTGACTTTGCCTCCACAGCCTTCTGTGGCAAAGAATTCCACAGATTCACCACCCTCTGATTAAAGAAATTCCTCCTCATCTACTTTCTAAAAGAACGCCTTTTAATTATGAGGCCATGACCTCTAGTCCTCGACTCTCCCACTAGTGGAAACATCCTCTCCACATCCACTCTACCCGAGCCTTTCACTATTCTGTATGTTTTAATGCATTCTTCTAAACTCTAGCGAATGTAGGTCCAGCGAATATTTCTTACACACGAGGGACAATTTACAATTTGTCTGAAACCAATTAACCTACAAACCTATACGTCTTTAGAGTAAGGGAGAAACCCGGAGCACATATGCAGGTCACGGGGAGAACGTACAAACTCCGTACAGACAGCGCCCGTAGTCAGGATAGAAACCCGGGATTCTGTGGCCGTGAGGCAGCGATGCTACATCTGCGCCACTGTACCACCCTAGGTGTGGAGCTGGTATTTCCTCACCGTCCACGCTGCTTACTCCTTGCCTCGGTCGGTATTGATTTGGGTTCCCCATGCAGCAGTGGAGTCCCGGTGCATGAAGTGTTGCCTCCACCTGCTGGTCAGCCAACACTTGGGTGGGGAGACAGACTGCTGGGGCCAACGTCACTGAAGCCAGGGAGCTGAACTCCCCTGGGCCTCACGCTCCAGAGGAGCCAAGAGTTTGTTTTTGCATCCCCCTGCTCCAGCTGCACAGCTCCTGCCAAACTGCTAAAGTCAAGGGGCATGGAAGCAAAGGTTTAATTGAGCAGTAGAAGCTGGAAAGACTCAGCTGAAGGCAGGCAACGCTCATAACTTTCAGAGGCAAGAAAGCAGATGTGTAAAGAAAGAGTTCTGTAATGCATAAGTTTCAATTCAAACCAATCCACTCAGCAAATTACTATGCACCTATTACATGAACTCATTAAATAGTCCAATGATTTCAATAAGCAGTAACAGTGATTTTATTAAATGCCCAGCTGCAAATCATTAAAGCTACACTGAAGATCTCATTGTGACTATAATATAATCTAACTATTTATTTATTTCAATATTGGTAACTGTTGCTTTGATTCTACTGGGGCTGCAATGATTTGATTGCTTTTTATATATTAAATTAAAAACTTCAGCGCCACTTACATACACATAACCTGATAGAAGACGTGATGTTAAACAATTCCTTCAACCCACTGAAAAAGATGAACTATTTCTCAAGGAATGAATACAAATTAAAATACCCACGATGGATAAACATTGGAATATATAAATTAAAACAAATTGGGTTTGGAAAAACATTTGCGCTTCTACTTTGACAAAATGGAGGAAGTAGTTGGATTGGTGCTGGTAGCAATTCACCCCTCTCACTGAAGTTGAGGACCATCTGTCTACAAAATTTCTAATATAGTCTTGGAGATGCCTTTACTTAAATGCGTACCTGTCCATGTTCAATGGTTCATTGGATCCTTTATTATTATGTGCACCAAGGTAAGGTGAGATTTTTTTTGTTGCATACACATCAGTAAGATTATTGCTATACAATCCCCGGTTAAACACACAATGAATAGGGAAAGCCCACTGAGTCTATATGGAATGGTCGCCAGGTTTTGATGCCATTTCACAGTCCAAACTGCAGCTGGCCATAAAGACCTGTTGCAGCCATCGCCTCCATTTTGGTCGAAGATAGACACACAAAGCTGGAGTAACTCAGCGGGTCAGGCTGCATCTCTGGAGAAAAGGAATAGGTGATGTTTCGGGCCAAGACTGTTCTTCAGATGGTCTTTCCACGAACCATCATCCTTCTCCTTGACTGCTGCCTGATGTGTTGCCTGATGTGCAACACTTTGCGTTTTGTTCAGGATTCCAGTTGTTACAGTTCCTTGTGTTTCCATATATGTAAGAAATAGGGTGGCAAGGTGGCACAGCGGTTGCTGCTTAACGGCACTTACAGGGTCAGTGCAGTAATGTTTGTTCCCAACTATGGCTGCTGTCTGTACGGGTTGTGTACGTTCTCCCCGTGACCACGTGGGTTTCCTCTGAGATTTCCGTTTTCCTCCCGCACTCCAAAGACAAACAGGTTTTCAGGTTAATTTGCTTGGTATGAAAGTAAAATTGTAGGATAGTGTTAATGTGCGGGGATCGCTAGTCGGTGCGGAATTTGTCGGCCGAATGGTCAGTCTCCGCACTATATCTCCAAGCTAAACTAAACTAAACTCAACTAAATCAAACCAGATTCAGGCAATTTGGTTTATTTTGCCTGTTCCACCATTTAGTAAGATGGTTGATACTTTATTTGAACAAAAGCTTTCTGAATGAACCTTTTATTGCTTGATCCCCTTAATACCTAAAAATCTATTGATATCTAAAATGTGTAATGTAGGCCAGCTACCTGGGATGTCAATGTTGGCAGATGAAGCAGGGGGAATATATATTTGTTTTATTTTTGCTCAAATAGAACAAGCAAAAGTTCCTGAATCATAAATTCATGAGGATACAGAACATTGTTTACCACAGATGTAAAAGCTATTCTAAGCTTTGGAGTGTGGATAAAAATGATCAGAGCACCACTGATAGTGATAGAAGCCTGTCTAATAACTGAGAGCAGGAATACATTAGCAGGTACATATATTATGATTTGACAACTTAAGCAGACAGTTGACGGGTTGCTCGTTCTTTTTGTAAGTAACACTTATTGGGAAGAATCTGGTTCCCAATGTTGTCATCGGCAACAAAATGGACCCTTTCACAATGTGCATATATATTTTACTAATTAATCTGAGCAGGACGATAATTAGGAAATATTATTTTGTTGGTGCTACTCCACGAATGGTAAGTCAGAACACAGGAGAAGACTTTAACTGTGTACAACATCAGAAATCATTAACAAGCTTTTAATTGTCCTCAATGGATACCACGGGCAAAGTTGATCTCTACGGTATTTCTGCAGATTCTTATTGAATCTTTCCTGCTGTTTATTCCCTCACACGCTTTCCTTTTGTTCATCTTCGGCATTCGTAAACACCACGACTAGATTTGTTTCCCACATAATTCTCATAGCTATTCCTGATTATTCGATTGTAAATTGGCTTAGGTCATAGTCGAGCAATGTTTTGTTTGTTGCCACGTGTACCGAGGGTACAGCGAAAAGCTTTTGTTGTGTGCTAACCAGTCAGCGGAAAGACAATACATGATTACAATCAATCCATTTACAGTGTCTAGATACATGATAAAGGAATAACAATTGGTGCAAGGTGAAGCCATCAAAGTGCGATTAAGGATCGTCCGAGGGCAACCATATCGTAGTTCGGTACTGCTCTCTGGTTGCAGTAGGATGATTCAGTTGCCTGATAACAGCTGGGGTGTTGCTTGTTTCTGGAGGTCCCTGCATCCTTTGATTTTTGTACGATTTCCATTTGCCTTTGCACCTTTCTTTTAGTGTTCTTTTTCCCCAAATGAGATCAACTCTATTGGTGATGGCGCAAATTATCTCCAGCCTCCAAGCCAGCCTTGATACACTGCAGTTTGCCCACTGGTCCAGAGCAGATATCATCTCCCTGGCCCCGTCTTCTCTAGTCGGGCGGCACGGTGACATAGCGATGCTGCTTTCCAGCGCCAGAGACGCCGGGTTCGATCCTGACTACGGGTGCTGTCTGTATGGAGTTTGTCCACTTTCCTCGTGACCTGCATGGTTTATCTCCGAGATCTTTGGTTTCATCCCACACTCCAAAGAAGTACAGGTTTGTAGGTTAATTGACTTGGTATAAATGTAGAAATTGTCCCTAGTGTGTGTAGGGTAGTGTTAATGTGCAGGGATTGGTGGTCGGTGTGGACCTGCTGGGCTGAAAGGCCTGTTTCCTCATTGTATCTCCAAACAAAACTAAACCACACCACCTAGACATCAAGGACCCATATGTTAGACTCCTATTTGTTGACTATTGCACTGTCTGCAACACCTTAATCCCACACATACTCATCTAAATAGTCCACAACCTAGTTTCCAACCTGTTTGGATAGCATGCAAAACAAAGCTTTTCACTGTACCTCAGTACAAATGACAATAATAAACCCTAACCTTCTCCAATGCACTTTCAATAGTTGCAGTAAAAGCCCCATTGAAGAGATTCATCTTGAAACACTGACTATCCTTTTGTATCCACAGATGCTGCCTGACCTGATGAGTTCATTCAACAAAATGCTGGAGTAACTCAGCAGGTGATGTTTTGGATTGGGAGCCTTCTTCAGACTGATTGCAATTGGGGGCTGGGAGGGGAGAGAAACTGGAAGCGTGAAAAAAAGGACAAATAGGAGCCAGCCAGAGATGGCCTCGTGGAAGGTGGTTCCCTGATCGGCTGATGCTTGGCTAGAGATGGTGTGAGCCCCAGAGGGATGCACTGTGGTACAACTCGTCCTTGATTATGCTGCAGGCCTTGCTGAGGCAGCGTGAGGTATAAATGGAGTCAATGGAGATTTGTGTGATGGTCTGTGCTGTGTATTTAGTTGAGCTGAGCTTTAGTTTAGAGATACAGCGCGGAAGAAATAGGTCTATGTTCTAGGCATGCCTCAACTTTTCCTTTAGTCCACCGGATCTGGGGGACTAACCATGGACATTTACCTGGATTATAAGCGACGACCTACAATGTCCCATACACAAGTCCTAAACACTCGGGACAATTTATAGAAGCCAATTAGCCTACAAACTGCAAGTCTTTGGAATGTGGGAGGAAACCGGAGCACCCGGATAAAATCAATGTGGTCACAGGGAGAACATAAAAACTCTGTACAGACAGCACCCGTAGTCAGGATCGAACCTGCGACCTTCATGCCATAAGGCAGCAACTCTACTGCTGCACCACCGTGCTGCCCTAAAGTTAGCAACATCTCTGTCTTTGCCTCAAATTTACACTGTAATGTGACTGGAGCTGACAAAGCCACAACACCTACCCACAGATTAAATATAGCTCTGATAACATGTCAGCCCTGCCAATATATCTCTTGGTCTCTTTGACAGGATTGAAGATTAAAGGTCTTCATGTGATTGCCAGCTCCAGTCTTCTCTCCAGCTGTCCTCATTCTGGCATCTCCACATGATCGGTTCAGCTCTGATCATCCTGTGGCACTCCTCTGAACTTTCTTTCCCTGTTCCTCAGCTCCAACTTGCTGCTGTTAACTTCACTAAAATAAAGATTTCATAATAGTTATATGGGTATATATTATTTTTCATTTGGATATTAGCCATCCCTTAAAAAACAGTGACATGGATCACTGGATATTTTTAAGGCAAATTCTTGATTAGTACGGGTGTCAGAGGTTATGGGGAGAAGGCAGGAGAATGGGGTTAGGAGGGAGAGATAGATCAGCCATGATTAAATGGCAGAGTAGACTTGATGGGTCGAATGCCCGAATTCTGCTCCTATCACTTATGAAGTTTTGTTTATTCACCCTCCTCCGTAGTTTGCTAAATTGTTCAGGTCAATGAGTATACTTTACTTTACACTAGAGGTACAGCATAGAAACAGGCCCTTCGGCCCATCGAGTCCGCACCAACCAGTGATCCCTGCACATTAACACTACCCTACACACACTAGGGACAATTTTACATTTACACCAAGCCAATTAACCTCCAAGCCTGCACGTCTGTGGAGTTTGGGAGGAAACCGAAGATCTCGGAGAAAACCCACGCAGGTCACGGGGAGAACGAGCAAGCTCCGTACAGACGGCACCCTTCAGTCAGGATTGAACCCCGGTCTCTGGCGCTGTTAGGGAGCACCACCGTGCCACACACAATGAAAAAAAAAACAGGAACTAAATCAGGCAAACATGAGTTAATTATCCATTGTTTGAATTTCGAATTTGAAGGTCATCACCTCACTAGATGTATCAAAACAAATAATTCCGCTTAAGATGATTATCCCACATCCTTTTAAGGCATCAGAAATGCTGAGTGTTTTACGTTGACATCATGCCCATTTCTGAACAATGGGATTGAATCAACTGGTTCGACTCATTTTTGTTCCTCGCGTTAGTTCCCGCTTCTACTCAGGGTGCAGCGGTAGAGTTGCTGCCTTGTAACGCCAGAGACCCCGGTTCGATCCTGACCTTGGGTGCTGTCTATAAGGAGTTTGTACGATCTCCCTGTTATCGTGTGGGTTTTCCCCGGGAACTCTGGTTTTCACCCACGCTCCAAAGACGTGCAGGTTTGTAGGTTGATTGGCTTCTGTAAATTGTTCCGAGTGTGTGTAGGATAGTGCTGGTGTCCGGGTTGATCATTGGTCCGCGCAGACTCAGTGGGCCGAAGGGCCTCTTTCCACGCTGGATCTCTAAAGTACAAAGTAAAGTAAAGTCTACTCATTGTCCTGAATATTTGATCAGACTGTGGGTGGCAGCTTGTTGCTACTGAAATGTTGACATGAATACCTGCTCCTTCCAATTTCACTGACATTAAAAGCATCTTAAGACTATGATCACTCACCTCCTGGGGATAGAATTGATGTTAATCTTTTTCTCTCAACCCATACAGCACAGGGTAGCTGACAAAATGTGGGTGCATCTTTTATAGCTCAAGACTAATTGTTATATTTTCATATAATTGTTATTAAGGGAACTTAAAGTGCATTTCTAAAATGTGCTCCGTGAAAACATTCATCCTGCTTGCACTTTCCAATAATTTCATATATCAAATCTGAAGAAGATTCTGGACCTGTGATGTTGACTCTGTTTTCCTATCTCCATTGATGCTGGCTGACCTGCTGAATATTTCTAGTTGTACGTTAGAGTGCAGCTCTGAGAAAGTACATAGGTGCCTTCTGGATAATAATAAAAAGCTATCCTTTGAAACCCTGTTTGTACTGTAA
The DNA here is from genome assembly GCA_963514005.1 of Raja brachyura. Next base: position 43,649,265 of record OY740796.1, read on the forward strand.
TGGAAAGATTTTTATCTTGAAAGTCTGAATGGAAATACCATTCCATATACAGGTCCACCACTGATTTTCTGGCACCCTTGGCTCCAGAGCCTTGCCGGATTATCTGTTGTGCCGGACCAATGGAAGTCATGGCCTCTGAGAGGAGTCGAGAAGATCCGGAACGGTCTGCCTAGGCCGCTGGCATGCCGAGATTCCGGTCTCGGAAGTCGGCTACGGGAATGATCTGCCGGCTCCAACTGGGCCGGAGGTCCAGAGCCCCGGCCGCGGGAAGCAAGTTAAACCCACTGATCAGAAGTCTGACTGTGGAAGTCCCAATGAAGTCGAGATCGGCCATCTCTCCTGACCTAAGCACACATTTTCGGGGGCGACTTCTAGGGGGGAGGGCCACAACGAGTTTCAAGTGTGTTTCCTGCCCAGATTAAAGGTGGTGCTGGATCATCAGCTGCTGGAAAATGCATGGTGGACCTGCCTCGACCACGATTTTTGTCATTTGTTGAGGAAGAATTTCTTCGACTTTTTAGCCACACTGCCTAACAGAACAAGCAGTACATTGGATGGCAGTATAGAGTCGATGGGCCGAATGGCCTACTTCTGCTTATTGCAGCATGGGCTAGGGTGGCATCTCCCCAGCGCCTTAACCATATAACAATTACAGCACGGAAACAGGCCATCTCGGCCCTTCAAGTCCGTGCTGAACAACTTTTTTCCCTTAGTCCCACTTGCCTGCACTCATACCATAACCCTCCATACCCTTCTCATCCATATGCCTATCCAATTTATTTTTAAATGATACCAACGAACCTGCCGCCACCACTTCCACTGGAAGCTCATTCCACACCGCTACCACTCTCTGAGTAAAGAAGTTCCCCCTCATGTTACCCCTAAACCTCTGTCCCTTAATTCTAAAGTCATGTCCTCTTGTTTGAATCTTCCCTATTCTCAAAGGGAAAAGCTTGTCCACATCAACTCTGTCTATCCCTCTCATCATTTTAAAGACCTCTATCAAGTCCCCCCTTAACCTTCTGCGCTCCAGAGAATAAAGACCTAACTTATTCAACCTATCTCTGTAACTTAGCTGTTGAAACCCAGGCAACATTCTAGTAAATCTCCTCTGTACCCTCTCTATTTTGTTGACATCCTTCCTATAATTGGGCGACCAAAATTGTACACCATACTCCAGATTTGGTCTCACCAATGCCTTGTACAATTTTAACATTACATCCCAGCTTCTATACTCAATGCTCTGATTTATAAAGGCTAGCATACCAAAAGCTTTCTTTACCACCCTATCTATATGAGATTCCACCTTCAAGGAACTATGCACGGTTATTCCCAGATCCCTCTGTTCAACTGTATTCTTCAATTCCCTACCGTTTACAATGTACGTCCTATTTTGATTTGTCCTGCCAAGGTGTAGCACCTCACATTTATCAGCATTAAACTCCATCTGCCATCTTTCAGCCCATTTTTCCAACTGACCTAAATCATTCTGTAGACTTTGGAAATCCTCTTCATTATCCACAACACCTCCTATCTTGGTATCATCTGCATACTTACTAATCCAATTTACCACCCCTTCATCCAGATCATTGATGTACATGACAAACAACAAAGGACCCAACACAGATCCCTGAGGCACCCCACTAGTCACCTGCCTCCAACCCGACAAACAGCCATCCACCATTACCCTCTGGCTTCTCCCATTCAGCCACTGTTGAATCCATCTTGCTATTCCTGCATTTATACCCAACAGTTGAACCTTCTTAACCAACCTTCCATGAGGAACCTTGTCAAAGGCCTTACTGAAGTCCATATAGACAACATCCACTGCTTTACCCTCGTCAATTTCCCTAGTAACCTCTTCGAAAAATTCAAGAAGATTAGTCAAACATGACCTTCCAGGCATAAATCCATGTTGACTGTTCCTAATTAGACCCTCTTTATCCAGATACTTATATATATTATCTCTAAGTATCTTTTCCATTAATTTGCCCACCACTGAAGTCAAACTAACCGGTCTATAATTGCTAGGTTTACTTTTAGAACCCTTTTTAAACAATGGAACAACATGCGCAGTACGCCAATCCTCGGGGACTATTCCCGTTTCTAATGACATTTGAAATATTTCTGTCATAGCCCCGGCTATTTCTACACTAACTTCCCTCAATGCCCTAGGGAATATCCTGTCAGGACCTGGAGACTTATCCACTTTTATATTTTTCAAAAGTGTCAGTACTTCTTTTACTTTGAAACTCATAGTATCCATAGCTACTCTACTAGTTTCCCTTACCTCACATAATTCAATATCCTTCTCCTTGGTGAATACCGAAGAAAAGAAATTGTTCAATATCTCCCCCATCTCTTTTGGCTCTGCAGATAGCTGTCCACTCGGTCTCTCCAATGGACCAATTTTATCCCTTGTTATCCTTTTGCTATTAATATAGCTGTAGAAACCCTTTGGATTTACTTTCACCTTTCTTGCCAAAGCAACCTCATATCTTCTTTTAGCTTTTCTAATTTCTTTCTTAAGATTCTTTTTACATTCCTTATACTCCTCAAGCACCTCATTTACTTCATGCTGCCTATAATTATTGTAGATCTCCCTCTTTTTCAGAACAAGATGTCCAATTTCCCTTGAAAACCAGGGCTCTTTCCAATTTTTACTGGTTCCTTTCAACCGAACAGGAACATAAAGATTCTGTACTCTTAAAATTTCCCCTTTAAATGTCCTCCATTTCTCCTCTACATCTTTCCCATAAAACAAAATGACCCAGTTCACTCCTTTTAAATCATCTCGCATCTCGTTAAAGTTAGCCTTTCTCCAATCAAAAATCTCAACCCTAGGCCCAGTTCTGTCCTTCTCCATAATTATATTGAAACTAATGGTATTGTGATCACTGGACCCGAAGTGCTCCCCAACACATACCTCCGCCACCTGTCCCGTCTCATTTCCTAACAGGAGGTCCAGCACTGCCCCTCCTCTAGTAGGCACCTCTATGTATTGCTGCAAAAAACTATCCTGCACGCATTTTACAAACTCCAAACCATCCAGCCCATTTACAGAATGCGTACAAAAATCTAGACTGATAATTCTGAGGGGAGTCAATACCGCCAAAATTGGAAATAAATCTAAATACTTTATTCTGAAATTCTGAGGAAGAGTTTGGGTGTTATTCCTAGTGTCATGGCCTATATTTTAATCTCAATCAGCACAACTAAAAACTAACCAAGTATCCGATGGCTTGACTGTTAGTAATCATGAGGAGAGGTCGCTGTGTGTAAAATGTCCACTGGATTTTCTTCACTGGACTAATGATCACAATTCTAAACTACTCCACCCACTAGAAGACTCTTTCAGATGTCTGGGAACAATGCAAAGTGCAAGATAAATCCACCCATTCATCCTCAGGTGCAGACGTGGTGTAAAAGACACTGCATGTGCGTCTTGCTATGAAATATATTTTTCATGCTTCGGTTTGGAGTTTAGAGTTCAGAGATACAGCATGGAAACAGGCACTGCGACCAGCGATATCCTGCACATGAGGGACAATTTGCAATTCTTACCGAAGCCAACTAACCTACAAACCTGTACGTCTTTGGAGTGTGGGCGGGAACCGGAGATCCCGGAGAAAACCCACACAGTCACATAGAAACATAGGAATTAGGTGCAGGAGTAGGCCATTTGGCCCTTTGAGTCAGCACTGCCATTCAATATGATCATGGCTGATCATCCAAAATCTGTACCCCATTCTGGCTTTTTCCCTATATCCCGTGATTCCCTTAGCCCTACGAGCTAAATCTAACTCTCTCATGAAAACATCCAGTGAATTAGCCTCCTCTGCCTTCTGTGGCAGGGAATTCCACAGATTCACAACTCATGGGGAGAAGGTCCAAACTCCGCTCAGAATGCACCTGTAGTCAGGGTCTCTGGCGGTGTAAGGCAGCAACCCTACCGCTGCGCCACTGTTTACTTCTTGTAACAGATCTCCCATCACCATCTCTCAAGGATTAAAAGCTTTGGCTCCCGCCGTCTTTTCTTGTAACTCACACTCTAAATCTATGGACCAGTCTCATTATCCATTTCATCACTGGCCACGTATCTTAAAGATTTCCTAAAATACAGTTTTGCCAAAATGAATATAATACTCCAGCAAGACATTTTTACAGTTTTGCATCACTCTTTCTCTTTTTTTACTTTGATGATCCAGCAGAACAATTAAGTGCTTTGTTTATTCATTCACCGCAGTGCCTTGACATATTAAGTGCTATATCTGCTTTCAGCAAAATCTTTTCTTCATATTTCGATTAACTGTTTTTGTATAAAGCCTTAGTCTACGCAACACCTGTGTTTACTTTCCAGTGTGTTGCTTTATGCACTTAACCATATTGGATTTCGTGCACGAGTATTATGTCCATTTACAGATTTTATCTGCCTCCTTTGCTGGCTTTATCTACTCACTCAATTGTATCAACTCTTCGCCTCCTTCTGCAGATTGCAGATTACCATCTATGAATTTGATCATTTTGCTTTATGTCTCCGATACGCTATTGATATAGATTGGGAAAATTAAGCAGCCCAGCATGAATTCCTGGGCACTGCACTCAGTAACTCAGTCACCAGACATCATAGAGTCTTAGAGTCAGCGTCGAAACAGGCCCTTCGGTCCAACTTGCCCACACCGACCAACATGCCTCATCTACGCTAGTCCCACCTGCCTGAGTTTGGCACATATCTCTCTAAACCTGTCCATCTATCTATCAATGATTCTGAAACGCTGCAACAGTACCTACCCGTGGGGTGACACAGTGGTGCAGCGGTAGAGTTGCTGCCTTACAGCGCCAGAGACCCGGGTTCCATCCTGTCTACGGGTGCTGTCTGTACGGAGTTTGTACGTTCTCCCCGTGACTTGCATGGGTTTTCTGTGGGTGCTCCAGTTCACCCCACACTCCAAAGATGTACGGGCTTGTAAGCTAATTGTCTTGATAAAATTGTAAATTGTCTCAGGTGTGTGTAGGATAGTGTTAGTGTGCTGGTTGGCATGGACTCGGTGGGCCGAAGGGCCTGTTTCCACGCAGTATCTCCAAAATTATTTTTTTAAGTCTGTGCCAGACATGATGCCACGATCAACCCATATCTGGCTGCACATTATCCATATCCCTCCATCCCCTGCATATGCAAAAATCCCTTGAATACCACTATTATATTTGCCACAATCACCAACCCCAGTCTCTCTCTCCCTATACATATATAGCTTAAATTATCTTATTTTAAGACATAAATACTTATTTTAAAGAGAGAAAAGTAACAAACTCTGCACCACTATCAATTCCATTGCCTGAAGCACTTGGAGGCCCAAACAGCCTTGCACAAGTTTGATACACGTGCCTTGCTGCCAACTACTTGTCTATTGTGGTGACGTTGGGTCAAAGCCGCAGACAGCCTTCAGAAATATAATGATTACAACTCAGCATGCATGGGCCGACAGCAGTACTGTCTGTGCTTGACACGTTGCCTTCAAAAACCACGCCTTCCAAGAACTTCAGGGAGCGTGAATTTTACGAGTCACAATGAATGTTCGTCTTCAACTTTAATTGGAGGCATTTCCTGCTGTTATAATCCTTTGCTCAAGCACAGGATCAGAGAACAACAAAGAAGAAACGCAAAAAGCATGACTCCCTTAAGTTAAAACTGGCAAATTTTAAAAGCATGAACAGCCAGCAGCTCTGGAGAGAAGAAATGGGCGACGTTTCGAGTCGAGTCCCTTCTTCAGACTCAAGAAGGGTCTTGAACCGAAACGTCACCTATTCCTTTTCTCCAGAGATGCTGCCTGTCCCGCATTTTGTGTCTGTCTTCGGTGTAAACCAGCATCTGCAGTTCCTTCCTACAAATTGAAAAGCCCAATGTGAACAGGATGGTATAGTGATGTTCACTTTGTAAGTAGAGGCTGGAGGTTGAACTTTCACAGAATATTATTTTTATGATCTAACGTACCGCCAAAGGATCATATTTAACCAAACGGCTAACTTGAATTTATATCTGTTGGTGGTGTCCATTGGTTGTGAAGAAACATTGTCGCATTGTGCATCTTATCCTTCCTTAGTCACGGCAGCCACGGTGGCATAGCGGTAGAGTTGCTGCCTTACAGCGAATGCAGCGCCGGGGGCCCAGGTTCGATCCCGACTATGGGTGCTGTCGGAGTTTGTACGTTCTCCCCGTGACCTGCGTGGGTTTTCTCCCAGATCTTCGGTTTCCTCCCACACTCCAAAGACGTACAGGTTTGTATGTTAATTGGCTTGGTAAATGTAAAAGTTATCCTTAGTGGGTGTAGGATAGTGTTAATGTGCGGGGATCGCTGTTCGCTGCGTACCCGGTGGGCCGAAGGGCCTGTTTCCGCGCTGTATCTCTAAACTAAACTAAACTAAACTGAGGAGCTGCCATTGACAGAGGTTTGGGAATTTACATTTGCTTGTTTTTACTTCAGTAAATCAATGTCTAAATGAGTCCACACAGAGGACAAGTAATTTAATAACTTCAAAATAGACACTGAACACAATAGTAAATGTCAACTTTTTTTAATGTAACTTGCTTTATATTTGTAAAGTTATCATCATATTATTAAAAAAAACAGCCCCATTCTGGCGATACAATGTATATTAGAAATAAATCAGGTCCACTACCGATTTCCCGGCAACTCCAGCACCTCCTTTAATCCAGACAAAATTATGTGAGTGCACTTGAAACCCGCCTCCTGGAAGCCCCCCCGAAAATGTAGTGCCTAGGCCGGGTGAGGTGGCCGATCTCGACCTCATCGGGACTTCCGCGGCCAATCGGCGGGTTCGAATTTGACCTCTGCGGCTTGGGCTCTGGAACTCCGGCCAGACCGGAGCTGGCAGATCCGTTCCCTTAGTCAACTTCCGTGGATTTCATTGCAGGTCCTCGGCCCCTTGATCCGGCAAAATGGATAATATAGCAAGGCTCTGGAACCAAGGGTGCCGGAAAATCGTTTTTATAGATATAATCTGTATTGCTACAATTCTCACTTCAGGATGTACTGAGAAAGACATTGAATGCCTTCTCTGTCCACCATGTGACCATTTCTCCTCAGTCAGCACGCCATAAAGTGACTGCTATGGTATTCTGTCATCAGACATTCATCTGATACTTTTTATACTAATTTTACAGTTTAAGGCCTTTGATAAGGCGTCAGGGAGAAGAGGAGAATGGGGTTGAGAGGGAGAACTAGATCAGCCACGATCGAATGGCGGAGCAGACTCGATGGACTGAATGGCTTCATTTTGTTCCTATGGCTTATGATCTTATGACATTTGCTGCCAACCTGGTCTATGATTCTCTCAACAGTGTGTAAATGTTGAGGAGGTCTTTACACTCGGAGGATGGTGAATCTTTGGAATTCATTGCCACCGAAGATTGTGGAGGCTAAATCAATGGATATTTTTTAATTCAGAGTTGGGTAGATTCTTGATTAGTATGGTTTTCAGGGGGTATGGGGAGAAGGCAAGAGAATGGGGTTAAGAGGGAAAGGTAGATCAGCCATGATTGAATGGTGGGGAGGACTTGATGGGCTGAATGGCCTATGACTTACGACCTTATGACAGTTATGAATGGCAAATTGCTTGGGGTATTGACAGACTTGGTGAAACATGAGGGAGCATTGGGCAAGTCAAGCTCCAACTCTGAATGAAGGTTTTTTTAGTTTGGAGATGCAGCATGGAAACTGACCCTTTGGCCGTCCTTTCTGCTCCTATCACTTATGGACATGAGGTTTTTTGGGACAGAATCTGTGACTGGCTTCTCAGTCCTGCTCTCTCTTCCTGGGTCTGAGATTATAAAGATCTGAACTCCCAGCAGAATTCCCCTCATCGAGTGGGAAAGCCCAAGGAATGGAAGAAGCCCTTCATTCTTACAATGAAAAAAAAACGGGGAATCCAAGGATGATTTTAAATGGAAATCCTGCCCAGCCAATCAGAATCATTACTCGGTAGAAGATCGTGCTTTTCACAGAGAAGTATAGGTGTGGATGTAAAAAGGGGAGCCTGGCTCCATGTTACAGAGGGACAGCTTTGTCTCTGTGGTTATATTCCCTCAGTGCTTGTAGTTAAGTCGGAAGAGTGAAGTCCTTCAGGGGACACGAGCCATGCTCCTCTGCAGCTTTCAGCAAGTGGCAAGTCAGACAGAAGCCAACTATGGTGATCTCAATGAAGGTTCAGTTCGACCCCTAATCCCCTGATTCTCAGTCTGAACAAGGGTCTCGACCCAAAATGTTATCTATTCCTTCTCTCCAGAGATGCTGCCTGTCCCGCTGAGTTACTCCAGCATCTTGCGTCTATCTTTAATTTAGCTTAATTCAGTTTAATTTAGTTTAGTTTAGTTTAGTTTAGTTTCATTTAGATACGTTTAGTTTAATTTAGATAAGTTTAGTTTAGAGATACTGTGTGGGAACAGGCCTCTTGGCTCACCGAGTCCACACTGACCAGTGATCAACTGTACACTACTTCTATGTTATCCCACTTTTGCATCTGATACACCAAGGGCAAAATTACAGAAGCCAATTTACCTAAAAAATATGCACGTCTTTGGAATGTGTGAAGAAACCGGAGAAAACCCACACTGTCACAGGGAGAACGTACAAACTCAGTACAGAAAGCACCCTTAGTCAGGATCAAACCCAGGTGTCTGGCGCTGTAAGCCAGCAGCTCCAGCGCTGCGCCACAGTGCTACCCAGGGAGGTGGTTGCCTAAATCCTGACATGCTCAGCTTTCCAAACTTTCTGTTGCTATGAAGAGTAGATTGCTGCCAGCAAGTGTTATTTTGGTGTTTTTTCCATGATTAACCATATAACCATATAACCATATAAGAATTACAGCACGGAAACAGGCCTACTCGGCCCTTCCAGTCCGTGCCGACCATTTATTTTCCCCTTGTCCCATCTACCTGCACTCAGACCATACCCCTCCATTCCCTTCCCGTCCATATACCTATCCACTTTACTTTTAAATGTTAAAATCGATCCTGCCTCCGCCACTTCTGCAGGAAGACCATTCCACACAGCCACCACTCTCTGAGTAAAGAAGTTCCCCCTCATGTTACCCCTAAACTTCTGTCCCTTCATTCTCATGTCATGCCCTCTTGTTTGAATCTTCCCTACCCTTAATGGGAAAAGCTTATCCACGTCAACTCTGTCTATCCCTTTCATCATTTTAAAGACCTCAATCAAGTCCCCTCTTAACCTTCTGCGCTCCAAAGAATAAAGACCTAACTTGTTCAACCTTTCTCTGTAACTTAGTTGCTGGAACCCAGGCAACATTCTAGTAAATCTCCTCTGTGCTCTCTCTATTTTGTTGACATCCTTCCTATAATTAGGCGGTCAAAATTGTACACCATACTCCAGAATTGGTCTTACCAATGCCTTGTACAATTTTAACATTACTTCCCTACTCCTATATTCAATGCTCTGATTTATAAAGCATCGTATGTGATTATTTTGATGAGTATTCAGTGTAGGAAGGAACTGCAAATGCTGGTTTACACTGAAGATAGACACAAAAAGCTGAAGTAGCTCAGTGGGACAGGGATCACCTCTAGAGAGAAGGAATGGGTGACATTTTGGGTCGAGTTCAGACTGAATGTCAGGGGAGCGGGAAACTAGAGATATGTAAGGGTACAAAAAGAATGTAACGTGAGAAAAGGACAGATGAAAGCAGACGATGTGCAAGGAAATGAAGAATGGTTCACTGTTGGCTGAGGGGAAGGTGACAACGAGGCATACAATCAGTAAAATGTAACCAGGAGGACGGTGAAACTAGTCGGAGAACTAGGGTGTGGGAGGGATGGAGAGAGACGGAAAGCAAGGGTTATGAAGTTAGATGAATGATCAGCCATGATGTTATTTAATGGGGGGGAAAGACATGTAGACTGCAGCAGTTATTTCTAATATCTTATGTGTCTTACCACATTAAACTGTCCTTTCCTTCAGCTACATACCTGAGTCTCTGCAATGCACTAGTTTTGCACACAGACACACATACGTCGGTGCCCTAGAATTTCAACGGACCAGTAGAAACAGGATGAGTCCTGACCCGAAAAGGCACCTATCCATTTTCTCAATTCAATTCAATGACTCAATAATATTTAATTGTCATATGTACCTAGGTACAGTGAAACTCTTTATCTTTACATACACGGTCACGGTGGCGCAGCAGTAGAGTTGCTGCCTTACAGCGAATGCAGCGCCGGAGACCTGGGTTCGATCACGACTACTGGTGCTGTCTGTACGGAGTTTGTACGTTCTCCCCGTGATATGCGTGGGTTTTCTCTAAGATCTTCGGTTTCCTCCCACACTCCAAAGACGTACAGGTTTGTAGGTTAATTGGCTTGGTAAATGTTAAAATTGTCCCTAGTGGGTGTAGGCAAGTGTTAATGTGCAGGGATCAATCGCTAGTTGGCGCAGACCCGGTGGGCCGAAGGGCCTGTTGCCGCGCTGTATCTCTAAACTGAACTAAACTAATACCCAAAGTACGCAAAGAGTCCTTTCTAGCGCAGAGAATACGCAAAAAATATGCAAAGGGCATCTGGTGCCGACAAAGTTACAACAGTACTCATTAGAGTCCTGATAAGAACCAGTGATGCTGCCTGACCCATTGTTACTCCAGCATTTTATGTCTATTTCTTTGTATAAACCAGCATTTGCAGTTGCTTTACATTACATTTTATGACATATGTCTACAAACTGGAAAACAATGGTTAAAAATATTGTCTTAGAAGAAACAGAGACATAGAGGTAAATCTTTAATTCCAGTTTTGTCAATCGTTCTCCAGTAAACACTGACTCATGTTCGGGCTCTTCCCACAATCCACAGTAGTATTCACAGTCTAGACAATTAGTATTATTCCTTTGTCAACCCAGACATTAGATGAGCTGGAAGTTAATCTTTGTGTTTGGTAGTCTAAACAAAAGCTGGAAACTCATTGTTCTTTTTACCAGAACCAAATGTCAGCAATGGAAATTAGGAAATCCAACTGAATATTATTGTTTATAGTGAAGAGGACGGAACAGAGAAGCGCGGACGTTAATGCTTCAGTTCTGCAGGGCATTGGTGAAGACACAATGGTTGTGGAGAGAAGGCAGGAGAATGGAGTTAAGAGGGAAAGATAGATGGGCCAAGATTGAATGGTGGAGTAGACTTGATGGGCTGAATGGTCTCATATTTCGCTTGGGTAATTTACACCCCAGCGGTATGAACATTGACTTCTCCAATTTCAGGTGGTCCTTGTTTTCTCCCTCCTTCCCCTCCCCTTCCCAGCTCTCCCACAGCCTGCTGTCTCCGCCTCTTCCTTTCTTCTTCCCGACCCCACCCACACCCCCACATCAGTATGAAGAAGGGTCTCGACCCGAAACGTCACCTATTCCTTCGCTCCATAGATGCTGCCTCACCCGCTGAGTTTCTCCAGCATTTTTGTCTACCTTTTTGATTTTCCCAGCATCTGCAGTTCTTTCTTAAATAATTAATTATGCTCCTATCAGTTGTGATCAACTGGAGTCCTCGTGTCATGGTGCTGAGTTTAGTTTGGTTAGGAGATACAGCATGGAAGCAAGCACTTCGGTCCACCAACAATCACCCTTCACTGGCTCTATCCTGCACCCTATGTGGGGGGAATCCTGTGCATCCAGTAGAGGTGATTGCTGGTCGGCGTGGATTTGGTGGGCCGATGGGACTGTTTCTGTGCTTCGTTTTTAGCTTAAAGATACAGCACAGAAAAAGGCCCATCCGTGCGGACCAGCAATCCCCGGAAACTAACACTATCCTACACACACTAGGGACAATTTGCAATTATACCAAGCCAATTAACCTACAAACCCGTACGTCTTTGGAGTGAGGGGGGAAACCGGACTTCCGGAGAAAATCTACATAGGTCACGGGGAGAACGTACAAACTCCGTACAGACGGAACTTGTAGTCAGGATTGAACCCGGGTCTCTGGCACTGTACGGTTGCAACGCTACCGCTGCGCCACCGTGCCACCCGTGCTATATCCCTGAAACTATAACACCTGGTAAAAGTTAGTGCCTGAGCTCACAAGGCACATTTGTAAATTATTGGTCAGCAGGCCGGCAGTCTTTTTATCGGTGCAACTTATTCATCACCACCAATCATTTATCTCGGCACCCCGACAAAGCCACGACAAACTCCTCTCAATGTTCCAAACCGCGCGTTGAGGGGGCGGGACCCAACGGGTCCCACTTGGTCCAGTAACCACCATAGCTACTCATGTTATCACATTGTGTGCCATGTCAATAGCAAATACATTTGTGGCATTAATCCTGAGAACGTTAATGTAATTTAGTCATAGAGCTTATAGTGGAGTGGTAAGAATAACTGCGGAAGAATAACAATGGCAGAGCGAGTAGAGCCACTGCCTCACGGCACCAGAGACACGAGTTTGATCCTGGTCTCGGGTGCTGTCTGTGTGGAGTTTGCATGTTCTCCCTGTGACTGCCCCAGTTTCCTCCCACATCCCAAAGGCGTGCGGGTCTGTGGGTTAATTTACCTCTGTATAGAGTGGAGGTGGATGAGGGATAACATGGAACTAGTGTGAATGGGTGATTGATAGCCAGCATGGACTTAGTGGGCTGAAGGACTTGTTTGCATGCTGTATCTTTCAATCAATCAATCAATGTTATTTAATGATTGAGCTGCCAATTCACATTCTATGGCTGAAAATATATTTTCTACTTTTTGAAGTCCACTCCTGCCTTTCTGTTTGATTATTAAATTGAATAATAACATGCCTCTATTCCCATATTTCTAAGTCCTGTTGTGTCGAACTGATTTGTGTTACATTTATCCTGCCATGTAATATTTACTATATCACGCACGATACATCTCATTATAACCCACAGTGTTTGGCTTCCAAGAACCATATCACAATGTGGATGAGCCGTATAAAAAGGCCACGACTACTATTAATGCCACTTTTCTCTCTGCAGCCCATTAATATATTACATGATTTTTAGCTACGGCAAAATCAGTACAGCAAATCTGCCAGCACTGATTTTTTCTTTCACAGTTTACTGTTGCCATTGCCAAATGGTGCATTCTGCTCTGCTGCTTCATTTCTGGTACATATTGCACATATTACACAGTGCAATAGAGAAACAAAGAAATAAACAAAGAAATGTTCAATAATCTCGTTAGTGGTAAATATACCACAGAACAAGGAATTTAGCCGATTGATTGATTCTCTATTATCACACGTGACGTGTCACAGTGAAAGTCGCTGTTTTGCAAACCATTCCCAAAGTGTGCAAAGAGTCGCCATTTGTAATTTTTTATTTAGTTTAGTTCAGAGGTTCAGCGCGGAAACAGGCCCTTCGGCCCACCGGGTCCGCGCCGACCAGCGATCCCCGCACATTAACACTATCCTACACCCACTAGGGACAATATTTATATTTACCAAGCCAATTCACCTAAAAAACATGTACGTCTTTGGAGTGCGGGAGGAAACCGAAGATCTCGGAGAAAACGCACGCAGGTCACAGGGAGAACACACAAACTCCGTAGAGACAGCACCGTAGTCGGGATCGAACCTGGGTCTCTGGTGCTACATTCACTGTCATAGCTCTGTCCCACGGTACGAGTTCATTCCAAAAGCACTCCCGAGTTTTAAAAAAATTAAACTCGTGGTAAGCACGGGGAATAAATGTAGCGGGTACGTCGGAGCTCGGGGACGTCTCTTAGCGGCTCGTACAGCTAACGGCAGGTCCTTGGGAAGACTCACTAATGGCAGAAGCACGGGAAGACTCGTGAAGATTTTTCAACATGTTGAAAAATGTCCACGAGAGCCCCGAGTACCGTCGAGTGGCCATTACCGTAAATCTCCGAGTTGGAATCAAGGCAAACTCGGGAGAGCTCTTGGAATGAACTCGTACCGTGGGACAGGGCTTTAAGGCAGCAACTCTACCGCTGCGCCACCGTGACTCCCCTAATGTGCTGACAAAGTAACAAGTGTTCAGTCTAGTCCACAGTAGTCCCTCTTAGTTCTCTCGCCGCCTCCCACCCCCCGCCACCGCCCCCTCCGCCTCATGCTGGGTCCCTGTTTGTTCTTGGCGGCCTGACCTCGACCAATGTCTGACACCCACCTCCTGTTTGACCTCCGCGGTTGGCACCCACACGATGTGACTAGTAGAATGGATAAGGGAGAACCAGTGGATGTGTTATATCTGCACTTTCAGAAGGCTTTCCACAAGGTCCCACATAAGAGATTAGTATAAAAACTTAAAGCACATGGTATTGGGGATTCAGCATTGATGTGGATAGAGAATTGGCTGGCAGACAGGAAGCAAAGAGTAGGAGTAAACAGGTCATTTTTAGAGTGGCAGGCAGTGACTAGTGGGGTACCGCAAGGCTCAGTGCTGGGACCCCAGCTCTTTACAATATATATTAATGATCTGGATGAGGGAATTGAATGCAACATCTCCACGTTTGCGGATGACACAAAGCTGGAGGGCAGTGTTAGCTGTGAGGAGGATGCTAGGAGGCTGCAGGGTGACGAATAGGTTGGGTGAATGGGCAAATGCATGGCAGATGCAGTATAATGTGGATAAATGTGAGGTTGTCCACTTTGGCGGCAAGAACAGGAGGGCAGACTTTTATCTGAATGGTGGCCAATTAGGAAAAGGGGAGATGCAACGAGACCTGGGTGTCATGGTACACCAGTCATTGAAGGTAGGCATGCAGGTGCAGCAGGCAGTGAAGAAAGCGAATGGTATGTTAGCATTCAATGCAAAAGGATTTGAGTACAAGAGCAGGGAGGTTCTACTGCAGTTGTACAGGGTCTTAGTGAGGCCACACCTGGAGTATTGCGTACAGTTTTGGTCTCCTAATCTGAGGAAAGACATTCTTGCCATAGAGGGAGTACAGAGAAGGTTCACCAGACTGATTCCTGGGATGGCAGGACTTCCATATGAAGAAAGACTGGATAGACTCGGCTTGTACTCGCTTGAATTTAGGAGATTGAAGGGGGATCTTATAGAAACTTACAAAATTCTTAAGGGGTTGGACAGGCTAGATGCAGGAAGATTGTTCCCGATGTTGGGGAACTCCAGAACAAGGGGTCACAGTTTAAGGATAAGGGGAAGTCTTTTAGGACCGAGATAAGAAGATCATTTTTCACACAGAGAGTGGTGAGTGTGGAATTCTCTGCCACAGAAGGTAGTTGAGGCCAGTTCATTGGCTATATTTAAGAGGGAGTTAGATGTGGCCCTTGTGGCGAAAGGGATCAGGGGGTATGGAGAGAAGGCAGGTACAGGATACTGAGTTGGATGATCAGCCATGATCATATTGAATGGTGGTGCAGGCTCGAAGGGCCGAATGTCCTACTCCTGCGCCTATTTTCTATGATTCTATGGTTCTATGAAGCCAACTCTGTCTCCTTCGGACGCGAACATTAATTTTTGTTCTCAATGTATTCAGAGGCATGACTTCCACAGCCCCCTGGGGTAGAGAATTCCTAACTCTCACAGCACGTGAGCTGAAGTGTGACTAGCTTTAGAATCTTCAGCCAAGGGAAACATGTTATAACTATCATACTCCCATAAAATTGCACACATGTCAATTAAATCATGAAGACAGCACAGTGGCACAGCAGCAGAGTTACTGCCTTACAGCACCAGAGATCTGGGTTCAATTATGATTACGGGTGCTGTCTGTGGAGAGTTTGTACGTTCTCCCCGTGACCTGCATGGGTTTTCCCCGAGAGCTTCGGTTTCTTCCCACACTCCAAAGATGCACAGGTTTGTAGGTTGATTGGCTTCAATAAAATTGTAAATTGTCTCTAGTGAGTCGGATAGTGCTATTGCACTGGGCGATCGCTGGTCGGCATGGACTCGGTGGGCCGAAGGGCCTGTTTCCATGCTGTACCTCTGAAGACTAAATCAGACACGTTAGAATAAGATCTTCCATTTTCAATCTTCTAAATTCAATGAAATATAAAAGTAGCCCTCTCAATCTCTATTCATCCAGTGTTTATTCCCCCACACCACAGAATATTCTGACTTTTAAATCAAACCTATCTCTGATTTTGGTGAGTCATTTATTTTGCAAATGCTTTGGGTAAAATGCCTGTTGTACCTTTAGCATTTTCCTTATTTTTCTCCTAGGTCAGTTTGGGGGGAGTTCCCCCCCTCCGCGCCACGAGTACCATGTAATCCCGTGCTACCTGCTCCATGGTCGGATAGTCGGCAACTAAACCTTCTCTCCCACCTGGTTTGCCAGGTGAGGATGGGGCTGTGGACACCCAGCAACAAGACCTGTCAAAGGGCGGATCAGCTCCTAGTGAGTCAACGGCCATCTACACTTCAGTAGAAGTTGCGATCACTGTCGTACATAGCATGGTGTGGCACCGTGCCCGTTGATCTTTTCAACGATGATGATGATGATGATGATAATGTCACCTTGCCCGTAATATTACCTTGGCTAAACTCTCCATTACTTCCTCATGTTAATCCAGATTGTCAATGAGCCTTATGTTCCCCCCCTCTGCCCTGTGGCCCAGCTGGATTCGCACACATGCGTAAGGGTGTCAGGGGCCATGGGGAGAAGGCTGGAGAATGGGGTTGAGCGGGAGAGATAGATCAGCCATGATTGAATGGTGAAGGATGTTTGATGGTTAAGTGGCCTAAATCTGCTCCTAGAACAAGAATTTATGAGCATGTCTCCTGCTTCCCCCTCGCCCACTCCCGTCCACTTCCACTTGTAGTCATTCCTCTGGCTTCACAATTTTCACCTCTTCTATCCCTCTATCTCACACTGTCCACATCTTCCCATCAAAACCATCCCACGCCTGTATCCACCTGTAACTTGCCAAGATTTGTCCTGTCCCACCTCTGTTCCACCCTCCCCCCCCCCCCCCCCCAACCCCGACACCACAATCATCTGTCTGAAGAGGAATTCTGAAGCAAAATTCAAGAGAGTATTCAAGAGAGTTGGATATACCGTAGCTCAAGGGAATCAAGGGATTTGGGGAGAAAGCAGGAATGGGGTACTGATTCTGGATGATCAGCCATGATCATATGGTGGTGCTGGCTTGAAGGCCTACTCCGGCACCTATTTCCTATGTTTCTATGTTTCTAAAAGATGACCTATCCATGTTCTCCAGAAATGAGATACTCCAGCAGTATACGTCTTTTTCTTATAAACCAGCATCTGCTGTTCCTCGTGTCTCCACTATTCTTTTTATGGCCTTGAGTTTATTCCTGCTGTTATTGAGTTTACTTTGTCCTCAATCCAAACCCTCCTGCACCTCAACAACCTCATTACTTAAAAGTCTTAATTAACCTTTTGCTGCATGTGGAGTACAGAGGTCTGGTCTGTGAGGTGGAGAATTCCTGTAGAGGGCAGTCACACAGGGATCATTGCAATCGCTTCCTAGTTTGTGACACTGTGGTCGAAAGGATGATGCAACGCCCGATCAATAAAAGTCACGAAAAGTGATTAGCAAAGGCTTCTAAAGAAAACCCTCTAAAGCATGGACATTTCTGAATAATGATCTGAATTTGTTCCAGTGATTTTTTATAAAGTTTCAGAAATAAACATTTACTTAATGAGTAGAGTACATAGTCATAGTCATATATCAAGGAGACAGGCAGTCCCACCTGCCTGCGTTTGGCCCATATCCCTCTAAAGGGCCTGTCCCACTGTACAAGGTAATTCAAGTGTTCTCCCGAGTTTCCCCTGATTCGAACTCGGAGAATTACGGTAATAGCCGCTCGTAGGTACTCGGAGCTCTCGTGGACATTGTTCAACATGTTGAAAAAACTTCATGAGCTCACCGCGTTTCCCGAGTACCTGCCATAAGCGTTACGAGCCGCTAAGAGACGTCCCGAGCTCCGACGTACTCGCTACGTACATTCTACGTACTTATCACGAGTTTGATTTTTTTTAAACTCGGGAGAGCTCTTGGGTAAACTCGTATAATGGGAGGCCCTTTACAGAGGGATATCTAATCATATCCTTCTAAACCTGACCTATCCGTGTACCAGTCCAAATGTTTTTTAAACATTGTGATACTTGCCTTCCTCAGCTATCTCCTCCAGCAGCTCATTCTTTACCTACCAGCCTTTGTGTAAACAAGTTGCCCCTTAGGTTCCAATTAAACTTTCCCCCCTCAACTTAAACCTATGCCCTCTGGTTCTTGTGTAGGAAGGAACTACAGATGCTGGTCTAAACCGAAGATAGGCACAAAATGCTGAAGTGACCCAGGGGGCAAGCAGCATCTCTGGAGAGAAGGAATGGGCGACGTTTCGGGTCCAGACCCAGTCCGAAGAAGGGTCTCACCCCGAAACGTCACACAATCCTTCTCTCCAGAGATGATGCCTGTCCCCCTGAGTTACTCCAGCATCTTGTGTCCACCCTCTGGTTTTTGATTCCCCTACCCTGGGTAAAAGACTCTGTGCATTTACCCTATCTATTCCTCTTATAATCTTATACAGCTCTATAGGTTCACCCCTCACCCTCCTGCGCTCCAAGGAATAGATCTTATGAATCATTCCATACACCTACCACCCTTTGCTTGAAAATGTTACCCCTCAGTTTCCTATTAAATGTTTCCCCCTCTTACCTTAAACCTATGTCCTTCTGGTTCTCGATTGCCCTACTGCGGGCGAGAGAAACTGTGTGTCTACCCGATCTATTCCTCTCATGATATTGTACACCTCTATGTGATCACCCCTCACCCTCCTGTGGACTGAGCTCCAATGGACTGAGTCCTATACTGCTCAACCTTTCCATATAGCTCAGGGTCCTCCAGTCCTGGCAACATCCTCGTAAAATCTTCTCTGCAATGAATAGAATGTATTTTTAATTAAGGAAAAGAACCATGATAAAATATTAGTAGAAGCCTGTTTGGGGGGAATAACATTGAGAGGAGACCAAGGTAATGCAGGAGATACAGTGCACCAAGATTTTTAATAGACCTTCAATAAGGTGATGGTTGAATAGTAGACTCCTGGATGAAGCTAGAGAATGTGGAGTCAAGGGAGATACCATGGGAGGACAGAAACTCAGCTGCCGAATGAGTAAATAACTGATGATGATGTTCAAGAATAGAAAGTTCATTCAATAGATGGAAGGTGCTAATTGAGGTTGCGTTGAAGAATAAAATTAGAAACCATCTCACAGCATGGCCATAAGACAAAAACAAACTTAAGGCAAACTTAAACAAACTTATCCTTAAGGATAAGGGGGAAATCCTCTAGGACTGAGATGAGGAGGACTTTTTTCACACAGAGAGTGGTGGGTCTCTGGAACTCTCTGCCACAGAGGGTAGTTGAGGCCAGTTCATTGGCTATATTTAATGGGGACTTGGATGTGGCCCTTGTGGCTAAGGGGATCAGAGGGTATGGAGAGAAGGCAGGTACGGGATACTGAGTTGGATGATCAGCCATGATCATATTGAATGGCATTGCAGGCTCGAAGGGCCGAATGGCCTACTCCTGCATCTAATTTCTATGTTTCTATGTTTCTAAACCTTGTATTTTTAGAATTAAAATGTAGAAAACCTATGCTAAATTTATATATTGTCTGTGGTTTGAGCAATATCATGTGCAGTTCTGGAGATAGACACAAAATGCATGAGTAACTCAGCGGGACAGGCAGCACTCAGACTGAAGAAGAGTCTCAACCCGAAACATCACCCATTCCTTCTCTCCAGAGATGCTGCCTCTCCCGTTGAGTTTCTCCATCACTTTGTGTCTATCTTCGGTGTAAACCAGCATCTGCTGTTCCTTCCTACATCTGTGCAGTTCTAGTCTCCATATCTTAGAAAGAATATAGAAACACTGGATAGGATTCGGAATCATTTTGCAAGATGATATTGAAAGTCCAAGGCTATAGAGTATCAGGAGAGAAGGAGGAAAACAGATTCTTTACATCTCCATTAACAATTGAATCTAAATTATTATTTATTTTTTTACTTAGCCTTAAACATAGACCAACAAATGTATTGGTTCCTTAGAAGGGCATCTGATCCATCATTTATGTGCCAGAGCTAGAGCTATAATACAAATCTTATGCTCTTTCCTCTTTAAGGGCGACTCGGTGGCGCAGCGCTAGAGTTGCTGTCTTACAGCATTTACAGTGCCAGAGACCCAGGTTCGATCACAAGTATGGGTGCTGTCTGTGTGGAGTTTGTACGTTCTCCCGTGATTGTGTAGGTTTTCTCTGAGATCGTCGGTTTCCTCCCACACTCCAAATTGGCTTGGTATAAAATGTAAATTGTCCCTGGTGTGTGTAGGATAATGTTAATGTGTGTAGATCGCTGGTTGGTGTGGACTCGTCGGGCCGAAGGGCCTGTTTCCGCGCTGTATCTTTGATTCAGAAACTAAAACCTAAAACCTACATGGTAATGTTTTACTTAGATTCTCGTTGTTACAATATCTGATAATGGGTTTAACAGCCATTTATCACTTATCGCCCATGAAAATAACAATCTTAACAAATATTATTTTCAACTTTCCACAAGGTAACGTAAGATTTAGGAAATTTCCCAAATTTGAGCATAAAAAGAAGGATTAAATTAGCAGGTCATCAAATAAGCAACAAGTGGCAGAAAGAACAGGAATGTGCTGAATCAAATATATTGTACGGGTTTAAAAGAAAACATATTTATTTAGTTCCTTTCACAGTAGGAGGGAAACCCATATGGTGACCAGAACTGCACACAATATTCAACGTGTTCAACACAGTATTGCTGTCTTGAGTACTGTTCAAATGGCGTTACTGTTAAAGTTAAAGAAGCTTGACTGATGGTTAAGTCTCACAAGCAACATAATGTCCAGGAAATCGTTCACAAAAGTATCTGAAGAAGTCTCGACCCAAAACTCACCCATTCTTCCTTCTCTCCAGAGATGGTGTCTGTTCCGCTGAGTTATTCCAGCATTTTACGTCGGTCTTTGGTGTTAAAACCAGCATCTGCAGTTCCTTTGTACACAAAACTATCAGTTACAGGTCAGAAGACCAGTTTGATTTCTCCGGCCCTGCTTGGAACATTGCCACTGACGGCAGTGGAGGTCAAATCACTGGGTATTTTTAAGGTGGAGATCGACAGATTGTTGATCCATAAGGGCGTCAAAGGTTACTGGGAGAAGGTAGGAGAAGGGGGTTGAGAAGGAAAGATAGATCATCCATGACGGAATGGCAGAGTAGACTCGATGGACCGAATGGCCTGCTTTTTGCTCCTATGACTTATGAATTTATGAACATGTTATATAGAAGGGGTACTGAGTTGCGAAGAGGACATGAAGACACCACAAGAAGATATAGAAAGGTTAGGTACTGTAAGTGATGAAGAGGTGCAATGAATCTTTTTATTTCTACCACCAAGGACACCTACGAGAGAGAAGCGAGTGTCACCAAACTTCTGAATTCTCTGGGGTGGAACCCTCTCCAAGACAGACGTGAAGCTCACCGTTTGACCTGTTTTTACAAAATGTTGGATGGTCAGCTAGACATAGATCACAAGACCTACACCAACCCCAAACCAATTAGGAGCAGACGAGGGCATTCGATCCAATTTGTGGTCCCAGCCATAAAGACAGATGTGTACAGCAATTCGTTCTTCACACGCACTATTAAAGCATGGAATAATCTCCACCAAACCACGGTTGCCCAGCCAGATGCAACTAAATTTAAAGTGGCACTTTCTTCCCAATAACCCTCTCTGGCTAAACCCCTCCCTTCAGCACCTCCAGTTTAAATTCCAGTTGGAATATTTTGGAGGACCAAGTAACCAAGATAGGTTCAATAGCTCTTCTGAAAGGAAGCCCTTACAGGGCTACAGGACCTCAGTGCCTCCTCAAGGTTCAGTAGTGGGATTTGAAACCACAAATCACCAACTCAGGCAAGACCAACTAGCTAAGCCAGAGATAAAACAGTTGCCCTCTGGCTTCTGACTCCAATATTCTAAATGCCAATATGCTGTCTTAATGTTAAAACCTTAATATTATTGCTTGAAAGATTAGTTTTCTTTAGGATGCAAGGACCTGCAGATGCTGGTTTACAAAAAAATAAGACGCAACATGCTGGAGTAAATCAATGGATTATGCAGCATATCTGAAGGGCATGGATTTGCCAGAATATAATTATAGACATGGATAACATATAATAAATTAAAATTTAAAAAAATTAATAACCATATATTTGTGGAACTGTCCCAACCTTAAAAATCATGTATCATGTCCTTCAGAGATGCTGCCTGACCCACTGAGTTACGCCAGCATTTTGTGCCTTTATCAATTTTCCTTTTGTGATTCAATAAGTTCAAAAGATTAATTGCAGAGTTTTCATAGAAGGCAAAACAAGAAACTGTAGAAAACAAAATGGATTGAGGAAACATTTGGGTCAAAATTAGTATTAGGGAGAAAACAGTAGGGGAAAAAAGAGAAAAACGGCACAGTGGCGCAGCGGTAGAGCTACTGCCCGCAGCGCCAGAGGCCTCAGTTTGATCCTGACTGCGGGTGCATTACTATGTGGAGTTTGTACGTCTTCCCTCTGACCTACGTGGGTTTTCTACGAGATCTTCGGTTTTCTCCCACACTCCAAAGACACGCGAGTTTGTTGGTTAATTGGCATGGAATAAATGTGTCAATGTAAAATTATCCCTAGTGTGTGCAGCGAGTATCGCTGGTCAGCGCGGGCTCGGTGGGCCGAAGGGCCTGTTTCCCGTGCTGTATCTCTAAATTAACCTAGTTTGAGTGGGGTTTATAATGTTCTTTAATTACACGAGTAGAGGAATATAAAAGATAGAACATTGTTATACACTCTAGTGTAGGATAAATTACAGGAACATCATGAATCAGTGTTTCTTGTCTATTTAATGGCCCTGCAACTTCTTCATCGGGATAAAGAGTTAAAAAAAAATCAATTTGATTGCAGCCACCAAGATATTAAATCAGCACAATTAAAGCTGATGTTTGGTTATTTAAAAGGTTGTTAAAGCTTGCCACAATGATTGTACAATCTGCAGTTTATAGTCCATGATTCATTACTGCTGTTTGGAGGGACAAGAGGAAGAATGAGCTTCAAGGTTATTTTCCATTCAAGGGATCAAGCAACACATTGTTCGTGTTCTTAGAATATTTTTAGCATTCTCCTGCTACATGTTGAAATTTGTTATTAGGCAATGTGCAGGAAGGAACTGCAGACACTGGTTATGCACTGAAGATAGAAACAAAATGCTGGAGTAAGTCAGCGGGTCAGGCAGCATCACTGGAGAGAAGGAATTGGTGACGTTTCTGGGCGAGACCCTTCTTCAGACTTGAGGAGATTTCGCAGTACATAAGGTCATAAGGTGATAAGTGATAGGAGCAGCATTAGTCCATTCGGCCAATCTAGTCCGCCATTCAAACGTCTAACTCTCCCTCCTAACCCCATTCTCCTGCCTTCTCCCCATTGCCCCTGACATCCATACTAATCAAATCAGTACATCTTTGGTGTGTCTATCTTCGGTGTATAACCAACATCTGCAGTTTCTTCCTATACATTTTGTCTGCTCCACTGCGAAATCTCCTCAAGTCTGAAGAAGGGTCTCGACTCGAAACGTCGCCCATTCCTTCTCTCCAGAGATGCTGCCTGACCCGCTGAGTTACTCCAGCATTTTGTGTCTATCTTCAGATGTTTAATAACAATCTCGGATCTAAAATTATTTTTGACAGATGAATTTACTCTTAATGTCAGACCATCCTTTGCGAACAGCTTTTCTAGAGTTAGAGCTGCAGCTCGCCTGCAGTCCGTCTGTTTTTTCTTTTTTTTGTTGTTTTCTTGTCTTGTTTTAGCGTGTTAATTTGAGTTAGTATGTTGTTTATGTGTGTGGGAGGGGTGGGAGAAACGTTTTAGTCTCTTCCTTCGGGGGGACGCGACTTTTCTTGTCGTATCCGCCATCTCCGTCTCCGTCTGCACTGAGGCCTAATGGCGGAGCCAACTGCGACCGACCTCAAGGCTCCGGAGGCAGAGCCAGCCAGGACTTAGCAGCGCGGGACTGGCCGACTTGGGGGCTGTGGTGGGTTCAGGCATTCCGGCGTTCCGGCGGCCCGACTCGGAGCTGTGGTGGCTTTCCGGTGGCGGCGGCGGCGACTTCGGAGGTTCAGCTGTGGGCCCAGTGGACGACATCGTCGGGAGCTCGCAGGTGACAGGTTGGTGAATTGTTTTTCCGGAGCTCCCGCGGCAACAGCTGCGTCCGCTGGACTGGAGGGCGGCAGCTTCGGCAGCTTCGACCGCCCCGGGCCGCGGAGTTGAACCGGCCCGTTCACGGAGCGCGGTTCAGCCGTGGGACTTACTTATATCACCCGGTGCGGTCACAACATCGGAGGCCTGGGTCGCCTCAGCGCAAAGGAAGAGGAATAACAAGAAGGAAAGAGACAAAGACTTAAGATTTTGCCTTCCATCACAGTGAGGAGGTGTCTGGTGAACTCACTGTGGTGGGTGTTAAATATGTCTTTATTGTGTGTTTTGTTATTTACTATATGTATGACTGCAAGGCAACAACATTTCGTTCAGACCGAAAGGTCTGAATGACAATAAAGTTTCCATGATTCCAAGTGTAAACTTTAAAATAAGCTTTACGCAAAGTTAAAAAAATTCAGATTTCAACATCTCGACGATATAAACTGCTGAGGATTGGATATGACAATACTTCTATTTTATTATTCATCATTAAGGGAGCTATTTTCAAGGAGGATGAAACAAGTACTAAGCTAGTGTTGTCCGAATAATGATCCAATGGTACTTTATTGTCAATAGACGATAGACAATAGACAATAGGTGCAGGAGTAGGCCATTTGGCCCTTCGAGCCAGCATTGCCATTCACTGTGATCATGGCTATTCATCCACAATCAGTATCCCGTTCCTGCCTTCTCCCCATATCCCTTGACTCCACAATCTTTAAGAGCTCTATCTAACTCTCTCTTGAAAGCATCCAGAGAATCGGCCTCCACTGCCTTCTGAGGCAGAGAATTCCTCAGATTCACAACTCTCTGGATGAAAACATTTTTCCTCATCTAAATGGCCTACCCCGTATTCTTCAACGTTGGCCCCTGGTTCTGGATTCCCCCAACAACTGGAACATGTTTCCTGCCTCTGGCATGTCCAATCCCTTAATAATCTTATATATTTCAATAAGATATCCTCTCATCCTTCTATATTCCAGTGTATACAAGCCCAGTCGCTTCATCCTTTTAACATATGACAGTCCCGCCATCCCGGAAATTACCGTCATGAACCTACACTGCGCTCCCTCAATAGCAAGAATGTCCTTCCTCAAATTTGGAGACCAAAACTGCACACAATACTCCAGGTCCATGCTGCACAGTCTGAAGAAGGGTCTCAACCAGAAACGTCACTAATTCCTTCTCTCCATAGATGCTGCCTCACCCGCTGAGTTTCTCCAGCATTTTTTATCTACTCACAATACTCCAGGTGTGGTCTCTCCAAGGCCCTGTACAACAGCAGAAGGACCTCTTTGCACCTATACTCAACTCCTCTTGTTATGTAGGCCAACATGCCATTAGCTTTCTTCACTGCCTGTTGTACCTGCATGTTTACTTTCAGTCACAGTCACTTACTGTCACATGTGTACCTAAGTATACAGTTCAGTAACAATCTTACTATACATTAGGCACAATCATACTTAACTCCAAGAGTGTAAGATAGAAGATTAAACTGAGACAGCACACAAGAGTCGTCATGTCTTCAGTGCCATTTGTAATTTCCAAGTCTAGAGTTGTTAAAAATGTTAGCGCTTTAGCTGGGCCACACAGGCCCGTTGTCCTGGCAGCAGCACTGGGTAGGTGTTACAGGGGTCAGCCTGTTTAAACTTGTGCCTGTTTACATGTCCAGTAGCAGCCAGCAGTTTTGGGTCTGATTGAAGGTACTCGGAGATGCCAAACCGAAGACCAGCAAGTGTAGGACTCAAGTGTAGCAAGCTCTGATCAACAGGGTTTGTAAGTGGCGAGGAATCTGCACTTGGGCCATGGGCGGTTCCGGAAAGGGAAGTGGAGGGAGGGGG
This sequence comes from Raja brachyura, assembly GCA_963514005.1. The sequence goes on from OY740796.1 coordinate 43,675,342, forward strand.
AATGTCCAAAGGTTGCAGCTGGGGGAGAGGATGGGTTCAGTGGGAGTCCACAGAGCTATGGTGGACACTGGTCTCCCATGCAGGAAGATAGAGACAAAATGCTGGAGTAACTCAGCGGGACAGGCAGCATCTCAGGAGAGAAGGAATGGGTGACATTTCGGGTTGACACCCTTCTTCAGACTGCGAGTCAGGGGAGAGGGCGACATAGAGATATTGAATGATAACCTGCGAAAACACAGAGAGCAGGAGGAATCACAGAGGCGGAGCAGCGAGCGAGGGTGCTGCAGAACTCTCGTCAGAGAGAAGAGGAGAACTTCTTCATAACTTGAGGAGATTTCACCATGCTCTGTGAAGGGATTAAAAAGGAAGGCACTATCGCAAGCCCTGCCTCATGGAATATGGAAAAGCCCAAGCCCACGAACTGCAAGCAATGACAGATAACCAAGTCATGTAAATATTTTAGGGGATTTTTCCACCACATAATTATGTTGAAGAATTAAACATTCATGGCCTGTGAATAGATTCAGTAGCATACGTTTCCGTGACATGATACTGCTACACAGTGATAGCCAGGGATTTATCATTGAGCTGATGTTTTCCCTTAGGTGTGTGGCAATTCCCTCCATACTTGTATGTGTAATTAGAATCAGTGTTCTTGTAATGCAGGTGCATTACATATGATTAATTCAAACTGTTCTTTACCTTCCAGGCACCCATGAAACTACATGGGGGGTTCTGACCTCGTTTAACTCCTTGGTGATTTGACCTCTACTCTCATGCCATAGATAATGGTGATATTTCCTGGGGGTGGGGTGAAGTGTTAACCTTGTACGTAACATTCATTCAACAAACATCACCATGAGATTCTGTATTGTTGCAGACATAAGCTAGTGCTGCCTCCGGGCACACCACAGAATTCCGTTAGAGTGCGTAGCGCTGAGCTGTTTAGTCGTGCCACGTGTTGTGGCCACATGTGCCTGCGCTGGAATTGTTGAGAGTTGAGACGTGCTGAATTGAGAACAGATTGAGGCTGCGCATCTGGGGAATATTTAATACCTACGAGCAGATGTAATCGTCAATGATGGCAAGATGTGCAGAGAGCAAAATGGGGATTTTTAGTTTCCCGTCTTTGGTCGAGGCACCAGCCATTGTTTATGCCGTTAAGGGTTTGTTCGCTCGTGTGTCAGACGATGTAGCTCGATGTTGGCTTCTGTCATCGTCCAATATGTTGACGGAATTGTCGCCCGACGCGTCACTGAGTGCATCGCATCGTCAATCCAGGGATCGCCACGATGATCCCCGTGGTAAGGGTGATCCAGTGGCATTAAAACACATTGGTAACATTGGTCTTTAGCTTTGAAACGTTCAAAGGGGCAGCACGATGGCACAGCGGTAGAGCTGCTGCCTTACAGCGTCAGAGACCCAGGTTCTATCCTGACTACGGGTGCTGTCCGTGTGGAGTTTGTACGTCATCCCTGTGCCCTGCGTGGGTTTTCACCGGGAGCTCCAGTTTCCTCCGGTTTTTCCGGGGGAAAGTTGAGAAAATAAATGGAGTCCTTGAATCTACTTTAAAAAGTTTGTTCTGCCCTGAACTGACATGACTGAGCTCTGTGTTACATGGGTTATACATCCTTCTTGGACACACACAGAGTCTTTTGCCCAAAGTAGGGGATTGAGGACCAGAGGGCATAGGTTTACGGTGAAAGGGAAAAGATTTAGTAGGAGCTTGAGGGGTGACTTGTTAATACGAAGGGTGGTGGGTGTATGGAACGAGTTGCCAGAAGAGGTAGTTGAGGCAGGTCGTATTGTGACATTTAAGAAACATTTATGCGGGTACATGGATAGGACAGGTTTAGAGGGATATGGACTAAATGTAGGCAGGTAGGACTAGTGTAGATGGGACATATTGGTCAGTAAGGGGAAGTTGGGCTGAAGGGCCTGTTTCCACGCTCTATGACTGCCTGACTCTATAACATGTGCAGTCATTAACAGATCACAGAATTCATTTTATCCCCAACCATAATGGAACATATGCAGTACTTTACCAAGGAAAATAATATCATATGCACCAGGCGTTAATTAACTGTAATATACATGTCATGTTTCTTTTGTAAAATATAGTTATGATTCTATTTGCTGTCAGTGCTGCGTTAATTTGGCACAGCAAACGTGGTTTATTGACTTCTTAGTTAATGGTCAACAAGCAGTAGAACCATAATGTGGGCCATAATCAAACTGGTCAAGAACCGCGTAGCTTTTATGGATAGAATTGATTCCTTGTAAGTGGAAAATCCCATTAGATAATTGAATTCAAATGCACCGCACATTTATGAAATCGTTTGCGTGTGGAAAGAATAATGAGCTCTTTTCTCCTCAAGAAATTAGATGTTTTTTGAGTAGCTCCAACTAATCACCTGTGTCAAGGCTAATGGCTTAGATGGGGTCTGAAGCATATTTCTGGTCTTTTGCCACAGGCCTGTCCCATTAAGTCCACTGACTAGGGTGTCCTGTGGTGAAGTATGTTCAATGGACACCTAGGATGAATCTGATTCTGATTACTGTTTGGTGAGCAGATTTCACACAGCACCAGGTACTGGTAGATTCTTAGCTACAATCAATTAAACAGCATGTCCCAAATGCTATCACCATTTTGGCCAGTTTTGTGGCCTCGAGCCTTAGATTAACAATACAATGAGATGTTGTGCTCCTCCTCTCTAAATAAGCCATTGTTATATGATGGCATTGTTATGTGTTCTCCTCATAAAACAAACACCTTATGATTACTGGTCGGTGCAAACTCAGTGGGCCGAAGGGCTTGTTCTGCGTTGTATAACTAAACTAAACTACTGTCCCCTGTAGGAAGGAAATGCAGATGCTGGTTAAACCACTGTCCTGTCCCTCTGTTATCAAGCTTCTGAACGGTCCTTCCATAAGCTAGCGTATTATTCAATTCACCTCTACCCCATTGAAGACATTGGACTTTGCCTATGGAACTGAAGTGCTACAATGTGAGAACTATATTCTGCACTCTGTATCTTCCCCTTTATACATTATACTTAAGTTTGAGCAGATTGGATTTTTGTATGGTACACCTGATTTGTTTGGATAGCATGCAAAATAAAGCTTTTCACTGTACCCCGCTATTTGTGACAATAATAAACTTAAACCTAACTCTAAATCTTCCCTTCTTAAATCTTTACTGCTCCGCATTTTATCACCACTAATACATTGTTTATAAATTGTGCGTCTTTGACCAAATATACCTCTTTCATTAAACATCTTTACTATTACTGTGTAATACCATTATTACTCAGCGCTTTATGTTAAAGATATCCACCATGTACAGATGCATGATCAATGGAATCATGTTTGGCGTAAGATAACCTCCAGTAAAGTCTGATTAAAGATAGTCAAAGGGTCTCCAATCAGGTGGATGGTAGCTCAGGACTGCACATTATTTGGTGATAGGATGGTTCATTTGCATGATAGCAGCTGGCAAGAAACTATCCATGAATCTGGAGGTGAGCGTTTTCACATTTCTGCACCTCTTGCTTGATGGGAGAGGAGGGAGAGTCCAGGGTGAGACTGGTCCTTGATTATACTGGTGGCCTTGCCGAGGCAGAGTGGTGTAGATGGAGTCAATGGAAGTCAAGTTTGGGAAAGACTGTCAAATGTCCTTCCCTGAACGTAAGACCCTGAAGGACTTTCGTGAACCAGATAGATTTTTAGAATAACCGAGTAGTTTATTTTATTGACATTAAATACTCCTGTTATCATGGTGAGATTTGAACGTGCTAGCCTCAAAAAATGATCCAGGCCTCTGGATTTAGTTCCATAAGTTATCCACGGTTCTCATTTGTAAACAGTACGTGAAGCCCTGGGACTGACTGTCTAAGCAACAGGTGAGATTTATCAGCTCTAATGTAGCATTCAAGGCCCCAAGCTCTTCAGTGGTTGAAATGTACATTCAGAAATATATCAGCACACAGACGGACTGGCACAGTGGCGCAGCAGTAGAGTTGCTGCCTTAAGGGCCTGTCCCACTTTCCCGAGCAGCTCACGAATTCTCCCGAGTTCTCCCCTTGATTCAAACTCGGAGAATGTTTGTAACGGGTCGTTAGGAGGCTGTAGAAGTCCGTGGTTAATTTGTCGCGGCTCGTTATGTCAGCCATAGGTACTAGAGGCATCTGCTAAGTCGGGACGTTTTTTTCAGCCTGACAAAAAATGTCCACGAGTAAAACGATAGTCGGGAGGAGGAAAGCTGCAACAGTCAATGCCCCGAGTACCTACGGCTGACGTAACGAGCCGCTACGATATATCTACAGACTCCTACGGACATTCTCCGAATTTGAATCAAAGGGACAACTCGGGAGAATTCGTGAGCAGCTCGGGAAAGTGGGACAGGCCCTTTACAGCGCCAGAGACCCAGGTCTGGTCCTGACTATGGGCGCTGTCTATATGGAGTTTGTAAGCTCGCTACTTGTGTCTGCATGTGTTTTCTCCGGGTGCTCCGGTTTCCTTCCACACTCCTGAGATGCACAGATTTGTATGGTAATTGGCTTGTATAAAACTGTAAATTGTCCCTGGTGTGTAGGATAGTGCTTGTGTACGGGGTGAGCGGCGGTTAGTTCGGACTCGGCGGGCCAAAGTCCTGTTTTTACGCTGTATCTCTAAGGTATAAAGTCTAGAGTCTAAACACACCTCCACAAGCCTGACATAAATATTGGTGAAAGCCTTATAGAAATGACAGATTAAGTAAAGAGGTGCATGTAGTTGTTACATTAAAGTGCAATTATTCTCTGTTCCAATGCTGTATTACAATATACATTGGTTTAACAGTGTAAGGTTTCTAGTCAATGGACCATAATGAGATACTCAACATGATCATCAGGTAGCAAGTGTCCAAATGCTGACAAGGTGCAGCGAAGAAGAGGTATCTCACAATGTGCAGGATTGTGTGGATTGCAGATAAAGTTACGTTGGTGGTGAAAGACTATTTCTAGATGATGGGTTTATTTTGAAGTCACTGATCGAGGAGGGCTGGTCTATCAGCTGCTGGTTAGTAGCTGTGGCCTTTTCCCACGTCAGTTTTGCAAATGATCTTCCGTATCCTCATAAGTGTACAGGTGATAGGAGCAGAATTAGGCCATTCAGCCCATCAAGTCCACTCCGCCATTCAATCATGGCTGATCTATCTCTCTCAAACCCCATTCTCCTGCCTTCTTGCCATAACCCCTGACACCTGTACTATTCTTGCTGGTCCGGTTTCATCCAGTAACTGCTTCTCAGCTCCAGTCAACTCAGGCACTCATGCCCATTGTGAGGCACATCATTCAGAGAGTTTCTGCTGAAGAAACTGGAGCAGGCGTGTGTTCATTCCCATTCCTTTCCAGCTGATTATTGGGACCAGTTTCGATTTGTTGTTAGTCGGAGCTGCCGAGGCATAATCGGACACAAACCCTGCTGCTGGTGTTCATTCTTGGGTCTGCTGCTCTCAGGGAAAGTGTGCAGAGATGTTGTGCTTATAGTGGTGAATCAGTGGAATTCATTGCTACAGACGGCGGGTGGAGGCCAAGTCATTCAGCATTTTCCACTACCTACACACTAGGGGCAAAATTTGCTCAGCGGCCAAATTACCTACAAACCCGCACGTCTTTGGGATGTGGGAGGAAACCCACGAGGTAACAGGGAGGACGTACAGACCCCACACAGCCAGCGCCCGAGGTCAGGATGGAACCTGGGTCTCTGACACTGTGAGGCAGCTGCTCTATCAGCTGCGCCACTGTGCCACCACTTCTGGTAACTTCCTGACACACTTTCTGTACATTGCTTTCATATATTTCTAATAGATCTGAGGAACATGATACATTCACGTGTACACATTATTGCATGGCAAAGTTCATGACCACATACTTATCTATATTGAAATTAATTTGACACTTAGAAATTTGTCCAAATTCCGATATAATCTTCAAGCATGATCCCCCATCCTCTCACCTTAACATGAATTTGTTCACTCTCCGCTCTGTTCTGTATTCCTTCCTGCAGATACATCCTAAATAGGGCAGCACAGTGGCGCATTGGTAGAGTTGCTGCCTTACTGCTCCAGAGACCCATGTTCGATCCCGACTACGGGTGCTGTCTGTATGGAGTTTGTATGTTCTCTTCAAGACAGCGTGGGTTTTCTCCCAGATCTTCGGTTTCCTCCCACACTCCAAACACGTACAGGTTTGTAGGTTAATTGGCTTGGTATAAAGGGCCTGTCCCACTGTACGAGGTAATTCGGAGAATTACGGTAATAGCCGCTCGTAGGTACTCGGGGCTCTCGTGGACATTTTTCAACATGTTGAATAAATTTCACGAGCTTACCGCGTTTCCCAAGTACCTGCGGTTAGCGTTACGAGCCGCTAAGAGACGTCCCGAACTCCGACGTACCCGCTACGTACATTATACGTACTTACCACGAGTTTGATTTTTTTTTAAACTCGGGAGAGCTCTTGGGTAAACTTGTATAGTGGGACAGGTCCTTAAGTGTAAATTGGTCCTAGTGTGTGTAGGATAGTGTTAATGTGCGGGGATCGCTGGTCGGTGCGAACTCAGTGGGCCGAAGGGCCTGTTTCCATGCTGTATCTCTAAATTAAACTGAACTAAGTATAAATCTAACTATAAAACAAACATTTTATAGCTCAAAATACCTCAAATTTTCTCTTTGAGGTATTTCAATAAACAGGTTGAAGTCAACTTTATGCCGACATTATTGCAATGCTGGGTTTAACATGGTGAATATTATGAGGTAGCAACCATTAATGTAGCCCAGATTGAAATGTGATGCAAATGTATTAATCAATGATCCAAAAATAGCAAGTGAAGAAAATTAAACCACTATGTGTGTTAAGAGTCAAACTTCTGACAAGGGTCTCCTTCTTACACTGCTTCCAGCTGCATCCAGTTTACATTGCCATTAAAAATATAAGGGTTTTTTAAAGAAACAAATCCAGAACTTTGATCACAGTTTTTATAACGTTAGATGATTTATATTTCATTTCAGTAAAGTTAATTTAGCCGCCCCAGTTGGTTTAACAAGTAAGTAGGCCTTTGTGGATTCAGGCCATACCTCTCAAGCAAAGAAATAAAAACATCTTGTTTTTAAGCAGGGTCTTTCATGAAATCGGGACTTTCCAAGATGCTTGGCAACCTATATTACGGACACAATTTTCCTTTCTGTGGCTGAAATGGGCGACTCGTTATTTTTGAATCCCAGTCCAAGATTTTTCCTACCAGAGAAAACATTCTGACCATATCCACACTACCAAAACCACTTGGGATCTTATATGTTTCCATAAATAATTTCCCACTCTTTGAAATTCCTGCCCAGGGTACCCAGCCTTTCCTCTTATGTCAACCACTAGTGATCTCACCAATGCTCAACATAACTGAAACAGAACCTCCTCCCAACTTTTATTTTCATTACCTCCAGCAATAAATAACTTTCTCCTGGGTTTCTGAATTACCTGCTAGCTAACCTTTTGTGAACATGCGCTAGTCCATCCAAATCCTGCTGCATTCTCAGAGCTCTGCATCCTCTTGCTATTTCGATAACATGTTTCTTTACCAGTGCAAAATTTGACAGTTTTAAATTTTTTCCACATTACATTCCACTTGTTTGATCTTCCCCATTCACTTATTTATTTAGTTCAGTTTAGTTCCGAGATACAGCACAGAAACAAGCCCTACATCCCACTGAGTCTGCACCGACCGGCGATCCCCGCACATTAAAAATGCCCTACACACAATAGGGATAATTTTACATTTATACCAAGCCAATCAACCTACGTCTTTGGAGTGTTGGAGGAAACCGAAGATCTCAAAGAAAACCCTTGTAGGTCACGGGGAGAACGTACAAACTCTGTACAGGCAAGCACCCGTAGTCAGGATCGAACCCGGGACTCTGGTGCTGTGTGGCAGTAGCTCTACCGCTGCGCCACCATGCTGCCCACTTGGCTCTCCTATATCCTCTTGTGGTGTCTTCATGTCCTCTTCAAAACATATTTTCCCATCGATATAACATCAGTAAATTTAGCAACCTCACCTTTAGCCCCTTCATACAAATTATAGATACAAGATTGTACAAATCCAAGGCTACATTGCCATTCTGTATGGCACAAGAATCATGTACAGTTTTAAAATTAGTGAGTAATAATTCAATATTTTTAATAGGCGTCAATGTGCAATTACTTAAAGTGCCAACAGACTTGTTACTGTTAATGTTCTCAAGGGTCTTCTCTCTACTGATAGTTGAAGGTAGGAAATGTCTTCAGATATTAGGGGCCACACAGTGGCACAACGGTAGAGCTGCTGCCTCGTAGTGCCAGTGACCCGGGCTCGATCCTGACTCCAGGTGCTGTCTGTGTGGAGTTTGCACATTCTCCCCGTGACCACGTCGGTTTTTCCCCAGGTGCTCCAGTTTCCTCCCACTCCCCAAAGGTGTGCGAATTTATAAGTTAATTGGCTTCTGTAAATTTCCCCAAGTGTGTAGGATGCCGAGAACTTGTGTCCAGTGTGATCGATGGTCGGCATGGACCCGGTGGGCCGAAGGGCCTGTATCTGAACTAAATTAAACGAAACCTAACATTGGAAACGTATCATTGATTTAATTTATTTCTTTGCTATATGTAATATATAAACTTCATTTTTATTTATAATTTAAGGATGTTTTAAAATTTGCTTTGAATATGCCTGGAGGAAACCATTTTCTATTCTTGAATTTTCATGTTGAAAACTTAGTAATACTTGGACTACTTTAGAGCATTCATTAATATGTAAAGTGGGTGAGAGTTCAATCCTTGGGTTGGCAGCAGCGAGTTGTATATTTATAGCTATTTCCCCAATGTTTTTGATGTTTTAAATTAGCTAGTAGTTATTTTCTCTGGAACCAAACATCTATAAGGAAAGGCCCAAGGGTTTTAATTTAGGGAGTGATTTAATGCTGCTTATTTAACTATTTATTTTTGAGAGCTTGTATGTATATATTGTGCAAGATACTGCCATGCTCAATCAATGTGATACTTTTAGAGCTAATTGATTCCTGTGACAATGACGTTTGCTCTTTGATATGAATCTAAAGCTCCAGACGTCTAGGTCTTGGAATATTTCTAAGCTGCCTTCGTACATGTGCACAGATTGCAATGTCGTCAGGTTGTATTGAGACAGAGTAAGTACATATCGAAAAGAGGCAGAGTTGAGTTTACAAGAAAACACACTTACTGTTAAATTCTAAGCCTCCAAGCAGCTGATACAACTAAATGTTCCTGTCACATTGCTTGAGGAGAGAGAAACAAGGAACTGCAGACGCTGGTTTACGCAGAAGAACACAAAGTGCCGGAGTAACCCAGCGGGTCAGGCAGCATTTCTGGAGAACATGGATAGGTGATGTTTTGGGGTCAGGACTGATTATAGGTGGAGAGAAAAAGACAACTTTTTCCCAGCTTTCTTCCACCCCCCCCACATAATCAGCCTGAAGAAAGGACTCAAACCAAAACGCCACCTATCCATGTTCTCCATTGATAGAGAAGCTAACACACCGCATAAGTCTATGGTTCAATAGGGCTACAAAACACACACCATGAAAGCTGTCTGCTCCATGCTTAAAGATACATTACACTTTGATTCCATCTATGAAAAGTACCAATGAGTGAGTGCAATGTAATATATAATATACAGAGTTAAAGAATAACGGCTACAAATTTAGGTGTCGTTTAGTTTAGAGATATAGCATGGAAACAGGCTATTTGGCCCACCGAGTCCGTGCCGACCAATGATCACTCCTACACTAACACTACCCTACACACGAGGGACAATTTACAGAGGTCAATTAACCTACAATCCTACACGTCTTCGGAATGTGGGAGGAAACCGGAGCACCCAGAGAAATCCCATGCAGTCACGGGGAGAACATACGAACTCCGTACAGACAGCACCTGTCGTCAGGATGGAACCCGGTTATCTGGCTCTGCAAGGCAGCAACTCGTTCGCCCAAAGGTTAGTTACAGTATCTGCTTTTGATGTCTTCTTGATATCCTAAAGAACATTAATATTGAATCATATAACTATATAACCATATAACAATTACAGCACGGAAACAGGCCTTCTCGGCTCTTCCAGTCCGTGCCGACCATTTATTTTCCCCTAGTCCCATCTACCTGCACTCAGACCATACCCCTCCATTCCCTTCCCGTCCATATACCTATCCACTTTACTTTTAAATGTTAAAATCGATCCTGCCTCCACCACTTCTGCTGGAAGCTCATTCCACACAGCCACCACTCTCTGAGTAAAGAAGTTCCCCCTCATGTTACCCCTAAACTTCTGTCCCTTCATTCTCATGTCATGCCCTCTTGTTTGAATCTTTCCTACCCTCAATTGGAAAAGCTTATCCACGTCAACTCTGTCTATCTCTTTCATCATTTTAAAGACCTCAATCAAGTCCCCCCTTAACCTTCTGCGCTCCAAAGAATAAAGACCTAACTTGTTCAACCTGATGTGGCTGGATTTGAATTCAAGGTTTATCTTTCTTTGTCGGATTTTCTTTGATGTAATTCTTCACTTCCTGATGTCTACACTGAATCCAAATCAGACACAATATCATAAACTGAATTACATCCAGAATTTATTAATCCACCGCAAAAAAAAACAATATCAAGGAATAGAGGCATATTGTTCATATAAAGGTTTTGCCCACTAAATTCAGAAAATACCTGGATTATCGTTTAGTTTAGAGATACAGCACTGAAACAGGCCTTTCGGTTCACCAGGCCCACGGTGGCCTGTGATCCCCGCACACTAACTCCATTCTATATATACTAGGGACAATTTACAATTTTACCAAGCCAATTAACCTACAAACCTGTACGTCTTTGGAGTGTGGGAGGAAACCGGGGCACCTGGAGAAAACCCACTCAGGTCTGAGGTTATGGGGAGAAGGCAGAAAAATGGGGATAGGAGGGAGATATAGATCAGCCATGATTGAATGGCGGAGTAGACTTGATGGGCCAAATGGCCTAATTCCACTCTTATCATTTCAGCAGAGGCAGAACTTCACTTGCAAACTTGCATCTGTAGTACTTTGTGTCTACATGTTCCTCCAAACTGATCTGATCCTCATTTTCAAGGCCACTCCTTGAGAAGGGCGGCAGGGTGCACAGCAGTAGAGTTGCTGCCTTATAGCGCCTGAGATCCAGGTACCATCCTGACTACGGGTGCTACCTGTACGACGCTGGTACGTTTTCCCCGTGACCTGGTGGCCCAGTTTCCTCCCACACTCCAAAGATGTACAAAGATGTAGGCTAATTGGGGTTGGTAAAATTGTAAAATTGCTCCAAGTGTGTGTGGAATAGTGTTAGTGTACGGGGATCACTGGCCTGAACTTGGTGGGCTGACGATTCTGTTTCTGCGTTGTATCTCCAAGCTACACTAAACTAAAAAGATGCCGTGATGTGTGAAGTGCAGCCATTCTGAAATTGTTGCCATCATAAATATCCTCTCTCCCCCCTCATAGGGAATGCTCCTCCATCTCCTCCTTCCTCATATCAGTTCAGTTTAATTTACTGTAACGTGTACCGAGGAACAGTGAAAAGCTTTTGTTGCATGCTATCCTGTCAGCGGAAAGACGATACATGATTACAATCCAGCCATTTACAGTGTATAGATAGATGATAAGGGAATAACATTTAATGCAAGGTGAAGTCAAAGAAAGTCCGAGGGTCACCAATGAGGTATATAGAAGTTCACCACTGCTCTCTAGTTGTGGCAGGATGATTAAAGGCCCTGTCCCACTTACGTGTCCTTGGCACGCTAATAACGCAACCTCGTCGTCGCGTTGAGGTGCACAGGCATCGTGTGGCCGCGCGGGGCCAGTCCCACTGAGAAGCGTAGAGGGGTATTGAGTTGTGCACGATATCGCGCGGAGCTCCGAAATGTTGTTGCAAACAAAATCTTCGCCCGCCACCAGCCTGTTGCGTAACCGACGGCCAAAGTGGGACAGGCCCAAGACCCTGGTGCGACGCAACGTCTCACCTCCAACAGCAGCAGAAGCAGTCAAACGATCGTCGAACTCAGCCTGGGGCTCACGGCCGTTGCGGTCCGGATCTGCCCCCACTTCTACTCCCAGAGCCGGGGCCAAGAAAATTGAAGATAGACACAAAATGCAGGAGTAACTCAGCGGGACCGGCAGCATCTCTGGAGAGAAGCAATGGATGACATTTCGGGTCAAGACCCTTTCTTTCAGACTGAAGAAGGGTCTCGACCTGAAACATCACCCATTCCTTCTCTCCAGAGGTGCTGCCGGTCCCGCTGAGTTACTCCTGCATTTTGCGTCCATCATCAAATGGCGTCACGCGCTCCAGACGGCTGTACGGATGCATCAAGTCGCGCGCGACCTTCGTGGGACCATCACGCCTCAACGCGACCACGAGGTCGCATAATTAGTGTGCCAAGGACACGTAAGTGGGACGGGGCTTAAGTTGCCTGATAACAGCCTAGATGAAACTGTTCCTGAATCCGGAGATGTGCATTTTCACACTTCTATAACTTTTGCCCAATGGGAGAGGGGAGAAGAGGGAGTGGCCAGGGTGCGACTCATGCTGCTGGCCTTGCCGAGGCAGCGTGAGGTGTAAATGGAGTAGATGGAAGGGAGGTTGGTTTGTGCGATGAGCTGGGCTGCGTCCACAACTCGAATCCCCGCGCTACAGCGGCGATGGGAGAGGGTGACCTCTTTCTTCAGACCCTGTAAGCTCAAACGAGAAGTGGGTTGCGCATCAAAGTGTCCTCCAGGTCCCTTTATGTAACGCAGCAGCACACACAGAGATGGACATGCTGACTCCTAATCACACTGAAACACAAGAAAAAAACCATGTCTGAAGATGTGACCCTTTCCTGCATATGGCTGCATGGGGAATGACAACCGATTACTCATTCCAGCAAAAGGCCTGTAAATTTATATGTGTGTGAGATTTGGATTTGGTCTGTAAAGTTAAGATGTATGTGAGATTTGGTAGTGTGCTCTTGACATCTTTCCACATTCAATTTTTATGGGGACATTCTCCTTTCCCATCCATTTCAAATCACAGTCAGAGTGAATGAGAGACAAGGTAGTCATCGCAAATAGTTATAACTTTCCTTGCAGTATTTCACACACGTATAAAGCTTGTCTTAATTAATATAGATGAACATTTAGTGAAGTAAAAGTTACTTTTGTGATAACACCATTTTTACCTGTGCAATATATCCACTTTATTGCCATAATATCAAATTTTTCCTCCTTTGGTCTTGAGATGCTGATTGCAAAGTCAGCATGGTTGGAGCATAAATCAGTAGCTGTAAGTGCAGCATATAGAGTATGGAGAAAGGTTAATGCTGAAACTGCCCATATAATTTCTCTGCGATAGTGATGAGGGCAATCAAAGCAGTCACATTGAACAGTAACTTGGATGGGCTGCTGAGTGTAAAAGATGCCTATCTGCGTCTTTAAATTGAGACAACTGGAATCACGCTTTCCTCTGCCTTCCAGCTCTAGGTTTTCACCTGCAAGGTGCTTCATTTTGTTTATTGTCACGTGTACCGAGGTACAGTGAAAAGCTTTAGTCACATGCTAACCAGTCAGCGGAAAGACAATACATGATTACAATCGATCCATTTACAGTGTACAGATACATGATAAGGGGATAACTTTTAGTGCAAGGTAAAGCCAGCAAAGTCCGGTCAAGGATCATCAAAGAGGTAGATAGTAGTTCAGCACTGCTCTCTGGTTGTGGTAGGATGATTTAGTTGCCTAATAACAGCTGGGAAGAAACTGTCCCTGAATCTGGTTGTGTGCATTTTCACACTTTTATACCTTTTGCCTGAAGGGAGAGGGGAGTGGCCAGGGTCCACGCCCTCTATCAATCGCCCGTTCGCACTAGTTCTGTGTGATCCCACTTTTGCATCCGACATGCACGGGGCAATTTACAGAGGCCAATCGCCTTACAAACCTGCACGTCTCTGGAAAGTGGGAGGAAACCAAAGAAAATCCACGAGGTCACAGGGAGAACATACAAACTCCGCACAGACAGCACCCCTAGGCAGGATCGAACCTGTGTCTCTGGCGCTGTGAGGCAGCAGCTCTACCATTGCGCCACTGTGCCACCCGAACTATCGTGCATCCTATACTATAGCAGCCTAACTACTATATCACCATATGACAAGGGTGTACAGGAACAGAGAAACCTGGGCAAGTTCATGTGAACAGATGCATGAAAGTGGCAATATATAATGGAAGAGCAGTTAGTAAAGCATTTGTGATCCAGGCTTCAGAAACAGAAATACCAAATACAAACATAGGGAAATTAGGTCTTGTAATGCCACAACCCAAATATTGCATCCAGTTTTGGGCACTGTCTTTTAGGATGTGCTTGAAATCTTGCAGATTTTTCAGAATGGTTTCGAAGATGAAAGGTTTTAGTTAAAAGGTTCGGCTAGAGTGGCTTAGATTGGTCTCCCTTGAGGAAAGGCTTTGGGGGCGATTTGATAGAGGTGCACTGGATCATAACAAGTTTATATAAAATAGACAAAGAAACGTTGATGGTACAAGGACAAAGATTTAAGTTTTGGACAAGATATTTTACAGAAAGAGGAATGTTGCTTGTGTGACCTTCTCACCATCAAAGAGACCTACATGAGGTGCTGCCTTAATAAGGCTGCAAGCATCCTCAAGCAAACAGCACCACCCTGGCCACGCTCTCTTTTCTTTTTTTTTTCACTTTAGTCTTCATAGCTTTTACGTATACACAAATAAAACACAAATATAACAACGAAACATACAACATTGCTCTCTTTTCACTCCTGCCATCAGGAAGAAGGCGCAGGAGCCTGAAAACTGGACCATTCAGGTTCAGGAACAGCTTCTTCCCTACAACCATCAGGTTATCGAATACTAGGATCTCCAACTACAAACTTATTCTTCTTTCGTGTCCTTCTTCCATGTTTCAAATGTTGACCTCGCTGTCATCGTCCATCCTGAAAAGGACGCAAGCTTCCGGCGACAATCAGTGGGAGCCATCACTTGTTGCAATAGATGATGGTGGTGGCAGAATTAGCTCAGGATACTTCCAGTTTCCAGCCCCGCGACGTGGACGCTTCTGCTATGGGTCCAACTACAAACTGCCTTGATTTCACCAGGGACTTTGGGCTTTGTTTTGTTTTTTTCGCGCAATATTAAAAAAATGTATTGAACTTTTCTTTAACGTTTGTGCATTATGTTATCTATTGCGTATTGTGTTTACAATCCTGTTGTGCTGCTGCAAGTAAGAATTTCATTGTTCCGTTTCAGTACATATAACAGTAAAACACTCTTGGCTCTCCTGATGTGGTATCTGGAGCACACAGGTGGGGAAAGCTGATTTAAAGCAACTAAAATCGGGTAGGCATTCGATGGAAATTACTTGCAAGGCTACGGGGATAAATTGGATGAATGAAGTTAACTGGATTACACTACAAAACTGGCCTGAGCTCAATAGCCTGAATAATCTCCTTCTGAACTGTAATGACTCAATCCTAATTATTTTTTAAAAGGTCGGGCAGCAGAATAACACTGTGGTAGATTTGTTGCCTCACAGTGCCGGAGACATGGCCGATCCTGACTACGGATGCTGACTGTACGTAGTTTGTACGTTCTCCCTGTGACCTGCGAGGGTTTTCACCGGGTGCTCCGGTTTCCTCTCACATTCCAAAGACATGGCTTCGGTAAAATTGTAAATTATCCCTAGTGTGTGGGATAATGCCAGTGTATGGGATGGTCACTGGTTGGTGTGGACTCGGTAGGCCGAAGGTCCTGTTTCGGGCTGTACCTCTAAAGTCTAAAATAAAGTGTAAACTGAAAATGCAGTCAGGCAGATTTAGTTATCAAATTGGCAAAGTATGGTGCTGAAGTCAGTTGAATCTCCAGCACAAGTGATACAGAATATGAGGGATATAGTTAATGAGAGTCGAGACAAGAATGTTTATTATTGGAACTTGCATCACAAAATATTTAATAATATTATATTGCAATGAATAAATTACAATATATTACTTACTTTCAAAGCACAATTGCCTAACACTGCAAACATTTTATTCAAGGATTATATGTGAGGATTAAAGTGAAGTTAGAGAGGAGATGAGGAGGAATTTTGTTAGTCAGAGGGTGGTGAATCTGTGGAACCCATTGCCATTGAAGGCTGTGGAGGCCAAGTCAATGAATATTTGTAAGGTGTTAATTGACAGGTTCTTGATTGGTAAGGGTGTCTAGGGATATTGGATGAAGGCAGGAGAATGAAGTTGACAGGGAAAGATAGATTGAATGGCGGAATAGACTTGATGGGCCGAATGGCCTAGTTCTGTTCCAACAACTTGAGAAACTTATAAAAGATTAAGTTTAAAATACTATCTCTGCAACTTAACTACAGGGGGAAAAAACTGCTATTTCATACTGAATCAGAAATACAATAGCTGACAGAATTATTGTGCTTTGAACTCTTGAGCTTTTCTAACAGTCTCTCTTTGCCTGGATGTTGGCACAATGAATATACCCCAGTCCAGTTGTCCTATCGGCCACCGCAGCAACATGTAATGCCTTTGCATTTTGTTAGGCATCCTTTTATAGTTTTAAAATGCCTTTATAGATAATAAATGTGAAATCAAAAGGTGACACAAACCTGAGGGGATCTCTGTAGAACTTTCCAACGTGTAGAAGTGTAACATCACCAATGAGCATTGTAAATTGTGAATTTTAAAACAAGTCTCCAGAGTATGCATTTAGTAAAGTACTAACAATTATGTGTGTGTGCAAGGGAATAAAGGGAAACGAGAGGTCTAAATATTATAATTCTGTCTGTCACTTCATTCCTTACCTAATGTGTTTAAGCAATATGGATTCTACAGTATATAAGGCAACAGGGCAGCTTTAAATGGATTTTGTCATTCTGCAGTCTAATTTTATCTTAAATGTAAAATAGGAACATGGGGCTGTGCATTTATCATGTTTTTTTAATATATATTTAATGGTTAGTTATTGCTGCTGCAAATATTAACAAGACACAATTGAACATATTCAGAAGGTATTTCTCTGTCCAGTATTTTAACAGTGATCAGTTTTGATGTTACCGGCAAAGGATTTGCATGGTTCAATGATGATAGACACAAAATGCTGGAGTAACTCAGCGGGACAGGCAGCATCTCTGGAGAAAGGGAAAAGGTGATGCTTCAGATCGAGACCCTTCTTCAATGGTTCTTTATTGTCATGTTGACAAAGGCAAAGACATAGGTAGAGTGGATGTGGAAAGGATGTTTCCACTGGTGGGAGATTCTAGGACCAGAGGTCATAGCCTCAGAATTAAAGGGCGCTCTTTTAGAAAGGAGGTGAGGAGGAACTTATTTAGTTAGAGGGTAGTTAATCTGTGGAACTCATTGTCACAGAGGGGTGTGCAGGCCAAGTCAGTGGATATTTTTAAGGCAGAGATAGACAAATTCTTGATTAGAGCAGGTGTCAAGGGTTATGGGGAGATGGTGGGGTCAAGGAAAGAGCGTGCACGTCGCGGCCTTGTTTTCACCAATCTTTCCACCACCACGCACAAGAACCACAAGAAGCACAAAACAGACACGATAAGAAGAAGAAGGGAGATGGCAGGAAAATGGGATTAGGAGGCAGAGATCGGTCAAGATTGAATGGCGGAGTAGACTTGATGGGCCGAATGGCCTAATTCTACTCCTATCACTTATGACCTTGTGACCTCATGACGTAAGTATTGGAATGGCCCCAGATCCAGGTAAGCCCCTGGCTGCTGCAGGGCCTCCTCTGTTGCCCTCGACCATCAACCAACTTCCCTCTCCCTGCCCGACCGCCTCTGTGTCCCGGGGGCTTGTTCTGCAGCCAACCTTGCAGGCGCTGGAGGCAATACCCCTGGTCCCTCTTCTACCATAACCCGGCGAGGTCACAACATCTGAAGCCTGGATCGCCTCAACGCAGAGGGAGAACAAGAAGGGAAGAGACAAGGACTTTAAGACTTTTGCTTTCCATCACAGTGAGGAGGTGCCTGGTAGACTCACTGTGATGGATGTAAAATCTGTATTTGTTGTGTGTTTTGTTATTTTATTCTATGTTATGACTGCAAGGCTGAATGACAATAAACGATACTTTGACTTTGACCAACCCACTCCTCTCATCCGTCGTTGCCAGCCGTTTTCTCCTCCTCCACTGTCCGGACTTCAGGGCTGAGCTTCCCCTCTGCAGGCAGCAGCCCACCGGGTCCTTCTTGCAGCAGAGAGATGGGCCTTTGTTCCCAGCAGCTGCCCAGTCTGACTTCGTTCTTTTTTTAAATTAAAAAAAATGTATTCAATTATTATTATTTTTTAAAACACCGCCATAATACAAAATCACCAAATTATCTAATCACTAAATTTTTAAATAACTATATCAATGGATACATTCCACCCCTGTGGTGCCCAGCAGTCCAGGAAATCCCGCCAGAGCGTCCGTGGACAGCACGTAGTTCCTCTCTAGTACCGCCCGGGCGCAGACGTAACCCCAGTCTTTGTTGGCGGCAGCCCACCCGCTCCATACTTGTTCGGCTGCTGCAGCGCAATCCTGGAGCTTTCTGCTGGGTGCATACTACAAATTTTCCATATTAAAGCAAATACTGGTGAGTCTATTGTAAATGCTGGTGTATTTAGACAGTTTATAGGGCAAGTCTATTTGCTGGCATATGGTGTGTGGCACTGGTGACCTAAAATGGCGACCCATCCTAAAACTACCATAAAAGTATAAATCATCTTAAAAGCATTTGAGTAACTGATTGGATACATTGTTAAACATAGAAAATAGGTGCAGGAGTAGGCCATTCGGCCCTTCGAGCCTGCACCGCCATTCAATATGCTCATGGCTGATCATCCAACTCAGTATCCTGTACCTGCCTTCTCTCCATACCCACTGATCACTTTAGCCACAAGGGCCACATCTAACTCCCTCTTAAATATAGCCAATGAACTGGCCTCAACTACCTTCTGTGGCAGAGAATTCCACAGATTCACCACACTCTCTGTGAAAAATGATTTTCTTATCTCGGTCCTAAAAGACTTCCCCCTTATCCTTAAACTATGACCCCTTGTTCTGGACTTCCCCAACATCGGGAACAATCTTCCTGCATCTAGCCTGTCCAACCCCTTAAGAATTTTGTAAGTCTCTATAAGACCCCCCTTCAACCTTCTAAATTCTAGCGAGTACAAGCCAGGTTTATCCAGTCTTTCTTCATATGAAAGTCCTGCCATCCCAGGAATCAGTCTGGTGAACCTTCTCTGTACTTCCTCTATAGCAAGAAAGCCTTTCCTCAGATTAGGAGACCAAAACTGTACGCAATACACCAGGTGTGGCCTCACCAAGACCCTATACAACTGCAGTAGACCCTCCCTGCTCTTATACTCAAATCCTTTTGCTATGAATGCTAACATACCATCCGCTTTCTTCACTGCCTGCTGCACCTGCATGCCTACTTTCAATGACTGATGTACCTTGACAACCAGGTTTTGTTGCATCTCCCCTTTTCTTAATCAGCCACCATTCAGATATTGGTCTACTTTCCTGTTTTTCCCACCAAAGTGGACAACCGCACATTTATCCACATTATACTGCATCTGCCATGCATTTGCCCACTCACCCAAACTATCCAAGTCACCTTGCAGCCTCCTAGCATCCTCCTCACAGCTAACACTGCCCCCCAGCTTTGTGTCATCCGCAAACTTGGAGATGTTGCATTCAATTCCCTCATCCAGATCATTAATATATGTTGTAAATAGCTGGGGTCCCAGCACTGAGTCTTGCGGTACCCCACTAGTCACTGCCTGCCATTCTGAAAAGGACCCGTTTACTCCTACTCTTTGCTTCCTATCTGCCAGCCAGTTCTCTATCCACATCAATACTGAACCCCCAATACCACGTGCTTTAAGTTTATATACTAATCTCTTATGTGGGATATTGTCGAAAGCCTTCTGAAAGTCCAGATATAACACATCCACTGGTTCTCCCTTATCCACTCTACTAGTTACATCCTCGAAAAATTCTATAAGATTCGTCAGACATGATTTTCCTTTTGTAAATCCATGCTGACTTTGTCCAATGATTTCACCACTTTCCAAATGCGCTGCTATCCCATCTTTAATAACTGACTCTAGCAGTTTCCCCACTACCGATGTTAGACTAACTGGTCTGTAATTCCCCATTTTCTCTCTCCCTCCCTTTTTAAAATGTGGGGTTACATTAGCTACCCTCCAATCCTCAGGAACTACTCCAGAATCAAAAGAGTTTTGAAAAATTATCACTAATGCATCCACTATTTCTGGGGCTACTTCTTTAAGTACTCTGGGATGCAGCCTATCTGGCCCTGGGGATTTATAGGCCTTTAATCCATTCAATTTACGTAACACCACTTCCAGGCTAACCTGGATTTCACTCGGTTCCTCCATCTCATTTGACCCCCGGTCGCCTGCTATTTCCAGCAGATTATTTATGTCTTCCTTAGTGAAGACAGAACCAAAGTAGTTA
Source organism: Raja brachyura (assembly GCA_963514005.1). The sequence goes on from OY740796.1 coordinate 43,695,944, forward strand.
TTCAATTGGTCTGCCATGTCCTTGTTCCCCATGATCAATTCACCAGTTTCTGACTGCAAGGGACCTACATTTGTTTTAACTAACCTTTTTCTTTTCACATATCTATAAAAAACCTTTGCAGACCATTTTTATGTTCCCGGCCAATTTTTTTTCATAATCTATTTTCCCTTTCCTAATTAAGCCCTTTGCCCTCCTCTGCTGGCCTCTGAATTTATCCCAGTCCTCTGGTAGGCTGCTTTTTCTGGCTAGGTACAGCCACTCTAGCATCTCAATATATATATATATAAATATATAAATCTAATCACTGTCTGAAGAAGAGTCTCAACCCGAAATGTCACCCATTCCTTCTATCCAGAGATGCTGCCTGTTCCGCTCAGTTACTCCAGCATTTTGTGTCTATCTTCGGTTTAAACCAACATCTGCTGTTCCTTCATACAACACATATGTGTGCGTGTGTGTGTGTATATATATATATATATATATATAATCTCTTTATAATCTCTTTATGTGCAATCTTTTTAACAGCAATGCTTGGAAGCATTTAATCAATAACTGTGTATAGGATAAGCAATTAGTCAATGAAATGCAATGTCACAGAATTATTAAATATTATTCCTCGTGCCAGGACCCAATAGATTTTGCAAATGCTTAATATATACTTACGAAATTTAAATAACATAAAATGAATTACGAATTGAAAATCCAAAGACCAGCAGGAACACATGGGGAAGGATTAATAGGAACCATAGGAACCTGAGCGACAGCTTTTGCAACTTGTTCATTCAGAGGGTGGTGGATGTGTGAAATGAGATGCCAGTGGAGGTAGTTGAGGCAGCTGCTGCAACAGCATTTAAAGGAAGATAGACATGAAATGCTGGAGTAACTCAGCGGGACAGGCTGCATCTCTGAAGAGAAGTAATGGGCGACGTTTCGGATCGAGATTCTTCAAACTGAAGTCAGGGGGAAAGGGAAACCAGAGATATAGATGGTGATGCAGATAGATATAGGGCAAATGAATGAAAGATATGCAAGAAAGTAGTGATGATAAAGGAAACAGGCCATTGATAGCTGTTTTCTAGGTGAGAACGAGAAGCTGGTGCGACTTGGGAGGCAGAGGGTTGGATTGAGAGGGGACGCAGGGCTTACTTGAAGTTGGAGAAATCAAAATTCATACCACTGGGTTATAAACTGCCCAAGCGAAATATAAAGTGCTATACATCACTGTCTATATCTCTTGTTTCCCTTTCCTCTGACTCCCAGTCTGAAGAAGGATCCTGCACCCGAAACGTCACCCATTCCTTCTCTCCTGAGATGCTGCCGGTCCCGCTGAGTTACTCCAGCATTTCATGTCCATCTTCGGTTTAAACCAGCATCTGCAGTTACAGAGGGTCGTAGTCCCCTGTGTTTCAGTCTGACGTAGTCCTGCCCATCGGCCACGTTTCTGGACACAGTGGAGGCCTCCCTGGTGCTTTCAGGTACTGAACTCGGAATGAAGGACCAAAGATGAATGTAAATTGGAGTAACTGCTCACCTAAATTTGAGCCATTGGCTCTGCCATGACTATCTATGATAACTGTTATTTCCTTAAGAGTTATTAACATTTAACATGTGTTGCTCAACTAAACATCCAGGGGTAAGAGTGTGGGGGTAAAAATGTAACGAGACCCATAGGATTACTGGAACTGTTGATAGTTGGGCCATTGGCATTCTAATGTCTCAGGTTTAGTGTTCTGGGTGAATGGTACAGAGCTGTGAAAGAGAACTCAGGAGAATTCTCCAGGTTTGTTGCTTGCTTTGCCATAACGTGATGTCACTTTGCTACTTCCTGGGAATGAAATGAAACATGATAATGAGAATGAAGTTGGGTCAGGCATCTGTTTGTTCATCTTGCAATGAGTGTCTGATTCCACTGAGTGCCAGAATCTCAGTCCTGATGCTCTCCCTCAACTCTTCACCCAGCAACCAATTGTCATCTGGGCTCCTCATCACCTCCCCACCCACACCTAAAATGCTGAACTCCGGAAAGGGGAGAACAAAATGGTACATTTCCAATTGCCTCAACTGCAACCGAAGCGTTATCATCCCACTGCATGTGTGCAAGTGAAGCGCTCAATTGAGACGAGGAGTGGTCTTATAGAGGTGTATAAAATCATGAGAGGAATATGTTGGGTAAATGCACAGAGTCTCTTGCCCAGAGTGGGTGAATCGAGGACTAGAGAACATGGGTTTAAGATGAAGGGGAAAAGATTTAATAGGAATCCGAGGGCTAACTTTTTCCACACAGAGGGTGGTGGGTGTATGGAACAAGCTGCCAGCGTAGGTAGTTGAGGCTGGGACTATCCCAATGTTTAAGAAACAGTTAGACAGGTACATGGATAGGACAGGTTTGGAGGGATATGGGCCAAACACGGGGCAGGTGGGACTAGTGTAGCTGGGACATGTTGGCAAGTTGGGTCTGTATCACTCTATGGCACTCACTTGCAGTGCATTTCAGACTCGATGCTCATTTTGATTGCTTGCACAATTCATTTGCTCCCTAGTCTGATACATTAGCATACAATATTCTTTCTGTTCAATTTCATCCCAGATCTTTTGTTTCCTGACATTTTGCTTTATCTTAGGGGGAACTTAATGCCTGGCAACTTACCTCAATATTCACTTAATACCTTACTTAGCTCTAATATACACAGTCATGACCACTCCCAAGACAACGTCAACCTACATCTATCTGCTAATGGGTCTTCTTCTGCTGCCAAAATAAATTACTGAATAAATGAGGTTCTCTGTTTTTGCACTTATTCCCATTATGGTTTTATGGGGCTTTCCTGAGAGTATAATAATTTTCTCATCATACGTTTTTATGATCACATTCTCCTCTCATCACCAAATTAAATCCTCACCTCTCTTGTTTGCAAGCGGTTTGCATCATTCCTTCAAATACATTCCCCACACCTAACAACAGTTAATTTCTTCCAATAGCTCAGTGCATCTATAATAAACGTATCGAATGTTCCTTCACAATTACTATTAATGAGATTAATTTGTCTGTCATAATGGGCTGAAATAAAATCAGACAATGCCAGAGACATTCAGCAGTAATGGTGGAAAGTGAAGCAAATTAATATTTCCCATCGACGATCCTTAAACGGGTTCATGAGCTATTATTATCTGTTTTAATGTCGCTTTCTAGTTTAGAACCGGGGGGGGGATGGTCATAGTGTCAGGATAAGAGGTAAGATATTTAGGACCAGGGTGAAGGGAAATTCCTTCACTCAGAGTGTGGTGAACCTGTAGAATTTTCTACCACAGAACTCAAAGGAGTATAATTATCAAGGATAGATACAATACACGAGTAAAGGGCCTGTCCCACCAGCATGCCATTCCATTCGGTGAGCACAACCAAACCGGCAGCGGGGGCCGCGCGGAGGTCGGGTGATCCCTGTACAGGGCCTGTCCCACCAGCATGCGCCTGCATGCGGCAAGCGCGACCAAACCGGCAGCAGGGGCCGCGCGGAGGTCGGGTGAGTGGCGCAACGCGGCGCAAAGTGAGGTGAACTTGGAGCAAAGTCTTAAAGGTAAGTTCACCAGGACAGAGAGGGACACACAGAGAGGGGCACAGAGGCACACACAGAGAGGGCCACGGAGCCGCACACAGAGAGGGTCACGGAGGCACCTACAGATGTCGAGGCGGTGCGTATTGCGTCGAGGCGTCAGCGAGCCGACAAGCCATTGCCGTACGGAATTTTTGAACATGGTCAGTTTTTCGGAGCCCCGCACGATGTCGGGACGAACTCCGCACAATTCCGCACGGCTCCGGCGATCGAAGTGGGACCGGCCCCGCGACGCCGGACAGCTCAAGCGACCACGTTGGGTCGCGCTCATCACATGGAGTTGCATGCTGGTGGGACAGGCCCTTAACTCAGCGGGACAGACAGCATCTCTGGAGAAAAGGAATAGGTGACGTTTTGGGTCGAGACCCTACTTCAGAAACGTCACTTTTTTCTTTTCTGCAGACCCACTGAGTTACTCCAGTATTTTGCTTCTATCTTTGGTTTAAATCAGCAACTGCAGTTCCTTTGGGGGACCATCAGTCTGAAGAACGGTTTCAACCCGAGATGTCACTCATTCCTTCCCTCCAGAGATGCGACCTCACTCGCTGAGTTACTCTAGCATTTTGTGTCTGTCTGCAGTTCCTTCCTCCATAATTATCAAGGAGATAGATTGCTGGATGGAAAACAAACATGAAGATGTGTGCGGAGAAGGTGGGAATATCCCAGAATCTCAGCTCTGTCCTCCTTCAGTATAACATATCTAAATCAGTTCTGTTGCTCAAAACAAACTCATAGTTTCACTATATATCATCTTCATTTTTGACTACATTTTCATCTTTATATTTATACCGACTAGTGCTAATGATACAGTATGCCTTTGTTTTATTAATGACCCTGACATGTAGTACCTATCCAAAAGGATTTTGCAGATCTATACATAAGTCCATTCCATTCCCTTGTTCCCAATAATCCATTATTTCATCAAAGAACTCCATTAAATTTGTCAGGCCTAACTTGCTTTTTAGAAATCCATGCTGACTCCCCTTAATTAACCTGTGTTTTCCTCAATGGGCATTTATTTTATCCTATATAATGACCACAAGAATGTCTGAAGAAGGGTCTTGACCCAAAATGTTTCCTATTCCTTGTCTCCAGAGATGCTGTCTGACCCACTGAGTTACTCCAGCTCGTTGTGTCTATATTCTGGAACAAACCATGTTGAAAGCTGGAGGCATGCGCTGATAAAAAAAGCACCCTTAGCCCTTTACTAATAATTGCGTTTATAAGTAATTTGTCTGTAATTAGCCATACATTGATAACAGTCAATAGTTTGATTTCGTGTGGGGTATACAGTTTATCTTTTAGATTGGCTGATCTCAAAATGACCAAGTGTTTTTTTAATGGTAGACCAGTGGTTCTTAACCTTTTTGACACCAGTACGTGCATACGCAAACAAAATACTGTATGTGGTATGTGCCTTTGTTAGGTTCCTAAACATGGGCTCAACAAATTGATATGTTATTTGTGTCCCCTTCATGACCCCCAGCAAAGTCCCAAACGACCTCCATAGGGGGATCATGACCCCCAGGTTAAGAACCACTGTCAGGTTGACGAAAAATGCTGGAGAAACTCAGTGGGAGAGTCAGCATCCATGGTGATTTTATTACTATACTAAATTGGCTGTGAACCAATATATTTTACACTTCCGCATTAACTCTGTACATTTGCGCTGCACTCTTCTAGGTAGGTATTTGCTTTTTAATTGCTTCACTGCACTGACTTGACATTGTAAATAATGTGTCTCCTTGTGCTAACTGAGACCTCTCTGCAGTGCGGCACAGTGGTGCAGTGGTAGAGTTGCTGCCTTACAGCACTTACAACGCGAGAGACCCAGGTTTGATCCTAATTCCGTGCTGTCTATATGGAGTTTGTATGTTCTCCCCATGACCACGTGGATTTTCTCAGAGATCTTCAGCTTCCTCCCACAATCAAAAGTTGTACATTGATTGGCTTGGTATAAATGTAAATTGTCCCTGTAGTGTGCAAGATAGTGTTAAGGGCCTGTCCTACCAGCATCTGACTCCATGCGATGAGCGCGATCAAACTAGAAGCGGGGGCCGCGCGGAGGTCGGGCGATCCCTGTACAGGGCCGTTCCCACCAGCATGCGCCTGCATGCGGCAAACGTGACCAAACCAGCAGCAAGGGCTGCGCGGAGGTCGGGTGAGTGGCGCAATGTGGCGCAAAGTGAGGCGAACTTGGAGCGAAGTCTTAAAGGTAAGTTCGCCAGGACAGAGAGGGGCACACAGAGAGGGGCACAGAGGCACACACACAGAGGGCCAAGGAGCCACACATCTAGAGGGTGACGGAGGCACCTACAGAGAGGGTCACGGAGGCACGACGTCAAGACGGTGTGTAATGCGTCGAGGCGACTGCGAGCCGACAAGCCGTTGCCACGCGGAATTTTTGAACAGTCAGTTTTTCGGAGCCCCGCGCGATGTCAGGACGAACTCCGCACAATTCTGCACGGCTCCGGCGATCGAAGTGGGACCGCCCCACGATGCCGGACGGCTCAAGCGACCATGTTACGTCACCCTCATCACATAGAGTTGCATGCTGGTGGGACAGGCCCTTTAATGTGCGGGGATCTCTGGTTGGTGCGGACTCTAGACTAAAGTGCCTGTTTCTGCGCAGCATCTCCAAACTAAACTAAAACTAAATTCTCCATTACCTATCTGTGTTACTTATATTTCTTTCCAAAAGCCAAGAAATTAAATTTGGAAAATTTATGTTTCAGTCAACAACCGTCTGCCCAATAACATAACAACACTGATTAATTTTTGTGTCAACCTTCAACTTAAACCAGCATCTGCAGTTCTTTCCTAAACATTAATTACTTTCATTTGTATAGCACTTCTAAAGAACCAAGATCTCTTAAATTGCTTGAATGTCAACATGTTATTACACTTAATTTTAAACTTAGATCCACATGCCATTGGAATAGAGGCATGAGTCAGCCATTTTATTTCTTCTGCCCTCTTTCTCATTCAATCAGATGATAATTTATCTCAGTATCTACTAACAAAGTAAGCATGCAGGTACAGCAGGCAGTGAAGAATACAAATGGCATGTTGGCCTTCATAACAAGAAGATTTCTGCTTCTGCTTGCTACTGCACAACATCCAACAGCTGGGCTATCTCATGCATAGGAGCAAAGAGGTCCTTCGGCATTTGGACAGGGCCCTAGTGAGGCCACACTTGGATTATTATGTGCAGTTTTGGTCTCCAAATTTGAGAAAGGACATTCTTGCTATTGAGCGAGTGCAGCGTAGATCCACGAGGTTAATTCCCGGGATGGCGGGACTGTGATATGTTGATAGAATGGAGCGGCTGAGCTTGTATACACTGGAATTTAGAAGGATGAGAGAGGATCGTATTGAAACATATAAGATTACAAGATTAAGTGGGACCGTTGGGTCCCAGCATCACACGGGAGGGCTGGGCCCCCCACGCAATATTCCATCTCACCACCAATTCCAATATTGGTGGCCAGTGGGGGGAGGAGGGGGGGCTTTTTGGAGTGCTAGTATGGGTGTTGTGGGCTGAAGGGACTGGTTTCTAGAGGACTAGTATGGACATTGTGGGCTGAATGGATTCTTGGGCTGTCACTCAAGCCTGTTGTGCTGGAAGCTCACTCTCTCATGGCTGGTGGACAGGCAGTTGACTCACGGCTATTCCTTGAAATTCCATTTCAAGCAGGGTGCAAGGCCACCAAATTCAAGTGCAGTTTCTTACCACTTTAAGCAGGGTGCAAGGCCACCAAATTCAAGCACAGTTTCATACCATTTCAACTAGGGTGCAAGTCCACTAAAGACAGCGAGTCGTGACCTCTCCCTCCTCCATCTTACAGAGACTGAGCCAAGCCCACACTTTTGGGTTTTATAGTCCATCCCCCTCCTACCAGAAGGGGCGTGACCTTCATGGCATGATTGACAGGAGAGAGAATCTCAACATTTTTGAAACACTAACAACTGTTTTATTTTTCATCGATGGGAAAAATCATCGGAACCTGATGAGCGGAGGGGGACTCTGTGTAAGATGGTCAAACATCACAGCCGTACATGGTAGCACTTTTTAAAAAATCAATATAAAGCACAAACAGGAAGTAGTCAAGATTAGACTTTAATTATATAGAAGGCAAGGCAACTTTAATTAGGCAAGGCAACTTTAATTAGGCAAGGCATCTTTTATTAGGCAAGGCAACTTTAATTAGGCAAGGCAATATTTAGGCAAGGCAACTTTAATTAGGCAAGGCAACTTTAATTAGGCAAAGCAATATTTAGGCAAGGCAACTTTAATTAGGCAAGGCAACTTTAATTGGGCATGGCAACTTTAAATAGGCAACACAGCTTTAGCATTTTCAAACCAAAGGCAAAATAGCTTTAGCATTTCCAAACCAAAGGCAAAATAGCTTTAGCATTTCCAAACCAAAGGCACCACAGCTTTAGCATTTCCAAACTATATTTTCAAACCACATTAAGGGCACTGACAGGTCAGTAAAACCTCTTACAGTTTAGTAGACATGTGTTCAGTGTTATTCACAGCTCAGACTGAGAGACGTGACCCTCTCGCTTCCCCCCCCCCCCCACTCCCATCTTGCCGAGTCTGACTGAGGCACTGGACACTCCGGGTTTTATAGTCCCTCCGGAAGGGGCGTGGCCTTCAGGAGAGAGAATCTCACCATTTCTTAACCACTAACAACTCTTTTATTTTTCATCGATGGAAAAAATCCTCTTGTCCTGTGCAGCGGAGAGGGACTCTGAGTAAGATGGCCAAAAATCACAGCCATAAGTGGCAGCATTTTGTCTAAAATCAACATACAGAACAACAGGAAGTGGTCAAGGTTAGACTTTTAGTAATATAGATAGATTAAACGTTTGGACACGCTAGAGGCAGGAAACATGTTCCCGATGTTGGGGGAGTCCAGAACTAGGGGCCACAGTTTAAGGGGTAACCAATTTAGAACGGAGATGAGGAAAACCGTTTTCACATTGTTGTGAATCTGTGGAATTCTCAGCCTCAGAAGGCAGTGGAGGCCAATTCTCTAGAGGCTTTCACGAGAGCATTAGATAGATCTCTTAAAGATAGAGAAGGGATATGGGGAGAAGGCAGAAACGGGGTACAGATTGTGGATGATCAGCCATGATCACAGTGAATGGCGGTGCTGGCTTGGGGCCGAATGGCCTACTCCTGCGCTTTTTGTGTATTGTGTATTGTCTATTACATACTCAGCAACTGAGCCTACATGGTTATAGATTAAAGATAGAAATGACTTGCTGCTGGAAATAAAGTTTGCTTCTTTCTGCTTTTGTAATTTTTCTATTAATCAACTGAATATTTCATTTCGGAGTCACGTGAGTGACTTCGTGAAGAACCCGCCAGCACGCATGCGCGACATATCGTCGCTCGCATTTGAAGTCGACGGCTGGAGGAGGAGCGCGGCTCACGACCAGCCCTCATAAGGACCAACTCAGGTAAGTATAATCAACCTTGAGCTGGTTGGTTTGTCTGTTAGTATTTTTTCTTACAGAGAAACATGGACAGAAGAAGTAAGGGCCGCAGGACGTCCGGAAGGATCTGCAGGCCACCAAGCCCGGAGCTCCCTTCTACAGCACCCGCTGGAAGGACCGGGAAAAAGGCGCGCAAATCGGGGAGCCCTGTAGTCACAGGACCCGAATCACTGGCACAGCTGAGCTCTAGCGGGGTTCCCGCAGTCGGAATAGCGCCGGAGTAGGTGGACCCTGACTCCATTTCCCTCTCGCCAACTGGATCATTGGCAGAGGCGAGCAAAAAGGGTTTACGTGCTGCTGCACGACCCTTCTCCCTGAGCCCTCATAGTAGAGCCAGGGATAGAGCTCGAGAACCTAGCCCTTTTCGGGCAGAGGGTTCACCAGGTGCCGCTAGATCGCGGCCTGGTGTAGCAGCGAGACCTGAGTCCACTGGCAGACCAAGGAGGGCCAGTAGAGACTCACCACCTAGTCGGACCAGGAGGAGTCACACAGGTGGAGGCTCGCCACGGTCACCGCTTCCCCCGCTGGGGGATGGACGGGACCGTACGCCGTCTGGGTCCAGAAAAAGGACAGTCGGCAAGCCCGCGCGGATGTCGGGTCACCACGCCGAGGCGTCGGGTGCCGACTTATCACCGCATATGCCCTCGGAGGCAGCCGGATGCAGCTCAGCCAAAAGGAGGCGTATGAGCAGATCCGCGCGGGAGTCGTTCAGTATCGCTGAGGCGGCTGGAAGCGACTTACCGTCACGGCACTGACATTACCTCGACGAGGTACGGGCCGATGATAGGAGCCTCAGAAGTTCCTTCGGGCATGAGGACTCTAATCGCCCATTCATGCATGATGAAGGGCGCATAGACCGGATGGAGAGGATAATGGAACAACTCCTGCTTAATCAAAGACAGGAAGCCCACAGTTCCAGGGGACTTATGGACATATCCCCATCATCTATGGGCAGCATGAGGCCAGAAGAGGAGGAAATTTTGGTACATGCCCCAGTTGCACCTGAAGTTCCCCAGGAAGAGCTCCTGGACGTGGCAGCCAAGTTTGGATTACCCGTTTCATCGGGCCAACCCCTCGATACCAAGCTGGCTGCTACCATTGATTTCCTCACGAATCATCAACTGCAGGAGGAGGTCCTTGCAAAGGCCATGGATAGACACAAGGCGCCGGGCAATTGTAATTCACTCAATGTGCCTACAGTCAACATGCCGATTTGGGGCAATATCAGCCCGGGCATTCGCACTCAGGAAGTAAAATTACAGAGAATCCTGAAGTTGCTCACATCTGGGATTACTGCGTTTGCAAGGTCGGTGGATGGAGTGGACTTGAGCATCGAACAGGAGGATGCACTGGCTCTACTTTGCAACACGCAATACGAAATTAATGCTTTCAGGAAAAGTATTATCAAGCCGACATTAAACCCCAAATTTGCGGGGTTATGTAGAGCACCTCCAACACCACCACCCAGGCAGCTATTCGGTGAAGACCTCCCGAAGCAGGTCAAAGACCTAGATGACCATGCCAAAACAGTGGGTCTGATGAGGTCACACACCGTGACCAGACAGACGGCCAAGAAAACACCATTTTTCAGGCCACGAGGTCCCACCGATAAGCCAGCAAGGACCTACGTTCCGGCGCCTCCTATGTACCAACAGCCTCAACAGCCCAGGCCTTTTTTAGGGCAGGGCCGTCAACGGCCAGCATGGAAAATGCGGTTTCCGTATTTCCAGCGCAACCCAGCACCTCCACGTCCCACCAAAAACGTCAGGGACCGCCGATAACCATGAAGGTAAGGGGGTCTGGGTTTCATACACTGGCATGTCTAACCTCACATGTTGGGGGTAGGTTACGGGGGTTTAAGGAGGCATGGGAAACCATCACCTCAGATGAGTTTATTCTACAAAGTATTCAGGGTTATGAGATTGAGTTTACAAATGGCCAAATTCCTCCACCTCAGCATATGCCGAATCGCAGATTTGCACTTTCCAAGAAGGAAACAGCAGTAGGCTATGCTGAAATATTAAGACTCCTGGAGAAAGGTGTGATAGAAAGAACTACACATGAGCCGGTTGAGTTTGTATCCAATATATTTACTAAAACCAAAAAAGATGGTGGATGTCGGGTCATTATAGATCTAACCCATTTGAATACCTTTGTACAATACACCCATTTCAAAATGGACACGTTTGAAACAGCCAAATCTTTGATTTCTGAGGGCTGCTTCATGGCATGCATTGACTTAAAAGATGCATACTATTCAGTATCCGTTCAGAAACATCACAGGAAGTTCTTGAAATTCATCTGGATGGATCAACTTTGGCAATATAAAGCTTTGCCAAATGGGCTTACCACAGCCCCTAGACTATTTACCAAATTACTCAAGCCAGTGTTAGCCACACTGAGGAGGGCAAATCACACGGTCATGGCTTATCTAGATGATATCCTCATTATTGGGCATACATTGGAATCAGCAAAATTGGCAGTTTCAGCCACTGTGGATATATTCCAAAAAATGGGATTTATAATCCATCCAGATAAATCAAAGTTCTGTCCTTCACAGATAATGGACTATCTGGGGTTCATGATAGATTCCAATCACATGATTGCCACCATACCAACTAACAAGGTTGGGGATGTCATCCAAACATGCAAGAACCTGGTCTGCGCCAGTATGCCATTAATTAGACAAACTGCTAAGGTAATTGGGAAAATCGTAGCGGTTTTTCCAGCTGCTCAATTCGGACCTTTACATTATCAAAATTTACAAAGATCCAAGATTTCAGCATTAAAATTGAATGCTGGACATTTTGATAGACCTATGCAGCTGCCACTCAAGGCAAAAATTGAGTTACAATGGTGGATTGATAATATCCATAATTCATTTAAACCCATCATTGTGCCTCGTCCGGTGGTATACTTACAAACAGACGCAAGCTCCCATGGCTGGGGAGCTATGGACAACAACACAAGTTGTGGGGGCAGATGGGACTCACTAGAATCTACCCTTTTGTTAGCACAAGGGATAAATTATTTGGAGATGCTTGGGGCATTCCACGGACTTAGAGCTTATTGTTCAAACTTTACTGACACTCATGTCCGTCTCCAAATAGACAACACCACTGCGGTGGCATATCTAAATCATATGGGTGGTACCAGGTCAATTTCATGTGATGAATTGGCTAATACAATTTGGTTCTGGTGTATTCAAAGGAATATTTGGATCTCAGCTACCTATTTACCAGGTAAGCTCAACATAGTGGCGGACACCAGGTCACGGAAATTCAATGATAACATCGAGTGGATGTTGAATTCCCAAATATTCAAACAAATTACAGCCAAATTTGGTAAGCCGGATATTGACCTTTTTGCGTCACGATTAAACCATCAGGTACCAACATATGTATCATGGGAGCCAGATCCTGGGGCAATGGCGATGGACGCTTTCTCGCTAGACTGGGGGAAATGGTTTTTCTATGCATTTCCCCCATTTGCCTCATCAGTCGGGTATTGCGGAAAATACAGCTAGATGCTGCTAATGGCATCCTTATCATACCTGACTGGCCTACTCAGTCATGGTATCCGGTGGTCCTTGGGATGATCAGTCAACCATGGGTCCTCTTGGAGGGTTGCCCACTATTGGTGACGAACCTCGTTACAGGGGAACCACATCCCTGCCATAGTCATTTGAATTTATTGGCTTGCAGGATTTGAACAGGCCATTACTGCAGTATGGCCCATCATCAAGGACCATGGATACCATAGGAGCATCATGCAGGGAGTCCACAAGACGGCAATATTTATCGCACATCAGGAAATGGGAAACCTACTGCGGCCGCTTGGACATTACATATGACTCCGTGTCAATCACAGATGTGCTGGAGTTCCTTGCGGGGTTACATCATGACGAACACCTCAGCTATAGTGCCATCAACAGCGCCAGGAGCGCACTATCATACTACCTCAATTTGGAGGTAGGATCCAATAAGTTGGTGTCCAAACTGATGCGGGGAATATTTAATTCCAATCCGCCTAGACCGCGTTACAACGTTACCTGGGATATTGGGAATGTACTGACCCTGCTCAGGACGTGGTCGCCCATGATTGGGCTTGAATTGGACAAACTCACCCTGAAGTTGGTGATGTCATTGGCACTTACTTCGGCACAAAGGGTACAGACTCTTCATAAGATCAAGATTGATAGAATGATCTCTACCCCAGAAAAGGTTATTTTCTTTATTGATGAATTGCTTAAGCAGCACAGGCCTGGATTTACAGGTCTGCAGCTGGTGTTTCCAGCATACCCCGCTGATGCCAGGCTATGTTTAGCCACCCACATCCGCCACTATATTAAAGTGACGCGGAAATTAAGGGGAATGGAGCAATACTTGCTAATCAGCCATAAGAGACCTCACCATAGAGTGACGGTACAGACTATCTCCAGATGGCTCAGAATCGTTTTGAACGAAGCAGGTATAGATACTAATGTATTTAAATCCCATTCCACCAGGGCTGCATCAACGTCGGCGGCAAAGGTCATGGAGGTGCCCATGGACCATATTCTAGCCGCAGCGGGATGGGCCAGTGAAGCCACCTTTCAACGGTTTTATAATAAACCTATTACCGCTCCTGGAATGTTTGCAGAAGCTGTACTGAATGCAGGCCGAGGACATTCGGCTATTCCCCAGTGAGGGTTTTTTTCTTTTGTTATTATTAATAAATATTATTATTTTTCAGAACTAGCAGTCTGAAAATTTTTGATACTCCTGTCCATCCTTATCGTGGCGTGTGTGATAGCATGGACGTTGTCCAGGGCGTGTAATCACAGAGCTTTGAAGTCTTCACGAAGTCACTCACGTGACTCCGAAATGAAATAGTAAGATTAAACGAGAACTTACCAGTTTGAAGTTTGATCTTTATTTTATGAGGAGTTGCGATGAGGGATTTCGTGCCCTCCGCTCCCAACCCTCGATCATAAAGTCAACTGGTAACTAGAGTCTCTTCAATCTTACTATCACAAGTCATTTCCTTTGGTTTGTTGGTTGTGTGATTCCACACCGCTGCTTTGAAGAGATGTCGCGCATGCGTGCTGGCGGGTTCTTCACGAAATCCCTCATCGCAACTCCTCATAAAATAAAGATCAAACTTCAAACTGGTAAGTTCTCGTTTAATCTTACTATCAACTCTAATTATAAACCGATTTTTTAGTTTATTTAAGGTAGACAAAAATGCTGGAGAAACTCAACTGGTGTGGCAGCATCTATTGAGTGAAATAAGCAACGTTTTGGGTCGAAACCCTTCTTCGGACTTCAAGGGTTTCGGCCTAAAACATTGCTTATTTCCTTCGCTCCAAGGGGGAAGGGGGAAACTACTTTTCCTGGTCCCTACCTGGTCGGAGAGGCAGCTTTTCTCCGGGCTGCAACGTCGACCCGTTCTTGCGGCCTACCAGCGGGCCTGGAGCGGCATTTCCTGAGGGGGCCGCCCAGAACCTCGGCTTCAGCAGTGGCTCAGCGCTGGAGCACCATCGGGGAGCGGAGCGGAGCGGGCGATACCTTGTCTGGGTTGCCGCGCTGGAGCTGCAGAATGCTGAGACCGCAGGTGAACATCGCGGAACTGCGGGACTGTGGAGCGGCCGGCTGTGGGTGGCAGCGCTGAACTTCTACATCGGGAGTCTGGGATCTCTCGGCGAGATCGCCAGTGTCCATCCAGCGCGGCCTTGTCAGCTTCGGAAGCCATGGACTCCGGTAGGGAAACGGCCGTTCCAGGTGTCCCAAGCCGCTGTGAGGACTCTCCCGACGCCGGAACACCAACACCCGGCGAGAAGGCCTAAAATATCGGGCCGCCGTAACGCCGACTGCGGAGGCCTCAATAGGCCCGACTATGGGTGGACGTGGGGATGGGACTGGACTTTGTGCCTTCCCCACAGTGGGAACCATTGTGGGGGGATGTTTTTATGTTCATTGTTAATTCTTTAGTGTTGTGTCTTATCTTTATCTATGTGCTGCATGGCAAGTCAAATTTCACTACACAAATTGGTGTATGTGACAATAAATGTCCTTTGTCCTTTGACTAGCTTAGATGGGGCATCTTGGTCAGCACAAATGAGTAGGGCTGAAGGGCCTGTTTATGTGCAGTATGACTCTCTACAACCACCTTTTCTCATTAAGTGAGGTTTGTGGCAGCAGCAATGGCTAGCGGGGACCTCCACCCCTTGCAATGTTACAATGCTACTCTATGGAGATGGCGCTATGAAATATATGTGTATAAGTTCATGAGAGGAATCGGTAGGGTTAATACGCAGTCATTCAGCCAGAATAGAGGAATCAAGAGGACAAAGGTTTAAGGTGAGGGGGGAAACATTTAATAGAAACCTGAGGAACTACCTTTTAACGCAAATGGTGGTGGGTGCCGGAGGAGGTAGTTGAGGCAGACACTATCACAATATTTAAAAATCACTTGGATAAGTACATGGATCGGATAGGATTCGAGGAATATAGGACAAATTCAGGCAGGTGGGATTGGTGTAGATGGGGCACGATGTGCCTTCCCGAGCCCCCATTCGCTGTGATGGTATTTCAGTCTCAGTCACAGAGGCTGACGTCAGGAAATCCTTCAGCGGGGTGATGGGCCTGATGGCATACCTGGTCGTGTTCTAAAAACCTGTGCGGACCAACTGCCTTGAGTTTTTACGGACATTTTCAACCTGTCACTTCTGAGGTCTGAGGTTCCCACCTGCTTCAAAAGGGCATCAATAATACCAGTGCCCAAGAAGAGCAAGGTGACGTGCCTCAATGACTATCGACCTGTGGCACTAACGCCTGTGGTGATGAAGTGCTTTGAGAGGTTGATCATGGCGCAAATCAACTCCTACCTCGACAAAAACCTGGACCCACTGCAGTTCGCTTACCGCCACAACAGATCAACGGTGGATGCGATCTCGCTGGCTCTCCACTCTGCTCTGGACCACTTGGACAACAAAAACTCATATGTCAGGCTGTTATTCATCGATTACAGCTCGGCATTTAATACTATCATCCCCTCCAAGCTGGTTACCAAACTCGCAAAACTGGGTCTCTGCACATCCCTCTGCAATTGGATCCTCGACTTCCTCATTCACAGACCACAGTCTGTTCGTATTGGTGGAAATGTGTCAGACTCGATAACGATCAGCACGGGAGCACCTCAAGGCTGCGTGCTCAGCCCCCTGCTGTACTCACTCTATACTCATGACTGCGTAGCCGGTCACAGTGCGAACTCCATCATCAAGTTTGCTGACGACCACACTGTTGTGGGACATATCACTGATGGGGATGAGTCGGAGTATAGAAGAGAGATCGAGCCACTGTCCTTATGGTGCCAGCACAATAACCTGGTCCTCAACACCAGCAAAACCAAGGAACTGATTGTTGACTTTGGAAGGAGTAGGATGGGGACCCACAGTCCCGTTTATTGATTGATTGATTAAGGTTTATTTAAATCAATTAAATTTTTCCTGGATCGCGAACACTGATGCAATTATCAAGAAATCTCACCAGCGCCTCCACTTCCTGAGAAGATTACGGAGAGTCGGTTTGTCAAGGAGGACTCTCTCTAACTTCTACAGGTGCACAGTAGAGAGCTTGCTGACCAGTTGCATCGTGGCTTGGTTCGGCAACTTGAGCGCTCTGGAGAGGAAAAGACTACAAAAAGTAGTAACCACTGCCCAGTCCATCATCGGCTCTGACCTTCCTTTCATCGAGGGGATTTACCGCAGTCGCTGCCTCAAAAAGGCTGGCAGCATCATCAAAGACCCACACCATCCTGGCCACACACTCATCTCCCTGCTACCTTCAGGTAGAAGGTACAGGAGCCTGAAGACTGCAACAACCAGGTTCAGAAATAGCTACTTCCCCACAGCCATCAGGCTATTAAACCTGGCTCGGACAAAACTCTGATAACTAATAACCCATTATCTGTTATTTGCACTTTATTCGTTTATTTATTCATGTGTGTATATATTTATATAATGATATATGGACACACTGATCTGTTTTGTAGTAAATGCCTTCTATGTTCTGTGTGCTCAAGCAAAGCAAGAATTTCATTGCCCTATCAGGGACACATGACAATAAACTCACTTGAACTTGAACTTGGTAGATGTGGTCAAGTTGTGCCGAAGGGCCTGTTTCCATGCTGTAAGACTCTATGACTCTAAATGGCACAGTAGGCAACCTCCTCTCCTTTGCAAACATTAAATTCAGCAAATCTTTTCTTGAAATGGAAATTTAAACACTGGGCTGCTTTTCTTCACATCAATGGGAGCTGGCACCATGTGGGTGGAGGGGGGGGGGGGGGGAGGGGGGAGAGAATTATAATTTTGTAAACGTCCTTTATGGACGACTATTTGCATACCTTGGGTACGCAAGCAAAGAATTTCACTGTGACTATCAAGTATTCAATTCAATGCATTCCTGTCTACATTTAGACTTCACATTTTGACTGCCACTTCTTAATCTTGTATGTAGCTTTCAAAAGAGCAGATAGTTGGTAAGAGACATTTTAAGGCTTGAGGCCAGTCTGAACAAGGGTCTCGACCCAAAACGTCATCTATTCCTTTTCTCCAGAGATGCTGCCTGACCTGCTGAATTATTCCAACATTTTACATCTATCTTAAGGTTTAAGTCTGGCCGGAATCATTCTTCGGACCGAAAGATAGAGAAGGCCAGAACAAAAATACCCTTGTTGTTTAGCATCCTCTTCCAACATTTATAACAATGCTTCCAGTAAGGTTGTGAGCTGGTTGCATTTTACAGCATGTGTGCAAATAATGTATAAAATCTGCTTATAGTTTGTGTGAGGCTCAGACTCCATTCTACAAATTCATAGGATCTTACTTATTGTCTGAAGATTAAGGGATACTACAAACATAAAGGTCCCTGCAAAACACTTTTTTCACCTGGTGTACCTGTACTACGTACAACCTCTAATTCCATGCAACTTTATACAGTATGTGCTCTGTATATTTTCTCTCAGACTCAAAGAATACAGTGTGGAAACAGGCCCTTCAGCCCAACTTGCCCACACTGACCAATATGTCCCATCTGCACTTGTCCCACCTGGCCCACATCCCTCTAAACCTGTCCTATCCATGTACCATCTCTTCTGAGGCTGGGACAATGATAATGTAACTGGAGGTGCAGGTGCAGGAGCAGTCCATTCAGACCACCTCGAATATACTCCCAAGAGCATTAATACGACTAGCAGGTTTCGATACTGTAGATATACGTCCTTTTTAGATAGAATAGAGCGAATGAATTCAGATCTGTTACAACCAAAACATTTTTAATTAAAAGGAAAATTAATTTCTAATATTCATAGTTGCTTTACTTAATGACCTAATCATAGACAGTGAAATTGAAATCAAATGGCACATTAAATCATAGCCATAAACACAAAATAGTGCTGTACTTCAGAGCAATTCCCATGTGCTTTCTGCATATTATGGTTAATCATTATTTGCTGTTTGAAATTAGTTGTTTGTTTCGCAATTAAAAATTATTTGGAAAGTTAAGAATATGTAAGTGTTTGACAGACTTCAGAGCTTGCCAGAGATTGACTTGAATTGAAGCTGCAATTATCAATCAATTTGGGTTTTAATGTAATTAAAACGCTTTAATTTAGTAATTTAATAAAAAATAAATGAGATATATTAAGATTATGATCCCTTCCAAGATCAGAACATTCTTGCACTAAAATAGTTTAGTTTAGAGATACGGCGCGGAAACAGGCTCTTCAGCTCACCGAGTCTGCGCCGACCAGCGATCCCCACACACTAACACTATCCTACACACACCAGACAATTTTTCCAATTTTACCAAGCCAATTAGCATACAACCCTGATCACACTCCAGTGTGGGAGGTAACAGGAGCAGCCGGAAAAAACCAACGCAGGTCGCAGAGAGAATGCACAAACTCCATACAGACAGCAGCTGCAGTCAGGGTCGAAACCAGGTCTCTGACGCTATAAGGGCCCAATCTGGAATATGGGTGTTGTCTGTATGGAATTTGTACGTTCTCCCCATGACCTGCTTGGGTTTTCTCAAGGAGCTTTGTGAAATAAACAGATCAGTGCATAAAATTGGACAACAAAATTGCATAGCAGTATAACCTTTACTAATGTTCATATAGTCAATGTACTAGTTTTATAAACATGGTTTGTTCCTGTGCGGCCCAGGACAACAGCCCTTTCAGGAAGCTGCCAACCAGATGGCAATACCTTTTTTAAAGAGGGAATTGTAGGAGAAATTCTGGCCCATTTTGAACTTGTTTTGGCAAGTCCAAACCAATGAACCTCATTTCATAAAGCAGCAATCTACCATAATGAGCAATTTAAAAAACATGTGCAGACTTTATCACGGTCATTTTGTGCAATTAACATGGCTAACTGCCCTAAAATCGTCCATCAAATCATTTTCCACATTTTATCCAGCAGAGTGCTCGATCAAATGCAACCCGTCCCAGTGCAAAAGTGGACGCTATAGCAGCTGAACCATTGGTTACACTCATGGGACAAGATACAAATTGTTATGCATTTAGAATAAAATTAACCAGTCGTTGGAAAAATAACTATAAACAATGACGAGAAATTTAACCTTGCCTCTTGTTATCGTTTTTTTTTAGTTTAGAGATGCAGCGCGGAAACAGGCCCTTCGGCCCACTGAGTCTGCGCCGACCAGCGATCGCCGCACACTAACACTATCCTACACACACTAGGGACAATTAACCTACAAACCTGTACGTCTTTGGAGTGTGGGAGGAAACCGAAGATCTCGGAGAAAACCCACGCAGGTCACGGGGTGAACGCACAATCTCCGTACAGACAGCACCCGTAATCGGGATCAAACCCAGGTCTCCGGCAGTGCATTCACTGTAAGGCAGCAACTTTACCGTTGCGTTACGCCACTGTGCCGCGATGCCGCAACTCTATCGCTGCACCACCATGCCGTCCTTACATTAGTTTCACCTGATATTGTAGTTAATCTTGCCGCTAGTTTCTCTGTCAAAAGCTATAAATAGTACTTTGCTTTTGGAAACAAGTATATTTACTGACTTGAAATTTTTAGATCGTTTTTTATTAATGCGGAATAATTTCCTACTGTAGACTATAGATCGGTCTGATGAAGGGTCTGGACCCGAAACGTCACCTATTCCTTTTATCCAGAGATGTTGCTCGTCCCGCTGAGTTACTCCAGCATTTTGTGACTATCTTCGGTGTAAACCAGCATCTGCAGTTCCTTCTTACACATCGATTATTGCAGTTCCAAATGCTTCCTACTTCCTTTGTAAAACACACTATTAAGAAGCTCGTACAGCGAGCTATAAATATATTTAGTTTACGTCAGCTGAATATTTATAATTTATAATTTCCTAGTTAAATATTGCAACAGCAAGTTATTAATTCTGCAACAGAAAAACTTAATATTCCACATTTAATTAATATGGATCACATAATCAAACAAGCTTACAATACAGTTGTCCAATTAGCCTTAAATCTGCTCTTTAATTTTGGTAGAGTTATTTAATTTAGTCTTCTACCTCAACCACATTGAGGACATTGGACTTTGTCTATGGAATTGATGCACCATGACATGCTACAATGCTGAGATACTCTGTAGCCTGAATCTTCCCCTTTGCTCGATCTATGGTACTTTGGGATCCGATCTAGCAAAGATGAGCGGGAAGCAAGAGGATTGGGTAATGTTTAAAGAACAACAGAAGATAACCAAAGAGACAATACGGGGAGAAAAGATGAGGTACAAAGGTAAGCTAGCCAAGAATATAAAGCAGGATAGTAAAAGCTTCTTTAGGTACGTGAACAGGAAAAAATTAGTTAAGACCAAAGTTGGACCCTTGAAGACCGAAAAAGATGGATTTATTATGGGGAACAAGGAAATGGCAAAGGTGAACAGGTACTTTGGATTTGTCTTCACTAAGGAGGACACAAACAATCATCCTGATATAGTAGTGGCCACAGGATCTGGGGTGACAGATAAACTGAAGGAAATCCACATTAGGCAGGAAATGGATAGACTAATGGGACTGAAGGCTGATAAATCCCCAGGGCCTGATAGTCTGCATCCCAGGGTACTTAAGGAAGTGGCTCTAGAAATCGTGGATGCATTAGTGATAATTTTCAAATGTTCTATAGACTCAGGATCAGTTCCTGTGGATTGGGGGGTAGCTAATGTTATCCCACTTTTTAAGAAAGGCGGGAGAGAGAAAACGGGGAATCATAGACCAGTTAGCCTGACATCGGTGGTGGGGAAGATGCTGGAGTCAAATATAAAAGATGGGATAGCCGCACATTTGGATAGCAGTAACAGGATCGGTCCGAGTCAGCATGGATTTACGAAGGGGAAATCAGGCTTGACTAATCATCTGGAATTTTTTGAAGATGTAACTAGGAAAATGGACAAGGGAGAGCCAGTGGATATAGTGTACCTGGACTTTCAGAAAACATTTGATAAGGTCCCACATAGGAGATTAGTGGGCAAAATTAGGGCACATGTTATTGGGGGTTCAGTATTGATGTGGATATAGAACTGGCTGGGAGACAGGAAGCAAAGAGTAGGAGTAAACGGGCCCCTTTCAGAATGGCAGGCAGCGACTAGTGGGGTACCGCAAGGCACGGTGCTGGGACCGCAGCTATTTACAATATATATCAATGATTTGGAAGAAGGGATTCAAAATAACATTAGCAAATTTGCAGATGACACAAAGCTGGGTGGCAGTATGAACTGTGAGGAGGATGCTATGAGAATGCAGGGTGACTTCGACAGGTTGGGGGAGTGGGCAGAAGCATGGCAGATGAAGTTTAATGCGGATAAATGTGAGGTTATCCACTTTGGTAGCAAAAACAGTAAGGCAGATTACTACCTAAATGGCGTCAGGTTGGGAAAAGGGGAAGTACAACGGGATCTGGGGGTCCTTGTACATCAGTCTATGAAAGTAAGCATGCAGGTACAGCAGGCAGTGAAGAAAGCGAATGGCATGTTGGCCTTTATAACGAGAGGAATCGAATTTAGGAGCAAAGAGGTCCTTCTGCAGTTGTTCAGAGCCCTAGTGAGACCACACCTGGAGTATTGTGTGCAGTTTTGGTCCCCTAATTTGAGGAGGAACATTCTTGCTATTGAGGGAGTGCAGCGTAGGTTTACAAGGTTAATTCCCGGGATGACGGGACTGTCATATGCTGAGAGAATGGAGCAGCTGGGCTTGTACACTCTGGGGTTTAGAAGGATGAGAGGGGATCTCATTGAAACATATAAGATTGTTAAGGGCTTGGACTCACTAGAGGCAGGAAACATGCTCCCGATTTTGGGGGAGTCCAGAACCAGGGGCCACAGTTTAAGAATAAGGAGTAAGCCATTTAGAATGGAGACGAGGAAACACTTTTTCTCACAGAGAGTGGTGAGTCTGTGGAATTCTCTGCCTCAGAGAGTGGTGGAGGCAGGTTCTCTGGATGTTTTCAAGAGAGAGCTAGATAGGGCTCTTAAAAATAGCAGAGTCAGGGGATATGGGGAGAAGGCAGGAACGGGGTACTGATTGGGGATGATCAGCCATGATCACATTGAATGGCAGTACTATCTCGAAGAGCCAAATGGCCTACTCCTGCACCTATTGTCTATATTGTCTATAGAGCCCCGGCAGCAGGGAGGTAAATCTGACCCGCTAATCGGCTGCAAAAGTCCCGATGAGGTCGAGATTGGCCATCTCACCCGGCCTAGGAGTCACATTTTCGAGGGGGACTTCCAGTGCACTCTTGTAATAATGTCCATATTAAAGGAGGTACCGGACCACCAGGTGGACCTGCGATTGGAAATAAACTTTCTTGGGACAGTCCAGTCAGTAACTGTTTTAAAGTGATTGGCAAAAGAACCAGTGACGGCTTGAGAATTTTTTTTTTTAATGCTGTAAGTTGTCACTATTTTGAATCCAGTCCTTAACGAATTTGCAAAATAAAATTCCACCATAACATCTCAAAGAATAATTACATAAATAATTTAAAAAAATACTGGGTAATGGAAGAAATGTAAGATAGTGAGTTGAATTGAAAAAACCTGTAGAAGCCTTTTTCTGTGATGCTATGCTCTACGCTTTGAACAATGTAACAGCTAGTCTGAATATAATACTAATAACTAAGGACGAAGTTCGGAACAATCTAATGTTCAATTTTCTGTCTTAAAGGTTACTTGGATGAATCATGACATCATGGTTAACATGAAATCAGAATGCAGCCTGGATAGACTAGATGTGCAGAGAATGTTTCCACTAGTGGGAGAGTCTTGGACCAGAAGTCATAGCCTCAGAATTAAATGAATTTCCTTTAGGAAGGAGATGAGGAAAAATGTCTTTAGTCAGAGGGTGATGAATCTGTGGAAATCGTTGCCACACAAGGGTGTGGAGGCCAAGTCAATGGATATTTTTAAGGCAGAGATAGATAGATAGATTCTTGATTAGTACGAGTGTCAAACGTTATGGGGGGAAGGCAGGAGAATGGGGTTGAGAGGAGAAGATAGATCAGCCGTGAATGAATGGTTGAGTAGACTTGATGGGCTGAATGGCCTAATTCTGCTCTCATCACTTGTGAACTTATGAACTTATGAGCTTAACAAACTCAAGAATACCACATTTTGTTTACAGTTCAATGGTCACTATATTTGTGCAGGAAGGAACTGCAGATGCTGGTTTACACCGACCAGATAGACTCAAAATGTTTAAAATCTGTTTTGGGGGGAATCTTATGACTTTTCTATGTGGGGGAGGGGGGGAGGATAGGGGGGAACTGTTTCCCAGTCGCTTCCTGGCCAGCGGACTTTGGGAGCCGCGTACTCCGGTAGGAGGTGGCCGACTCTGTCGTCCAGGCCCGAAGTCGGACTTACATCACCCCGGCGAGCGGGCCTGAACATCGGGCCGGCCGGAGCGGCAGCAGCGGAGGGCTCAGGGAGGCCCTGACCACGGGTGAACAGTGGGAAACTTTAGAGGAAGATGACTGACTTTGGTGCCTTCCCTCACAGTGGGAGACTTTTGATTCTGCTGTGTGGGGATGTTTTTATGTTGAATTCTATCGTGTCTTGTGTTCTTTCATTTTATTGTATGGCTGTATGGTGATCACAGTTCACTGTGCACATGTGACAAATAAATGTGTCTTGTATCTTGTAAATGCTGCAGTAACACAGGGGGACAGGCAGCATCTCTGGGGAGAAGGAATGGGTGACGTTTCGGGTCGAGTCGGGTCTGAAGAAGGATCTAAATCTGAAACGTCACCCATTCCTTCTCTCCAGAGATACTGCCTGTCCCGCTGAATTACCGCAGCAATTTGTGTATACCTTTCACCACTATATATGTGATATGTTGAATAATATGGGTACAAGTTTGCTCCGGAAACATGGCGATTCTTGTGTACTGCTTCAGTGTAATGTACTGCTCTTATGCTCTTGTACACGAGTATGATTGCACCAATGCATAATAAGATGTTTACCGAACTGTATGCAAAAGCATTTTTCTATACCTAGGTACATGTGACAGCAAAGTAACAATGAACCATTGAACAAGGTGGCAGAACTACAGCTTCACAGCACCAGAGACCCTGTTCGATCCTACCCTAGGGTGCCGACTGTGTGGAGTTTGCACGTTCTCCCTGTGGCTGCATGGATTTTCTCCGGGAGCTCCAGTTTCTTCCCACATCCCGAAGGCGTGTGGGTTTGTAGGTTAAGTGCCCTCTGTAAATTGCTCCATAGTTTGTAGACAGTGGACATGAAAATGGGACCACATAGAACTAGTGTGAATGGATGATCGATGGTCGGCGTGGACTGGCTGGGCAGAAGGGCCGATTTCCATGCGGTATCTCTAAACTAAACTACACACTATATTTGTGCTGTACTAACCAACGCAACACAAAAGCCAATGTGTAGGAAGCAACTGCAAATGCTGGTTTAAACCAGCTTCATAGCAAAAGGATTTGAGTATAGGAGCAGGGAGGTTCTACTACAGTTGTACAGGGTCTTGGTGAGACCACACCTGGAGTATTGCGTACAGTTCTGGTCTCCAAATCTGAGGAAGGACATTATTGCCATCGAGAGAGTGCAGAGAAGGTTCACCAGACTGATTCCTGGGATGTCAGGACTGTCTTATGAAGAAAGACTGGATAGACTCGGTTTATACTCTCTAGAATTTAGGAGATTGAGAGGGGATCTTATAGAAACTTACAAAATTCTTAAGGGGTTGGACAGGCTAGATGCAGGAAGATTGTTCCCGATGTTGGGGAGGTCCAGGACAAGGGGTCACGGCTTAAGGATAAGGGGGAAATCCTTTAGGACCGAGATAAGAAGGACTTTTTTCACACAGAGAGTGGTGGGTCTCTGGAACTCTCTGCCACAGAGGATAGTTGAGGCCAGTTCATTGGCTATATTTAAGAGGGAGTTAGATGTGGCCCTTGTGAGGGTATGGAGATACTGAGTTGGATGATCAGCCATGATCATATTGAATGGCGGTGCAGGCTCGAAGGGCCGAATGGCCTACTCCTGCACCCATTTTCTATGTTTCTAATTAGGCGGGTGAGACAGCATCTCTGGAGAAAAGGAATAGGTGACGTTTCTGAAGAAAGAGTGATACAGCGTGGAAACAGGCCCTTCGACCCAACATGCCCACGCCGGCCAACATGTCCCAGCTACACTGGTCTCACCTGCCCATGTTTGGTCCATATCCCTCCAAACCTATCCTGTCCATGTATCTGTCTAACAGTTTCTTAAACTTTGGGACAGTTCCTGCTTCAACTACCTCCTCTGGCAGCTTGTTCCATACCCCCACCATACCCCTTTTGTGTGAAATGGTTACCACTGAGATTCCTATTAAATCTTTCCCCTTCACCTTAAACCTACCTCCTCTGGTGCTCGATGCACCTACTCTGGGCAAGAGACTGTGTGCATCTATCCGATCTACTCCTATGTTGATTTTATACAGTTTCTTTGAAAATGAACCATTCAAATGTTTTTTACTAGAACCATTTATTCTAGTAAGATAGCAATTCTTCCAGAGTACCTTTTACATAGTTAGAATCATGGATAAATATTTCCCACCCTTCGCCCATATTTCTCTCTCCCTCGACACATTGGCGAGACGTTTTGGTTTTATTCTAGTAATGATGATTGATAAAATGTTGGAAAATCCCAGGGTCATAAAATACTTTACTGATATGGGGACATGAAAGTTTATCATGATATTTTTAAGGCAGAGATGGATAGATTCTTGATTAGTACAAGTGCCAGGGGTAATGGGCAGAAGGCAGGACAATGAGGTTAAGAGAGAAAGATAGATCAGCCATGATCGAATGGAGGAGTAGACTTGATGGGCCGAATACCCTCATTCTGCTTCTGGAACTAATGCACTCTCCATGTTTCTCTCCTCTCTTGCTACAATATCCTCCTTTCCACCTGATTCACCCTCCCTCTACCCATCCACCTTCTCTCCCTCAGGCTCCCTCTGCTCCTCCATGTCCCCTCTTTCTCTCACCCATTCCCTTAAGGGCCTGTCCCACTTACACAACTTTTTTGGCGACTGCCGGCGCCCGTCATAGGACGCTGAAATTTTTCAACATGTTGAAAATTCAGCGGTGACCAAAAAGACGCTACGACTCTTTGACTGACTAGGAAACCTCTCACGACCATACAAGCGACTCCTGGTGACTTCTCATGACCATACAGGCGACCCTCTGGTGACATGCCCCTGGTGACACCCCGCGACATGTCGCCAGGGGTCGCCTGTACGGTCGTGAGAGGTCTCCTAGTCATCCAAAGAGTCGTAGCGTCTTTCTGGTCGCCACTGAATTTTCAACATGTTGAAAGTTTTCGGCGACCTATGACGGTGCCGGCAGTCGCCGAAAAGGTCGCGTATGTGGGACAGGCCCTTGAGTTTAGTTTATTATTGTCATGTGTACTGAGGTACAGTGAAAAGCTTGTTGTGTGCTCTCCAATCAGCGGGAAGACCATGTATGACTTCAATCAAGCCATCCACAGAGTATAAGGTACAGGAGAAGGGGAATAATGTTTTGTGCAAGTCCGGTTAAAGATAGTCTTCTCTCTTTAACTCAATTGTGGGCCCGTAGCAGAAGCGTCCACGTCGCGGGGCTGGAAACTGGGAGCATCCTGAGCTAATTCTGCCACCACCATCATCTATTGCGACAAGTGATGGCTTCCGATGACTGTCGCCGGAAGCTTGCGTCCTTTTCACGACGGACGATGACAGCGAGGTCAACATTTGTAACAAGATGGACACGAAAATTAAATTGTGTTTTTTTCTCTGTACCTTCCTTCTTTGATCTTTCTCCATGCCCACTTGCTATATTTAAGAGGGAGTTAGATGTGGCCCTTGTGGCTAAGGGGGATCAGAGGGTATGGAGAGAAGGCAGGTATGGGATACTGAGTTGGATGATCAGCCATGGTCATATTGAATGGCGGTGTAGGCTCGAAGGGCCGAATGGCCTACTCCTGCACCTATTTTCTATGTCTATGTCTAAGCTTTTCAAACCTATTTCCCTCACCTCCTATCCCTTTCTATTTCCCTTTCCTCCTCTCCCCACCTCCATTGACTTTTCCTCCTCTACTCTGCCTCTCACTCTCTCTACTACCTTCTCTCCCTCCCTACTTGCTTCCCACGGGCTCCATCCTTTCCTCACCTCTCACTCCTCTGCCCCCTATTCTCTCTGATGTTTCTTTCCCTTCCCCATTTGCCCTTCCCTTCCCTCCTCCAACCAAATTCCTCCCATCTCTCCCTCCCCTCTCCTTAACCATTTCCTTCCCTCCCATTTCCTGCCCTTTCTCTTCATTCTTTCCTTCCTTCCCTTCATTTGTTCCTTCCCTCCATCCTCCCTGCTCTCACTCAATTCTCTTCCTCCCCTCCTCCCCCCTCTCTCTCTCCCTCTCTCATTTCCATCCCCTCCTATCTCTCCCCTTTGCTTCATTGATTCCTTCCATTCTATACTCCTCTCTTTCTCCATTTGTTCCTTCCACTCCTCCCTCCCTCCTTCCACCCTCCTCTGTGTTTCCTTCCTTTCTTCCCCCTTCCTCTCCCTTTCATCCCACCCCTCCCACTTTTCCAACCCCTCCACCCCTTCCTCTCATCTTCCCTCTCCTCTCCTCACTTCCCATCCCCTCTCCCTTTCTTCCCTCTCCTTCCATCTTCGCCTCTCTTCCCTTTTCCTCCCTCTCTCTCTTATTTCCTTCCTTCCCCTCTCTTTTCCTTCCTTCCACCGCTTCTCTCTTTTTGCTTCTTCCATTCCCCTCTTTTTTTCCTTTCCCCTAATCTCTCTTTTCCTCTCCCCTCGTCTCTTTTCTCGTTCGTCCCTTCCCCTCCTCCCCGTCTCTCTCTTGTCCTTCCTTCTCTCCCTCCCTTGCTCTCCTCCCCTCTCTCACACCTTCCCCTAATCTCTCTCTTTTTTCCCTCCCCATCTTTTTCCCCTTCCTTCTTTCCCCTCCTCTCTCTCTCTCTCTCTCTCTCCTTTATCTCCTTCCTTCCTTTCTCTTCTCTCTCTCTCCTTCCTCCTCTCTCTCTCTTTCCTTCCTTCCTCTATTCCTCTCTTTTTCGTCCTCCCTTCTTCTCTTCTTTACCTCTTTCCTTCCTTCCTGACCTCTCTCCCTTTTTTTTATTTTCTCTCTCCCTCTGTCTATCCCTCTCCCTCCCTCTCTCTCTCTGTATCTGTCTCCCTCTCTCTGTACCGCCTCCCCCTCCCGCCCCGCTGGTTCGCCCCGGCGGCCGTGTACACGCCCTGTGCCGGGCTGCAGGCGAGCGATGCCGGCGGGGCAGACGGAGCCTGCAGCGGAGAGGGGCTCCGGCACTGGGGCGGCAAACTGCGCTGCCCGGGCCGGCTACCCAGCGCCGTTCACCGGGGGAGTTGCTTTGCTTCAAGACGCTGCTGCCTCCGGTACTTTGCGCCCTGCACTCGTTTACAAAAAATGCCTGTTATCATCTTTGCAAATTTGAGTTATATTTTGCATTCACTGCTCTAAAATGTCCTCTTAGCTTATGCCTTTTTTGTAATGATTCTTTCTGATATAAACTGTGCAATGGATGAAGTCAAACAAGGGGTCTATTTCCTTGTTGACAAGCAGTGAATGATATGTGCCAATCCTGTTCTGATTCTCTGGTGGTACATATAAATAAGGTGCAACTAACAGTTTGACGTTGAATTGAGAGCTCCAGTATTTCAGAGTGTGGTGTAAATATTTTCTATAAAGTATGTTGATTTTGCTGTAAAATAATAAAATGATCAAATTCACTGTTGTTCAGAAGTGCAATTAGCAGTAACTCCTGCCTCAACTTGCAAAGTTGCAACTTAAATTTTCTTTGGGCATTAACACATTGACTTAAGTAGAAGGCAATAGAAGCAAAAGTTATGAAAGAAACCCAGAGAATGTTTATGTTGCAGATGTTTTAGTTTTACTTTATATAAATAAATAGATGTTATGCCATTTACGATCCATTGAAGCTTTTTGCTGATTCTTGATTAACCTGCCTTTGTAGATGACTGAATTTGCAATGGATGGGAAAGAATTAATTCTTCCAGAATGCCCTGACCATCGAAAAGAAAACTGCTCAATGGTCAATAATGGTGAGTTATGGAGCCATTTCTGGTTACCTTTGGGAGTACTACTAAATTGTGCATGCAAGAACAAACACACATTTGCATTACTTAGATGTGTATTTAAGTTTTAAAAGGGAAGTAAATAAAATGGAACTGTGTTATCTATTTTGAACCTGTTAGATAAACAAATAGTTTGTCCATGTTAGGTTGATGTGAATGGATATTTTGCACAATTTTTTCTTTAAATTTTAATGTATAAACACAACAAAATGAATGTTCTAAGAAGATTTACTGTCATGCTACAATTTAAAGGTTTATTTACAACTTTTCATTGAACAATGTTTGTATAATTCATGTGAGATGGAAAAGGGACATTTTCAGAAACAAGGCCAACAAATACATGTAATTGCTTTCAAGAAAGCAAATATTATTACATTCTTCACATGCTGAAGGTTCAGTATAAGTAATGAATTTCCATTTTATTTCTCAGTAAGTCCAGGAACCTTAATTGTTTTATCAGCTAAATATCTCGGGATAGATACTATCATTTATGCAGGCATGATACATATGACAAAAGTGAACAAATATACAAGAACAGCTTAAACAATATACTTAAGGGTAATGTAAATAGAAGTTCTGCACCAGATGTTATTTAACCCAAGATGATGAATGGTGTACACTTTGTAAATGTGAGCCGAAAAGGAATTTAAGGCTATGAACCAGGGAGGGAGGAAAGGGGAAGAGAGGGGAGAATATTTTTCTGAAGAAGGGTCTCAACCCAAAATATCGCCCATTCCTTCTCTCCAGAGATACTGCCTGACCCGCTGAGTTACTCCAGCTTTTTGTGTCTATCTTCGGTTTAAACCAGCATCTGCAGTTCCTTCTTACACAGTTTTAATCATTCACTGTTTAGAAATGCACACTAACTTAAAATAAAAAATATATACATGGGTCAAGGATGTCACTTAATGGCTTCAGAGTTTCTTGAAAGAGGAAGGTAAACAGCCAGACGTTGTGACCTGTATCAGTACCAACAGTGTGGATTGCAAGAGGAAAGATGCTCTGTGAAGGAGTTTACGAGAATGGAAAGTAGTTGAAGAGCAGGACCTCAAAGGCAGTGAGTACAGAATTTGGGAGGAAGAACCAATTAATTTTTGGTGAGGTGGCGTAGAAAAGAGTTGTTAGATTCCTGAGGAATCGTTTACAGAGAAGTGGGACCTTGGCAAGGGTGAGTGACAACAGAAGCAGCACCAATGTTTAAGAAGGAACTGCAGATGCTGGAAAATCGAAGGTAGACAAAAATGTTGGAGTAACTCAGCGGGTCGAGTTCCTTCTATCCAGAGATGCTGCCTGTCCCGCTGAGTTACTCCTGCATTTTGTGTCTACTTGGGAGTATGGCATAGTGTCTTTACTAAAGGCAGGATGGGAGGAATTATAGTGGAAGCAGCTATCTGTGAGTGTCTGTGGGGTTGCTGTGGGGGTTTGTGGCTAGTCTGGTGCCTGAGAGAGGCAGAACGATCAGGAGGGGGAATGGGAATGATCAGAGGTGGATCTTGTGAAGGAGAGGGCTGGGTGGAACTTGCTTGGCAGTAAAAGTAATAAAAGGTTGAAATTCTGCACAAGGGCAGAAAACAACGACAGTCATCAACGTACCAAAGGTAACAAATGTAATGACATTTTTGAGTTTTGTGTGAGTTTAGGAAGAAGGAGAGGTAATGTTGGCTTTTGATAAAGGCATTCAACAAAAGTACTTTACGTGACAATGGGAAACCTTGTAACGGTCAATTTAAGTTTGTGGGCAGAGTCTTCTTCTTTCCTGTCCATCCTCCATGTTTCAAATGTTGACATCACCGTCATTGTCCGTCCTGAAAGGGACGCAAGCTTCCGGCGACAATCAGTGGGAGCCATCACTTGTTGCAGTAGATGATGGTGGTGGTGGCAGAATTAGCTCAGGGTACTTCCAGTTTCCAGCCCCGCGATGTGGACGCTTCTGCTATGGGGCCGTGGGCTGAGTGGGTTGTATTCGAACAATGGTGTTTTCTGAGTTTGGGTATCACACAACCTTGTAACTCTGGTCAGCTACATCAGAGACTGGCTTCGTGCTTTGAATTAAAGGTTTTGTGGCATCGTGATGTTACATGGATAGGTACTTGATCTGATTTGATTTTAATCAGAGTGCAGTCTACGTGCTGTGTACCTGCTACATGATGAAGGGTCTCGTCCCGAAACGTCGCCCATTCCTTTTCTCCAGAGATGCTGTCGGACCAGCTGAGTTGCTACGGCTTTTAGTGTCTATTTTCAGTTTAAACCAGCATCTGCAGTTCTTTCTTAGACCTACTACGTGCACCCTCTCCCCAACTTGGCAGTTGAATTAGTAAGAGCAAGCCTACAAACAGTCAGTCATCAACGCAATGTAAATATTCTCCAGTGAACTTAAGTCAACAAAGACCAAGACTTGGAAACAAAATGTCTCAATGGATTAAAGTATTGGGAGATACTTCCAAGTGCCTCTTGACGTGTAAGGTCCCACACCTAAGGTTACTAAGGTCCCACACAATAGATAGTTGTCAAATACTGCATAGTAGACGGAGGAAAACCCGAAACGTCATCTATTCATTTTCTCCGGAGATGCTGCCGAACCTGCGGAGTTATTCCAGCATTTTGTGTCTATCTTTGGACGAAAGATATTAATTGCTCAAATGTATGGATGGATTCCTTTACAACTTTCATTACATTTTCCAGGATCAAGTGATACAAATATTTCTAATCAGAAGGCAAAGTCATTAATGGGTCAGAGCGATGATATTTGTAAAGCTGGGACTGTCATTCCAAGTATAAAAGACTTTTGCCCTGGGATTGTCTAGAATTAGGTGGCCAAACAAATCTAGTTTAGTTTAGAGATACAGCACGGAACAGGCCCTTCAGCCCACCATGTCTGCGCCAACCAGTGATCACCCTCTAACACCAATACTATCCCGGACAATTCACAATTTTACCGAAGCCAATTAACTCACAAACCTGTACATCTTTGGAAAGTGAGAGGAAATCGGAGCACCCCGAGAAAACCCATGCATTCACGGGGAGAACGTACAAACTGGAGAGCACCCGTGGTTGGGATCGAACCCGGTTCTCTGGCGCTGTAAGGCAGCAACTCTACCGCTGCGCCACGACAAATATGTATCGATTCAAAACCAGCTTAACAGAATACTCATCAATGTGAGAGGTGAGAGAATTGAAATGATCATTCCTCATGCTGCAGATAGGTTCATAAGATCGAAGTATGATTTGGATGGAGCTGGGAGAGAGCCTGGTTTGCAACTCTGGGGTCGCAAGACTAAAATATGACATGTACCATCACGTTGTAAAATTGTTGGCATGGGTGAAAGATGTTTGGAGTAGACAAAATGCCTTTTTATTCTTAATTAATGAGAAACTCGTGAATATAAGAAAAACCATTCAAAACATCTTCCTTAGAAATATACTGCCTTAGAAATGTTTGTTCGAATACATTAAAAATAACAAAGGCAAGGTTTATTTACATATGGTGTGGCACAGTGGCGCAGCAGTAGAGTTGTTGCCTTACAGTGTCAGAAACACGAGTTCGATCCTTACTATGGGTGCTGTCTGTGTGGAGTTTGTACGTTCTCCCTGTGACCAGGTGGGTTTTCTCTGGGTGCTCCAGTTTCCCACCACCAGAGCGGTGCAGGTTTGTAAGTTAATTGTCTTCTGTAAATTGTCCCTTGCATGTAGGATAGAAGTAGGGTATAGGGTGATCGCTGGTCGGCGTGGACTCGGTGGGCCGAAGGGTCTGCTTCCACGCTGAACCTCTAAAGCAAACTAAACACTGGCCAGAAGTGTGACATAGAATCAGAAAATGTTGAAAACCTCAGTGGAGCAGGATACATCTGTGGTATGAGAAAGAGTTAACATTTCAGGTCTATGGTCTTTCGTCAGACTCCAAAAGGTGATAAAACACATGTTTAAATCTGCATAAAGGAGGAAGGGTGGAAAGAGCAAGGGGAAAATCTGCAATAGGGTGGAGACCATAAGGAACTGGTGCAACAAATGGTGATGGTGCCATTCAAGAAAAGGTGCTGTATCCTTGTTGGTTAACATGAGAACACGTTTAGCCAGTAGAATTAGGGAGATGGCAAAGGGGGAATGGAATATTCTTTGAAGGAAGACTTTCCTTGTATAGAATGGAGATATAGAAGAATTGGAATCCATGGTGAACATAAGTTGATGGGGGCCAGGAAGCTGGACATTGTCAAAGTGGAGAGGGGCATTTGAAATATCATGAATGTAAACCATTGAACGGTACATCACAGGAACAAGCCCTTGGCCCCACAATGTAAGTGGGAAGGGACTGGACAAGAAGAGAAAGAAGAGCCCAGCGAGGAAGAAATATGTTCTGCAGGCCAAGACCAGGTTCAAACAATGTGTCTACCAGGAAAGGACACAGAGGTCAGGCAACATCCCAGGAGGAAGCGGATAGGTGACGCTTTGGCTCAGAACCTTTCTATTTCCAACCCTAAACACCACCGATCCATGTTCTGCAGGGATGCTGCCTGACCTGCTAAGTTGCTCCAGCACTTTGTGTCCTTGTTTTGTAAGCCAGCACATGCAGTTATTTGTTTCTAAGTTCAAGGAACACCACCTCATCTTTTGTCTTGGACTGCCACAGATCTCAGGGCTGCAGTTCTGATGTTGTCGACCCACAACATGAACTCGTTTGTTCTCCATGCATAGACGGTACCTACCGAAGCATATTAACCTACAAATCTTTGGAGTATGCGATGAAACCAGAGCATCCGGAGAAAGCCCACATGGACACTGAGAGAATGTACAAACTCCGTACAGACAGCACCCTGGCATTGTGAGGCAGCAACTCTATCACTGCACCACCATGTCGCCAATCCATCTGTTCCACTCCCCCGGACTAATTCCTCCTTTTCCCAATTCTAATAAAAGACTGCTGACCTGAAACAAAAAAAAAATCTCTCTCCACAGACGCTGTCTTACCTGCTGAGTATCTCCAGGACATCTTGTTCTTTTAAATTTACAAGATGTGCAATGCAAGTTGTACAGTACTTTTAGTTTATGGGTCAGAAATGGATTTGTTTGGTTTCTTGCCGTGCAGACATCTAAAAGCATGTGATGTCCAAGCTGCCCATTATCAGGCTGAAAGCTTTTACAAAGAAATGTGTACATATCACAGAATTCTAGTCAGCATCTGCAGCGTAAATGGATTAAGTAGCATTAGAACAAGAAGAGACAAAATGTACAGTCTGCACATTGCAGTAATATTGGCAAATGTCCCAACAAGGCAACCAGGCCCGTTCTCTTTATAAAATATTGCTAGATGCTAGAATTTATGATTAATTTTGTCACTTCTCTCCAGGTGAAAATGTCGCCTGGAAAGGTAAAGGGAGGGGGGAGGGGGTAAAAGGTAGACGGTTGTATGGCAGTTATTGTCATGTACAGCTGTTTCTTACTGGTTTATCAACAAATCTAGTTGGAAAAGCACCACTTCTGACCTGCATAGTCCAGATTTGCCACGTACCTGATAAAATTTGCCTGATATGGCTTCTGCCATGTATTTAGAAATGAAGGCCTTGTACGTTAAGTATTCATAACATGGTGACCATAATATTTGAAACTTTCTCCACTTCATGAAGTAATAGGGAGTGCACTCGCTTTATATGAATGGGTTATAAGCAAGTCCTGATAAATCATGAAAAATAGAGTTTAATTTTATTACAGTTAGCAATTGGCTTGACAATTATTGCATATAAGGATAATGGTTTTTTATAGAAGCAGTTTAGGCTATAATAGTTTCTTTTCAATTAAGTATAATACTTAACTTCTATTCAATTCACAAATTCCCACAGAAGAATTACCACCATACACAATGAATATGTAAGGGTGAAAGACTCTGACAATTGACTGATGATGATAGAGCATTCAAAAAAGGTTAATGAATGGTGATATGATGCCTTTTATATAAGTGTAATTGGCATTGAAGTTTAAAAATAACCACAAATTGGTAGAAGTAGTGCGTTTCAAATTATTATTTGACGTTAATATTGTCGAAATTTCTCAAGTTAGTGATTTGGTCATTTTTTTCCCAATCTATTAATTTGGTGTATCAAACTATGAAGTTACCAGATAGAATTAGCAAAAGTTGGCAATTAAATGTATACCTGCTTTTGCTGGAACTTCAGGTAGAGTGAGACCATGACATGATTGCAGTGACTAAAAACAGTTTAAGCAGTCCAGGAGTTTAGTTTAGTTTAGAGATACAGCGTGGAAACAGGGCCATCGGCCCACCGAGTCCGTGCCGAACAGCGATCCCCATAAACTGGCACCATCCTACACACACTAGGGCCAATTTACAATTTTACCAAGCCAATTAGCCTACAAACCTGTGTGTGTCTTTGGAGTGTGGGAGGAAACCGGAGCACCCGGAGAAAACTCTCGCAGGTCACGGGGAGGCAGAGTAAGGCAGCAACTGTACCTCTCCGCCACTGTTGCACCCTCAGCATTAAATCGTTTGCAAGTTGCTCAACGGTAAACCATGTGCAAGTCAGGCATTGCTGGCGGGAACATCATTAGCAGCTATTATTATTGGCATTATTAGCCATTAAAATCAATGCTTCCACCTGGAAAGGGGTCAATCACAGTAAATGGACATGGATTTGTTAAAGGTAAACCACTCATTAACAGCGTTGTCTTGTGAAGTAAAAAAAAAATCACGGTTCTGCAATAGATGTTCCTGTGGTGTTTTTAGGAGATATGACAAAAGGCCAGATGGAATATTTGTTTTTTGAAAATAGAAGTCCATGTAATTAAAACAAAAAATGTGAGTGTGAATATGGATTTGATTTGATGCCAAGGATGAGGGAGAATGGATGTATTCAAACTGAACTGTGGTTTGCGGTGTTGTTTGCCAAGGGAAATGCATTGGAGATGCATTACTCTTGATATCATTTATTTATGAACTCACCAAACCAAGGAGAACAGCGCAGTTTTAGAAGGTCTGCAGATAATACAAAAGTTGGCAGAGCATTAGTTGGTCTCAAGGTTGTAGGTGTAGACGCCATCATGACAAGGGTAGGTTTTCTTCCCTCTGGCTGTAAAATTATCGTCATCGGGTGGCGTCGCGAGCGGCAGCCTCGCCAGCAGCGGGTTCGTTCTTTTGACTTTTTTTGTTTTTTAGTTTGTCTAGATGAATGTTTTAGTGTGGGGGTGGGGGGGGGGGGAATAGGGGGAAGACATTTTCAGTCACTTACCTGGACGGAGATGGGACTTTTCTCTTTGTCGCATCTTCGCCCCCCTCGTGGCCTAACAACTGGATTGGTGCGGCCTTTCTCGGAGACCGGTCCAGAGCTTCAGCGCGGCACGGACTTTAACATCGCGGAGCGGGGTGATCCCTTGCCGGGGATCCTTAGAACAGCGGACTATAACATCGTGAAGCTATGGTCTGCGGAGCTTCTAGCCGCGAGCGCGGCGTGGACTTTCCATCGCGGAGCCTGGGATCCCTTGCCGTGGATCGCCAGAGGAAGTGCTCCGACCGTCGGCCTGTGGTCTATAACATCGTGAAGCCGCGGTCTCCGGTAAGTTGCGGAGTGTGTGTTCCGTTCCGTCCCAACGTCGGAGTTTCGATCATCCTGACGAGAGGGCCTGTAGATCGTGCCGTCCGTAGCGGCGACTACGGAGGGTTCATGGCCCCAATTACAAGTGAACTGTGGTCACTGAACGCTATTGCCTCCCATCACAGTGAAGAATGTTGATTCCACTGTGGTGGATGGTTATGTTAAATTCTATTGTGTTCTTTTTCAATGTATGGCTGCATGGTAATTCAAATTTCACTGCACCCTGATTGGTGCATGTGACAATAAATGTGAATTTGAACTTAAATGAGTAAAAGCACTGAAATTCCATGCCACAGTAATGTTAAATGAAAATTGCCACAAAATGTTGGAGTAACTGAGCGGGTCAGGCAGCATCTCTGGAGAAAAGGAATAGGTGACATTTAGGGTTAGACTGAGAGTCAAGGGAAAGGGAAATGAGAGATGTAGAGAGCGATATGGAGAGATATGGAACAAAGTACTGAAAGATATGCAAAAAGTAATGATGATCAAGGAAAGGTGGAGCCCGCAATGATCCATAGTTGGCTGTGGGCTAGGTGTTAATGAGTTATACAGACAGTGAAACTAGTACAATGACTAGGCTGGGGTAGAGACGGAGAGAGCAGGAATGCAAGGGTTACTTGAAGTTAGAGAAATCAATATTCATACTGCTGGCTTCTAAGCTGCCCAAACAAAATATGAGGTGGGATTTTAAATGATACAATTTGGTGATATTAATAAGGTAAGACCATGCTTTATGTGGTATGACTTTGTAAAAAGTGTAATTTTGCAAAGAAACATTAGAGTTCAAATATACAGATCTTTAAAAGCAACTTGATTATCTACCTATCAAACCAAGGCCTAGAAATTCAATTTTTTACCAAAAAAAATAATGTTAAATAGTACTGCATTGAATCTTTGCACTGTTTTAAAAAGGTATAGTGAGATTTTAGAGTGATTCAGCATGGAAACAGGCCCTTCAGCCCACCGAGTCCTCGCTGATCAGCAATCACCCGCACACTAGCACAACCCTACACACTGGGGACAATTTTCAATTTAATTAACCTACAAACCTGTACGTCTTTGGAATGTAGGAGAAAACCGGAGCACCCGGAGAAAACCCACATGGTCACACAGGGAGTACAAACTCTGTACAGACAGCACCCGCAGTCAGGATCGAACCCGGGTCTCTGGTGCTGTAAGGCAGCAGCTCAACTGCTGCGCCACTGTGCAGCCATTCCATATTTCCTTTCGTGGGAAATGCATGGCCCACTAACCCTTCCAGTTTATTTTCGTCACAGGGGTGGCTGGTAGTTATGCAACTGTGGTGATGAAGGGACCTGCACTACTATCACTTCTGCACGTGGTCTAGTAATCATCAGGGCAGGGAGAGAGTATGGGCTGACATTACTAACAGTGGGCCCACACCTCGATGCCTGAATGGAGAGGATCTACACGAGGGGGAAGGCCCTTAATGCCAGGTTCCAGGCTCATTCAGCACCATGGACAGGCATTCTTGGCTGCGACACTGACTTGCAGCAGTGAAATGTGGACCAATGCAGGAGATAGACAATAGGCAATAGACAATAGGTGCAGGAGTAGGCCCTTCGAGCCAGCACCGCCACTCAATGTGATCATGGCTGATCATCCCTGAGATGCTTCATGATGACCATGCAAGATATCAATTTGAGAACACCATCGATAGACATAAAATGCTGGAATAACTCAGCGGGGCAGGC
Source organism: Raja brachyura (assembly GCA_963514005.1). The sequence goes on from OY740796.1 coordinate 43,735,044, forward strand.
CACATGTCTGGAGGAGAAATGGGTGACATTTCGGGTTGGGACCCTTCTTCAGACCTAAAGCGTCACCCATTCCTTCTACCCAGAGATGCTGCCTGTCCCGCTGAGTTACTGCAGGATTTTGTGTCTATCTGATGTAAACCAGTGTCTGTAGTTCTTTCCTGCACTTTGAGAACACCATAGATGTGGTTTTCAAGGGCAACATCTGACCATGCAGGCAGCACGTCTTATCTTCCTACACAGAAAGTCCAGTCTTCCTGTCCCTCAACACCCTCGTAGATGGCCTCCCATCTCCAACACTCTTCATGCTCCACAATCCTGCATCCTCTCCTATATCTATCTAAAGCCCTTTTGTCTCCTTTTTACCTCTAGCTATTATCACTTGCTCCACCCATCCACCCTCCCCTTGCCTGTATTTTGTCTGTCACTTGAATTGAATTGAATTGAATACTTTATTAAGTCACAGTGAGATTCTTTGCTTGCACACCCTGCCAAGGTATGCAAATAACCGCCCATTACAGCGCTTACAGTTACAACTTCCCCCCTCCTCCTCCCACACCAGATCCCCCTTTGTTCTTACCCCCCCCCCCCCCTCACGGTGGTCCCCTTCTTTGTTCCTTCCCTTGCCAGCTGCGTCCTCACTTCCACGTGGAACGTCCTTGTCCATCGGTCGGCGCCCCCATCGGCAGCTCCCCCGACCTCTCTGCCATCGCTTGCCAGGTTTTGGCCCACCCTCATCTCTTTTCCGGCTTTCTTCCCCCCCCTCCCCCCGCCCCACCCCACCGCACACCATCACAACCCCCACGCCAATCAATCTGAAGAAGGATCTTGACCCAAAACGTCGTCTATCCATTTTCTCCACAGACGCTGCCTGACCTGCTGAGCACTTCCAGCACTTTGGTTTTTTTTTTGCTCAAGTTTCCAGCATCTGCAGTTTCTCAAGTCTCCAGTCTACTGCAGAAGTTTTCTTTGTATATAATGGGGGACAATTCAAGGTTCCCGAACACCCGCCAGAAATTAATAGCAGAAGTTTTTATTGTTTCACCCTTCCAGTTGTGTGACTTCCTCTGAGAGGAAGAGAGATTTTCTTTTAGTGCAATTTAGAGATACTGTGCGAAAACAAGCCCTTCGGCGGACCGAGTCTGCACCAACCAGCGATCCCCGCAAACTAACACTATCCGACACGCACACGCGACTATTTACATTGATACCAAGCCAATTAACCTACAAACCTGTACGTCTTTGGAGTGTGGGAGGAAACTGGAGCTTCCCGGAGAAAACCCAGGTAGGTCACAGGGAAAATGTACAAACTCCATACAGACAGCACCCATGGTCAGGATCGAATCCGGGTCTCGGGCACTGTAAGGCAGCAACTCTACCGCTGCGCCACCGAGCCGCCCCAAAGTGTGCTTGTCCGGGATTTCAACCAGGGATTTCTCGCACACAAAGTGAGAATCATACCCCTAGACCAACTAGCAGAGGATGGAAATGGTCATGGTGAGGAGGAGTGAATGAAGGAGTGATGAGGGGGAACAATGTAAAGAGGGAGAGAGATCAGGGCAGTCTAAGATTGAGAAGGAGATGGAGATTGAAGAGAGAAATAAAAAGCCTGCAAAAATGAATACACACAACTGCCTGCTTGCTTTATGAGAATGGCTGCCCAACTATGATATCAAACTCCATTAACCCAGAGGGAGCCAATTTGAGGTTTATAATCTTATTTTCTCATCCAACTCAAAGCCACTAACCATTAGAATTAAAAAGTAGGTCAGAGTAAAGTGCAATCACTGTGTGCACTGATATTACACAGCGTGAACTAACAAGCAATCTTTCATGCAATGAAAATCATACTTTGATGGTGTTTACAAAACAGAACACTCACTTGATGTAATCTGGTTTTAAAACTGAGCTGAAATTTGGCATTTTTGGAATAATACTTAGTAACACTTTTAAACTACCATGTGTCCCTCACCAGAAATGACCCCCAACACCAAAGATGTACAGGTTTGTAGGTTGTGTAAGAAAGCACTGCAGATGCTGGTTTAAATCGAAGGTAGACTAAAAAAATTGGAGTAACTCAGCGGGACAGGCAGCATCTCTGGAGAGAAGGAATGGGTGACGTTGTGGGTCGAGGCATCAGTCCAGGATGGGTCGGGTCTATAGAAGGGTCTCGACCCGGAACGTCACCCATTCCTTCTCTCCAGAGATGCCGCCTGTCCCGCTGAGTTACTCCAGCATTTTGTGTCTACCAGGATTGTAAATATATGCGTAAAAATGTATCCCTAGCACAGGATAGCATTAAAGTGCAGCTATCGCTGGTCAGAGCGAACTCGATGGGCCGAAGGGCCTGTTTCTGCGCTGTATCCCTAAACTAAACCAAACTTAACTAAAGCAAAGCTTTGGAATAAAATCTAGATTTTCATTAAAACTTTGTGATGCAAGGACATTTCCTTATTTTAATAAGAACTTTTTTTTCCAATATGTGTCCTTTTTAGGTAGTGCTCTGCGCCTCTATTGATTTTAGCCTGCAATATCTTTCTGTCAATAGTAATACATCTTAACAAATGTTGCTGTGGTGTTAGACAACTAATCAATTCAAGTAAACATCATATTATATTCTACTTAAAATAAGGCTGTAAAAGCTAGATGTTCCGCCATTAATTTCTGCGAATACTTGTACCTCGAGGCTTATAATAATAGTAATTTCTGTATAATTGTGCACTCCATCCACGCAGTATACAATTAAATAGATTAATGGCCTTGTTTTTAGCTTTCCAAATGTTAATCCATCATTCACCTATAAATGGATTTCTCTTACAGGCTAGGGATAAAAATCAGCTGTATCTGTATTTTAATCAACTTCTAATCACAATTTGTACTACAGTGGGTGCATAAAGTTGTGTTTCAGTGCATATCATCTACGCATTGAAGAAACTGTTTGATGACTCACTTCGCAGAGGTGTACCAGTATGTAAGCACAATAGCGCCTTTGTGCTTGTAAATGCCAATAAATTAAACATTCGGCAAAAACATCTTCATTGTCCAGAATACCTGTGACACCATCTCTGGCTGTTTTGAGATGGAAATTCATTGAAGTGATACCTAATTTTATCTTCTGCAAGCAAACATGCCACGAAAGGTGGCGCAGCGGCAAAGTTCATGCCTTACAGCGCCAGAGACCCGGGTTAGATCCTGACTACGGGGTGCTCTTTGTGCAGAGTTTGTACGTTCTGCCCGTGACTGCGTGTGTTTTCTCCGGGTGCTCCGGTTTCCTCCCACACTCCAAAGGTTAATTGGCTTGTTAATTGTCCCTTGTGTACGGGATAGTGCTAGTGTACAGGATGATCACCGGTTGGCGTGGACTCAGTGGGCCCAAGGTCTTGTTTCCACTCTGTATCTCCAAATGCTAAAGTCAAAAATCATAACACAGGACACAAGTGGATCAGAGGCTCAGATGTCTTCAATATTAATGTTTAATTAAAAACAATCTTAAAGTTTGAATTGATATTAATGGTGAAGAAGACAATTCACATTTAAAAAGAAGAGAGGAAGCTGAAGAATTGCGACACTTGTCTAAGAGGTAGGTTTTAAATAAAAACACTTTTGTTTCAGAATTGTGCTCTTCAAGTTTAAATTCCTTGAGGTGATACCTAAAGGGGCTGTCCCACTTGTGCGACCTAATCCGCGGGTTCTGGCGTGTTTGTCCTCGACTCACACTCGCAGCATGGTCGACACGGGGTTGTAGGAAGTCTTCATAACTCTCCTTCATGCTCAAGAGTGGTCTCCATGTACTCAAGGCCTCAGCTAGGTCAAGGCGGCTTTTTCAATATGTTAAAAAAATGCCCGCGAGTAAAAAAAGGTTTCCATGGGAAAAATCAATACTTTTTTTACTCGTAGGTTTAGTCGTAGTAGGTCGGCATGTTAGTCGTAGGTAATCGAGGGTAGTTGAAGGTAGTCGAAGATAGTCGTAGAAAGTCTTCATCATAGTCGAAGGAGGTCGTCTTCACTCTCCACTATTCAGTGTCCAATTCTCCCGAAGTTAGTTGTAGCTAGTCGAAGCTGGTCTTCAACATAGTCTAATGAGGTCTTCTACATAGTCGAAGGCGGCCTTCAACATGTAATTTCTTTCAAACTCTTCTAAACTTGCCAATTAGGTCGCCCAAGTGGGACCGCCCCTTAATTCTGTGTGTAAACACTCCAAAAAAATCATCAAACAGGGAACAAGTTGGTCAGAGGCTCAAGTGTCTTCAACACTACTGCTTAATTTAAACTTAAACTTAATAATCGGAAAGTTTCAATTGAGCTTTTGTGGTGAGAAAAATTTACATTTAAAAACAAGCGAGGCAAGAGCTGAAAAATTGAGACAAATGGCTCGCGTCGAACAGGTTGGCTTGAAAAAATATATATTTTTGTGTAGGAACTGTGCTCTCCAAGTTTCTACCGTAATCTTTACAAATTAACAGACAGGTTGCACAGTGAACTAGATATGGATTGGTACAGAGTCAATTGCAAATCTTGCATGACTCGACTGGAAGTGTCTTTCTGAAACTAATACATCCTTCAGGCTCCAACGTTGAGATTGTCAAAGAATGCCTTTGAGGAAGCAGCAGTATAAATGTTTATTTTAAATGGATCGCACGCTCCTGTTAACTAATACCTTGTCTGCGGTGACAAATGAGGAGCCAAATCCTACCCAAAAGCCCAACAAACGTTAGATCTGAACAGCCCAAGCTTGTCATTTGTGAATTGACTTTGAAGAAATAACGACAAGTCTGGACTAATTCCAATGTCAGGTAACAGCGCAACAATGTCACAGCTCAACAATGTGCCTCCACCTTGTGCAGAGCACTCAAAGTATTCTCAAACAGCATCAAGATGACATTTCTATTCCCTTCATCAATTGTCCTCACAAGCTGTCAGAAAGTGATTGCTGGTTGAGTGCCACTGTGCGATCAATTTTATGCTGAAAATTCACACCCACTAGAAATACATTTTGCATAGGATCATTATAGTCATCAAAGAGAAAAGATTCCCACCCCCCCCACCCCCCCCCCCCCCCCCCCATCAGTCAGGGCAGCTTTCAAACCTAGTTCTTCCATATCTGTCAAGCACATAACAATTTATTCTGCTACTTTGAAAAAAATCAATTCATGCCATCTTTATGTCAAGTTTGCTTTAACATCAGGTTTGCCCATCACCTTATCTTGTTTTTGCTGACTCCTCAGTCCTGTATTTTATCCCGGTGGAAACTTTATGTCATTGTTTTTGTTTTTTACTTTTAGAGACACAGCGCGGAAACAGGCCCTTCGGCCCACCGAGTCCGCACCGACCAGCGATCCCCGCGCATTAACACTTACCCTACACGCACCAGGGACAATTTTACATTTATACCAGGCCAATCAGCCTACAAACCTGCACGTCTTTGGAGTGTGGGAGGAAACTGGAGATCTCTGAGAAAACTCACGCAGGACACGGGGAGAACGTACAAACTCCGTACAGACAAGCACCCGTAGTCAGGATCGAACTCGGGTCTCTGACACTCTAAGGCAGCAACTCTACCGCTACAGCATCATGCCGCTCATTTTGACTCTTTGCGCTCTTTAGCTTGCTCCTCGCCTTTGTTTTACTCCCTCTGTCTGTTAACCTACCTCAGGCTGAACATGTACATGTACATGGAAACGTGCCAGCAAAGAAAAAGGGCTGAAGTCTAATCCCTGCTGCAGATCACATTTTTGGAAATCTTTATTAAGAACATTTTTGAGAGGATCTGAGAATGATATAATTGAAATTGACCCGAGGGTATAATTTTCAACCATTATCCTGTTATTCGGAAAACTACACCATGTGATTACATATTTTGGGGAAAAAACTGGCATGAACTCTGTTTCTTCACGGTTCAGAACCGCACGAAGTGTGTCTTCAGCTTCCTCTATTAATTAATGACAAAGCTTCTCACCACCAGAGTCATGCTTGGAAAATTATTCTTAAAAAATATCTTTTAAATTGTGAAATGCCTTTAGGTACTGGGGTACCAGATTAAATGTGGGACATTGATAGAAATTTAGTATCAATATACGAATAGCACAAATGAGAGCTTTTGTTCAAATGAATGTTTTTTTTAGTCATGGTTGGCAATGACTTCAATGTGAACCCTTGCTATAACGGACAGCAGGATGGTGTCCGTTATTGCCGATTGTCCGCTAAACCCAAGTGAGAGGGATAAAGGCTGGGATAAACAAACCTGGTGTTGTGGGGATTAAACAAGCGATAATTCATAGGATGAAGAGATAGGAGTAGAATTAGGTCATTCGGCCCATCAAGTCTACTCCGCCAGTCAATCATGGCTGATCTATCTCTCCGTCCTAACCCCATTCTCCTCCCTTCTCCCCATAACCCCTGACACTCATACTAATCAAGAATCTATCTATCTCGGACTTAAAAATATCCGGTGACCTGGCCTCCACAACCTTCTATAGCAAGAATTCCACAGATTCACCACCCTCTGACTAAAGAAATGTCTCCTCCTCTCCTTCCTCAAAGAACATCCTTTAATTCTGAGGCTATGACCTCTAGTCCTAGACTCTCCCACTAGTGGAAACATCATCTCCACATCCACTCTATTCAAGCCTTTCATTATTCTGTGTTTCAATGAGGTTCCCCTCTCATTCTTCTAAACTCCAGCGAGTACAGGCCCAGTGCCGCCAAACGCTCATCATAGGTTAACCCACTCATCCCTGGGATCATTCTTCACCGGCCGGGGAGCCGCTGAGCGCCCGGTCCCACGCGCGGTGAGACAGGGACGGGCCCGGGACTCACGCCATCTTCACGCTGCTCCCTCTCTTCCCTCCTGCGACAGGAAGCTCCTGCCACGTGGCACCAGCTTGTTGCAAGGGGAGCATCGTTCCACTATAACCTAAACCCACTACATTGAGGTCCATTATTGCGAAGGTTTACTGTATTGACTTTGAGACGCTGGTTGTGAAGGTCCAGGCCCTTTCAAATCGAGCAATATGAAAACTACACCTTACCTGGCCATTTCAGTGGTCAATTAAGAACCAAGCACATTGCTGTGAGTGAGCTGTCTTCAAATTAGACCGACCAATGCGAACTCTAGACGTAGGTATTTAGTGAACTAAAAGGACATTTACTATTAGTGATAGTGGCATTTTAGTTACTAACTTCGTTAAATAATTGATTTTGAATTCCACATGTTCTGTTGGGATTTATAGACATGCTCTTGGATTATTAGTCTAGCATTACGAGCCCAGTAACGTAACCATAATGACACTGTACGTACCGCAATGCACCAGGTTTTCACTCGTACGGTATAATAATTTGTTTATTTTACAATCTTGGTTCAAATTGAAAGCTTCTACTTATTTATGATAAGACAAGGTTTATTGTTAACTTTAGAGGTGCTAGAGTTGTAGTTACACAGCTTCGGCCCAAATTGCCCATGCCATCCAAGATGCCCATCTACACCAGTCCCACCGGCACGCATTTGGCCCATACCCATCTAAACTTTCCTTATCCATGTACCTATCCAAAGGTCTTTTATATATTATTATAGTACCTGCCTCGACTACCTCCTCTGGCAGCTCGTTCCATATACCTACCACCCTATGTGTGAAAAAGTTGCCCCTCAGGTTCCTATTAAATCTTTCTACTCTAAACTTAAACCTGTGTCCTCTGGTTCTTGATTCCCCTACTCTGGGTAAAAGACTCTGTGCCTCCACCCTATCTGTTCCCCTCATGATTGTTTACACCTCAGTAAGATCACCCCTCATCCTCCTGCGCTCCTAGCCCACCCAACCTCTCCCGATAGCTCAGGTCCTCAAGTCGGGCAATATCCTCATCAAAGTTATTAAATGTATTGAAATCCAGTTAAAAACCTCTAACAATAGAATTTGAACTTAATGCAATAACAATGCCAAAAGTTAATCCAAACATCAAAACATCTTGTGTGCTTGAATTAAATTGATGCATTCTCTAAACATGTTTCTTTAGTCTTCAACAAATGATTTCAGTTACACCCTGATTACATGGAAACTTCACTTTTGGACGATTGAGTAAATATTGAGTAAAAATAAGGAAAAATAATTATTTGAAAATCATTTACAATTTAACCTTCTTTCCAGACATCTATTGCTGCTAATTTAATTGTTAATTATTTTTGCCTAGCCACCTAACTCTTTCCTACTTGAGCTTGTTATATTGTGATAGCAGAATCGTACATGGCATTTAATCATAAGCAGCAATTCACCTAAGGATGCAAGCAGTCTTGTGAAATCCACGTGCTGTGATTTACACTCATAGTTCGCAAAGTGAAACATTGAAGCTGGTGTTTAAAATCACAAGTGAATTATTGAATGACAGTATTTACCCATTTTGAAACTGGCTGTGTAGCAAGTGATTGGAACAGGGCAATTATTTATGAGAAACTATATATTAGGTTTAAAAAAAAAGATACAAAGTGCTGGAGCAAATCAGCGGTTCAGGCAGCATCTCTGGAGAACGTTCTCCACAGATGCTGCCTGACCAGCTGAGTTACTCCAGCACTTTGCGTCTTTTTTTGTAAACCAGCATCTGCAACTCCTAGGACTGCACTGTTTTATGTCTTCATGGCAAAAACACATGTTGGATTTAAGAACACTATCGGAACAAATCTAATCAGGGTTTGATTGGGAGTTTTTAAGGGCTTTTCTGATTAAACTGTCTGAAGACCAGTTTTTCAGTGCTTTAAGTCCTCGCCGACCAGCACTATCCTACACATTAGGGACAACATACAATCTTTACCAAAGCCAATGAACCTACAAACCTGTACATCTTTGGAATGTGGGAGGAAGCCGGAGCACCTGGAGAAAACCCACGTGGTCACAGGCTCCAAACTCCATACAGACAGCATCCAGAGTCAGGATCGAACCAGGGTCTCCGGTGCTGTAAGGCAGCAATTCTTCCGCTGCGCCGCCATGCGTTGTTTTCAATGACATTCTCCTACATTTATAGCAGTGAAACTATCAAATCTTGGCATTGTGAGAAAGAATCCATTTCTCATTGAGCCAACAGCACCGATAATGGCCATTTGCAAACCTCCAGACTCACCCACAAAGTACTTTGTGTTTCAACAGTAATTCCAAGACCTAACCCAAAACCTAAACATTATTCCAATCTTCCAACTGGCCACCAAGGATACTCTATCCCGACCCCTTTCAGCATTATGTTGGCCTCTCAGCATTGTTTACCTCTATCCCATCACATGCCACTTGTGATCATCACTGTACCACTCTCCACACCACCCACCCCAGACTATTTATCACAGCATTCCCCCACAGCCACCCAGACATAGCCTAGAAAATATGTGATGCCAGGGTTTGCACTTGGTGTCATAGAGTCGATACAACTTGGAAACAGGCCTTTCAGCCCAACTTGCCCACACCGACCAATGTGCACTAGTCCCACCTGCCTGCCCATATTTCTCCAAACCTGTCCTATTCATGTTCTATCCACTTGGAAACCATTGACTGAAAACACCTCAATGCTACACTCATCTTGCCCACCATTTTGGCTGCTGTAAGATTTTCAGCCCAGTAAAGTTTTTGAAATGATAAAAACAATTGATTGTTCATGAAACAGAATTGAAAAGCAAAGGTGAACTATATACGTAATCATATCATGCTTGCTGCCTATGAATTGATATTAAAAGGCAAGGGTCTTACAGCGCCAGTTACCCTGGTTCGATCCTGACTACAGGTGCTGTCTGTACAGAGTTGGTGTGTTCTCCCAAGCTTTTTCGTTCAGGTTCGTGACCCAACTCACGGAACTACCTGAATTTTTAACATATTGTGTAAAAATATATAAATTATACCTGAAACTCGTCAAGACCAAAACCTGCACATTTTTAAGAAATATGAGAAAAACCTCAAATTTTCTGAGTAGTAATTGCCCAATTAATGCACGTTTGACATTGAGGTCGGACGCAAATTGACCAATCATGCGCTTTTGTTTTATGGTCGCTAGGCAGCGAGGATCATGGCTGCCTCCTCATTACATCAAAACAATAGCAAGGTTTCCCAGGAATAAAGGTAATGTTCACCTTGCCTATCATTTTGTTTTTCAATTGATTTATCTTTATGAAGTTATGATGTGAACGGATAAATAAAAATGCTAAATAACAATTGTAGAGCTAGTAATTGTAACACAGAAATAGGCTCCCCATGGTGTGATATGGGCATTGGACACTAGACGGCGCTTACATTTTTGATCTCATTTTCTAATTAGTTTAATTAATTAATGTGCAATTTTTGGCACTGACGAGTTATGACTTCTATCTCAATTATATTTTATCTAGATCTGTGCAAAATCTCATGTAGTTCCGGGACATGGGTCACGAAAGTTGATTTCTAGACACATTTTTGACGCTCAGCCCGCAGCCTATCTGCGTGGATTTTCCCCGGGTGCTCTGGTTTCCCCCCACACTCCAAACACATGCAGGTTTGTAGGCCTGATATAATTGTAAATTGTCTCTAGTGTGCGTAGGATAGTGTTAATGTGCAGACTCGGTGGGCCAAAGGGCCTGTTTACGTGCAGTATCTCTAAACTCAACTAAACTAAGATAAAATAAAGGAGCGGTTTCAAGAAATTGTGAGATTCCCTACTTTGCAGTAGTTTTGGAACCCAATTTTGTTGCATTATATGGTAAGTAATCTTTAATACTATGCCTTACCTCAATTATATTTACAATGTATCTCATAGATTTTTTTCTGTTGAAACCTGTTTTGGTCTCTGGTGCAAGAAAGGCTTCGCAGAATGAAATCTGGGTCCCGACGTAACAAATCCATTCTGATCTCTTGCCTCTACAAGATCAACGTGGGTTTTGCTTATGGACACACTTATATTGCCAGCTGCACAATAGTGCAACAATAAAATAACAGGAGCTCTCCATCCTTTTTCTCAAGAGTTGCTGCCTGACGCGCTGAGTTAATCCAGCACTTTGTATCTCTGTTCGGTATCTACCAGCATTTGCAGTTCCCTCCGACACATTTTGTTCTTCTTCAATCTCTGATTATACTGCTGCATTTTAACTGAGCAGCAACTTGAGAGTTAAGTCCTGATTTGGTTTATAAAACTGTGACCATGATTAGTGATTTATAATACACATCATGGCCTTCTAATACTATTAGCCTACTGTTTTAGGACGTTAGGGGCGGCACGGTGGCGCAGCGGTAGAGTTGATGCCACACAGCGCCAGTGACCCGTGTTCGATCTTGACTATGGGTGTTGTATGTGTGTGTGGAGTTTATAATCCCACAGTCTAAAGATGTGCACGTTTGTAAGTTAATAGGGTTCTTTATATTGTCCCTAGTATGTACGATAGAACGAGTCTATGGGTGATTGCGGGTCGGCACGGACTCGATGGGCCGAAGGTCCTGTTTCCACGCTGTATCTCTAAACTAAACTAAACTAAATGTCCCCAAATGAAACGCGGACACTTTGTAAACTTACGACGGGATCCTTTTCAATTCTGAAACATGCCAACAATGGTGAAGAAGCGTGAAACCGCACATTTGACACTGTGTTTTGAGGGGTAATAGCCGTGGAATTATTTGGTCAGATGAAAATTACACTTTGTTAAACCATACATTAATCTGCTCTTTGTATCGTCGATGATTCGTAAGCAATTAGCCGACACATCTCTGATCTGGTTTTGATACACGATGCTACAAAAATACAGGAAAGAAACACATGTCAGTCTGCCTTCACCCAGAAGCTTTTATGTTACTCTGGGAGAGTCAAGGGGGAACTGATACATGGATAACCTTACATAATTGGCAGGAAAATGGTAATCTACAGAATCACATAAGCCTCTTAGTGAAACCCAGAGTGACAGATAACTGTATACCTTGAAGATTGTTACATTTAGCATGTCTGGGGCTTTTAAGTGAACAAGGAGTGAGAGCACTGATACCTAATTGTATTAGGAGAACGTGCATGTGAAATTCTACTCCTGTTGGTCAGAACTTTTCACAGACAAAGGGATTACCTTCAGATCCCTAAGATAGACACAAAAAGCTGGAGTAACTCACCGGGACAGGCAGCATCTCTGGAGAGAAGGAATGGATGACGTTTCGGGTCGCTACCCTTCTTTAGACACTAAAAGTCACCAATTCCTTCTCTCCAGAGATGCTGCCTGTCCCGCTGAGTTACTCTGGCTTTTTGTGTCTATCTTCGGTTTAAACCAGCATCTGCAGTTCCTTCCTACACCTTCAGATGCCAAGTCAAGTCAAGTCAAGAGAGTTTATTGTCATGTGTCCCAGATAGGACAATGAAATTCTTGCTTTGCTGCAGCACAACAGAATATTGTAGGCATAAATGCAGATCAGATCAGTGGGACGTTGCACTTTGGGTGGTGAAGGATTTCTCTACATAGTTTCTGCAGTGCAGGATGGATTTTTGTCTTAAAATAGGCGCCATATCTGAGGAAGGATGTGTAGGAAGGAACTGCAGATGCTGCTTTGCACCGAAGATTGAGGCAAAATGCTGGAGTAACTCAGCGGGCCAGGCAAGAGAAAGAATTGGTGATGTCCCATATCTGAAGAAGGGTCTTGACCAGAAATGTCACCCATTCAATCTCTCCAGAGATGCTACCTGTCCTGAGTTACTCCAGCACTTTGTATCTATCTGTGGACGGATGTGCTGGCTTTGGAGAGGGTCCAGAGGCTTACGAGAATGATCCTAGGGATGATTGGGTCAACATATAAGGAGCTTTTGAAGGCACTGGGCCTGTACTCGCTGGAGTTTAGAATAATGAGGGGGGACCTCATTGAAACATACAGAATAGTGAAAGGCCTGGATAGAGTGAATGTGGGGAGGATGTTTCCAGTGGGAGAGTCTAGATCTAGAGGTCATAGCCTCAGAATTAAAGGACATTCCTTAGGAAGGGGATGAGGAGAAATTTCTTTAGTCAGATGGTGGTGAATCTGTGGAATTATTTGTTACAGAAGGCCGCAGAGGCCAAGTCAGTGGATATTTTTAAGACCGAGATGGATGGATTCTTGATTAGTATGGGTGTCAGGGGTTAATGGGAGGAGGCAGGAGAACGTGGTTAAGAGGGAGAGATAGATCAGCCATGATTGAATTGCGGAGTAGACTTGATGTGCCGATGGCCAAATTCTGCTCTTATCACATGACCTTATGATATGGCATAGGGGGCGCCGTCCTGTATGGTATGGCTGCCCAGCCTGCAGCTGTTTGTTTTTCACTCTTTTTTTAATTTTTAGTGAGTTAAAGTGTTTTGTTTTTGGAGTTCTATTCTTTTTTATGTGGGGGGTGGGGGAAGGGGGAAACTACTTTTCAGGGTCCCTACCTGGTCGGAGAGGCAGCTTTTCTCCGGGCTGCACTTTTGACACCTACCAGCGGGCCTGGAGCGGCGTTTCCTGAGGAGACCGCCCAGAACCTCGGCTTCGGCAGCGGCGCAGCACTGCAGCGCCATTGCGGAGCGGGCGATGCCTTGCCCGGGTCGCTGCGCTGGAACTCCGGTGAGCTGAGACCACCGAGAAACACAACGCGGAGCCGCGGGTCTGTCGAGCGGCCAGCTGCGGGCAGCGGCACTGACGTTAACATCGGGAGCCAGTGGGGGAGCGCCATTCAGCGCAGCCTTGTTGGCTTCGGAAGCCGCGGACTCCGGTAAGGAAGCGGCCGTTCCAGGTGTCCCAAGCCGCTGAGAGGATTCTCCCGACGCCGAAGCAACATCACCCGGCGAGAACGGCCTGGAACATCGGGCCTCCATAAAAGCATCTGTGGAGGCCTCAATAGGCCCGATTATGGGTGGACATTGGTTGGGGACTGGACATTGTGCCTTCCCTCATAATGGGAACCATTGTGGGGGATGATTTTTATGTTTAAAATCTCTTTATTATAGTTATGTCTGTATTCTTTTTTTTAATGTGCTGCATTGGCAAGAAACATTTCACTACACCAATTGGTGTATGTGACCAATAAACTATCCTTTGAACCTTTGAACCTTATCTCTAACCTGCTTGGATGTTCATTTGCTCCTAAATGTTTTCAGCACATAGTAATAGAGTGATACAGTGTGTAAATAGGCGCTTCTGAGTTCAGAGCAACTTGCCCACACCGGCCAACATGTCCCTGCTACACTAGTCCCACCTGTCCATGTTTGGTCCATATCCCTCCAAACCTGTCCTATCCATGTGCCTATCTTAACTGTATTTTAAACATTGGAATCATCCCTGCCTCAACTACATCCTCTGGCAGCTTGTTCCATATATCTACCACCCTTTTGTGTGAAAATATTACCCCTCAGACTCCTATTAAATCTTTTCCCCATCACTGTAAATCGATATCCTCTGGTCCTCGATTACCCTTCTCTGGACAAGACATTGCCGACAAAGTTCAAGATCAGACAGAGGTTATTAGAACAATTAATGAGTTAATTGTGGACCTGGTAGCTTCTTCTCCACTTCTGATAAAGTTTTGTTCATAAAACCTGTTTTTGGTTTAGTCTTAACCGTTTTCTTACTTTTTATTGTCTGCTTTGAAGTGTATTCTTTCTCCACGTATGGTTCCTCCTTGGAGATTAATTGGGTGATTTTTTCATCTATTACTAGGTACGCTTACTTTTAATTAGTGCTGAATAATTCAAGTTCACTTCTATAAATTGATACGGACTTACAAAGGTAGTATTTTGTTTGTCTTCTCTAAAAGGTTTACTTAGGAACAGTCAATGCTTGTGACATATCTGAGCAGTAAACTAGGCACCAAACAAAGTTAATCGATTGTCCTTAAAAAAAAACCTGATTAATAGATTGTTTAATTAATTGTTGAATACATTGAAATCAAAGAACTGTTGTAGACTTAAAGCTTTTACGTTTACTGATGCTCGTCTCTGTGGAGAATATTAATCCTGCACAGCCACATAGTCTTCCTTCACTTTAAATTTTTTCCCTCTCCTAAATACTCCTTAAGGGGCTGTCCCACTTGGGTGACCTAATCCGCGAGTCTTCGACCTTCAAGCTCGAGAGCACTCGCCTGGAAAGCCTCGAGCTGGATCGACCGTCAGCGATGTAACCGCGAGCTGGATCGACCAACCGCACGCGCACACACACAAACACATTGTAAAGGCGGGGGCCAGGGAAAGCGGGGGAGCGCTGTCTGAAATTGACACCCGCGATGAAAAGGAAGGTAAAACGGCTGCACAGTATCAGTAAGTCCTTTAGAGAGCGTGGGGGGGGGAGGGGGGGGAGGGGGGGGGGGAGAAGGAGAGACAAGGAGAGAGAAGGGGAGAGAAGGGGGGAGAAGGAGTGGATGCATTAGCAGGCATTCTATCTACAGGTAGGTTTTCCTTGGTCCTGAAAACTCCAATGAGCCATTCAAAATGCCCAGTCAACGAAGGAGATTGCCTATGGCTGCCCTCGACTGCCTGTAACTAAATAGCGACCCCACTCCACTGCACAACGAGTTCAAAAGAATCATGCCGACCAAATTTTACTTGTGGAAAATGTTTCAACATGCTGAAATTTTTCTGCGACCTATCTGAGGCCACAAGTATTCGGGAACTTCCCTTGAGCATGAAGGAGAGTTCCAGCGACCTCATAGGACCTCCTAGGACCATGTGTCGACCATGCTGCGAGTTTGAAGGTCGAAGACACTCCCCTAAACTCGCAGATTAGGTCGCCCCAGTGGGACAGCCCCTTTACCTCTTCCTTGTTCATTTATTTCAGATTCATTCCCCCTTTATGCCAACCCCCTACTCTCATTTGGCCTTGACCATTAGGAGCTCCTTTGCCCTTCTCATTTTAGCTGGGTTATTCAATGGCATTTTGGCTGCCTATACTCTCAATAAAAGACACAAAGTGCTGGAGTAACTCAATGGGTGGGGCAGCATCTCTGGAGAATGTGGATAGCTCTGTATAGGACTATTTAGTCTGAAGAAGGGTCCCCACCTGAAACATCACCTAGTCACATTCTCCAGGGATGCTGCCTGACTCATTGAGTTACTCCAGCACTTTGTGAATTTTTTTGTAAACCAGCATGTGCAACTCCTTGTTTCTTTGCTTTCGATAAGCTAGTTGAAGCTTAATCAGCCTGTATGCACTGGCTTTAAGCTCCACATGCAGGATAAAATTAATTTGCAGGATGTTGTTGAAGATTTTAAATACAGTAGAATGTGCACACGTGAACTTGAAGGTATCAAGGAAATGCTATTTTTGGTGTAGGAACTGCAGATGCTGGTTTATACCAAAGTTAGGTGCAAAATGTTGGAGTAACAGCAGGTCAGGCAGCATTGCTGAAGAAAATGAATAGGTTACGTTTCGGGTCAGAACCCTAATCTTTAAATTATTTGAAATAAAATTTGACATGTGATGAAACAGTGGGTCGACTGGGCTTGTACTCACTGGAATTTAGAAGATGAGGGGAGATCTTACAGAAACATATAAAATTCTTAGATTGGACAGGCTAGATGCGAGAAAAATGTTCCCGATGTTAGGGGAGTCCAGAACCAGGGGCCACAGTTTAAGAATAAGGGGTAGGCCATTTCGGACTGAAATGAGGAAAAACTTTTTCATCCAGAAAGTTGTGAATCTGTGGAATTCTTTGTCACAGAAGGCAGTGGAGGCCAATTCACTGGATCTTTTCAAGAGAGAGAGATTTAGCTCTTAGGTCTAAAGGAATCAACGGATATGGGGGAAAAAGCAGGAACGGGGTACTGATTTTAGATGATCAGCCATGATCACATTGAATGGCAGTGCTGGCTTGAAGGGCCGAAAAGCCTACTCCTGCACCTATTTATCTATGGTTTTATGTTCTACATAAAAGGCATATTACATCGATCTGTCTGCAGCATTGCCGTTGGTATCCAAGCGTTTAATCTAATCCATTAAGGGCCTGTCCCACCAGCATGAAAATCTATGTGATGAGCGCGACCTAACGTGGTCGCTTGAGCCGTCCGGCCTCGCGGGGCCGGTCCCACTTCGATCGCCGGAGCCGTGCGGAATTGTGCGTAGTTCGTCCCGACATCGCGCGGGGCTCCGAAAAACTGACTATGTTCAAAAATTACGCGCGGCAACGGCTTGTCGGCTCGCAGTCGCCTCGACGCATTACACACCGCCTCGACGTCGTGCCTCCGTGACCCTCTGTGTGTGTGGCTCCGTGGCCACTCTGTGTGTTCCTCTGTGCCCCTCTCTGTGTGTCCCTCTCTGTCCTGGTGAACTTACCTTTAGACTTCGCTCTAAGTTCGCCTCACTTTGCGCCGCGTTACGCCACTCACCCGACCTCCGCGCGGCCCCTACTGCCAGTTTGGTCGCGCTTGCCGCATGCAGGCGCATGCTGGTGGGAACGGCCCTGTACAGGGGATCACCCGACCTCCGCACGGCCCCCACTTCTAGTTTGATCGCGCTCATCGCATGGAGTCGGATGCTGGTAGGACAGGCCCTTAATGTGTCATTGTCTCCCTCAATTCAGGGGGACTGGAGTTTAATTTAATTGGCAAAATAAATCCACTCCACTTACAAGCAGTCTGCAAACTGCTTTGAGGTTTTAAATTAGTACAGGCAATTACAATTAAAACATTTTTTTTTGAAAATTGAATTCAATTTGCGGATGAATCTTTGAGTGCAGCTGGTTTTGCTGTCCGGAAAATATTCACTACAACAATACTTAAACCAAACATATACCAATTATGATAACATGCAGAGGTATCAGAATTTACACTTCATTGCGACGACATGTTGCAGAAATTGGTCAATGCAGCGTTCTGACGACAGAAGATCAAGCCCAAATTTATTTCAGCTTGAAGACTCGAGTTTTTAATAAACCTCCCCTCAAGACTGGCCTAAAATATATCTTTGGAGCGCGTCGTGCTGCCGTCGTGTTAAATGCTGTGGTAAACCCATCTTTGGACCTGGACTGCTCTTCAAAAAGATGGGTATCATATAAACCTCGTGCATGTTGAGTAAGAAAGTGCCAGACCAAGTCTACAACAGAGAGCATAATTTTATGAAACATACTAATTAAAAAGATAAGTAGATACTAGTTGTGATTAGGAGGAGTCGTGGGCTTCAGCAATCTCCTTAAGTTTGCTTGATTAACTTAATGGGTCAGAAAGGAATTGCCTTAGTTTTCCTTCAATTGACTGTAATTAGCATCTCCTGTTGTTTTGCCTTTCCCAAGATATTAACATGGATCGAGGGTGGGCGTATATTCTCCAAGGTTATATCATTAAATGGATGGTGAATTTGATAGGCCTACTGGTCTGTTCAGATACTTTACATTTTTAAGTATCTTTTGCAGAAGAATGTGCAAACTAATGATATTGTGGAGAATAGTTCTGCATTTGAGTCATTATCAACCTTTCACAGCTTCTGGCTTTGTAACTATTCTGCTCTTCCAAAGATGAGTATATTGTAAAATGTCTGCACTTTGAGTGGGGAAAAAGCCAGGCCAAGTCTTTATTGAAGACCAAGTAAAACTGCAGCAGCAGCCTTTTAAGAAACTAATTTTGTGCCCCCTCTTAATTTTGCTCTCTTCACCAATAGAAATTATGCAAAGTGAACCTCCAAAACATTTTGGTAAAGGGCCTGTCACACTAGCGCGCGATTAGACGCGATAAGCGCGACAAATTCGGACGCGGGGGTCGCGTGGGGGTCAGGCGATCCCGGTGCGAGTGAAGGGCCTGTCACACTAGCGCGCGATTACACGCGCGACGTCCGAAGGAAGGACGTTATTTTTCATCACGTGACGATGCGCATGAGCATGCGCGTTGCACGACGTCGGGCAGTGACGTCATCACGCAACGCCACGCTGAAGACGCACAACGTCAAAACGTCATCACGTTCCGCGCGACAGGATTTTGCCGCGCGTAATTTTTAAGCAGTGTCGGTTTTTGGACACTACGCGCGATGTCGACACCAGCTCCACACGAGTCCGCGGAACTCCACCAGACTCCGGCGATCGCAGTGGGACAGGGTCACGCGAGGCCGGACGACTAAAGCGACCACGGTAGGTCGCGCTTATCGCGTCTAATCGCGCGCTAGTGTGACAGGCCCTTTAGTCTGTTCAGTTCATTCCAGAGATACAGCATGGAAACAGGCCCTTCGGTCCATCGAGTCCACGCCAACCAGCGATCGCCATGGACTAGTTCTCTCATGCAGACAATTTACAGAAGCTAATTGACCTCGTCTTGACCATGTCTTTCGAATGTGGGAGGGAACCAGAACACTCGGAGGAAACCATAGGCAGAATGCACAAACTGCTTACAGACAGCACCCGTAGTCAGGATGGAACCCGGGTCTCTGGAGCTGTAAGGCAGCAACTCTACCGCTGTGCCACTGGGACGCTCCAGACGACTTTATTCAATCCAGCAACAGCAGCTCGGCACAATGCAGGGCTATTTGTAGATTTTGGTTTCATTTTTTTTGCTAGGTTGGACATTTTTGGTGTAGAATCCTGAGTCATCAGTTCATTGTTCACCAGAAGTGTGAAAGTAGAAAATTTCCAGTCTCGAGAAGAAAGCTCAGAAAGATCATGCTGCACATTTGAAGAGAAGGATCTTCAGGTGGCCAGAGAGATAGGAACATAGAGATACAAGGGACAACAGATGCTGGAATTTTGAGCAAAAAAAACAAACTGATGGCGAAACTCAGTAATTCGGGCAGCATCGGTGGAGGCATTCGACAAATGATGTTTTGGTCGGGATTCAGGGGCAGTTTCTTCCCAGCTGTTATCAGGCAACTGAACCGTCCTTTTACCAACTGGAGAGCAGTCCTGACCTCCCATCAACACCATTGGAAACCTTTGAACTATGTTTACTAGACTTTATCTTGCACTAAACATTATTCCCTTTATTCTGTAAATGTGCACTGTGGACGGGCTTGATTGTAATCATATATTGTCTTTACACTGACTGGATAGCACGCAACAAAAAACGTTTTACTATACCTCGGTACATATGACGATAATTAACTAAATTCAACTAAACTTTTCATCAGACTGGTCTTTTGAGTTTAGTTTATGGTCACGTGAGCATTTGTTGCGTGCTCACGTGTCAGTGGAAAGACAACACATGATTGCAGTTCCGGTTTGAAACATTGTCTATTCATTCCCTTCCACAGATGCTGCCTGACCCACTGAGTTCCTCTGCCAGTTTGTTGTTAGAGACTGGAAAAATAATTTAGCCTGAGCATTTAGATTTTACAATTGGAAAAGAAGAATCCATTAAAGATAGAAGACATAGGATAAAGAATGAATACTAATCCATTGGGTTGGAGCGTACATTGGGTTGGAGCAGTGGTGATTTCCTCCCCCACCCTCACCTTATAAAAAGCTTTTAAACTTAAGATGTGAAAGATTTTGTTATTAGTTGAGTTCTGACAATGCACTTTTTGGAAGTCCATGGTCAATAGCAATAACATTTTGGATTTGGAATTCCTTTAATAAGCTCTGCTTTAATCTTACTCCATCAAAAGCATTTTAAACAAAGGGAAACACTGAGATGCTTCGTCTGAGATTCTTTTAGCATCAGGATCCAATTTCAGCTACTGCACAAATTGATCTTTTAAAACAAAAACGTAGGTTAAAATAATGCCATGCAAGACACACTGCAGGAAAGCCTAACTATTTAAAAACCTGATTCCAATACTGTGTTGCTGACAATATTAGTAGGAAGGAACTGCAGATACTGTTTCACACTGCAGATAGGCACAACAACCTAGAGTAATTCAACGAGTCAGGTAGCATCTCTGGAGAAAAGGAGTAGGTGACATCTTGGGTTGAGACTCTTCTTCAGACCCTGACGATATATGTATACTTAGGAGGTTAAGCTTTTCCTGACATTCACTTTTACTTTTGCCTGGTGTTCCAGGTCTTATTTTAGTACCTGTTCAGAATCAATCACTTTTTCTTTAAAAATATTTATCTCACAGAATTGTAATGTTGAAGATTTCACTGTGCATTCGTTGGAAGATGTTAGAAGTGATTTTCCCAGTTTGTGGTTTATACTTGAACCTTGTTTTGGGCAAAAATATTTAGATTCCTTTAAAGAAAAGTTAAAGATGGTTTAGTCTTTCCGAAACTCATTCAGTAACAGCAGGATCCAAGCACAAATTAAGCTTGAGCCATTCAGAGTTTTAATCCAGATATATTTAATTCATATATCAGAATGCGGGTGGCACGGTGGCGCAGGGGTAGAGTTGCTGCCTTACAGCGCCAGAGACCCGGGTTCGATCAGGACTATGGCTGCTGTCTGTATGGAGTTTGTACATTCTCCCTGTGATTGCTTGGGTATTATCCGGCTGCTCCGATTTCCTCCCACACTCCAAAGGCATACAGGGGTACAAGTGTAAATTGCTCTTCTATGCTTCCCACCAGTCTAGTTTCAGTCAAAAACTACTGAATCAAGCACTTGATCAACTAATCTTTATTTTGACAAAACACAATTACAGTTCCCACCACTATACCTAACCACCATGGGTTTGATCCTCGTATCTGCCTGCTCAAGCCCTCTTGGCCTCGCTCAAACAGAGACACTCCAGAAGATCACACAGTTCTAAGCGCTCTCCCAGAAGATCGACGCAGGACCTCGTGGCAGCGGACTTTTATAGGTCCCCGGACCTTGAGGGGCCGAACTACATGGGGGTGGTCTCTTTACAATCCAATTACAGATATCGATTAACCCCATATATAATAGACATTTCCCTAACCCAATAATACAGCAGCTAATACATTGTATTCAAACAGGGCTTCTCGAGGAAGCAAACATGGCAACATTTACCCTGATCTGCAAGAAAACCAGGCAAGGCTCAATACCTCATCCAATCAACACTCGGCAAAGTAGAACTCTGCACCAATTATTTACAAGGTGTATGTCCGGTTTGCAGCCATCCAATCCATTCTATGCATTTTGCACCTACTTGACAGGGTCTGCAGATGTTCTTATTCTTTTCCTGCAAGTGTATCTAGGCTTAGACAAACTGGCACCACTCTGCAGCTTGTCCCAATTCCACAGAGAGCCCATTCAAATTGACCAAATATCCCAGCAGCCCTGAAACTTTTACCCAATTTTAAAGTCCTAGCCCCTCCAATCTGGCCAGGATTAACATAAATTAATTGGCTTTGGTTAAATTGTTAATTGTCTCTGTGTAGGATAATGTTAGTGTATGGGGCAATCGCTGGTCTGCATGCATTCGGTGGCCCGAAGGGCCTGTTTCCACGCTGTATCTCTTAAGTCTAAATCAGAATTGTGAAGAGAGAGCGCGAAAGGGTTTCCTTGGAATCGATCGCAGGCTTTTGCACGTTTTTGTACTTTATCTATGCTGATGGTTCCTAATGAACATGTAAGAGGTAACAATATTCAAACCATGTATCTAACAAGGCTTCGGTTTGTTAATGTGTAAGAAGGAACTACAGATGCTGGTTTAATCCGAAGATAGACACAAACAGGTGGAGTAACTCAGTGGGACAGGCAGCATCTCTGGAGAGAAGGAATGGGTGACATTTTGTGTCTGAAGAAGGGTCTCGACATGAAATGTCGCCCATTCCTTCTCTGACCCTCCAGGGACATCTGGTGGCGCTGTCATGGCTGCCTCCACCTTCAGTCCGGTATCTTTTTTGATTTTTGTTATGTTTGAAGTGCGCTTTTTGGGGTTTTTTTTGTCTTTTATGTGGGGGGAAGAGGGTACGGTAAGGGGGATACCTTACCGTCTATTTCACCAGACTCTGAGGTGTTCAGGGTCTGAAGAAAGTCTGGAGAGGATGCGACTATTGTTCGAGCCGCGTCCTCGCCCCCCCCCCCCCCCCCGCAGCCTACCTACTTGGTTGGCACGGCCTTTCCTGCCGGGACCCCGGGCGATGCCTTTGGAGCTCCGGAGTGCTGGGCCTGCTGCACCCACATCGCCCGACTTGGCCTTGGACTTCGGGAGCCGTGGTCTCCGGTGGGAGGTGGCTGATTTGGAGTCCCGGGTTGCTGAGGATGCTCTCCGTTGGGGTTCCATCATTCCCGGCGAGAGGGCCTGAACATCGGGCCGTCCGTGGCGGCAACTACGGGGTGCTCGGGAGGCCCCAACCACGGGTGAACATCTGGGAAGATCAGCGAGGAGGCTGACTGGACTTTGGTTCCTTCCCTAACTTTGGTGCCGCTGTGAGGATGTTGTGTTGTGTCGTGGACTTCTGTCTTTGTGGGTTTTATTTATTTTTTATGACTGTAAGGAAAATCCACTTTGTTGTCTCTTATGAGACAACGACAATAAATTGAATCCAATCCAAAAATCCAATCTTCAGAGATGCTGCCTGTCCCACTGAGTTACTCCAATTTTTTGTGTCTATCTTCAGTTTGTTAATCCCAGCCTTATTTAGTGGAGTAAATCCAATAAGGAAGGAATATGTGCTCCAGCTGGGATAAATGGAAATTTCATGTGGGGTTCCTGCCACTTTGCTTTTTGAATCTTCTAGGATGGCAAAATATATCTGTGTTTATTAAATGCCCATATAATTCCCCATGTGGTTATTCTTATTTCACCAGATGAACCAAATTGTAAAATCCAATAATTTCTAAATCAATCAACTTTTAATGTCATCATTAGAGTCAAGTCCAGAGTGTTTTATTGGCATATGTCCCGAGACAGAACAACAAAATTCTTATTTGCAGCGGCACAACAGATCAGTAAACATATTACTCTGTAAAGCCAACACAAAAAAAGTTCAGAATATATTAAAAAAACGGACAAAATACATAGACAATAGTAGTGCAAAAATAATGTCCCCAAGTCTATATAGCTCTGAGCCTATTTGGGGGTTATCCTGTTTAACAGCCTGATGGTTGTAGGGAAATAGCTGCTCCTGAAGATAGACACAAAAAGCAGCAGTAACCCAGCGGATCAGGCAACATCTCTGGAGAAAAGAAATAGGTGATGGTTTGGGTCAAGACCGTTCTTCAGACTCTGAGGTCTTCAGGGTCTGAAGAAAGTTCTCGACCCAAAACGTCACTTATTCCTTTTCTCCAGAGATGCTGCCTGACCCGCTGGGTTACTGCTGCTTTTTGTGTGTATCTTCAATGTAAACCAGCATCTGCAGTTCTTTCTCTACACATTTAAGCTGCTCCTGAACCTGGACGTTACAGTTTTCAGGCTCCTATACCTTCCATTGTCCTCAGTTATATCTCTATCTTTATTTAACTACTTTGTCTGTTTTCACTTTTTATTATATTTAGGCATTATCCTTTTCTTCGCAAGGCCTCTCTGTAGTTTTATAAAATGCAATCGTTCTTCATGATTTCATTGACACATGATCCAATTCTCTAAGTTTAGTTTAGTTTAGAGAAACAGGCCCTTCAGCCCACTGAGTCCTCGCCAACCAGTGTTCCCCGCACATTAACACTATCAGACACACATGAGCGACTATTTACATTTGCACCAAGCCAATTAAATTACAATGTCTTTGTACGTCTTTGGAGTGTGGGAAGAAACCGAAGATCTTGTCTGTGGAATTCTCTGCCTCAGAGGGCGGTAGAGGCAGGGTCTCTGGACTTTCAAGAGAGAGCTAGATAGAGCTCTTAAAGATAGCGGAGTCAGAGGATATGGGGAAAAGGCAGGAACGGGGTACTGATTGGGGATGTTCAGCCATGATCACATTGAATGGCGGTGCTGGCTCGAAGGGCCGAATGGCCTACTCCTGCACCTACTGCCTATCTTGGAACAAACCCACACAGGTGAACTCTATACAGACGGCACCAATAGTCAGCACCGAACCCGGGCCCCTGGCGCTGTGAGGCAGTAACTCTAACGCTGCGCCACCGTGCCGCTCAAGGGAAAGATAAGAGATACCACAATCCTCACAGCACAAGAAGGACCGGAGAGCCTTCTCCGCTCAAGCAGTAGGAAGAGTCATGATCATATGCCCTTTTTATTTTACCCTGAGTGGTAATAAAAGAACCATTGAAACATTTTCTTTCCTGACTATAAGGCAATAGAACTTGATGAAAGTTATCTGGTTCATGGCAGTGTGACCTATTAAAGTGGCTCCTGAGAACACTAAATGTCGAATTGGTGATAGGTTATCACTGTACTGCAGCATTGAAATATATTATTTATTCTGTTAGGCTGCTTATTTAAATGTTATTTAGCAAGCAAATAGCAGGCAAACGCTCAGTTCAGAGTAGAGTTCCACCTCTGTGTTATACAGCAACATCAAAATGTCGTTCTTTATGGACTTAATGTGAGATCTATTAAAGCAGTTTTGTCTACAGTTTATTATGTGCCTGCCTGCCTGCCATGCAACTTAAAGTCAGTAGGGACACTATTGCATTCTTCGTACACACATTTTCCCATTTCCTACAGAACTTATAAACAGTGTGCATGCCTTCCAGGCATACATCATAATAGATGAAGAAACAGAGTGGATTGGGAGGTTGTTTAAAGCCTAGAAAGGAACTGCAGATGCTGCGTTACACCAAAGATAGACGCTCAGCGGGTTAGGCAGCATCTCTGGAGAAAGAAAAGGAATAGGTGATGTTTTGGGTTGAGCTTGAAGGGCTGAATGGCATAAATCTGCTCCAATCACTTATGACTTCAATGGATGTTTTTAAGGCAGAGATAGATAGATTCTTGATTAATGCAGGTGTCAGGGGTTGTTGGGAGATGCAGGCGAATGGGGTTAGAGGTGAGATATAGATCAGCCACGATTGAAAGGCGGAGCGGACTTGATGGGCCGAATGGCCTAATTTAGCTCCCATCACTTATGACCTTATGACCCGCTGAGTTACTCAAGCATCTTGTGTTTATCTTAGGTTGTTTCAAGTTCCTTCTCTGCCTCAGAGGGCAGTGGAGGTCGGTTCTCTAGATGCTTTCAAGAGAGAGTTAGATAGAGCTTTTAAATATAGCGGAGTCAAGAGATATGGGGAGAAGGCAGGAACGGGGCACTGATTGTGGATGATCAGCCATGATCACATTGAATGGCGGTGCTGGCATGAAGGGGTGAATGGCCTACTCCTGCTCCATTGTCTGTTGCCTTCTGCAATTATTCTCCAGTCACCACCTAGGATGCTTTGGGGCAATGGCCTGATATGGTCTGAATTCACATGATTCAAATATATTCCCTGACTAGACATCAGGCATAGCTAGGATAGACAGACAGAACAATTTTCTCATGGTGGAAATGCCAAAGACTAGAAGACTTTAAGGTGAGAGGAGCAAAGTTTAAAGGTGATGTGCAGGGCAAGTTTTTTTTTTTAAATGAAGAGCAGACGTTGCCTTCTAAAGGGCCTGTCCCACTAGCGCGCGATTAGACGCGACAAGCGCGACAAATTCGGACGCGGGGGTCGCGTGGGGGTCAGGCGATCCCGGTGCGAGTGAAGGGCCTGTCCCACTAGCGCGCGATTACACGCGCGACGTCCGAAGGAAGGACGTTATTTTTCATCACGTGACGATGCGCATGAGCATGCGCGTTGCACGACGTCGGGCAGTGACGTCATCACGCAACGCCACGCTGAAGACGCACAACGTCAAAACGTCATCACGTTAATCACATTCTGAGCGACAGGATTTTGCCGCGCGTAATTTTTTGAGCAGTGTCGGTTTTTGGACACTACGCGCGATGTCGACACCAGCTACACACAACTCGACGAGACTCCGGCGATCGCAGTGGGACAGGGTCACGCGAGGCCGGGCGACTAAAGCGACCACGGTAGGTCGCGCTTGTCGCGTCTAATCGCGCGCTAGTGGGACAGGCCCTTAAATCTGTTTGCGTACCGAGGGTGCACAGATGTGGGTGGCACAATGGTAGAGTCCATAAGGTCATAAGGAATAGGAGTAGAATTAGGCCATTTGACCCATTTAATCTACTACGCCATCCAATCACGGCTGATCTGTCTCTCCCTCCTAACCCCACTCTCCCCATAACCTCTGACACCTGTACTAATCAAGAAGATTGGGGCGGTCATGGTGGTGCAGCGGTAGAGTTGCTGCCTTACAGCGAAAACAGCGGTGGAGACCCAGGTTCGATCCCGACTGCGGGTGCTGCCTGCACGGAGTTTGTACGTTCTCCACGTGACCTGTGTGGGTTTTCACCGAGATCTTCGGTTTCCTCCCACACTCCAAAGACGTACAGGTTTGTAGTTTAGTTGGCTTGGTAAATGTAAACAATGTCCCTAGTGTGTAGGATAGTGTTAATGTGCGGGGATCACTGGTCAGCACGGACCTGGTGGGCTGAAGGGCCTGGTTCCGTGCTGCATCTCTAAACTAAACTAAACTAAAGATTGGAGGAAGAGTTGTTATCTTGTAGTGCCAGACACCTGGATAGAGCCATCCAGCAGGGAAACACCTTCTTCAGGTGGGGTCTGCACAGACCATCAAGCACCCATTTACTCTCATCCTAGATTAATCCCATTTTTATTCTCCCCACAATCATATCATCTCCACCCGTTAGAGAGCATTCTGACTGGCTGCATCGTGGCCTGGTTCAGCAACTTGAACGTCCAGGAGCGAAAAAGACAACAGAAAGTTGTGACCACTGCCCAGTCCATCACCGGCTTTGACCTCCCCACTGTCAAAGGGATCTATCGTAGTCGATGCCTCAAAAATTCAGCCAAAATCATCAAGGACCCACACCATCCTGGCCACACACTCATCTCACCATTGCCATGAGGAAGAAGGTACAGGAGCCTGAAAACTGTAACAACCAGGTTCAGGAACAGCTTCTTCCCTACAGCCATCAGGCTATTAAACACAACAACGAATTAGCTCTGCGCTCTGAACTGCAAAAGACTATATTATTATTGCACTATATTTGATATTTATTGAACTTTTTCTTTTTTTTTCTCTTTCCCCGTTATATACTATGTTTACATATTCACATGTTCTGTTGTGCTGCAGCAAGTAAGAATTGCATTGTCCCATCTTGGACATATGACAACAAAACACTCTTGGCTCTTGACTCTACTACTTCCCCACCCACTAAGGGCAATTTACAGTCCGCAGTTAACTACTGACCCATTTAGCGAATCACACAGGCCCTTTGGCCCAACTCGGCCATACTGAGCAAGATGACCATCTAAGCTAATTCCATTGGCCTGCATTTGGCTCAAATCCCTCCAAACCAGTCCTATCCATTTACCTGCCCGAGACCAAGCGCAGGCTCGGCGATCGTTTCGCTGAACTCTCCTCCGCTCAGTCTGCCTGAACCTACCTGATCTCTCGGTTGCTAAACGCTTTAACTCCCCCTCCCATTCCCACACTGACCTTTCATCCTGGGCCTCCTCCATTGTCAAAGATGAGGCCCATCACAAATTGGAGGGACAACACCTCATATATAGCTTGGGCAGCTTACACCCCAGCAGTATGAAGATTGACTTCTCTAACTTCAAGTAACCTTTGCTTTCCCTCTCTCTCCATCCCTCTCCCCTTCCCATTTTCCAACTAGTCTGACTGTCATTGGTTACATTTTTTCTCTGTTTGCTCTGTTGTTACCTCCTCCCAGCTAAAGGATTCTGAGGGATAGGTTATACAGGCATTTGGATGGGCAAGGGCCGATTAGGGATAGTCAGCATGGTTTTGTACGTGGGAGTTCATGTCTCTCAAATCTGATTAACTTTTTTGAAGACGTGATCATAAAGGTGTAGATGGACTTCAGTTAGGCATTCAACAAGGTTCATCATGGTAGGCTGCTCTGGAAGGTTAGATCGCATGGAAACCAAGGTGAGATAGCTGAATGGATAGCAAATTGGCTCCATGGAAGGAAGAAGAGGCTGATGGTGGAAGGTTGCTTCTTGGACTGGAGGCCTGTGACTTGTGGTTTGCCTCAGGGTTCGGTGCTGGGCCCGTTAGTGTTTGCCATCTACATCAATGATTTGGATGAGAACATACAGGGCAAGATTAGCAAGTTTGCTGATGATACAAAAGGTTGTGGGTTTGCAGATGGTTGTGAAAGATTGCAGCAGGATCTGGATCGATTAGCCAGATGGGCGGAGGAATGGTTGATGGAATTTAATACAGAGAAGTGTGAGGTGTTGCATTTTGGGATGTCGAACAAGGGCAGGGCCTACACAGTAAATGGTAGGCCTCTGGGTAGTGTTGTAGACCAGAGCAATCTAGGAGTACAGGTGCATGGTTCATTAACGGTAGAGTCCCAGGTAGACAAGGTGGTCAAAAAGGCTTTTGGCAATTAGGTCTTTGTCAGTCAGAGTATAGAGTATAGAAGTTAGAAGGTCATGTTGCAGTTGTATAAGATATTGGTGAGACCGCATTTAGAATATTGTGTTCAGTTCTGGGCACCATGTCATAGGAAAGATATTGTCAAGCTTGAAAGGGTTCAGAAAACATTTACAAGGATGTTGCCAGGACTAAAGGGTGTGAGCTTTAGGGAGAAGTTGAGTAGGCTGGGTCTCTTATAGAGGTGTACAAAATCATGAGAGGAATAGATCGGGTAGACGTCCAGAGTGGGGGAATCGAGGACCAGAGGACATAGGTTCAAGGTGAAGGGGAAAAGAATCCGATGGGTAACTTTTTCACACAAAGGGTGGTGACTATATGGAACAAGCTGCCAGAGGAGGTAATTGAGGCTGTGACTATCCCATAGTTTAAGAAACAGTTAGACAGGTACATGGATAGGACAGGTTTGGAAGGATATGGACCAAGCGCAGGCAGGTGGCACTAGTGTAGCTGGGGCATTGTTGGCTGGTGTGGGCGAGTTGGGCCGAAGGGCCTGTTTGCACACTGTATCATTCTATGACTCTATGACTGATGATATATTCTACATTTTCCTTGATCTTCATTCCCTTTATCTAATTTTTCACACCTTTCATTCCTTATCTCTGTATCTCCCTCTCCCCTGATTCAGTCTGGTCTCGACTCGAAAGGTCACCCATTCCATCTATCCGGAGATGCCTGCCTGCCCTGAGTATTTTGTGTCGATCTTTCTTATTCATGCACCCTTTAAATGTCTGCCTCAAGCACTTCCTCTGGCAGCTCCTTACCTGTACTTACCACCCCCTGTGTGAAAAAGGTTGTCCCTTAGGTCCCTATTAAATATTTTCCCTCTCACCTTGATTCCCCAACCCTGGGGAAAAGTCTGCAACTGCAGGAGATGTGACACCAGTCCCCAAACCTCCTCCCTCACATCTGTCCAGGAACCCGAGTAGTCCTTCCAAGTGAAACAGAGGTTCCTCTAACCTCATCTACTGTATTCTATGTTCCCGATGTGGCCTCCTTTACATCGGTAAGACCAAGTGTAGACGAGGCGACTGTTTCGCCGAACGTTTGCGCTCGGTCCGCCAAGGCCTGCTGGATCTCCCGATTCCTAACCATTTGAACTCCCCTTCCCATTCCCATTCCCATTCCCACACTTACCTTTCTGTCCTGGGCCTCCTCTTGAATGGAGTTTGATCCTATCTAGCCTATCCAAGCTTGGATTGAGTGGATGTGGAGAGAATGTTTCCACTAGTGGGAGAGTCGAGGACAAATGGTCATGGCCCCAGAGTTGAAGGACGTTCTTTTATGAAGGTGATGAGGAAGAATGTCATTAGTTAGAGGGTGGTGAATCTTCTAATAATCTGTGGAATTCTTTGCCACAGGAGGCCGTGGACACAGACAGTGGATATATTGAAGGCAGAGATAGACAGATTATTGATTAGTAGAGGTGTCAGGGGTTATGGTGAGAAGGCAGGAGAATGGGGTTAGGAGGGAGAGATAGATCAGCCATGATTGAATGGCGGAGTAGACTTGATGGGCTGAATGGCCTAATTCTGCACCTATCACATGGTCATGATCATTGCTAGAATGAGGCCTCATGCAAACTGGAGGAACAACCCCACACATTCTGCTTGCATAGCTTACAACCTAATGGTATGAACATTGAATTCTCCAATTTTAGGTCATTTTCCTGCATACCACTCCTTCTGCCCCTGCTCGCCTTTTCTTCCCTGTGCATCATCTGGATTCACACCCATTTCTCCCCTTCCCCTCCCCCTTCATTCAGCTCTTCCCTTCATTCCGTGCAGGCATCTTCAGGGGAAGGACTGACTCACTTGCATTGTTCGAATCTACAGTGTTTGGTGTATTTGGTGTTCACAAAGTCAGTTCAGTTTATTGTCACGTGTACTGAAGTACAGTGAAAAGCTTTTGTTGCATGCTATCCAGTCAGCAGAAAGACAAGACATGATTACAATCAAGCCATTTACAGTGTGTGGATACAGGATCGGGGAATAACGTTCAGTGCAAGGTAGAGCCAGCAAAGTCCGATGAAGGATAGTCCGAGGGTCACCAAAGAGGTAGATGTTAGTTCAACTCTGCTCTCTGGTTGTGTTAGGATGATTCAGTTGCCTGACGAGTTGCCAGTGCAGTCTCCTCCGCATTATAATCCAGACATAGACTGGGTGATCATTGTCCACAGTAGTGGCTCTGCATTCAGTGTGTGGCTGGTAACTAAAGCTTCACCTGCTTACGCCAGTCTCTCTTGGAATCATGGAAAACGTTATTGTCATCCAGACCTTGCGGTCTGAACAAAATTTCATTGCCTGCAATCATACATATAGTAAATAACAAAACACACAATAAACACAAATTTAACATCCACCACAGTGAGTTCACCAGACACCTCCTCACTGTGATGGAAGGCAAAAATCTTGTCTTTGTCTCTTCCCTTCTTGTTCTTCCTCTTCCTCTGCGCTGAGGCCTCCGATGTTGTGACCGCACCGGGTGATGTAAATAAATCCCACGGCTGTACCGCGCTCCGCGAACGGGCCAGTTCAACTCCGCAGCCCGGGGCGGTCGAAGCTGCCGAAGCTGCCGCCCTCCAGTCCACTCTTCTGGAGGCTGCAGTGGGAAATACAACACAGTGCGACGTGCCTGCAATTAATAATGCAGCAGGTGAGACATGGAAGTGGGCTGGCAGATTTTCTAAGCTATTGACGTTCCTCTGCCAATTGTGGTAAAGCACGGAATATTATTATCTGAAAATAAAGAACCCCAGCCTGTCACTGCATCATTTCCAGCAATGACTGTTCCTTTTGAAAAACTAATTATTGGTGCAGCAGTATGAACACTTTAACGCACCTAATTTTAGAGGATATTTTGGCCTACCACACACATTCAGCGCTTAATAGCAATGAATAAATACCCTACAATAATTCTGACTTTGCTGACTTGTGTCTCTTGCCACCAATTAAGACTAAAGCTGGCTGCCATTTGATGCTAAAATTCCACATATTGTTAAAGAAAATTTATGCATTTTATCATAATTGATACAAAGGATAATTGGCTTGACTTTGGAACACTAGGCAATTATCTTCCAGAAGTGTTTGTGAAGAAGCCTCTGTGTGTTATGATTGCTGTGATAAGTCACTGACATAGGGGACTACACTCCTAATTAGCGTGGTAGTCAAGGTTGATGGGAGCTGCAAATAGAAACAGTGCAAATTGGTTAAAAAAAATATTGTGAAAAATGTGGTCAAACTAATAGTGCCCTCCTGTTTAACAATTCCTCATCCCCGTGTGCTCTGCCCTATGTTAAAATTAGAGAAAGGCAAATATTTTAAATAAAACCAATTCCATTAGTTCCACACTGTTTTTGTTCTGTTTGCCCAGTTTCCTCGCGACCATGCTGAACCAATTATGTTGATTTTTTTCCAACAAACTTTAGTAAACATGCCAGCCTCCCCAACAAGCAGATTACTCAGCCTTTCCTGGGTAATTTGCAAGACACAGTCCGCAAATGTTTAATTTACATCTGTTTTAACGTGAAATAATTTTGAACTTCCCCGAACAAGGGGAAAAAAATTAGATTTGTTGAACATGGCACATTAAAATACATAATAAATTCAGCCAACGTGCAGAAACAATGCATGCAGGAATCTGTCTAGACGCTGTCTACCGCGCTAATTGTCGAAACTTGTGAAGCTTAGGAGTAAACTATTTTCAGATTTATGTATATAAAAAAATAAATCAATGAATCTCATTAAATTTTATAATGCAATTGGACTGATGATTGAATTTTAAATGATGCCTTAAAATTTCTTGAGGTCTCTACGGCTTGAATATATTTATATTCTAATCCTTGTTTAAAATGAAATAGAAGGTTCCCCCTTCCCTGAAAAGAAGGAAATTAGGAAATAATTAATTGGGCCGTATAAATAATGAGTGATTCGTGCAGAAGCTAATGTGGAATAATCTGGTGCTCCGATTTGGGAATGCTTCCCAATTCCTTGTAAAATCATGGCTTGTATTTGGAAATTACAGGGACACATTCTTCCTCTGAATGTTGTGTCCACTAAGTGTGCCAGATTATGCAATGGGCACTTGGAGAACACTTGAGCCTCATTAGGTGATACGTAAATTGTATTTTCCAGTCTTTAAGGCTGGTGCTCTTTAGGCTAGAGGAGATGTGGAGTGATGGTCGGCAGAGTGGCATAGCGGTAGAGTTGCTGTCTTTCAGCACCAGATTTGATCCTGACTACGGGTGCTGCCTGTGTGGAGTGTGCAAGAAAACCCCCGTGACCATGTGGGTTTTCTCTGGGTGCTCCGGTATCCTCCCACACTCCAAAGATACACAGGTTTGTAGGTTAATTGACTTTGGTAAAATTGTACATTGTCCCTTGTGTGTTGTGTAGGATAGTGCTAGTGTACGGGGTGGTCTCTGGTCGGCGTGGACTCGGTTGCCCCTCGGGCCTGTTTCTGCGCTGCATCTCTAAACCAAACTAAAATAATGGGATGTTGGGTTAAAAATGTAATAACCACTTTGGCTCAAGATGGCGCCTGCCTGCGGCGACTTTTGCAGAACACCAGAACAGAAAAGAATTACCTACAACTTCTCAGCAGGGCCAGTTCAGAGCCGCTATAGCTCTGGGAATGAAGCTGTTCCTGAGTCTGGTAGTGCGGGCGTAGAAGGCCTTGTAACGTCTGCCGAAAGGGAGTAGTTCGAACAGTCCATTACAAGGGTAAGAGGAGTCTTCAGGTATGCTGACGGCCTTCCTGAGGCACCGTGTGTGGTAGATGCCCTCCAAGGCTGGTAGCCGTGTCCCAATAATCTGTTGCGCTCTGTGGACAACGCGCTGAAGAGCTCTCCTCTCCGCCTCCGTGCAGCTGAGATACCACACAGAGATGCCATACATTAGTATGCTCTCTGTGGTGCAGCGGTGGAAGGTCGTCAGCAGCTGTTGGGGCAGACCAGTCCTTTTCAATGTCCTTTTTGGCCAGCGCAGCGGTGTTGGTGGACCATGTGAGGTCCTCTGAGATGTGAGTGCCCAGAAACTTGAAGCTGAACACTCTCTCCACACTGTCTCCGTAGATGGAGATTGGGGCGTATTCCCCATTCTGTGACCTCCTGAAGTCGATAATCAGCTCCTTGGTCTTGGAGGTGTTTAGCGACAAGTTGTTCCGTGAGCACCAGTCCGCCAGGTTCTGCACCTCCGCTCTATAGTTTGTTTCATCACCGTTGGTGATCAGCCCAATCACCGTTGTGTCGTCTGCAAATTTGACAATGGTGTTGTTGTCAAATGCAGGGACACAGTCGTGGGTGAAGAGGGAGTAGAGCATGGTGGTCGCTCCGTCAGAAAATTCAGGATCCACTCGCATATCAGTGAGTTGAGGCCTAGCTGGTGGAGTTTGGTGATGAGCTTGGTGGGGATGACCGTATTGAAGGCAGAGCTATAGTCAATGAAGAACATCCTCACGTAGGTGCCCTGCCTTTCCAGGTGGGCCAGGACAGTGTGAAGAGCCACAGAGATGGCATCCTCTGTGGATCTATTTGCCCTGTATGCAAATTGATGACAGTCCAATGATGCAGGAATGCTGGATTTGATGTGGGAGAGGACCATCCTTTCAAAGCACTTCATTGGTATTGGAGTTAGGGCAACCGGGCGGTAGTCATTCAGGTTGGTGACTTTAGACTTTTTCGGCACCAGCACTATGGTAGCTGTCTTCAGGCACTTGGGGACCGTTGCCAGAGATAGAGACAGGTTGAAGATCCTCGTAAATACCTCCACCAGCTGTACAGCACAGTGCTTTAGTACCCTACCCTGGACTCCATCCGGGCCTGCAGCCTTGCGTGGATTGATCCTACGCAGAGCGCACTGTACCTCCTGGGTGCTCAGTGTTAAGGCATGTCCCTCCGCCCTAGCCGGGGTTGTTCCTCTCCTGGTGGTCCGCACCAGATCCGCACCCTTCTGAAGACCAGACACCAGGCATTCATGTCTGATGATACAGTGGTCTACAAGAAGTCCAGATACGACATTGGTAAAACCATCAAAAAGGCCAAAAGGGACCTGCTCCAAGCTGGAGGATGAGACAGATGTTCGGCAGCTGTGGCGGGGACTGAATGCAATCACCTCCTACAAGGCAAAACCAGGAGGCAGCACGGATGTCGGCGATACATCACTCCCTGATGAGCTCAATGCATATTACGCACGCTTTGATAGGGAGAACACCGATGTGCCTTCCCGAGCCCCTATTCGCTGTGATGGTATTTCAGTCTCAGTCACAGAGGCCGACGTCAGGAAATCCTTCAGAGGGGTGAACCCTCGAAAAGCATCTGGACCTGATGGCATACCTGGTCGTGTCCTAAAAACCTGTTTATATCAACGGGTCGATGGTTGAAAGGGTCAAGAGCTTCAAATTCCTGGGCGTGCACATCTGTGAAGATCTTTCCTGGTCCGAGAACACAGATGCAATTATTAAGAAAGCTCATCAGCGCCTCTACTTCCTGAGAAGATTACGGAGAGTTGGTCTGTCAAAGAGGACTCTCTCTAACTTCTACAGGTGTACAGTAGAGAGCTTGCTGACTGGTTGCATCGTGGCTTGGTTCGGCAACTTGAGCGCCCTGGAGAGGAAAAGACTCCAAAAAGTGGTAAACACTGCCCAGTCCATCATCGGCTCTGACCTTCCTTCCATCGAGGGGATTTATCACAGTCGCTGCCTCAAAAAGGCTGGCAGCATCATCAAGGACCCACACCACCCTAGCCACACACTCATCTCCCTGCTACCTTCGGGTAGAAGGTACAGGAGCCTGAGGACTGCAACAACCCGGTTTAAGAATAGCTACTTCCCCACAGCCATCAGGCTATTAAACCTGGCTCGGAACTCTAATCATTAATATCCCTCCATCTGTTATTTGCACTTTATTAATTTATTAAGTCATGGGTGTATTTATGTATAGAATTGTAGTCAATGCCTTCTATGTTCTGTTGTGCTATGCAAAGAAAGATTTTCATTGTCCTGTCAGGGACACATGACAATAAACTCTTTTGACTTTGACTTGACTTGTGCGGACCAACTGGCTGGAGTTTTTACGGACATTTTCAACCTGTCACTTCTGAGGTCTGAGGTTCCCACCTGCTTCAAAAGGGCATCAATAATACCGGTGCCCAAGAAGAGCAAGGTGACGTGCCTCAATGACTATCGACCTGTGGCACTAACGCCTGTGGTGATGAAGTGCTTCGAGACGTTGATCATGGCGCAAATCAACTCCTATCTCGCCAAAAACCTGGACCCACTGCAGTTCGCTTACTGCCACAACAGATCAACGGTGGAAGCAATCTCGCTGGCCCTCCACTCCGCTCTGGACCACTTGGACAACAAAAACTCATATGACAGGCTGTATTTCATTGACTACAGCTCGGCATTTAACACAATCATCCCCTCCAAGCTGGTTACCAAACTCGCAGAACTGGGTCTCTGTGCATCCCTGTGCAATTGGATCCTCGACTTCCTCATCCACAGACCACAGTCTGTTCGTATGTGGAAATGTGTCAGACTCGATAACAATCAGCACGGGAGCACCTCAAGGCTGCATGCTCAGCCCCCTGCTGTACTCACTCTATACTCATGACTGCGTAGCCGGTCATAGTGCGAACTCCATCATCAAGTTTGCTGACAACACCACTGTTGTGGGACGTATCACTGATGGGGATGAGTCGGAGTATAGAAGAAAGATCGAGCAACTGTCCATATGGTGCCGGCACAACAACCTGGCCCTCAACACCAGCAAAACCAAGGAACTGATTGTGGACTTTGGAAGGAGTAGGATGGGAACCCACAGTCCTGTTTATATCAACGGGTCGATGGCTGAAAGGGTCAAGAGCTTCAAATTCCTGGGCGTGCACATCTGTGAAGATCTTTCCTGGTCCAAGAACACAGATGCAATTATTAAGAAAGCTCATCAGCGCCTCTACTTCCAGAGAAGATTACGGAGAGTTGGTCTGTCAAGGAGGACTCTCTCTAACTTCTACAGGTGCACAGTAGAGAGCTTGCTGGCTGGTTGCATCGTTGCTTGGTTCGGCAACTTGAGTGCCCTGGCGAGTAAAAGACTACAAAAAGTAGTAAACACTGCCCAGTCCATCATCGGCTCTGACCTTCCTTCCATCGAGGGGATCTACCACAGTCGCTGCCTCAAAAAGGCTGGCAGCATCATCAAGGACCCACACCACCCTGGCCACACACTCATCTCCCTGCTACCTTCGTGTAGGAGGTACAGGAGCCTGAGGATACTTCCCCACAGCCATCAGGCTATTAAACTTGGCTTGGACAAAACTATGAACATTAATACCCCTCCATCTGTTATTTGCACTTTATTAATTTATTAATTCATGTGTGTATTTACGTATATAATTGTAGTCAATGCCTACTATGTTCTGTTGTGCTAAGCAAAGAAAGGATTTCATTGTCCTGTCAGGGACACATGACAATAAACTCTTTTTGACTTTGACTTTCCCATCAAGTATGATTCCAATGCAATTTATTCAGATTGACCTCAGGTATCATTGTGAGAAAGGAACTATTTAAACATCGGAACGGATCTTATCGGCCCTGTCTATTGAGCAACACATTTTTTACTTATCCAAAATGAGCTAAAAGAAAGCAATGTTCATTGAAAAGGTCTACGTCTGTCAGACAGAGTAATTGAGTCATAGTCAGCGAGTCATACAGCATGGGAAAAGGCCCATCGGCCCACCATGTCCTTGTCGACCAACATGTCCCTTCTACACTAGTCCCACCTACCCGCGTTTGGCCCATATCCCTCTAAATCTGTCCTTACCATGTACCTGTCTAAATGTTTCTTAAATGTTGCAATAGTCCCTGCCTCAACTACCTCCTCTGGAAGCTCGTTCCACACACCCACCAACCTGTGTGTAAATAAATTACCTCTTAGGTTCCTATTGAGTCTTTCTCCTCTCACCTTAAACCTATGTCCGCTGGAATATATATTTTTCTTAGTTTTATACCACATTTTTATCACTGGCCTTGCTTTATGACATTCCACCATGGACTTAGAACTGAAAATGGCCTTTGGGAAGAAGGGTTTGACAAAAAATGGAAAATAATTGTTTTCCCCTTGTTACATTTCTCTTCCTCATTTGTTAATTAACAAAATGTATATTTTACCTACATAATATGGGTGGGGGTAACGTTGTTCCGTTTATGTGCACTGATTTCACATTGCATAACAAGATGTGCCAGCCATGTTCTTTATCTATATAGAACATAATACAGTGCACGACAGGCACTTTATCCAACAATGTCCATGCCAAACATGATGTCAAGTGAAAGCAATCGCCTCTGCCAGCAATTGACCCATATCCCTCCATTTCCTGCCCATCTTTGTGCCTATCTAAAGCCTCTTCAATCCCCTCTATGCCCTCTAGTGTGAATCTTACCTGCCTCTACCACCCCCAACTCACACCCCTGGCAACACTTTCCAAGAACCCACCACTCTCTGGGTAAAAAGACTTGCCCCGCAGATTTAAACTTTAAACTTTGCCCCTCTCGCTTTAAAGCTGAGCCCTCTAGTCTTTGACATTTGCACCCTGAGAGAAAGGGTCTGATTGTTCACCCTATCTATGCTTCTCCTGGTTTTATATAGTTTGATCAGGTTTCCCCTCAGCCTCTGATGTTCCAGTGAAAACAATCTACATTTGTCCAACTTCTTCTGCACGTCAATAGAATCTGGTAAGAGGTGCAGGAATAAAGGCACTATTTTGGGAATGTGCTGGGCCAGTCTGTACAATTGGACACTCTCCGATAAGTAGAAGACTGCATTCCGTAAAATGTCCAGCTGGACTCAGTGGTACCTGTGTCAAACACTTACACAACCTATACAACTACATAAGTTCATAAGTGATACTCGTACTAATCAAGAATCTATCTATCTCTGCCTTAAAATATCCATTGACTTGGCTTCCACAGCCTTCTGCAGCAATGAATTCCACAGATTCACCTCACACTGACTAAAGAAATTCCTCCTCATCTCCTTGAAAAATACATTCTTTTATGCTGAGGTTATGGCCTCTGGTCCTAGACTCTCCCACTAGTGGAATCATCCGCTCCACATCCACTCTAGTTTCAGTTTCCGTTTAGTTTATTGTCACGTGTAACGAGGTACAGTGAAAAGCTTTTGTTGCGTGCCACCTAGTCAGCAGAAAGACAATACATGATTACAATCGAGCCATTTACAGTGTACAGATACGTGATACGGGAATAATGTTTAGTGCAAGATTAAGCCAGCAAAGCCCGATCAAGGATAGTCTGAGGGTTACCAATGAGGTCGATAGTAGTTTAGCACTGAACTACTCTACAGTTCAGCACTCTCTAGAGTGCTACAGAACTACTCTAGAGTTCAGCACTCTATCCAGGCCTTTCACTAGTCGAAAGGTTTCAATGAGGTCCCTCCCTCATCCTTTTAAACTCCAGTGAGTACAGGCCCAGTGCCTGTACTCACTGGAGTACAAACGCTTATCATATGTTAACCCAAACATTCCTGGGATCCTTCTCGTAAACCTCCTCTGGACGCTCTCCAGCACCAGCCCTTCCTCAGATATGGGGCTCGAAATTGCTCCCAATGTTCCAAATGCGGTCTGAAGTATTGTAAGAAATTTTGGGCCCCATATCTGAGGAAGGCTTGTGCTGGAGAGGGTCCAAAGGAGGTTTACGAGAATGACCTTGTCTGTATGCACGCTTTATTGGTGCCTACCAAAGTTAATATCATTGTTGAACATGTTGTAACATTTTTGGCGACAGTGGCGACAATTGTTGCTGTGGTAGCTTGTCGCCAGGTGTCGTAGGTCAATTCCATTAAAATTAGTTCCTGGCAGTCACCTAGAGTCGCCTAAGTGGGACAGGCTCACAATGCAGCAACTCTACTGCTGTGCCACCATGCCGTCTGCTATTTAGTATATGAAACATTTGCTGATTCACGAACAGTCAAAGCTTCACATGTTAAATAAGGGTTTGTCGAACTTTCAAATTATTTCCCTTGTGTTTGGTATTGCACTGGCATTTGCTTCTACCTAGTTTCCTGAGGTAGAAACCAGGAAACATTGAATTTTCTCAATTCTGTTAACCCAGACTGCTCCTTTCCCCCCACCCCCCCACCTCTCCCTCAGCCCTCGGGCCCTGACATTCCTTCTCCATCTCCCCCCCCCCCCCCCAAGTCGCACTAGCTTCTCATTTTCACACCAGAAACAGCTTACAATGGCCTGCTTTCCTTATCTCCAATACTTTTTTGCATATCTTTCACTCATTGTTCTTGCTTTATCTCTCCATAATCACTGTTTATATCTCTCGTTTCCCTGATCCCTGACCAGTCTGAAGAAGGGTCTCGACCCGAAACGTCGCCTATCTCCTTCACTCCTTAGATGCTGCTGCACCCGCTGAGTTTCTCCAGCTTTTTGTGTAACATTTGTAATAATTGGGCCTGTTCTTTGCATTTTTTAAATTTATGATGTGATCTAATTATTGCTTCCAGAATAGTTAGGTGTAACATTCACTCAAGTGAGTGTGTTGAAGATGCTTGTGTTGTGATCAAGTGCATGGGGAATTAGTTATGCAGAGACTAAACAGAGCAAATAAAACATTCTTCACTACTTTCTCAATGTTTGTGTGCAGATGATGAATTATACCCAAGATAGACACAAAATACTGGAGTAACTCAGCGGCACAGGCAGCATCTCTGGATAGAAGGAATGGGTGAGAGATATGGAAGGACAAGGTGTGCAAAATAAGAGCTCAAAGGGGACTTAGAATAGATCATTGCCAGCTAGAGGAAGAGGAAAATAAGGCATACAAAGTCAAATTTAATCATGAGGACTATCAAACTAGTCGGAGAACTAAGATGGGGGAGGGATGGAGAGAGAGGAAAAGCAAGGGTTAGATGAAGTTAGAGAAGTCAATATACATACCCCTGAGTTGTAAGCTGCCCAATGATACCTGTTTGGTCACCACAATTTTTAAAACCTAATAAAATAGTACTTTGCACATTTTGAACGGGTAGCAACTGATGTGGGTTTAAATGTATTTTTATTTAGTGGAGCATAGTGTATTCCTGCTTTCAGCATCCCACTGCAAAATAATCTCATCCATGGAGGGAGGCTATTGTCATTAAATGCAACATGTCCGTCTTAGTGTGACATTGGGCGGCTTTGCAAATTGAATGTTTAGAATTGTGGCCGAACATAAATTTGGGAAGTTTTGAAAGTTAATAGTACTTATTGTCTCACATTCATCAGAGTCCTGTAATTTATTAAGTAAATCAGTTATTTCATGCATTTCCTAATGAGCTATTACAGATGGGCTGTCAGTCTCTGTATAACTAATTCTCCATGCATATGAAATCACACATATAAGTTCAACACACACTTGAGTGAATATGATTGTCATTTTAAAAAATAGGTTTTGGCCTGACCTCTCTGTATTAAGATGAAAATAAGATTGCATAAATGGCATTGAGGTTAAACAACATTATTCTGCTTCATTCAACATGCTTCACACGATCAAGGCGTTAGGCCCATCTTAATTGTTTTTTTTGAGAAATGGCATGATTTTACATGCATAAACAAATGTAGGCTTGGTTTCAGGATGAAGATTTTGCACAGGGTCTCAACTTCAGTATGTTTTTTTGTGTGACTCCCACGCCAGTCCAGTTTGTTTTTTACAGGAAAGAGATTGTTTTTTTGCTGAAGATAGACACAGAATGCTGGAGAAAGTCAGCAGGACAGGCAGCATCTCTGAGTGAAGGAATGGGTGACATTTCAGTACGAGACCCTTCTTCAGACTGACTTACTATCTTCTCAGTTAGACTCATATCCCATGCATTTATAATTCGAGACATCTGAAGAAGGGTCTCGACCTGAAACATCACCCATTCCTTCCCTCCAGAGATACTGCCTGTAGTATTTTGTGTCCATCTTCGGTGTAAACCAGCATCTGCAGTTCATTCATACACATTGTGCTTTTTGCTGCCAGCATTGCATTTTATGGTGCCTGCGAATGCAGTTCTTCAATCATGTTCAGACTGAGAGTCAGGGGAGAGGGAAGCGAGAGATATGGAAGGGCAAGGTGTGAAAATGATAGCTCAAAGGGGACTGAGAATAGATCATTGCCAGCTAGAGGAAGTGGAAAATAAGGCAGACAAAGTAAAATTTAATCAGGTGGACAGTAAAACTAGTCGGAGAGCTCGGATGGGGGAGGGATGGAGAGAGAGCAAAAGCATTTATTATTCGAGACATCTGAAGAAGGGTCTGCCTGTAGCATTTTGTGTCTATCTTCGGTGTAAACCAGCATCTGCAGTTCCATCACACACATTGTAGCAATGTTGCAACATTTTGAGATTTTAAAAATCAAGTCTGCAATTTATCCCATCAGATAAAGCATAAAAAGACGTTTAATTTGACACCTAATTCACTTTCATATCTTCAGTATTAAAAAAGTTATGGTCATTTTCATACTCGGAAATTAGCATCTTGTTCCCTATTGCTTTTCCATTGACTTAACTCAAAAGCTGTGATCGAGGACAGTCGAAAGCCCATAACTTTGTTAAAAATTAAGAGAACTGAATGACATTTTCAGTTATTATAGATTGAAGCATTCTTTTTTTTTGAATATATTTTTATTAGAGGCCATACATATAACAAATAATATAGCATTTTTTTCCAAATATAGTTGATACATCTTTCCAAAATTATATAAATGTTAACAAAATATATATATTGGCCTCACTTTTTTTTATAGAGTGAAAAAAGTATAAAGAAAGAATAGTGAATAATTATAAGAGTATGATTATAGTTGATTAATATAAAGAAGAGAGAGAAGAAAAAAAAAATTAAATAAATAAAAATAAAATAAAATAAACAAAAACAAAAAACAAAAAAATAAAAAATAAAAATAAAAATATTTGTGGAAAAGAAAACGGTATACAACTTGTCAATGAGTGGAACAATTTCTAATTATAATATATGGAGACAAGTATATAAATCTGATCTTAAACATTTTTGTTTGATCTTTCCACCGGGTACTCATTGAGTTTCAATGCTGAGCCCAGCTACCCCTTCATATAATCAGTGAATGGAGACCATATTTGTTCAAAAATCTCAGGTTTATCCATTAGGATAAATCTAATTCTCTCCAATTGTAATGTCTCCATCATTTCTACTGTCCACATTTTAATTGTCGGGGATAGATTGAAGCATTCTGAAACAAATATGAAACAATCTTACTTGATTGACCTGAAATTAAAGCATATAATTAGTTAGTTACCTAATTGTAGCTAATTACAAAATTAAATTACTAGATCTAAACATCTATCCATTTCTTAAGAAAAGGTTAACATTTTTAAATAGCCTGTGTCCAATAACATTCACACAAGAATTCACAATATAACATGATTTTTAAATCTCATTGTCATGAATTTATAGGCCAAATGGAAGGAATTTAGTGTTTAATTCCCGTAAATTAATGGTCATTTTAATCATCTTGCGAGTGAGATTTTGTGGAACGCGATCGATTGGAACGTTGCGGTTTGCGGTGAATTT
This sequence comes from Raja brachyura, assembly GCA_963514005.1. The sequence continues at coordinate 43,778,836 of OY740796.1, forward strand.
AAACCCCATATCGGCAGGAAAAACACTGCCGGTTCGTATATTTACATAATCACATTTTCGCTGATGAAATTTTGATTAAAGTAATCCTAAGAAGCAAGTTTATATGTAAAATACACGACTTACTTTATGTTTTGTCCCGTACGTGAGATCCGTCCCGTTGTCGACATTGACGGCGTTTGAAGTCGCTTTTTATTTTACTCCAGCGCTTAAATTGTCCCGCGGTTTAAAAAAAATGAACTGAACAGCAGTCGGAACGATTATTCAGCATCAGGTTGTAGCCCGAGAAAATATATCTCGGACAGGCAGGAGAAAGTGGCATTTTAATCCTGCCCGCCCCCCTCAAAGGCGCCAAAGTCGAGCACACGGCTAGTGACAGAACTGCAGCGCCGCTGAAGGTAAGTTTTGTAACATACCTACATATTGTGTGTTTTGCTGCCAGCATTGCATTTAATGGTGCCTGCGAGTGCAGTTCTTCAATCGTGTTCAAATCTGTGTGTCACTTGAGTGACTTTATGCACATTGAAAGAGTTTTGTTCACGAGACTGCCAACTGTGTACATCACGATGGCAAATGGCCTCAATCATCTCTTTGACAAAAAACAGATGACCCTTCAATATCCTCGTCTTGAAACTACAATGAAATGTCTGCAACCTCATGATCTCTTGATCATGTCGGCCTTGTGGCATCAATATCTGTACCACCCGAGTATGAATCAATGATAAAATGCGGTGGAACTAATCTACAATTACAATAATAACTTAATATCAAATTCCAGGCTCCTAATGATCACCAGGGGATGACATTTCCTTTTTGCCTTACACATGTGGATGATCAGCCAAGATTAGAGTGAATGGCGGTGCAGGCTTGAAGGGCCAAATGGCCTACCCATGCACCTATTGTCTATTGTCAAAGATGTTTTCAAGAGAGTGAGAACAGGATTATTAAGGCAGTTTTTATGGTCAGATGTGGATGGATCAGGAACTAAACTTAGAATAGGCAAGAGGTGAATAAGACATGACCCTAATTCAATGGCATTGCAATCATCAAATGCCCTGCCATCGGCACCTTAGAGTTCACCATTGACCAGAATTTCAACTGGGGACAACCACCGTGGTACTACATTTGCCTACATTGTATACTCTGAAAGCATTTTGTGATCCTAGAGTCTCTACTACCAAGAATAGCAAGGGGGCCAATCAGAACCAAGTAAGGGCAGCACTGTGGTGCAGCGGGCAGAGTTGCTGCCTCACAGCACCAGAGACCCGTGTGTGAACAACAACCTCAGGTGCTGTCTGTATAAAGGCTGTACATTCTCCCTGGGCTCCGCTTTCCTCAAATCTGTTCAAAGACACAGGATAATTGTCCTCTGTAGCTTGCCCCTAGTGTGTAGGAAGTGGATGAGAAAGTTAGATAACATGAAACTAATGTGAAAGGAGATCAATGTTCAGCATGGGCTCAGTGGGCCCTACGGCCTGTTACGATGCTGTCACTAAACCAAATCATAATTAGACACAACAAGTTGGAGTAACAATTTTTCTTTTTTTTTAGTAAAATAATTGTTTGCTAGTATTATTTTTAATTTTTATTATTTTAATTTTTTTAATTTTTGTTTTTTGTTTTTTTGGGGTTTTTTTCATCTCACGTATAATCAAAATCATAATCAATATTATTTAATCACACTCTTTTGATTAAACATCTATTATTTCTTTACTCTTTACTCTTTTCACTCTAAAAAAAAAATAGAAGCTTATATATATTACTTTGTAATACCTGTATAACTTTGGAAACATGTAAAATGTATATTTGAAAAACTGTTATATTATTAGCAATATGTATGGCTTCTAATAAAAATATATTAAAAAAAAAAAAAAAACAAGTTGGAGTAACTCAGCGGGACAGGCAGCATCTCTGGAGAGAAGGAATGGATGACGTTTCAGGTTGAGACCCTCCGTCATCTTTCCATTTCATCTACAAAGCTTGGTTTGGGAACAGCTCCATCCAAGACCGCAAGATTTTGCAGCGAATTGTGTACGCAGCCCAGAACATCACACAAACCAACTTCCCTTCCATTGACTCCATTTATACCTCCCCCTGCCTCGGCAAGGCTAGCAGCATAATCAATGAGGAGTCGCACCCTGGACACTCCCTCTTCTCCCCTCTTCCATCAGGCAAAAGTATAAAAGTGTGAAGCACCAGATTCAGGGCCAGTTTCTTCCCAGCTGTTATCAGGCAACTGAATTATCCTACTACAACCAGAGAGAAGTGCTAAACTACTATCTACTTCTTTGGTGACTCTCGGACTATCCTTAATTGGAGTTTGCTGGCTTTACCTTGCACTAAACGTTATTCCCTCATTCATGTGTCTATACACTGTAACTGGATCGATTGGAATCATGTATTGTCTTCCTGCTGACTGGTAACACGCAACAAATGCTTTTAACTGTACCTCGGTACACGTGACAATGAACTAAACTGAGATGTTGCTTGAATCGCTGAGTTCCTCCAGCACTTTGTGTTTTGCTGAAGATTTGGGAGTTATATGATCTGTATTGTGTCAGCAGCTTTTTTTTTCCCCCCTCTGTTTCATTTCAGGTGAGACGTTCTCTTCACCAGATAGTCAATCGTCGGATGATGGACGATGTAACGTTATTAGCAGCGGAGGGGCGGAATACAAGAAGGATGGCTCAGAATACAAGAAGGATGCAGCGGTGCGTTCAGTCGGCTCACTCTCACCGTCCAAAAAAGCGGCGAGCGACGACTTTTGGATGGGTTCAGCTTCATCGCCGTATTCCATGGACAGTAAGAAAAGTAAATTTGGCTTCCAGACACCAAGTTCTCAGAGTCATAACACACATACTGAAGGTAGGCCTGTTGGTAGATGAAATGTTAAAAACACCAGAGTAAACTTGGCGTACTACTGTATTCGTCAAATGGAGAATTTGGCTTTGATATTTCACAGTTCCCTGCTCACATCTGCTTAGCTTGACATTCCACCCTGCATGCCTGGTGATCTTATTCATTGGCAAGAAGGAGCATGGCCTTCATGCAGGCCAGAGACCTTGGCTGAGACATGGTCATTATATGTCTAGGTTATGGACGAATGCCAGGATGGGTCAGTGGCCTCTGACCCGATGTAATGGGAAGCCAGAGGGTTGTTGTACTCCCTCAACTAGGATAAAGTCAGTTATTTTCAATTTTAAGCTCCAGTGGCTCTGACTATCTGCCTTAACCTGAAACCAATTTGTTTTCTCAAAGGACATAGAAAATTGAACAGTACAGCACAGCAATGGGCCCACAATTACTGTGCTGGACATGATACCACAGCCAATTCTTATCTGCCTGCACAAGATCCATACCCCTCCGTTGACATTTTGGTTCAAATTGTACCTACTCCGTCGCAAACTGGCAGAATATTGTGGAGACACAAGGAACTGCAGATGCTTGAATCTTAAGCAAAACACAAAGTGCTGGAGTAACTCAGCGGGTCAGGCAGCATCTGTGCAGAGAATGGATAGGTGACGTTTTGGGTCGGGACCATTCTTCAGACTGTCGCCGAGTCTGAAGGAGGGTTCTGACCCGAATCATCAGCGGGACATTCCCTCCACAGATGCTGACTGACTCATTGAGTTACCCCAGCACTTTGCACTTTGGTCGGATATTGTAGTTCCCAGTGGAGAATCAAAAGTATAGAGACTTGTAATATGGCTTACTGATTGATTCATTTTGCGCTGCTTTGCATTGCTACCCGCGTTGCTTCTGTCACATGTCCCAATGCACCTCCCAGCTGCCTTTAATGTTTCCATCCTTTCTATTTCACAACTGCTAACTGTGTCTTTATCATCTCATCTTTCTCATCAGATGAATGTGCCTCTCTCATCCTGACCTGCCTGTTTTGCCAGTTTTACGATTTTCTGCTCATGCTACCTCACACATGCACACATCTCTGGACCCGGACATGTTGCTACGACTGCCACAAATATAGCACTGACGTGAGCAACAGCAACTGTGATTGTAACTGCAAGTGCGAGTTTGACTGTGGCCTGTTTGACGCCTGTCAGGAAACCAGTGACTGCTTGGAACTGGCTTTAGAAATTTCTGAAGTTTGTTATCGTTGAACTTTGTCATGGACGTGAAATCACTGTCTGGATACCTAGTTGCACACTCCCCTTCTCTCTCTTAGAGCAAGTGCTGTACAACGAGGTCACCGTTGCAAGTTTAAACACTGTGAATTCAAGCATTTTTTTCTGAAAATATCTAAAATAAACCTGTGTTCCAGCTTTACTTAGTGTTCTAAATTATCTGTATATATATCGTATAATAACACTGTAATGCCAGATCACTTTATTTTCTCTGTCCTCATCCCTTGGTATGGTTAAGAAAACCACTGTGGTGAATGCCTGTTTGGGTGGCTAATGTCGTAAAACTCTGTTCCAGTGATAATCCATCTCCAATGTCACATCATGTGGATTGAGTATGAGGATTGAATATCATCAGCTACTGTAGACTAGGGAAGACACTGGATGCTACAGTCTGCAGTCTGAAGAAGAGTCTCGACCCGAAACGCCACCTATTCCTTTTCTCCAATGATGCCGCCTGAACCGCTGAGTTACTCCAACATTTTGACATCTATCTTCGGTGCAAACCAGCATCTGCAGTTCCTCCCTACACACATAGTCTGCATTACTGTACAGACTGCAAAAACACGAAGGAATGGTGTGAAAATTGAGTCAATTGTTCCGAATGTTGTGGTCTTTGCTTTCTTTAATAACCATGATGGGATAAATCTTTGGCCTCCCAAACGTGGCAACAAGTTTTGAGTATTTAGCAGCATGTTTACAGAAAATGAGACCACCCAGAACTAAGGGGGGGGGGGGGGGCACAAATGGAATGGGTTCAAAATGGTTTATGTGTAAATTTGTTGCCGTCCTTCGTGTGGTGACACTTTGCATACCTTGGGTATGCAAAATTAAAAATATTACTGTGATTTCTCACGTGACAAATAATGTACCATTCATTCATTCATACTGTATGCCTTGATAGTGTATGGATAATTTCTGCTTAGGATATTTCAGATACTTAAGAAGTTAAAAGAAAGTTATTGATAGTTGAGCACTGAATTTCAAAACAGATTTTTTTTAATGTACTTCACTTAAAATTACACAAGGGAATATTTGAGAATTGAGATGTCATTTCATATTAATGTGGCACAAGACATGTAGAGTTTTGAACGGTAAAACTGATATGAATAATCAAACTTCTCTGACATGTTGATGCAAGTATTCAAAATCTTTGCAAGGAGTTTGGCTGTGTTATCTTATGCATCGTTTTTCTTTTATCATCATCTGTATAAATAAAGATATATATACTATTGAACATTATCACGCATTTGACGTCTGATTTGCTCTATGGGGCCTGCTATAATACTTGGTATTAGTTTAGTTTAATTTAGAGATACAATGCGGAAACTGGCTCTTCGACCCACCAGCGACCCACACACACTAACACTATCCTACACGCATTATGGACAATTTGCAATTTTTACCAAGCCAATTAGCCTACAAACCTGTACACCTTTGGAGTGTGGGAGGAAACCAGAGCTCACAGTGAAAAACAATGCAGGTCACGGGGAGAACGTACAAAAACTCTGTACAAAGAGCACCCATAGTCAGGATTGAACCGGTGTCTCTAGCGGTGTAAGGCTGTAACTTTTCAGCTGCACCACCATGCCGCCCTGACCAAGGCACGGACTACTCGTACAAAATCTGAGTACTGCAACTGTATTAGGGTTTCTCATTTACTTTATTACAATTCCAAAATGTTCTCATAAAATGTGATTAGTAAGGGCATCAGAGGTTATGGGGAGAAAGGCAGGAGAATGGGGCTGAGAGGGAAAGATAGATCAGCCATGATTGAATGGCGGAGTAGGCTTGATGGGCCGAATGGCTTAATTCTGCTCCTAGAACTTAAGACCTAATGAAAAGATAAAGATATTGTTCAATATTAAAGAAGATGCAAGGCCCTCCCTTGGTTAGCTTTTAAGAACATTTATCGCGTCTTTCAGTGGAATTGTTAATCTAAAATCCCATTTTGGGCTTCAGAGGAAATTCATAAGAGCACAAGAATAGTATGAGTTGGTTATCTTGGTTATCTCGCCAGCTGTACCATTGAGTAAAGTGACGGCTTATCTTTCGTCTCCGCTCCACTTTCCTGTGTTCACACCATAGCCCTGGATTTTCCTAATATTCCACAGCATTATTTGAAAAACAAGATTAGATGAAGAGAGATCCTCCTGGTTTTAGGCTATTTACCTAAGAGAAACAATGGATCAGAGGGGATACGTCAAATGTTTTTCAAATTATTAAGAGATTGGACTCAGTCAGATTGGGTAAGTTAATTGAGAATGGATTTAGAGGATATAAAATATTTAAATGAAAAGTTCAGCTACATGCCAGAGATTATTTTCTCTCACAGTGAGACATTTATCGCAGGAACTAACGACCTAACCCCATGTTTCTCCCTCATATGGGTTCCAAAATGTACAACATATTAGAAAATCTGCTTTCTCTGTGGAAAGCAAAAAATGTTTCAGAAATAAATGTGGTACAAAACGCACATGTTATCAATAGACAATAGAGACAATAGACAATAGGTGCAGGAGTAGGCCATTCGGCCCTTCGAGCCAGCACCGCCATTCAATGTGATCATGGCTGATCATCCACAATCAGTACCCCGTTCCTGCCTTCTCCCCATATCCCCAGATTCCGCTATCTTTAAAAGCCCTATCTAGCTCACTCTTGAAAGTATCCAGAGAAACGGCCTCCACCGCCCTCTGAGGCAGAGAATTCCACAGACTCACAACTCTCTGTGAGAATAAGTGTTTCCTCGTCTCCGTTCTAAATGGCTTACCCCTTATTGAGAATGGATGTGTGTTTTTGAGGATAAGTATATAAATTATCATTCTTCTCATCTTTCATTTCATCTGCCGATACCCCTCTGCCTCATGTGTTTCTCCAACCTTTCTTTAACTGCATCTCTCCTCTTGGTTTCAAACATGTCCCTTAACAGGATTCCCAAAAAGTTAATTTGCAAGTCGAATCTGTAGTAAGGAAGGCAAACGCAATGCTAGCATTTATTTCAACAGGGCTTGTATACAAAAACAGGGATGTAATGCTGAGGCTCTATGAGGCACTGGTCAGGCCACATATGAAATATTGTGAGCAATGTTGGGCACCATATATGAGAAAGGATGTGCTGGCTCTGGAGAGGGACCGGAGGCGGTTTACAAGAATGATCCTAGGAATGAGTGGGTTGACATATCATGAGCGTTTGACGGCACTGGGCCTCTACTCACTGGAGTCAAGTCAAGTCAAGAGAGTTTATTGACATGTGTCCCATATAATACAATGACATTCTTGCTTGCTGCAGCACAACAGAATATTGTAAGCATAAATACATAACAGTTCAGTGTGTCTATATAGCATAGACCATATATATACACACATAAATGAACAGATAATGTGCAATAGGCTGTTATAGTTCAGAGTTTGTTTGATGGTGAGTTTAACAGCCTGATGGCTGTGGGGAAGAAGCTGTTCCTGAACCTGGATGTACCAGATTTCAGGCTCCTGTAGGACGAGGAGGGACCTCATGGAAACTTACTGAATAGTGAAAGGCTTGGATAGAATGGATGTGGAGAGGATGTTTCCACAAGCGGAAGAGTCTGGAACTCTCGTCTATGTCATAACCTCAGAATTAAAGGACATTCCTATAGGAAGGAGATGAGGAGGAATTTCTTGAGTCAGAGGGTGGTGAATCTGTGGAATTCTTTGCCACAGAAGGCCATGAATGGATATTTTTAAGGCAGAGATAGATAGGTTAGTATGGGTGTCAGGGATTATGGGGAGAAGGCAGGAGAATGGGGTGAGGAGAGAGAAATAGATCAGCCATAACTGAATGGCAGAGTAGACGATGGGCCGAATGGTCTAATTCTGCTCCTATCACGTGACATTATTGGAGTAAGTTTGACATTCTTACTAGTAATCTATTTGAAAATGCTGCCTGACCCTCCAGCACTTTGTGCCTTATTTTATAAACCAGCATCTGCAGTTCCTTGTTTCTACACTCTAAGTTGTCTTGTTGATTATACTAATTAATCATCGTGAATTGGAATTGATTAGCTTATAAAACTGAAGCTTGAATGGTGACAGGTGGATGCTTTAGAGATGTCAAGTGTGCAGGAACGTTCAAAACACTTACATGGGTATCACAGACTAAATTGCTCACATTTACAGTAGTTTAGTTTAGAGATACAGCGTGAAAACAGGCCCTTCAGCCCTGCACATTAACACTATCCTATACACACAGGATAATTTACAATTTTACAAAGCTGATTAACATACAAACCTGTGCGTCTCTGGTGTTTGGGAGGAAACCGAGGATCTAGGAGAAAACCCACGCATGTCACGGGTAGAGCATACAAACTCCGTACAGACAACACCAGTTGTCAGGATCGAACCCACGGTAAGGCAGCCACTCCTAATACTTGTGACCTTATGACTATTTAGTTGTTCTCTGGAGATTCTCCTTGTTTTTCTCCTGGGCAAAGCGGTAGAGTTGCTACCTTACAGTGCCAGAGACCCAGGTTCGATCCTGACCATGGATTCTCCTTTGTACGGAGTTTGTACGATTTCTCCGTAACAGCAGGGGTTTTCCCCGAGGTGCTCCGGTTTCCTCCCACATTCCAAAGACGTACAGATTTCAAGGTTAAGTGACTTTGATGGAGGTTGTAAATTTATCCCTAGTGTGTAGGATAGCGCTAGCGTGCGGGGTGATCGCTGGTCGGCGCGGACTCGGTGAGCCGAAGGGTCTATTTCCGCTCTGTATCTCTAAACTAAACTAGACTCGGGATGTTGTCTAACCTACGGAATCTTTTTCTTCTTTTTAAATAATGAAAAGGTGGAAAAATTTTGAAGGGATGGAAACATGAAAGCAACACGGGGCAGGGTTCCTCTCGAGGCATGGCACAGTACTGTACTAAATATTTGCCAGATCTGACAACAATAATGAGAACTGCACATCAGGCTATTGACAAAAGGTGCAAGGTGGAATTGAGAGAAAGAACCATAATCAATACTGTATGAAGTATCTGGGGATTGATCGCTTGTTACTACGATACAACACCTATATTGACACTTGTATGTGCTGTTTCGAAGTATGATTGAGACTGTAATCAATCATGTACAGTAAGTAATGTTAAGAAAATCTACTGTGTTTGCATCACCTACTTTGAGAATACCTGAGAGAAATTATGCTCAAATTGAAAAAGAAGTGTAAGTGTTAACAGTTTCTTCCCAATTGTTATCAGGTAACTGAATCATCCTACCACAACTAGAGAGCAGACCTGATCTACTACCTACCTCAATGGTGACCCGTGGACTATCATTGATTGGACTTTATTGGCGTTACATTGCACTAAACGTTATTCCCTTATCATTGTCAATGGCTCGATTGTAATCATGTATCGTCTTTCCGTTGACTGGTTAGCACGCAACGGAAGCTTTTCACTGTACCTCAGAACACATGAGAATAAACTAAACTGATCTGAAGGGATTGTCTTTGGTGTGAAAGTTTCACTGATTTCTGTTGGGCACATCTTTGGACTTGATAATTTCATAAGTTCAAGGAGCAGAATTAGGCCGTACGGCCCATCAACTCTACTACGCCATTCTATCATGGAGGATCTATCTTTCCCTCTCAACCCCGTTCTCCTGCCTTCTCCCCATAACCCCAGACATACCTTACTAATCAAGAATCATGCAATCGCAGACCATAAGCTTCTGTTAGCAATTCTTGACTCGAAGTAGGCTAAACTGTCAATGGTCGTGTTCAGACACAAAAGGGTCATTGTCTTAACTCAATATTTTACACAATGGAGTTCAAACATTCAAAGCAGAATGCTAATATTAAGATAACAATTAGATTTTAGCTACAGGGAAGTGTGACCCAAACATCAAAAATAGTGGATAATATTCCATTTGCAATGGAGAGAGCTGACAAGATACAGAAATATATTATTCTATTTGAGTCATAGAGTCATAGTGATACAGTGTGGAAACAGGCCCTTCGGCACAACTTGCCCACAGCAGCCATTTTTAAGCATTACGGTAAATCAATAATCTCAAAGACCAATTTCTGGCAATGTTAACTCCCAGTTCAAGTTTTAAAGTTCTTTGAGAAGACTAATTTCAGAAAATTCCCGGTTTGGGCAAGTCGGGCCGAGGGCTTGTTTCCGCACTTTAAAAGCTTCAGACTGAATGCTATTATTATAGTCTACTTATAGTTAGACTTTAGAGATACAGCACGGAAACAGACCCTTCAGGCCACCAAGCCGCGCCGACCAGCGATCACTAACTCTGTCCTTACAGTATCGTAACCCCTGGCACCCTTACTAATCAAGAATCTGTCCATCTCTGCCTTAAATAATATCCTTTGATTGTCCCCCTCAGCCGTCTGTAGCAACGAATTCCACAGATTTAACACCCTTGACTAGATTTGGGTCCAGTAATTCCAAAGGAATAGAATTTTGGAAGTCCCAAATGCTCCATATTTAATATCGGCAATCTTTATACCACAGAGATATTTTTTAAAGCTGTAATTTCTGCAAATGTAGCAAGATCACACTATTTCTCCCAATTCCAACTATGGTGACCCATTCAGTCATGAGGACACCCCTCCATTTTGAACAATATTGTGCCGTTTCTGCCACCCTGGATTAAAATCAGTCCCTCGGTCTGCAGTTCTCGGGGCAACTTCCTATCCGATGGTGCCAGACAAAATCAATGTTTCAACTTATTGGAAAAGTTTTGTTTTGTTTTTATGGATCTTTTGCAGAGAAAATGAAGCGGCGTTCAAGAAGTGGTTCAGCTGATACCAAACTGCCTGGTTTTGCAAATTGACTATTATTAACATTAAAGCCAGCCAGATTGTCTCCAAAAGCAAAAACGTTGACCCAACAAATGTGTAACTTGAGTGTTGACTTATTTTTTGAAGTAAACTGAATATTAACCTTGAAAAACTGCTGAAACACAAGAAAAATATGCCACGAACAATACCCTGAGAGACTGATTTTTCTTTGCTTTGTGCCTTGGGTAGGCATCTTTCCCGTGTGTAAACAGGCGGATGTTCATTCTGAGGAAAAATGTTCCATGTGTTATAAGTCAAGCTGAGGTCACGTATTGGAAAGAGAGGTTCATTAATGGATGCTTTTTGACTTGACAAATATTCAGCCACATTTGGGCCACTGATCTTGCAAGGAAAATAACAGGGCAGCATGGCAGTAGAGTTTGCTGCCTTACAGCGCCAGAGACCTGGGTTCGATCCTGACTACGGGTGCTTGCCTGAATGGAGTTTGTACGTTCTCTCCGTGACCTGCGTGGGTTTTCTCCCAGAGCTCTGGTTTCCTTCCACACTCCAAAGACGTACAGGTTTGTAGGGTAATTGGCTTAATAGTATTGTAAATTGTCCCTGGTGTGTTTAGGATAGTGTTAAGGGCCTGTCCCACTTGGGGCGTCATTTGTGCGTAATTTAAGCGACATCATTTACGTGTCATGACGCGTGGCATTATGCGCGCATGGTGCATGGTGACGTGGGCAGTGACGCGCAGTCCCTCGTGGCGCCCCAGGATTTTGGGATGTACAAAATCTCTGCGCGCCATCTGCGTGACCCGCAAATGACACCCAAGTGGGACAGGCCCTTTAGTGTGCGGAGATCGCTGGACTCGGTGGGCTGAAGGGCCTGTTTCCGTGCTTCATCTCTAAACCAAACAGAATTAAACAATCCTGTCAATGGTCAGTCTTATGCCAGAAAATGTCCATTGATGATTTGTACCCAAAGTTATACGTGGGCTTAGTTCCAATGAGATCAGAAGCTTCAAAACAATTAGCTCTGGAATATTTTTTGTTTTGTTTCATGTTTTGTTTCTTCACGGCAAAGAGTCCTAATGATTAAGAAATGTGTGGTAGAAAATGTTCTTGCTCACTGGTCCTGCATGTTTCAGGCAATTGGAAGAGTAACTTTTAATCTGTTATTAAACGATTATGATCTTTCTACCTAAACCAAAATGGCATTATTTGGTAACAATCTTAATGGAGTAGCCATCAGATAACTAGTTTATTTTGTTTCAGCAGCAGTATATTTCCCCAAAGAGACAAAATTAAATTCTACGTCTGCACAATACGTATTAAGACAATCCAATTATTATTTTTAAATGTACAGGTGTCAGAGGTTATGAGGAGAAGGCAGGAGAATGGGGTTAAGGAGGGAGAGACAGATCAGCCATGATTGAATGGTGGAGTGGACTTGATGGGCCGAATGGCCTAATTCTACTCCTTATTGTGATCATATGATAGGGAACGAGAGATATGGAAGGTAAATGTTGAAGGTATGACTGTAAGGGAAAAATATTTGTTGTCTCTTCATTGACGACAATGACAATAAATTAAATCAAATCAAATCAAATAAATAGAACAAGTGTGAAAGATATGCAAAAAGCATCGATGATAGTCCGGGTTACAATGTGGCCGTAGAGCCTGAGAGCAGGAGTAATCGCAGATGGGGAGCAGTGAGAGAGGGTGTGGCAGAACTCTCGTTGGAGAGAGGAGGGGAACTTCTTCAAAGTAGGCAGATCTTATGAGGTCCACAACCGATTTTCCAGCAACTGTTGGTCCCACACTTCCTTTAATCCAGACAAAATTGGTGCATGCTCTTTTGGGACGTGTTCATCCTTTGTCAATGAATGCGAGAGGATTTGAGTTTAGGATCAAGGAGGTCCAACTACAGTTGTACAGGGCCCTGGTGAGACCGCACCTGGAGGCAGCGGAGGCCAATTCACTGGATGATTTCAAGAAAGAGTTAGATTTAGCTCTTAAGGATGTGGAAAATCCGTACCTAAAGCGAGGAAACTCCGTACAGAGAGCACCTGAGGTCAAGATCAAACCCGTGATCTCTGGCGCTTTGAGGCAGCAGTTTAGTTTAGTTATACAGCATGGAAACAAGCCGTTTGGCCCACCAAGTCCATGCCGAACATCAATCACCCGCACACTAGTTCTACGTTATCCCGCTTTTGCATCCTACACACTAAGGGCAGTTGTCAGAAGTCAGGTAACCTACAAACCTGCATGTCTTTTGGAATGTGGGAGTAAACCGGAGCACCTGGCGAAAACCCACCTTCTTCTTGTGTATGGCGCGCACAGCTTAAAGTTGTAGGTCAACTTGTTGTATTTGATCTTGTTTGTGCAGGTCGGGTTGATTGCATTAGTCAAAACAGGGTGGACCAGGTTGCAATCTCCCACCCCGGCGAAAACCCATTGCGGTCATAGGTAGGACGTGCACACTCCACACATGCAGCACCTGAGGTCAGGATCAAGCCTTGGCCTCGGGCACTGTGATGTAGCAGCTCTCTCAGCTGTTCCACTGTGCTGCCCTTTTTATTCAAACACCGTGGCTTCTGCAACGTAATAAATCACACATATTTGTCATGTTTAGCTGGTAGAGGTGCCGCATCTGTCATGTTGAGGCAGATCTATCTCTCGCTCCTAAATCCATTCCCCTGCCTTCTCCCCATAACCCCTGACACCCATACTAGTCAAAGTACCCCAGACTCTCAGTCGAAAGAAGGGCCTCGACCCGAAATGTCCCCTATTTCTTTTCTCCAGAGATGCTGCCTGACCCGCTGAGTTACTCCAGCTTTTCGTGTCTATCTCAGTGTAAATCGGCATCTGCAGTCCCTTCCCACACATCAGGAGGCTCTCTTATCAACTTGGGTTGTATAATGATCATTTACAAACCAAACTACCTTCATTTTCCTAAGGTAAATATCTGCCAATTACAAAAACGTGATTCATGCATTCTCAACACACGGGTTCTGGTATCAATTTGTATGAATGTTTTCAGAAGGAAAATCGCGGCTGAGCCCTTAATTATTTGACATTTATTCCTCTGGTGAACCGTGACAAACAAGCCAAATACTGTACCTATTAAATCTGAAGTAAAATATTTGAACTACAAAGTTCCCTGTCCCACAAAATTGAACCACAAATAAGTTATTTTGCAACGTATCGCATCGTTCCTCAGTCCATTGATATTTTGGGAGCAGGATATCAACCTTCACATCAGAAATGTTCTAAAAATCAATAAGAATATAAACAGGGCACTTACTCCCTAGAGCTTCAATGCCATGCAGTTAGATTTTGGCTGACTCCATTTACCTGCTCTATAGACAATAGACAATAGGTGCAGGAGTAGGCCATTCGGCCCTTTGAGCCAGCACCGCCATTCAATGTGATCAAGGCTGATCATCTTTGGCTCCATGTCCTTTAATATCCTTACCTAAAACATGCTGTTATTATGGGTTATTTTTAGCATTAAGCAAATGCCTCATTTTATTTCTGTTTGTCTACAGCATCTTATGTTTAATTTAGTTTCATTTAGAGATTCAGCATGGAAACAGGCCCTTCGGCCCACTGAGTCCACGCCGACACTAACGCTATCCCACACACTCTAGGGACAATCTACAATTTTATACCAAGCCAATTAACCTACAAACCAGTACGTCTTTGTGGAGTGTGGGAAGAGATCGGAGCAACCAGAGAAAATCCACGCAGGTCACGGGGAGGACAGACAAGGGGAGGTCCGTACAGACAGCACCCGCAGTCAGGATTGAATCCGGGTCTCTGGCTCTGTAAGGCAGTAGCTCTACCGCTACGCCACCGTATCGCCCTTAGTTAAATGAAGAAGGTTTGAGGTTTTCCTAATGTGGTGAAGAAAATAGTCTCAGTGAATGGGCTGTCTCACAACACTGGAAACATTTCCTCCTCATTCCTTCCTGTTTTTGGATAACCGGGAGAATGTAACACATCTGGTCTGATGGAAACCTCAAATGCCTATCATTAACACAGAGGAATGCACAGGGTTGTTTACGGACAGATTTTTATTTTCTGTTCTTAAATAAAAAGCACCATGGGTGGCATGGAGGTGTTGCGGTCGAGTTGCTGCCTTCCAGCACAAGAGACCCAGGTTTGATCCTGACTACGGGTGCTGTCTGTATGGACTTTATACGTTCTCCCCTTGACCTGCGTGGGTTTTTTTTGGGAGTTCAGGTTTCCTCTCACACCCCAAAGGTGCACAGGTTTGTAGGTTTAATTTACTTGGTAAAATTGTAAATTATCCCTAGTGTGTGTAGGATAGTGTTAGTGTGCAGAGATCGCTGGTCGGTGCGGACTTGGTGGGCTGAAGAGCCTGTTTCCAGCGTCTATGGAGCGAAGGAAATAGGTGACGTTTCAGGTCGAGCCCGTTCTTCAGACTGATGTGAGGGTGGGGGGGGGGGGAGGGGGCGGGAAGAAGAAAGGAAGAGGCGGAGACAGTGGGCTGAGGGAGAGCTGGGAAGGGGAGGAGAAAGCAATGACTACCTGAAATTGGAGAAGTCAGTGTTCATACCGCTGGGGTATCAACTGCCCAAGTGCAATATGAGGTGCTGCTCCTCCAATTTAAGGTGGGCCTCACTCTGTAATATCTTCTTCTCTCCCACAATGTGTGTTGACGTTGTGTGCAACTGGTACAAAAGGTGATTTAATCCGGTGCTTCTTCAACTATTTCAGTGAATTTCACCCTTGTCTTTATCACAAAATTTAATTCACCCACGACTAAATCTGTTTTTTGGTAATTTTCATCATTCTCCCTTGTGTATAATTGTGTATATAATTAATTTTGTCACATGAGCAAAAAACATAAATTAACTCATTTCTTAAGTGTTTATTTTATTCCATTTTTTGAACATCCTAAAAATATGTAAATTTAAAAAAAAGTTTAATTACCACTGGAGTTGGAAAATCATTCTGTTAGAATGATAAAAAAAACATTCCAACGTCTAAACACTGGGCTTCAGCCCCATCCTACCCTTTCGGGCTTTATTATACTAGTGTAAATTTGGGAAATATCCTGCTACTTTGAAATTAGAAAATCATAGGTAGACAGAAAAAAACATATCATATTTCCAGCTCCACTGCCATTAAAACTAATAAGAGCATACTAACCACTTTAATGGCAATGCATTTTTTAAGTATAGAAATAAACATGTAAATATCTGAATAAATTATGTCATTCACCCTCCCCATTCACCCCTCTGGTTTAATTCACCCCAAAATAATTTCATTCGCCCTTGGGTGAACCATTCACCAGTTTAAGAAGCACTGATTTAATCCACCCCTTGGTAAGCAAGTTGCATTGATTAACTGAGAGATACAGCATGGAAACAGGCCCTTCTGCCCGTCACATCCATGACAACCATCGATCACCCGTTCGCATTGGTTTATTCCCTATACACTAGGGGCAATTTACAAGGTGAATTAACCCACGTGTCTTTGGAATGTGGGAGGAAATCGGAGCACCCGGAGGAAACCCACACTGTCACAGGGAGAACGTGCGAACTCCACAAAAAGAGCACCCAAGGTCAGGATCAACCCTGGGTTCTATGGCGCCGTGCGGCAGCATCTCTACCAGCTGAGCCACTATGCCGTTCCTGCCACTCATTTGATTCATACACCTCATATTGAATTCAGTGAGCATCTCCAACACTGCCAGGACTTCAAACATAATGCTGAAATAATGTTCTAAATAATGAACGCCAGGATGATATACCAGAACATTTATGGTAAAGCAGTTTCAACCAAGAAGGAGCCAGCATTTTGATGAGAGAAGATGGGGAGATGATTGGCAAGATAATGGCATGTTTTTTTTTTTTGCAGATGCATTTTAAAATGCACTCTGTATCCCTCTTGGTTTGTGCTGCGATACTGCTGGCTGTCTTTCACCAGCTACACATCTCTCATCAATTTCATTAATCTAGGATGATGTCTGCCCTCCAAAGTGATTTGCAAAGGAGAAATAAATCCTGCCAGCCCGCTTTACCCTTGAAAACCAAATTTGTAGATGTTTTGTAACATTTTATTTTCTTCCAGGGACACGGCCAGGCATTATTTCCAAGGCTGCTGTGTTCTGGGCCCTCAAGTCAGAGCGCAAACCGAGCTGCACTTCTCAAGCGAAGCAATCTTTAACACCCACTTACACAGAACTAAAACCAAACTGTAATAACAAGCAGCGAGACAGCTTCCTTGGGAAAGTGATGTATTCTCAAATTTAATTAACTTTTCCCCCGAGATGGAAAAACAAAATTCTCCTTGATGTTCTTCTCTACTTGGATATTACAAGATATCATTTCATGATTGATTAGGGAATTCTCAACTTGTTTACTGTACCCCTCGACAGCCAGCTGCTTTTTCTAAGGTAAAGAGCCAGTGATTTTCTTACGTAAAAAATAGAACACACTGCACTCGGGACTTTAGTTTAGCTTAGAGTTTCAGCACTATTCAACTGTGTAGCTGTGTGCAGCCAGTTATGAAGACTTGGGTAGTTGCCACTGAAGAAAAGTTTAGCTTAGTTTTCCTTAGTGCTACAGCACAGAAACAGGTCCTTCGGCCCACCGAGTCCATGCCGACCAGCGATTTCCTGTACACTAGCTCTATCTTGCACACTAGGGACAATTCACAGAAGCCAATTAACCTGGAAGCGTGTACGTCTTTGAGGAGTGGGAGGAAACTGGAGCACCTGGAGAAAACCCACACGGTCACAAGGAGGACGTAGAAACTCCGTACAGGCAGCACCCGTAGTCAGGATCGAACCTGGGTCTCCAGTGCTATAAGGCAAGAACTCTACCACTGCGCCACCGTGCCGCCTGTGACTAAACATGATTCCAATCAAGCCGTTCACAGAGCACAGACACAGGATAAAGGAAATGAGGTTTAGTGCAAGATAAAGTCCAGTAGAGTCAAATTAAAGATAGATTGAAGGTCTTCAACGAGGTAGATGGGAGGTCAGGCCCACTCTCTAGATTGAAGGTAGACACAAAATGCTGGAGTAACTCAACGGGATAGGCAGCATCTCTGGAGAGAAGGAATGGATGACTGTTTGGTTCGAGACCCTTCTTCAGACTGATGCCAGAGGAGTGGGCGGGACAGAGATAGAATGTAGTCGGAGACAGTAAGACTGGTGGGAGAACTGGGAAGGGGGAGGGGATGGAGAGAGAGGGAAAGCAAGGGCTATTTGAAGTTAGCAAAGTCAATGTTAATACCGCTGGGGTGTAAGCTACCCAAGCGAAATATGAGGCGCTGGGCCTCACTCTAACAATGGAGGTGGCCCAGGACAGAAAGGTCAGATTGTGAATGGGAGGGGGAGTTAAAGTGCTGAGCGACTGGGAGATCAGACAGGTTAAGGCGGACTGAGCGGAGGCGTTCACGAAACGATCTCCAAGCCTGCGCTTGGTCTCGCCGATATACAGGAGTTGACCCCTGGAAGAGCGGGTATAGTAGATGTGGCTGGAGGAGGTGCACGTGAACCTGGTGCATCTGGAAAGATGGTCCGGGTCCTTGGATGGTCCAGGGGGGAGGTAAAGGGACATGACTTGCACCTCCTGCGTTTGCAGGGGAAAGTACCTGCGGAGGAGGTGGTTTGGGTGGGAAGCGACGAGTTGACCAGGGAGTTTCGGAGGGAACGGTCTCTGCGGAAAGCAGAAAATGGTGGAGATGGGAAGATGTGGCCAGTAGTGGGATCCCGTTGGAGGTGGCGAAAATGTCGGAGGATTATATGCTGTATGCGACGGCTGATGGGGTGGAAGGTGAGGACAAGGGGGACTCTGTCCTCGTTATAAATTTGGGGGGGGGGGGGGGGGGAGCAAGAGCAGAGCTGCGGGATATCGAGGACATAGATGGAACTCTGTACATTGCTCTACCTCACGCCTGCCCCTCTGTGATTTCTTCTGTTTGGTTCTGAAGGAACGTCGCTACCCGAAATGTCACCTATCCATGTTCTCCAGAGATGCTGCCTGAACTGCTGAGTTCCTCCAACACTTTGTGTCCCTTTGTGTAAAATGAACAAATGCAATTTGTTGCTTCTCCCAGTCAAATATACCATTTAATGATGTGACGGGGAGATGTAGGGGTACTATAAGGAAAAATACATGGTCTAATTAAAATGCTGACAGCAAGTGATGTATTTCAAGATGCAGGTATTATTAATTTCATTATCAATTCAATTGTAATTTATAAATGGAATCAGAATCGGAATCTTGCATTAAATGTTACTCACGATATTCCGTTCATCATGTATCTGCACACTGCGCATGGTTCGATTGAAATTATGTATTGCCTTTCCGCTGACTGGTTAGCACGCAACAAAATCTTTTCACTGTACCTCGATACACGTGACAATAAACTAATGATGATGAAATACTAGGTAGACACAAAATGCTGAAGTAACTCAGCAGGACAGGCAGCATCTCTGGAGAACATGGATAGCCTTGATGAAACGTCACCGATTCCTTTTCTCCAGAGATGCAGCCTGTCCCGCTGAGTCACTCCAGCATTTTGCGTCGACCTTCGATATAAACCAGCATCTGCTGTCCCTTCCTGCACAAGATGATATACTATTTGCCTTGTTAATTTTGGATGGAGCAATTGAAAGCATTAGGGACAGCCGTGGTGAATCTGAATGACTTCGTCCAGAGTAACGTTCACAAGTTCACTCGTTATTGGAGAAGAATTAGGCCATTCGGCCCCTCGAATCCTCTCCGCAATTCAATCGTGGCTGATCTCTGCCTCCTAATCCCCTTTTCCTGCCTTCTCCCCATAACCCTTGACACCCGTTCTAATCAAGAATTTGTCTATCTCTGCCTTAAAAATATCCATTGAACTGACCTCCACAGCCCTCTGTGGCTATGTTCCACAGATAAACTACGCTCTGACTAATGAAATCCCTCCTCGCCTCCTTTCTGAAAGAGGGGCCATTTAATTCTGAGGCTATGCCCTCCGTTCCTGGACTCTCCCACCAGTGGAAACATCCTTTCCTCATCCACTTTCATTATCCTGTAAGTTTCGATGAGGTCCCCCCTCAACCTTCTAAACTCCAGCGAATAGAGTGCTGTAAAACGCTCATCATATGTTAACCACTCATTCCTGGAATCATTCTTGTAAACCTCCTCTGGACCCTCTCCAGAGCCAACACATCCTTCCTCGGGTATGGGTCCCAAATTTGCTCACAATACTCCAAATGCGGTCTGACCAGCGCCCTATAGAGTCTGGGCATTCCATCTCTGCCTTTCCATTCCAGTCCTCTTGATATAAATGCTAGAATTGAATTTGTCTTCCTTACTACTTATTCGACTTGCAAATTAGCTTTTTGGCAGTCCTGCACCAGCACTGCCAAGTCTCTTTGCACCTCTGATTTCTGGATTCCCTCTTCAGTTAGAAAATAATCTACGCCTTTATTCTTATTAACAACATGCACGACTCTGCACTTTGCTAGACTGAATTTAATCTGCCACTTCTCTGCCCACTGTCCTAACCTGACTTCTGCAGAGTCCTTGCTTTCTCTCCATTGCCTGCCCCTCCACCTAACAAAGGACATGACACTCCGACTGATCGAATGAGCGGCCAGCTGGAAAACTTGGACAACATGACGTCTGGTTCCTTTACGAGAATTTGTCTGGAAAACGATTCCAACTGAGCACATGGCCAGATCTCCTCACCCAGAGCGTAGCCTCCAGAAAAGGCACGTCGACATGCTTGTGGTCTTCCCATACAAAGACAAGGACTTTGGGCATTTCTCCAGGAGATGAAGTCATTTGCCTTCCTTGCTCCAACAAGCACCAATATCTTGTGTAGAAAGGAACTGCAGTTGCTGATTTATACCGAAGATAGACAGTTGTTACAGGTGCAGTACAGAGACAGCCCCTTCCACGCTGACCAGCGATCACCCCATGTTCTAGCACTATCCTACACACTAGGCACAATTTGCTTTTTTTAAACTGAAGCCAATTAACCTACAAAACTGTATGTCTTAGGAGTGTGGGATGAAACCGGAGCACCCAAGGAAAAAACCATGTGGTCACAGGAAGAATGTACAAACTCTGTCCAGACAACACCCATAGTCATGATCGAACCCGGGTCTCTGGCTCTGTAAGGCAACAACGCAACCGCTGTGCAAAAGTGCTGGAGTAACTCAGCGGGCCAGGCATCATTTCTGGAGAAAAAGGATGGGTGACCTTTTCAGACTCAATGTCTCATTATCTTCATCAGAATTTAAAGGAATCCTGATGATATATATATATATATATGGGTAAAGGTATATCCTCTAAATCCTGATGAAAGAAATGCAGTATTTATTTCAAAAATTACTTTTGAGAAGATATGTTACAAGGACTATTTAAGCGTGTAGCCGTATCCAGCCAGTTTTGAAAAACAGGCACTTCGGCCCAAAGATTCCATGCCGACAAATGATCACCCGTACACTAGTTCACACCCGTACACACATTGGGGCAATTTTACGGAAGCCAATTAACCTACAAACCCCTGCACGTCTATGTCGTGTGGGAGGAAACTGGAGCACCTGGAGAAACCCCACACAGTCACAGGGAGAACATACAAACTCCGTACAGACAGCATCCGTAGTCAGGATCAAACCCGAGTCTCTGGCGCTGTAAGGCAACACCTCTACCGCTGCACTACAGTGCCACCCTTTTCTCCATTGACTCTTTTCTGCACGGAGTTATTAATTTATTGATTTATTTTTGTTCGTTATATGTTGTCAAGGAGTATTGTGTTTACGGGCCTGTTATGTTGCTGCAAGAAGGACGTTGTTCATTGTTGCGTTGCTACTCCATATGGCAACTAGCACCCTTGACTCTCTTGGCTACTAGGAGCTCCAACAAGGATAACAATGGACATAGATGAACCTAACCACTGACTATTCATTCCATTCACTACTGCCTGATCAGAACTCATTTGAAGCTTTCACATCTATGGATAGCGGAGGATTGTGAACTTTGTATTCTGATCTGTATTCTGGCCACTGTACGACTTTGAAAAGACTGGGTCGGTACAAGGACCACAGATCGCATAGAACATGCAGACTTCCAAAAAAAAGGCACCACCTTCTGACACGCAGATTAGAATTTCGGGCTTTCCTCTCTGAGATGAAGCGGTTGTTTTTCTCGCTGCAACATGCCTGGGATTTAGAGGAGCCCTGCTGGAAATAAATGCGGTATTTATTTAAAGATAAACTATTGGAAATTTTGTATTACAGCTGACTCTTCAACTTACTGTGCATTCATGAGGCCATCTAGTGGAGTTTAGCAACTAACATCAAAGAAACCCGAGCTATTTGCAGGAACAGAGAACACAGCTTACGAGCTCTTGCCTTCTGATGATGCTCAGACCAAAAAGAGAAAGTCCAATTTCCCAAATAATGACCTCAGTCTAATTACCAGAGAAAAGAGTTAATTATCAGTCGAATACAATTGACTTTACACTATACTCCTGTTCTTCAGGTCAACTGGTAATAGTTCAGTGTAGCAAATGATCGTAGTTTAGTTTAGTTTAGTTTAGAGATACAGCATGGAAACAGGCCCTTCGGCCCACCGAGTCCACACTGACAAGCAATCCCCACACACTAACACTATCGTACATATTGGGGACAATTTACAATTTTACCAAAGCCTATTCACCTACAAACCTGCACATCTTTGAAGTGTGGGAGGAAACCGGAGCACCCGGAGTAAACCCATGTGGTCACAGGGAGAACGTTAAAAACTCCATACAGACAGCTCCCATAGTCAGAATCGAACCCGGATCTCTGGCACTGTAAGGCAGCAAGACTACCGCTGCACCATTTTACCACCACATCTGACAAAGAAACAAACTCACCATAGCTTACACTAGAAAATTATGAATTCACACCTACAAGTGCACCTCGACTCCAACACGGAACTGAAAGGTGTTGAGGGTGTTGTCTTTCGAAAGTATTAAATAACATTTTACTTTCTCAAGCTGGTACAAGGTCCTGGAACACTCTTTGCCAAAGAAGCTGCAAAAGGCCGTTATTTTTTAGCTATAGCTACATCTCAACTGGCCACCACCATTACAGATTAAGTGTGCTAATTATCTCATTGCTGCTATTGAGAACTTGCTGTGCACAAATTGGCTGATGCATTCATCTGCGTTATAAAAGTGACTACACTCTGAAATTAATTAATTAGCTGTGAGCTGCCCTGCGGTGTTTGAAGGGCGTGCAACGCATTATTTCAATGAGTAGTTTTATTTACCAATTACCATGTGTTACATAAAGTATAAAGACAATTTCTTGTTGGGGAAAAAAAGCAGATATATCAGTGCAGCAAATGTAATAATGATTTTAATAAATCAGTGGATGAAGGTGACTCGTATCAAGGTCACAAAAGCAGAAGAAGAGGAATGCAAGAATCTTTTTTCATAAAACAAAAGCCCATTGAAATGATACATTATACTATCATTTACTGGACCTATTTGTTCAGCTACTACATGGCTTTGAAATCTGCAAGTCGATATGATAATATGTTAAAAATCATCACCATTTTAAAACACAGGCTTATCTTTCGGATTACTTGTTAAATTAGATTTCTGTAAAATACCTCATTGTCTCTTTAGTTTTCAAACTGGTATTAACAGGCAACTGCCTGTGTCGTGACAAATCTCTGAGCTCATCATTTGGTGATAGTCCAGTGATGTGGTCAAATTACAAAGGAATCAACATTTCTCTTTTGACAAATTTGCAATCCGCACACCCTTGTTTTACCTGCGTCTTCTATAAGATATTGATCTCACCATATCTCACAACCGAGCTATATGAATATTGATTTCCCTGACTTCAAGTAACCCTTGCTTTCCCTCTCTCTCCGTCCCTCTCCCACCCTAGTTCTCCGACTAGTTTCCTAATTAATTTTACTGTTTGTATGCCTCGCTGTTACCTTCCCTCAGCCAACAATGAATCATAGTACATTTCCTTGATCGTCATCTGCTTTGATCTGTCCTTTCCACACCTTACATGCTCTTTGTACCCCTCCATATGAGTATTACAGGAATTGTCATTTGAACAGCTTTGAACAGAGATTTAAAAAGCAGCTCACTCCCAGCTAACAATGATCTATTCTACATTTTCCTTGATCTCCATACTCTTTGTCCTATTTTCACACCTTACACTTCCTTATCTATGTATCTCATTCTCTCCCCTGAGTCTCAGTCTGAAGAAGGGCCTTGACCCGAAATGTCACCCATTTTTTCTCTCCGGGGATACTGCCTGTCCCACTGTGTTACTCCAGCACGCTGAGTCTATCTCACTCAACTGCCCTTATGTTTGAGGAGCAGCCTATTTCGTTAAGGGAGGCATCACATCTAGAGTGATCGATTTCAATATCACAACACCTTCTTACATGATCCTTGTGTGGTGGTCTCCAAGTAGGATGGGGAAACAAGTATCTATTCTGGTGCACGAGTCAATTGCTTTAGTACCTTGTAGACTACGTGGGACGGATCATTGAGGTAGCACAGTGGCGCGGGCGGGTAGAGCTGCTGCCTCACAGTGGCAGAGACCCGGGTTCAATCCTCGCCTCTGGTGCTGTATATGTGGAGTTTTCAAGTTCGCCCTGTAACAGCAGAAGCTCCCTTTTCTTCACATATCCCCAAAGACGTGCGAGTTTGTAGGTCATTCGGCCTCTGTAAATTGCCCCATGTGTGTCGGGAGCTGATGCGAAAGTGAGATAGCATAGAACTAGTGTGAATGGGAGATCGATGGTCAGCGTGGACTTGGTGGGCCACGGGGCCTGGTTCTATGCTGTATCTTCCAATTCAACGAAGATAGACACAAATTGCTAGAGACACTCAGCAGGACAGGCAGCATCTCTGAATAGAAGGAATGGGTGAGATTTCAGGCCGAGACCCTTCTTCAGATTGAATTCAACCAATTCAATTCAATTCAATTCAATTCAATACAATTCAATTTCAATGCTACAGCAGGTAAGGTTTAATTAATACATTTGAAAGACATTGGGCTCCAGCAAGTAAATACATGAAAACTGGCAGTAATTTTAGTCATATATTAATACCAGCCGTTGCAGTTAAACAATCTATTTCATCGCTGAAACACCTGTCTGAGGTGATAAACTCAATTTAACATGCAAATTGTGATCTCATACTCAAGTAGAACTGATCAGATCTTAGCTCCAACCCACAAGCTTGTCACAGGAGATGGTTTCAGGATCTTTGGCTTGCTTGTTGGATTCAAGTCAAGTGAAGTCTTAAAATAACATCAGAATCTTATGGAGGAGCTACTTGGCTGTGCAAAAAAAACAACAAAAAAATCTTTTCCACAATCTTGGATACCAAATAAACATCTCATCTGTTTATACAACAAATGGGCAAGCGACTGATGCATTTGATTCCACTGCAACTGATTGTTTTCCAGATATCATTCAGGACATCTAATTGAATTTATTATCTCGAATTCTGGTAGATGACGGCTAGTAATTGTTGAAGGTTTTTAATTACACTTTGTGAAACCCCTCTTCTTGGGGAGAATGGAAAACACAAACTTGAGAGGGTTTTTTAGGCTCGGAGCCATTGGTTCTTTTTGGAAACAGGAATGTGCTGATTTTTCTGCCTTTTGAAACTGATAAAATGTAATATGGTATAAATTGGGAGGGGAGGGGGGGGGGGGGGGGGGGGGCAGTAAAATTGTGGAAAAACCTCCAGATACAAGGACTGAAAATATCGCTTTTGTTAAGCTCGGCAAGAAAGCAAGAATTGCTCTTCCTTCAATTCGATTTGAATATAAACAGCAGTATATGCCAGCAGCCCCAGGCTGTTGGCTCGTTGCCTACAAGTCTAAATAAACACAAAGGTGAAGTCCACAGTTTTACATTGCATAGTATTGAAAAATAAGCTTCTAAAACATGCAGAGACAATGAGAGTAAGACCCCAGGGTAATGTTTGAGTACTGGCATCTTTTATTGATTTAAAATGAGTGCAGTTCTGCCGCTATTAAATGAGGACACTTTAAAGAAAGTAGTAAGGAGTCGTGCCAAACGAAGGGGAAATGCTGCTACTACAGGTACCGTTCTTTGTTGGAGGATAATTTGCAGTGACAGAAATATTTTCATTTAAATTAAATATGACAATTGTTCATTTATAGAATGGCACTTGGCCTACTGCGTGAGTTTACACCATTTTTCCAAGTTTAAGTCTATATATATATATATGGAAAAATATATATATATATATGGAAAAATGGTGTAAACTCACGTTGAAAGCCAAGTGCCATTCTATAAATGAACAATTGTCATATTTAATTTCAATGAGAATATTTCTGTCTGCAAATTATAATCCAACAAAGAACAGTATATATATATATATATATATGTGAGCATCGCGTTCTAATTAGAGCTGTTTTTTGCTGCTTGTGTGGAATTTTGTGTTTTGTTGAGCTTTGAAAGCAAATTGAAGGCTTGTTAAAACACACACTCAAATGCATTAAAGCCATTTTATTCCATTAATTAATTCCATAAATGATCATGTTTTTAAAAAATATCTCGGCCCACTTAAAAGGAGTGAATTCATCACAAATAAGATTAAACATCCTATTACATGGCACACCTTGCCAAAAATATACGCCTTTCATCCCAGTTGGGGCCTTGCTTGATGTGAAACCATGTGAGCAATTTATATATTCTGGCAAAATACACACTCTCAATTGTTTGTTTATGACTAAACCACCCACAAGAGCAATCTGTGTAAATTGAATTTCTAACATACTGTCTTTATTGTTTTTCATTGCAAAACTTGAGTGTGCAGCATCTATTCCCCCATCCAGGGCAGTACTGCCTACACAGTGAGTAGAGTCGCTGCCTCACAGCACCAGAGACCTGGGTTCAATCCCGACTACAGATGCTGTCTGTACGTTCTCCCTGCGACCCGTGTGGGTTTTCTCCAGGTGCTCCAGTCTCCTACACATTCCGAAGACGTGCAGGTTTGTAGGTTAACTGGCTTCTGTAAATTGTCCCTGGTGTGTCGAACTAGTGTGCGGGTGAGCGCTGGTCGGCGCAGACTCAGTGGGCTTGTTTCCGTGCTGTATCTCTAAACTATATTAAACTAAACGAGACACATAAAAGAAGAATTAATCAAAAAGAAAGAAAATATCTTAGAAACATTTCTAAACTACTTGGAATATTTTGATGGAAATACTATTTAGCAAACAAATTTTCTGTATTTTTTCTTTCTTAAAAGGAACAAAGGAACATCACTTCTAGTCTGAAGAAGGGTCTTAACCCAAGACGTCACCTATTCCTTTTCTCCAGAGATACTGTCTGACCTGCTGAGTTACTCCAGCTTCTTGTGTCTATCTTCGGTTTAAACCAGCATCTGCAGTTCCTTCCTGCACATCACTTCACGAGTATTATCTTTTTCCTGACGTGTTTATTTTAGATTCTGAATCTGCTTATGCATCTATATTGATCAGCTACAACTGCAGCCGACAGGGATTTTTTTGGTCTCATTCTCTCACCCATCAGATTCACATCTTCCTATCAAGAAGAGTTAGCAGGTATGTACATCTGCACTTGTACCACTTATCAGAAGAATCGCTTGCTCATCAGTGGGAGACACATTTCATCTTAGTTTTAGTTTTAAAGATATGGTCAGGTCGGGGGGAGTTCTCCCCGCCACGGGTACCATGTAATCCCGTGCTACCTGCTCCATGGTCGGATAGTCGGC
This sequence comes from Raja brachyura, assembly GCA_963514005.1. The sequence continues at coordinate 43,806,519 of OY740796.1, forward strand.
GACTAAAGCATCTCCCCCACCTGGTTTGCCAGGTGAGGAGGGGGCTGTGGACCCCCAGCAGGACCAAAAACAAGACCTGTCAAAGGGCGGAGGAGCTTCTAGCGAGCCAACAGCCCCATCCACACTTCAGTAGAAGTTGCGATCACTGTCGTACACAGCATTGTAAGGCACCGTGCCCGTTGATGTTTTCAACGATGATGATGATGATTGAAAGTTACAGCGCGGAAACAGGCCCTTCGGCCCACTGAATCCATGACGACCAACGATCCCTGCACACTAACACTATCCTACACACACCAGGGACAATTTACAGTTATACCAATTAACCTACAAACCTGTACGTCCTTGGAGTGTGGGAGGAAACCGGAGATCCCGGAGAAAACCCACGCAGGTCACGGGGATCAAACCCAGGACTCTGGCGCTGTCTGCGCCACCGTGCCGCGCTATTGATGTTTGAGAGAAAGTTGCTTCTTTTAAATGGCCAAGATGTTTTTTTAGACTCAGTATCCCAAAAGGAACATATTATTTTTCCTACTCTTGCTCTATTAACTTCAGTCGCGGCTATATATCGGAACGGGCAAGTGCATACTCGGCGATCGTCTCGGTGAACACCTTCACTCAGTCCCCCTCGGCCTACGTGATCTCCCGGTTGCCAAACATTTTAACTCCCCCTCCCATTCCCATACCGATCTCTCTGTAGAAGGAACAGCACCTCATATGTCGCATGGGAAACTTACAACCTAGCGGTGGACAATAGACAACAGGTGAAGGAGTAGGCCATAAGACCCTTCGAGCCAGCACTGCCATTCAATGTGATCATGGCTGATCATCACCAATCAGTACCCCGTTCCTGTCTTCTCCCCATAATCCCCTGACTCCGCTATCTTCAAGAGCCCTAAGTTTCCAGTAGGAAGTAGGAATATTAACTTCTCTAACTTCAACCCTTGCATCCCCTCTCTCTCCGTCCCACCCCCAGCCTAATCATCATACTAGTTTTACTGTCATCCTGTTGAGTTCCACTGTCTGTATTAACTTGCTATCACCTATCCCACAGTCAACAATGGACCATTGTGGGCTCCACATTTCCTTGATTATTGTTGCTTTCTGCATATCTTCCATTTATTTATCCTATGTACTGTCTATATATTTCGTTCCCCATTTTTCCCTGACTCTCGGTCTGAAAAAGGGTCTCGACCCGAAACATCACCTATTCCTTTTCTCCGGAGATGCTGCCTGACCCGCTGAGTTAAGGGCCTGTCCTACAAGCATGCAACTCTATGCGATGAACGCGATCAAACTAGAAGCGGGGGCCGCGCGGAGGTCGGGTGATCCCCTGTATGGGGCCGTTCCCACCAGCATGCGCCTGCATGTGGCAAGCGCGACCAAACCGGCAGCAGGGGCGGTGCAGAGGTCACGTGAGTGGCGCAACGCGGCGCAAAGTGAGGCGAACTTGGAGCGAAGTCTAAGGTAAGTTCGCCAGGACAGAGAGGGGCACACAGAGAGGGGCACAGAGGCACACACACACACACACACAGAGGGCCACAGAGCCACACACATAGAGGGTCACGGAGGCACCTACAGATAGGTTCATGGAGGCACGATGTCGGGGCGGTGTGTAATGCGTCGAGGCAACTGTGAGCCGACAAGCCGTTGCCGCGCGGAATTTTTGAACATAGTCAGTTTTTCGGAGCCCCGCGCGATGTCGGGACGAACTCCGCACAATTCCACACGGCTCCGGCGATCGAAGTGGGACCGGCCCCGCGACGCCGGACGGCTCAAGCGACCACGTTAGGTCGCGCTCATCGCATAGAGTTGCATGCTTGTAGGACAGGCCCTTTACTCCAGCTTTCTGTGTCTGTCTTTTACAAAATCTAGAAGTGGCTCCTTTCCCATTCTTGCTTCCAAATGCTTATTTGGCATTTTATATTTACATGTTTTTGGTTTAAATTTTGCTGATTTCCTTTTCCCACATCTGTTTCAATGAATGAGATGCATCCTGAAATATTTCGCAGGGCTATATTTAATATTAACATTTTGAAATATAGCGGAGATAATAAAAAGTAAATCGCCTCTCTATTTACTATTTGTTAAAATCCGAGACTAACTTAAAATGTAATTAATGTTGTTAGTTGACAGAGGTTTGACTTAGACCATGGAAAATATTATCTTTGTAAATTGTTCCTTTCCAGTTCACTCTCAAGGTAAAAATCAGAAGGTTTATTAGTTCAAATCACAAGAAAAGGTTTATACATATTAACAAGGGATGTTAAAGCACAGGTTTAAAAAAAAGGAGCTTCAATTAAACTGCAAAATTAACCTGTAATCAATCAAACAGTAATTGTCCACTGAAGACCATAAATCAAACTTGATGACTTCTCTGCTTCATTTATGCACATACAAATCTGTGCATTAAAAATTGTAAAGCAATTAAGTTATTGCTTAGTTATAGCTTTTTTTCAAATCTTGGGTATCTGGTAAAAGAACCGAGTTGAAGCTAGTCGGCTTAACTAGTTTCTTAATGCTTGCACTGCGATTAGTCGATAGTCACTGGTATTTTCACGATGGTAATATTGTTCCTGCCTGAAATCGTTGGATGAATATCTGCATGAGATCTCCCCACTTGTCTGAAGTGATTTCGGAGAAGGGGACACTAGAACCCCGGATACGTGCCGAAGTTGCATTTATTCCTTAATCTAGGCTTTCCAATGCTTGGTCAAATTGTTTAATGATATCAACCAGAAGGTGCAGACTCACCGGAAAATACAGCTCAGAAAATCTAAGTAAACTGAACAATAGTCCATGAGATTTAATGTAGGTAAATGTACAGTGTAAGAAATAAAGACATAGAAAATGTGAAAAATGGAAAGACAATATAAAAATGTGGAAACAAAGAACGTTATCATCGGCTTGGTGGTGCAGCGATAGTATTGCTGCCTTACAGCGCCAGAGACCCTGGTTCAATCCTGACTACGGGTGCTGTCTAGACGGAGTTTGTACGTTCTTCCCGTGAGCTGCGTGGGTTTTGTCCGAGGGTTCCGGTTTCCTTCCATACGTACAGCTTTGCAGGGTTGGTAATTATCTTGGTAAGATTGTACATTTTCTTGTGTGTTGGATAGGGTTAGTTCATGGAGATCGCTGGTTGGTGCGGACTCGGTGGGCCGAAGGGCCTATTTCCGCTCTGTATCTGTAAAACTAAGAAAAACTGCAGATGCTGGCTCATACCAATGAGAGACACAAAGTGCTGGAGTAACACAGCAGGTCTTAAAGCCATGATTAAGGTCAGTTTATTAGAAATAATATAAATAAATTGTACTTTCGCTGACTGGACAGCACGCAACAAAATAGATGCTGTACTACAAGTCAATACATGTGACAATCTATACTAAACCATTGCAATATTGGCTGTTTGTGACGCCTTATTGTGGATTGGCTCAGTCTTTACTGTACAAAGGTCCATCATTTTATGCTCACCATTCACAGGATGTGTGTTACCCCTTCCACAAAAACTGCACTTCACTGCCATTAATAATGCCTATTATCATAGATTCGTTAAGACCAACCAAATTCTTACTCTTCTATTCAACCTAGCCTTATTATCAAATCCCATATCTTACCCTTATTGTCAATGGTTCAGTTTCATCTACAACTCTCCTACCACAAGTCGAATGATGTTGAAACATTTACCTGTACTTTTGTCATCTCAGGCGTTTGTCATTTATTACAGATTAGATTTTTTTTTTTCAATTTGCTCAGGTGAATATGGTTTTTCACTGAAGCTCGGTGCAGCCAACACCAAGGCTTTGTGGGGGAGGACCACAGTCTAGGCCTCTTCCGCTTCTGATCTCTGAGGCACAGAGTCGGCTGAGGACACCCCACAAACAATAGGGAAGGGAAGGAGCGGCGGACTGCCACAGCGGGCAGAGATGTTTCCTCACTGCACCAGAGAACCTGGTTCGATCCTGACCTCGGGTGCTACCTGCGTGGAGTTTGCACATTCTGCTTGTGACCACGTGGGTTTCCTCCAGGTGCTCCGGTTTCCTCGCACATCCCAAAGACGTGAAGGCTTATAGGTTGTTAAAGAAGGAACTGCAGATGCTGGAGAATCGAGGGTTACACAAAAAGCTGGAGAAACTCAGCGGGTGCAGCTTCAGACTGGATCTGAAGAAGGGTCTCGACCCGAAACGTTGCCTATCTCCTTCGCTCCTTAGATGCTCTGCACCCGCTGAGTTTCCCAAGGCTTATAGGTTAATTGGCTTCTGTAAATTGCCCGTAGAACGTAAAGAATGGATATGAAAATGGGAGAACATAAAAACTAGTGCGAACGGGTGAAGGATGGTTGGCATGGACTCGGTGGGCTGACGGGCCTGTTTCCATGCATTATTTTTTAATCAATCAATGATATCACTCCAGGGGGGACACATGAGTGGCAAGGGTGTTTTCTATAAAGATAGCCATGAGCCCTATCGAGAGTATCGACACTGAGAATGTGTGAAATATTTTAGCACCGTTCTTGATCTGTATATTTGTATTCTATTCTGAATAAAGTTTAAGAGATATGCCAGCTCCCTCCATCCATTTGTAAGGCATAATTTCTCCAAGGCAAACGTTTTTATCCGTGACACCCAATCTGCTTTATACAGAGGACAGATTGATTAATTTTTCAACAGAAGCTTTCAGAAAGAATTTTGATGCGTTGAGTTATTCTGTTTTGATCAATAATGATAATTTAGTTTTTAAATCGTATCTTTTTACCTTTAGGGAACTGGTAAAGCAAGAGCTGATGATTTGACTCTTAGTTACACAATTACAATTTATTCATTTGGATTGGGATGAGAATTATTGCAATATTTTAAATATGCGGCTTAAAAACAAACCAGTGACATAAGATCTCTCCAGTCTTTATCGTGTTCTCTTTAAACAATAATGCATATATATGCAAAAGATAGACACAAGTAGCTGGAGTAACTCAGCGGGTCAGGCAGCATCTCTGGAGAGAGAAATAGGTGACGTTTTGGATCAAGACCCTTCTTCAGACTAGAAGTGATGTTCTTTTGTACAAAAGGATTTGAGTATAGGAGCAGGGAGGTTCTACTGCAGTTGTACAGGGTTTTGGTGAGACCACACCTGGAGTATTGCGTACAGTTTTGGTCTCCAAATCTGAGGAAAGACATTCTTGCCATAGAGGGGTTCAGAGAAGGTTCACCAGACTGATTCCTGGGATGTCAGGACTTTCATATGAGGAAAGATTGGATAGACTCGGCTTGTACTCACTGGAATTTAGAAGATTGAGGGGGGATCTTATAGAAACTTACAAAATTCTTAAGGGGTTGGACAACCTAGATGCAGGAAGATTGTTCCCGATGTTGGGGGAGTCCAGAACAAGGTGCACAGTCTAAGGATAAGGGGGAATTCCTTTAGGACCGAGATGAGGAAAACATTCTTTACACAGAGAGTGGCGAGTCTCTGGAATTCTCTGCCACAGAATGTCGTTGAGGCCAGTTCATTTGCTATATTCAAGAGGGAGTTGGATGTGGCTCTTGTGGCTAAAGGGATCAGGAGGTATGGAGAGAAGGCAGGTACGGGATACTGAGTTGGATGATCAGCCATGATCATATTGAATGGCGGTGCAGGCTCGAAGGGCCGAATGGCCTCCTCCACCTATTTTTCTATGTTTCTATGTTTCTATGTTCCTTTTAAGAAAGCCTTCTTCAGTCTGAGAGTTAAGGGTGAGGAAAACTAATGGTATGAAAAAGTACAGACCAAGTCAAAGCTGGCAATATGCAATATGGTAGTGTTGTAGTTAAGTTGCTGTTACTGGGTTAAGTTAGGTTACTGGGCTAGCAGTGGTGAAATAGTAATCCTGTGAAATGATTTTCTAATCCCACCACACACCCGGGGAATTTAAACTCAAGTGAGTTAATGATTCTGGAATAAAGTTATTCTCACCATTATTACTGAGACCATAACAAAAACCCACCTGCTTCACCCATGTCCTTCAGTAGGAAAGTTGCTGACCTTACCTGGTCTGGTCGTAGGTGGCAGGTTGCAGACCCACCAAGGTTAGCTTAGAGCTACAGCATGGAAATGGGCCCCCGAGTCCGCATCGCACAGCGATCACCCCATATTCTATCCTACTCACTAGGGCCAATTTACAGAAGCCGATTAATCTACAAACCTGCACGTCGTCGGAATGTTGGACGAAACAGGAGCACCTGGAGAAAACCCACACAGTCACAGGGGGAACGTACAAACTCAGCACAGACAGCTCCCATAGTCAGGATCAAACTCGGGTCTCTGGTGCAGTGAGGCAGCAACTCCACTGCTGCACCTCTGTGCAGCCTCAATGTAATTTATCCTTTACTGCATTCTTAATTCAGAGGGAAGTTAGGGATATGCAATAAATGCATTATTTTTGTTTAATGAATAGAGAATACGTTTGGCTTTGATATTCATTCATAAGAAACTAAAATTGGGAACAATATTTATTTGGTGGTCAAATGGATGTTGCCCATTTTATAAAGTGCTGGAGAATCTCAGCAGATCAGGCGGCATTTCTGGAGAACTTGGATTGATCACCTATCCATGTTCTCCAGAGATGCTGCCTGATCCACTGAAATATGAACTCTGTTTACGAGACCTTTTTTTGTGCAGTTTAGTTTTAGTTTGGAGATGCAGCACGGAAACAGGCCCTTCGGCCCTTCGGCACACCGACCATCGATCCCCGCACATTAACACTATCCTACACACACTTGGTACATTTTTTTTACATTTACACCAAGCCAATTAACCTTCAAGCCTGTGCATCTTTGGTGTGTGGGAGGAAACTGAAGATCTCAGAGAAAACCCGCACAGGTGATGGGGAGAACGTACAAACTCCATCCAGACAAGCACAGGTAGTCAGGATTGAACCCAGGCCTCTGGCGCTGTGAGGCGGTAGCTCTACCTCTGCGGCACCGTGCCGCACTTTTAATAGGCATTGAATACTATCTTGAGGCATTCACTTCCCAGAACTGTTGTGGGAGGGTGGGACCATTTAGAGTCCATGTAATGGCAAAAAAAAAAATCAATCTAACTGCGAGATCCAATTGCATTAACTTCAGCCCTGGATCATACAGTAAATATTAATTCTTTTATTGACCACATTCTAGCCATTGAACAAAAACACTCAGCTATCAAAATCACCAAGACTGATTTAATCTGACAAGTGAATGTCTAATAAAAAGTTCACTATTTTTGAAACGTCAAGTGTTGCACATGCTTGCAAAAGTAAATTGTTATTTGGTTTATTATTACAAGATATAATTTGACCGAATGACCCCTGTAGCAATTAGCTACGCTGGGATTATATGTCCAAGGTGGACAGACACCTTATGCTACTTATTATATGTGCTATCACCTTTGTAAACTCAGAAACAGAAAGAAAACAATCACTTTTAAACAGACTTGAACTTTAAGTAATATGACCAGCTTGGAGTCTGTTTAGGACCTGATCCCGATTATATTTCTTGCCATTATTTATAACTTAATTATATTGCTTTAGGATTGCTTACAGAATTGTATAATGAACAGATGACTAAGGAATATTTTGTTACTGTTGCTTGCTATGTTCATCTTGATTTAATATAATATAAGCCTATTAGGGGTATGGCTGCTCTCTGCATATGGATTCCATTACAGATGTCAGTATTAAAAATAAGAAGCTAGCTACTACTTATTCTGTTTATCCTAAGTATGCAATGCAGTTATATGATTATTTTGCTTTTCCCTTAATGCAGTTTAAAGGAATTTCTGAGCTACCAATTTCCTTAATGCATTGAATTATAGGACAAGCCTAATATTTTCTGAAGATAGACGTAAAATGCTGGAGTAACTCAGCGGGACAGGCAGCATCTGTGGGTGGGGGTCTGAAGATCCGAAATGTCATCCATTCCTTCTATCCAGAGATGCTGCCTGTCCCGCTGAGTACTCCAGCATTTTGTGGAGTATCTTCGGTGTAAACCAGCATCTGCAGTTCCTTCCCACAAATATTTTCTGAGTTGGATTTCTCCTGATGCGCCCATTTGTCTCACAACGACATATAACTGCAGATGTTGGTTTAACAAGGAAAGGCACGAAATGCTGGAGGAACACAGTGGGTCGGGCAGCTTCTCTGGAGAACATGGATTGGTCAAGATTGAACATGGTTTGAGTTGGGACGTTGCAGGGGTTGGGGGGAAGAAAGCTGCCTCAAAAAGTCGCTGCCTCAAAAAGGCTGGCAGCATCATCAAGGACCACACCATCCTGGCCACACATTCATCTCCCCGCTACCTTCAAGTAGAAGGTACAGAAGCCTGAAGACTGCAACGACCAGGCTCAGGATTAGCTACTTCCCCACAGCCATCAAGCTATTAAAGTTGGCTCGGACAAAACTCTGAACATTAATAGCCCATTATCTGTTTATTTGCACTGTATCAGTTTATTTATTCATGTGTGTATATATTTATATAATGGTATGTGGACACACTGATCTGTTCTGAATTTGTGCCTACTATGTTCTGTTGTGCTGAAGCAAAGCAAGAATTTCATTGTCCTATCAGGGAAACATGACAATAAACTCTCTTGAATCTTGAATCTTGAGATTGAAGAATGGAGGGGCAGGGCAAAGAGTAGCGGTTCATCAAAGAAAGTGGACTGCGATGGAGAGTTTGATTATTTTATTGTTTTATAATAGAGACACAAGGATCTAAGACACAAAATGCTGTAGTAACTCAAACGGATCAGGCAGCTTCTCTAGAGGACTTGGATAGGCGATGGTTTGGTTCAGGACATTTTTTTCAGATCCAAATTGTGTAGCCCATGATCTGAAGAAGTGCCCACCGAAAGATTGCCTGTCTACGTCCTCTAGAGATGAGTTACTCCAACACTTTGTGTTATAAGTGTTGTTTTATAATGGTTCTTCATGGAATAGCCTCTCCTCATCAGAGGTCTTCATCAAAGGAGCCGCCCTGTCTAGGCACATACTCGCAATGCAGAGATATTGATTAAGCCGGCTGTTTGAAACTGGAATTGTGGCTGTACCTTCTCACTATTGTGATGGTTTCAGGTCCTTGATGTGGGGTAAGGTCAAGCAACAAGTATTCTGAAGTGCTCTGCAAGCTACTTCTCCAAACAGGGGAGGGCAGGTTTGGAGGCGGCACAGTGGCGCAGTGGTAGAGTTGCTGCTTTACAGCGCCAAAGACCTTGGTTCGATCCTGACTACGGGTGCTGTCTGTACGGAGTTTGTACGTTCTCCCCGTGACCACGTGGGTTTTCTCTGGGTGCTCCGGTTCCCTCCCACACACCAAAGACGTGCAGCTTTGTAGGTTAATTGACATTGGTAAGTTGTACAATTGCCCCTGGTGTGTGTAGGTTAGTGTACGGGGTGATCGCTGGTCGGCACATACTCGGTGGGCCGAAGGGCCTGCTTCCGTGCTGTATCTCTAAAGTACAAGATGTGGATGGTCTAATAGTAACAGAAAACCAAAACCAGGTTATTTATCTCACCATGAGGTACAAAGAATTAGTCACAAGTTCACAAGTTATAGTAGAATTAGGCCATTTGGCCCATCGAGTATATTCCGCCATTCAATCATGACTGATCTCTGCCTCCTCATCCCATTTTTTCTGCTTTCACCCCATAACCCTTGACACCCATTCTAATCAAGAATTTGTCTATCTCTGCCTTAAAAATATCCACTGACTTGGCCTCCACAACCCTCTGTGGCAATGGGTTCAACCCTCTGACTAAAGAAGACCCTCCTCACTTCCTTTCTAAAAGATTCCTGAAATCATTCTTGTAAACCTTCTCTGGACCCTCCTCTATTGAGAAAAAGCATCCTTCATAATGGTTCAATGCCTCGGTTTTATTTTTGCTTCATGTTAGTCTAGTCACAACCGCACATTTAGTACCAAAGAAATGTCATTGACAGGGTGATTACATAAGTGCTAATTATGATATCTTTAAAAGGGTTTGCTAATTGAGATTTATACATTAATTATATCAATCCTTAAAACAGTAATTAATTCTGCCATTTAACATCTGAGAAAGATTTTTTTTTTCTGTTAAAGTTATGACCTACATCATAACACAAGCACAAAATTGGACAGATATGAAATTTGCTTTGATTTCTTTTCTCAACGGATAGCATTGATTTTGCTTTCTTAATTTCCTTGAATAAACTGTGACGTGGACTGTGTAGGAAGGAACTGTAGATGCTGGTTTAAACCAAAGATAGACACAAAATGCGGGAGTAACTCAGCGGGACAGGCAGCATCTCTGGAGAGAAGGAATGGGTGACGTTTCTTCTGAAGAAGGGTCTCCTCCCGAACGTCACACATTTCTTCTCTCCAGAGATGCTGACTGTCCCAGCTGAGTTACCCCAACATTTTGTGTCTATCGGGGATATGGACTAATCAAGATTAAGATGAAGGTTTATTTAATTTCCAAATAAAGCCTAATGGATAAAACCAGTAATGAAAACAAACGGTAAATGGTAAGGTGATTCATGAACACATGACTGCCTTATACCTGATTCTCATCCACTTCTAGCACGTCATTTTGCATTTTGAAACAGTGGTTGTTCCTTTTTATTCCTGCATTACTGTCTTACTCACAAAGAAACTGAGGGAGACTAAGTTATTGAAGAAGGGTCTCGACTGAAACGTCACCCATTCCTTCTCTCCAGAGATGCTACCTGGCCTGTTGAGTGACTCCAGCATCCTGTGTCGATCGTCGGTGTAAAACAGCATCTGTAATTCCTTCCTACCCATGTTATGAGTAATCTATGCTTCCAAAGAGTAGGTTTCGAGAGAATGCTCTCCTTCTGAAGATGTCCATCTTTGAAGTGGATGTGCCATTGACCTATGTCTGAATGCTAATACAGATTTACATTTAAAACATTAAAAACCTTGTCAAAAACCTGTCCCGCTGAGTGTCTATCTTCAGAGGGGGGAGGGGAGAGAGGAAGGGGGGGAAAGTGAGGAGGAGAGGGGAGAGGAGGGGAGGGGAGGAGAGGGGGGGAGGGGGCCTTCGCTCTCTGCCCCCCCCCCCCCCACATCTGCCGCCCCCCTCCTTTCTGCCCTGCCCCCCCTCTCTGCCCCCCCCTCCCTCTCTAGGGAGTGGTGAATATTGGGACCTATGGGTGAGTGGTGGAGTATTGTGTTTGGGAACCAGCCCACCCCTGTGATGCCTCCACCCCCCCCCCCCACCCCTCAATCTCTACCCCTCCCTCTCTACCTCCCTCTCTACCCCCCTCCCCTCCCTCTCTCCCCCTTCCCCATCCTCTCTAGCCGTGCCTGCGCAGTTGGGGATTATGCATGAGTGGATAGGGCGGGGGATGGGGGTAAAAGGAGCAAATTAATAATATTAATATAATTATTAGTATCGGGGGGGATAGTGTGTGTGGGGGGTGGTTAGTGTGTGTGTGATGCCGAAGGCCCCCCCCCCCCCCCCGCACCGCACGTTGAGGGAACAGGACCCAAGGGGTCCCCCTTGGTCTAGTCTATATATATATATATATATATTCATTCATACATATCAATGTCCAGATGTCCAGAAGGAGATTCTGCAATTAGTTTATTGGAATCTAAAATTAGAGCCAGGTTTCTCAAAAGTGGTGGGGAAACACTTATACAGGTGAGGTGAGATGGATGTTTAGAAATATTTTGCACAACATTTCTGTCATATTATGTTCCTACGCTATTGTGACCAGGTAGGGTAATATTCTTTTAAGTGGTCTGGACTAACATAGCTTAATGTGCCTACCATATATACTGTAGACGTTTAATGGATATTGAATGTTTACAGCATTGTGCAGGTACCACAAAGCTATTAGAGGCCCATCAGGTCATTTATATAATCTTTGGAGATTTAATGAAGGAGCAGATATATAACTTCAGCACCGCTTGCATTTCCCCAGTGATGAAGTGCTGTGTATATTGTCCACACACAAACCATTGACAGCCAAGGCACAGCAACATCACTGATACAAAGCAAACTGTTCCCATCCTCGGTGTATCCTTATTTCATCTGACTGCTCAGTGAAGCTTGTCATGTTGGTGCAGTATTCGATTGTGAGAAGAAAATCTCTAAATCCAGCCGGTGCGGATTTTTCCACATTAGAAAGGTCTATTCGCTACAGCCAATGTGGTCTTATATAAGTTCTGGTTTGAAGCTTCAACCCTTTGAGTGTTTGAAGTATTGCTCAGTGGCAGACTGTACAGATAAGTACTTTGAAGTGTCAAGTCTGAGATCCCTTCTTGAAAGAAAATAGACCTGTGACTGGCAAACAAATGTCAAAAATCCTGCACACACATATCAAAGAGTTAGTAGTGCACATGCTTGATGTGCCGTGTTTCATTATTATTTATCACAGTGCCTTTAACCTACCTGTGGATAGACTATCATGTGCGCGAGAGTTAAGACGACAAGAATGGTAAGTTGCGTTCAGAAATGATGACGTGGAATTTTCTTATTTTGCATGTTTGGAGATATGCAAATTTATAGCAACACACAAAAGATTATTCTTAAATCATGTGATGACATATTAGATTTTAGATTTGATCAGTTTGGACCAAAGCTTTTCACTGAACCTCAGTACATAATATATCCAAACCTCAAATGTTTAATTACTTTCAGTGGTAACTCTGGGATTGGGTATAACTGCACAACATGTCCAATTTAATTCCCATTTATGAATTTATTCTATACAAGGTTTTATTACAAATTATTCTGCCTTTCTTTGTAAAAGTGCCTGTTATTAGTAAATGTTTTATGTATTTATTGTTCCAATTGAACATTAGAAACATAGAAAAATAGGTGCAGGAGTAGGCCATTCGGCCCTTTGAGCCAGCACCGCCATTAAAATATGATCACGGCTGATCATCCAAAATCAGTACCCCGTTCCTACTTTTCCCCATATCCCTTGATTCCCTTAGCCCTAAGAGCTAAATCTAACTCTCTCTTGAAAACATCCAGTGAATTGGCCTCCACTGTCTTCTGTGGCAGAGAATTCCACAGATTCACAACTCTCTGGGAGAACCATTTTTTTCCTCATCTGAGTCCTAAATGGCCTACCCCTTATTCTTCAACTGTGACCTCTGGTTCTGGACTCCTCCAACATCGGGAACATTTTTCCTGCATCTAGCCTGTCCAATCCATTAAGAATTTTATATATTTCTATACCGTCCCTTCTCATCCTTCTAAATTCCAGTGAATACAAGCCCAGTCGACCCATTCATTCATCATATGTCAGTCCTGCCATCCATGGAATTAACCTGGTAAACCTAAGCTACACTCGTCTCACCAGGGCACTATACAACTGCAATAGGACCTTCTTGCTTCTAAAATCAAATCCTCTCGCAATGAAGGCCAACATGCCATCAGTATGTCAGCAATCCTAGTGTAGTTTGACACTGAATGGATAGTAATTTGATTTTAATTTGTGTAGTATTGGTATTCTGTCCTTCAATTGCATCAGTGAAACCAACTGAAAGAAAAATTGTCCAAACTGATAGAGCAACACCATTCTCCCAAAGCGATCACCTCTGAAAATGGTTAAGAATTGTTAAAATGTTCTTTTAAATTTAACAATATACAATTGTTAGCATCTAGCTCTTGCCAGTTAAGGACTGACAATTATGAACAGTTATTTCTTAACAATTGTTAATAATACCTCATTGTGAAGAATTGCTAACAATTCTTAAATTATTCAGAATTTTTAAGAAAATTGTTACTTTTTAAAATTGTAAAAAAAAAGGTGGATTTACAATGCTTGAGCCAACTATTAAGACAGAATAAGTCTACAGGGCCTGTCCTACCAGCATCCGACTCCATGCGGGTGATTCCCTGTACAGGGCCGTTCCCACCAGCATGCGCCTGCATGCGGCAAGCGCGACCAAACCGGCAGCGAGGGCCGCGCGGAGGTCGGGTGAGTGGCGCAACGCGGCGCAAAGTGAGGCGAACTTGGAGCGAAGTCTTAAGGTAAGTTTTCCAGGACAGAGAGGGGCACACAGAGAGGGGCACAGAGGCACACACACAGAGAGGGCCACGGAGCCACACACATAGAGGGTCACGGAGGCACCTACAGATAGGTTCACAGAGGCATGATGTCGAGGGGGTGTGTAATGCGTCGAGGCGACAGCGAGCCGACAAGCCGATGCCGCGCGGAATTTTTGAACAGTCAGTTTTTCGGAGCCCTGCGCGATGTCGGGACGAACTCCTCACAATTCCGCACGGCTCCGGCGATCGAAGTGGGACCGGCCCCGCGACACCGGACGGCTCAAGCGACCACGTTAGGTCGCGCTAATCCCATAGAGTTGCATGCCTTACCTTTAAAAAAAAGAATCAATATCAAAATGATTTTCTGAATATGAACCACGACTGAATGGCGTAGTAGGCTTGATGGGCCGAATGGCCTAATTCTGCTTCGATGACTTCTGAACTTCTGAACCTTCCAATGGCTTTTGCCCCCAGGTTCCTGCATATAGCTTTCATAAATTTTGTAGCTTTTCTTTATAAATAAAATATAATGCGCACACTATTGATTTGTGGTCGACAGCGCCATGCATTGATGCAATGCGTCCACGCGTTATTCCCTGACTGATAGGATAAGAATTAACAACAGTGATTCCGCAAATTACGCCACTGTTGATCTTGACGTGCGGATCAAAGTAGAAACACTGAGCAGAGAGGCTTGGGAGCAGTTAGTGGTTGAGAGGTAAGAGAGGAGAGGTACTGTAGTACAGCATGCTGCTTCCACACTGCTCCCAGCCTCCAATTACAGAGAGAGCGAGAAGCTTGGGAACAAGTTGCCTGCCACTGTTTGGGATTGTCACAGTGGTTTGTGAAGCAGGGATTAATACAGAAGGGGGGGGGAGGGGGGGGGAATAGCTCAAGTAAGTTAATTAAAACATAATGGATTGTCTCAAAGTATATTGTGTTCCTAAATTACATTAGGTAATAAGACCAAATATAACGTATTAAAAATAAATAAATAGTTGTTGTTGTGAGTGGAAAGGTCTTGAATTTCACGACTCTGAAACCAAATTAGATAATATTTGGTTACCAAGTAAAATGGATGAACCTTTCTCTACACCAATAAATACACTGTAAAATAAACGCATAACGACTGATTTGAGTACAAACCCAGAAACACTTCACTAATTAATTGGCTCGATATTCCTAGTGGACCATCCCCAGACTTTTATAATTATGTTACTATTTTTTTGCTCAGTTAGATCTTCAGTCTCAACTCTCTACCTCTCCCCCAACTCAATTTTTACCGCTTCTAAACAGGAAGCAGCTGATGATTAAAAAAAAAAATTCACACAAAGACTGGTGGGAACGAGCTGACAGAGGAGGTTGTTGAGGCAGGGACTATTGCAACACTTAAGAAATAATCAGACAGGTAGATAGATAGGACAGGTTTAGAGGGACATGGGCCAAACGCAGGCAGGTGGGACGAATGTAGATGGGACATGTTGGCCGGTGTGGGCAAGTTCGGCCAAAGGGCCTGTTTCCACTCTGTATGACTATGTGAAGCTATAACTACTTAAAGTACAGCTCTGAACTTCTATCTTGGTAAAAAATATAGCCTGTGCCCACCCTTAAAAAGAGCACCCGGGTTCCAGTTGCATGGAAAATCCACCCAGAAAGGCCGGGCCTGTAAGACATTTGAATGCTCGGTGGAAAAGCCAGTAACCTGGAAATGGTTTAAACAACTGTGGTTTACCATTCAAAGGATTAAAGCTGGAGAGAGCACTGGCACGTGCAAAAATGGTCCCAAAGATTTGTGCTTTCAGCAATAGCTTACAGGAGATCAGCCGAAGGGTATGTATTGGTCTTGACTGAAGAAGGGTTTTGGCCCGAAACGTCGCCTATCTCCTTCGCTCCTTAGATGCTGCTGCACCCACTGAGTTTCTCCACCCTTTTGTGTACCATTGGTCTTGAATCCACTTGCGACTTCTTCAAATGGGTTCCAGATCTTCTCAAGGCTACCAGACTTGGGAATGGGTCGGGAAAATGTTTGGCAGCATCATGTTTGGTAGCGGATGGCACAATGGCACAGCGATAGAGTTGCTGCCTTACAAGGCCAGAGACAACGGGGGCTGTCTGTGCGGTTTGTACGTTCTCCCTGTGACCATGTGGGTTTTCTCCAGGTGCCCCGGTTTCCTCCCACACCCCAAAGACGTACAGGTTTGTAGGTTAATCGGCTTCTGTAAATTGTTAATTTGCACTTGTGTGTAGGATGGTGCTAGTGTGCTGGGTGATTACCGGATGGCGTGGACTCGGTGGGCCGAAGGGCCTGCTTCCATGCTGTATCTCTTAAAAATTATAATATAAGGTGAAGGCCCTTAGTCAAACTGCATGGATTTGCTTCACACCAAGTATAAGCCAGTGTAATTATTTATCTTGGAACAAGGAACTAGAGATGCTGGTTAAAACACAAAAGGACACATAGAGTACTGGAGTAACTCAGCAGGTCAGGCAGCATCTCTGGAGAACATGGATACGTGTCGTTTCGGGACGAGACTTCTTCAGGCCCTTGAGATGAAGAGACTTGAGCCCAAATGTACCAGAGTACTGCCTAGATTAGGGAGTGGGGGGGAGGGTGGGGGGGGGGGGGGGGGGGTGGGTGGCATACGAATCATGACCGGGCAGATGAAGTTGATTTCATTTAGCATCAAGTGGAGCACAGACATAGGGGCTGTTCCTTTGCTGTAATGTTATAAGTTCTATCGAGTTTTAGTTTTATTTATTATTGTCACGTGTACCGTGGTACAGTGAAAAGTTTTTGTGTCGTATGTGCTATCCATTCAGCGGAAAGCAACTACACCTGATCATAATCATGCCGTCCACAGTATACAGACACGGGAATACGTGACTAACGTTTAGTGCAAGACAAAGTCCAGTAAAGTCCAATTAAAGATAGTCCTATCAACTATCTATCAAACTCCGCCTTACATAGATACATAGACAATAGGTGCAGGAGTAGGCCATTCGGCCCTTCGAGCCACCACCACCATTCAATGTGATCGTGGCTGATCATCCACAATCAGTACCCCGTTCTCTGCCTTGTCCCCATACCCCTTGATTCCGTCTATCTAACTCTCTTTCGAATGCATCCTGTGAATTGGCCTCAGGTTAGTTTAGTTTTGGGATACAACATGTCCCTTTGGCCCACCGATTCCGTGCTGGCCAGCAGTCATTCATGTACACGATCTATAGTATATTCTAGGGACAGAAGCTAATTAACCTACATACCTGCACGTCTTTGGTATGACAAAATACCAAAGAGAAAATTTGGAGAAAATCTGAGCACCCGAGGAAAACACATGCATGCGATCACAGGGAGAACGTACACAGCAACCTGTAGTCAGGATTGAACCCGGGTTTCTGACGCTGTAAGGCAGCAACTCTACCGCTGCGCCACCATGCCACCCATGTTTGCTCCATCTATCCTGTCCACGCAATTCTAGCAATTGAGAGACGAAGTAAACAACGTTATCAACGACCTACATCACAATGACATTGAAGCAATTATTAAATTGCTCATAGCAGGCTGGGAGGTGACTCTTTCCTCCCATCTTCCTTCCACTGCACTGTATCTATCATCAGTGGCAAATAAGCAGACATATTGCTGCACAATTATTCAGCTAAATCTTTTGAAGAAAATGGCATGCAGAAATAATTTACAATTTTTAATGGAACTGCAGTCCACAAAGTAAATGTAACTTTACATAATAATTAGTTTCCTATGTTCCAGTGCTTGTATTTGGTAAGTATAAATATCTTCTCATATCTTGCTATCCTGGGAAGAATTGAAAATAAGTTAAATGCATCCTAATTATTCAAAACATCTGATCACTCCCGAAAATATATTATAGTTCAGATTCGGATCATGTTTTAGAGTGTTGCAGATGACATTGAGGTGTGTGAAAGAGCTCAAGTGTTAACTTTTAATAGCTATTCACGCTGGCCATGCTCCCATTTCACTCCTGCCTTTGGGAAGAATGTATAGGAGTCTGAAAACTAACGTCCATGTTCTGGGACAGCTTCTTCCCGACAACCATTAGGCTATTGAAAACCACAAACTCTAACTCAGCTCCAAACCTCAAACTGCGAGGAGTTTCATCAATCCATTTCAGCACATATGACAATAAAACACCCTTGACTCATATTGTACAGTAAGAGGATAGCATATTTAATAAAAGCAAGTGTGTTGGTTTCTGCCAGTGATATATACAGCCATTAGAAAATAATTCACCACAAGTACCATTAACTCTCTAAAATGGAAGAGCAGCTGGGGTTCTCAAGACTTTAGAGTTTAGAGATCCAGCGCAGAAACAGACCCTTCAGCCCACCGAGTCTGCACCGACCAGTGATCAGGGCCTACATTAACACTATGCTACGTACTACTAGGGACAATTTTTACAACTCACCAAAGCCAATGAACCTACAAACCTGTTTCTGGGGAATGTGGGAGGAAACCAGATCACCCGGAGAAATTTCACACGGTCACAGGGAGAATGTACAAACTCCGTACAGACAGTACCTGCAGTCAGTATCGAACCTGGGTCTCAGGTGCTATAAGGCAGCAACTCTACCGCTGCGCCACAGTGTCGCCCCTTTCTTTTTTACCATAATTGGAGACAACTGCACCCTTGGACTGGCAATGTATTAAAAAAACGATTCCTATGTTTGCCATTAATCTCAAAGTCAAACAAGTCAAACAAACTTTATTGTCATTTAGAAATACATTGATATATGCAGTTCCAAACGAAATTACGTTGCATTTGGCTCCCTGTGCAACACAATAAATTAACCGAAGGATAGGTATGTATGAAAAGGATAAATATACAATAGTGGCAGCCCATTTACATGGCATTCAGGAGTCTGATGGCTCGTGGGAAGAAGCTGTTGCGGAACCTTGATGTTCTGCTCCTCATGCTGCGGTATCTTTTTCCCGAGGGCAGCAGAGTGAACAGTCCGTGATGGAGATGTGTGGGGTCCTTTATGATACTGCTGGCCTTAGACACACAGCGTTTGGTCGCAATATCCCCGATTGAGGGGAGATAGGTCCCGATGATTTTTTCCGCTGTCCTCACCACTCTCTGCACAGACTTCCAGTCGGAGGCTCTACAGTCCCCAAACCAGACAGAGATACAGCTGGTCAGAATACTCTCTATGGTGCCCCTGTAGAAAGTAGTGAGGATGGGATGGGGGAGATGAGCTCTTCTAGTGAGGTTTCTAGGAGACTTAATGTTTAAGGTAATTCTATGCACATATTCCCACATTTAGATTAGAGGGCATTAGCTACAATGATGGGCAAACTAGGATTGTTTTCTCTGGAACACAGGAGGTTGCGAGGAGACTTCTATTGAACTCTTTGAACCAACTGACAGATTAAAATGAACTGGAAGTTTCTTACAGACCCTTAAATGTCTTTTTGTAAATAAAGGTTTATACAATTATGAGAAGCGTAGATGGGGGAGATAGTTTTTTTTTCCCAGGGTTGAAATGTCAAACATTAAAGGGCACAGCTTTAAAGCAAGAGGAGCAAAGATTAAAGCGGAGATAGACACAAAAAGCTGGAGTAACTCAGCGTGACAGGGAGCATCTCTAGAGAGAAGGATTGCGGGACGTTCTCTCCAGAGATGCTGCCTGCCCCGCTGAGTTGCTCCAGCTCTTTGTGTCTATCTTCGGTTTAAACCAGCACCTGCAGTTCCTTCCGACACTAAAGATTAAAGAGATGTTTGGGGCAGGATTCTTTTTCACATAGATGGTGGTGCATGCCTGGAACACGCCGCCAGAGACAGTGATGGGGGCAGCTTCAATAATGATGTTTAAATGGCTTTTGGATCGGCACATAGATATGCAGAGAATGGAGGTATATGGATTATGCATTTATCTTAGTTTATAGAGAGTCATAGTCATACAACTTGGAAACAGGCCGTTCGGCCCAACTTGACCAACATGTCCCAGCTACACTTAACTTGTTTGTATCTTGTGTTTATCACCACTTATCTTGGCATCATGTTCAGCACAGATATTGCGGGCCGAATGGCCTGTTCTTGTGTTGTACTTTCCCACATGCTACGCTCCCTTCACACCTCTCACTTACATCGAAATGCACGGGATGGGAGAGGGGTGAGAAGGAAGCAATGCAGCCTCATTTGGTCCTTTCCTTTAAAACAAATGCCAAGAATATGTTTCATTTTGATAATTAATGAAATGGTTTGTAATTTATTTATGAAATGTATTTCCTACTCGTGAAAGGCACAGTCAGAAATGTAGAGGTCACGAGCGGATCTTTCTCCCGTTTGGGAGGGTGAGCGGCAGAAGGAGCAGCCGTGTGAACGTTCAGGCCAGAATCTAATGATACAGTGAAGCATAAAGCAGTTGTGACCAATACAACGATGCTGCCTTCAGGTGTGACATGGCGTGGGGGAGCTGCCGAGAACACGGGCGGCAAGGTGGCGTAGCGGTAGAGTTGCTGCCTCACAGCGCCAGAGACCTGGGTTCGATCCCGATTACGGTTGGTTGTTTGTACATAGTTTGTACATAGTTTGTACGTTTTCACCGTGACCTGCGTGGGTTTTCTCCGGGAGCTACGGTTTCCTCCCACACTCCAAAGGCGTACAGGTTTGTAGGTTAATTGGCTTGGTATAATTGTAAATTGTCTCTAGTGTGTCTAGGGTAGAGTTAGCATGTGGGGATCGCTGGTCGGTGCAGACTCAGTGGGTCGAAGGGCTTGGATCTCTACGCTAAATTAAACTAAAAATAGAGGGAACTAAATGGAATACTTTGTAACTTTGTCCATGTCCGATATGTTGTGAGTGTTTGTGACACATCACATATGATAATAATGTATCATTCATTCATTCATTCATTCATTCATACATTCATGCTGGGTGTCTTTTGCATTTTCCAGTTTAGTTTCAGACCTCCACGTCTATGTTTTATCATTAATACAAATGGAGCCTGAAATCGGATTTGCATGTCTCTTGCAGTTGCGCTGGATAGCTGGACAAGCCACAAAGCAGATAGAACTGCAGGTCCTCCACCGATATTCTGGCAACTGGTGGTTAGTCACCTCCTTTAATCCAGACAGAATTACGAGAGTGCACTTGAAATCCTGCCCCAGCCAGAGCCGGCAGATCCATTCCCACAGCCAACTTCCGAGGATGACTTTGCGGGCCAGTATCTCGTACCATTTGACTGCTCTCAGAGGATATGACCACTGTTGGTCCGGCAACACCGGTAATCTAGAAAGGCTCTGGAAGCAAGGGTCAGGCAACATCCGTGGAAGGAACAGACAGATGACAATTTTTATCAAGCTGAAGAAGGAGACCAACATGAAAGAAGACTCAGACTATAATCCTGATCTTCCAACATGTTGGTGGAAAAGTTTCATATAAAATAAAATATTCAGAAATGAACTGATTTTACTTGTATAAATGAATCTGCATTTTCGAAAGGAATTCCTTGACTCATATCAGCTCATCAGATCTGGTGGTGAATGTGTGGAATTCATTGCCACAGACGGTTGTGGAGGCCAAGTCAATGGATATTAATTAGTAAAGGGTGTCGAGGTTATGGGGAGAAGGCAGGAGAATGGGGTTGAGAGGGACAGATAGATCAACCATGATTGAACGGCAGAGTAGACTTGATGAGCCAAATGGCCTAATTCTCCTCCTATAACTTATGAACTTATGAACCTATGATCCAGTTCTGTTTCAATGAAGTAGTTGTTATGCCAGGGTACATGAGCCCTCAGACTTCTAATGCTTTATAAAGCTGTCTCAACTTCTAGCATATTCCATTATATGTTACAAGTTAATAATATGCATTATCTCATATTTGCAGTGCCCAAACACGCATCAGTAAAAATAAAAAAAAGTGCCCTAATTCTGAGGTGTGAAAATATACACAAGAACAACAAAATTCCACAGAACATTGCATAAGCACAAACTTTCTTTCTGCATAGCAGTTTCTTCTAAACAAAAACTATTCGATATAAAATAAAGAATATTGCTATTTTCATAATTTGAGCAGATGTCACTTTTCCTAGAGTAAAGGATTTGCATTTAGACTTTGAATATTTAGACCTACCATTTGTTAGGATAAAAACCACATCAGTGGGAAATGAACACACTTGAACTTTACTCCGAGACCAAGCTTTGGCTGTAAATAATAAGCAATTGCAAGTTGGTGAATTTAGCTTTTGCTTGACATGATTTAAATTGAATTTATTGCTTTAGAGTAAATAGGACTTAGAAAGACATTCTCCTGTTGTCTCAATAAACCCATCATGGAGTTGGGGGAGGGAAGGGGTTTTCATACTGGCTCAAGAAATATTAAATTGTGCTGTATGTTGAAGATTGGATACATTCATAATTTTAATCATTTATATCTAGCGCGTATCAGGATATAATCAAAGTATAGAATGGGAAACGATGAAACATACAATTTATTCCATTTGTAGAAAGATCTTCATAACCTATTCATGTATTTTCCATTCATCTTATGATTTATTTTCCACTTGTAGAATGAATTGTGCAGCATCCCTCAATGCAGTGACACCAGCTATAACAATACTATCTCAATCACACACCTGCAACATGTTTATAATTGAATTTAAATATATTTTGTCCACATACATTTTAAATAGGCATTTATTAAGATGCAGATCAATAATTTCTCACTTGATTTATTTTACAAAAGGAGGAAAATTGGCAAAACTAACATCTCATAGAGTGCCACAGTTGTGAAGACTGATGTGCCGTTAATACAAAGCACTTTAGCATGTCAATGTCACAACATACACAAAACATCAATACAGATGACTTGTAAAACTACTCGCACTTCAACTTAATTCAAAAAGGCACAGTGCATACCTCAGCATCCCAGGATAACATCTAATTGTGAACCGAACAATCCCATTTCAATACAAATTGAAAAGAGTTGGCAGCATCTGCACATATATTGTGGCACAGGTGTTATCTGGGCAGGTCTATATATAACAGCAGGAAAAACCCTTCTCTCAACAGTCAATAGTATTTACAATCAACCAGTTTTACATGTCTTGATAACGTTCAGAGTTTAGATGGCAACGGGACTCCTCACGTTGTTTAAAAGTCATGAACTTAAAGCTGTGAAATGGGTTTAAGTCCACAGATATTTTACATGAATCACTGATAAAGATTTAAACGGGATTTAGAAATTCTGGTCTTTCACCACAATTTTGCATCACATAGAAGCGATGGTTATTGTGGTTCACAGTTCTTGTTTTTCATACCAAGTGTAGCTTTTCTTTTCCGAATTAGCCTATGCAAAGTAAAACTGTGGGGTTTTTTTAATGGAAAGACAATAGACAGAGCAAAGAAGCAAATTACGCATTGTTGGTGTGGAGAAATGAGCCCAGTACCAATTATATTACTTAGTTACACAAGGAAGTGCAGATGCTGGAATCTTAAGCAAAATGCAGAGGGCTGGAGGAACTCAACGGGCCAGGCAGCATCTGTGGAGGGAATGTACAGGTGACGTCTCGAGTCGGGACCATTCACCAAACCTTGCTTGCATTCCAGTGTACCAGTTATTGCCTTTAGTGTTAAAGAAGGAACTGCAGATGCTGGAGAATCGAGGGTTACACAAAAAGCTGGAGAAACTCAGTGGGTGCAGCAGCATCTAAGGAGCCAAGGAGATAGGCGACGTTTCGGGTCGAGACCCTTCTTCCAGAGTTGGAGGGAAGGAGGTATCACAGAGGGGCAGCAGTTAGAGAGGAGGTTGTGAAACTGTCTTCGTAGGGAGGAGGGGAACTTCTTCAAAGTAGGCATACCTTGAGGAGATATCGCAGTGGAGTAGACAAAGTGTTAAAGAAGGAACTGCAGATGCTGGAGAATCGAGGGTTACACAAAAAGCTGGAGCAACTCAGCGGGTGCAGCAGCATCTAAGGAGCGAAGGAGATAGGCGACGTTTCGGGTCGAGACCCTTCTTACTAGTTATTCCCTGGTTTGTGATTATATTCTACACGAATAAGTTAATAAGTTCATGTTATAGGAGCAGAATTAGGCCGTTTGGCCCATCAAGTCTACTCCATCATTCAATCATGGCTGATATACCTTTATCTCTCAACACTATTGTCCTAACTTTTCCCCATAACTCCTGACACCCGTTCTAATCAAGAATCTGTCAATTTCTGCCTTAAAAATATCTATTGACTTGGCCTCCACAGATGTCCGTGGAAAAGAATTCCAAAGATTCACCACCCTCTGACGAACAAAATTCCTTCTCATCTCCTTTCTAAAGGTACGCCCTTTTATTCTGAGGCTATGGCCTCTGGTCCAAGACTCTCCCACTAGTGGAAACATCCTCTCCACATCCACTCTATCCAGGCCTTTCACTGTTCCGTAAGTTTCGATGAGGTCCCCCCTCATCCATCTAAACTCCAACTAGTACAGGCCGAGTGCCAGGCCTGTAGTTTAAATACATTTAAACAACCCTTACATTGTGCTTTCGGTTGTTTAATGAAGCCTTTAACTTCATTAAAAGTGAATTTGTGTCTTCCTGCTGATTTATTAAAGCAATGGTACATTCTTCAGCTGATTTTAACATCCCATGTTTTGTAGCAAGCTTGGTGATTGTGTTGTATTCAACTGATTTGCCAGAGATATATTGATCTTCATAAATGGCAATGGGTTTCTGCATTTGTAAGTCAGCCTCTGGCACATCCCAATATCATCATTCTTAAGTGACGATGACGGGAAACTAAAACTAAAGGGAACCGTTAGAAGGAAAAATCACGAAACAAATGGGAAGAAATTAAACAAATGAATGACTGAAACATAAGATTACAATGGCGGGTTAGATGATGCGGTCCAATTGACTATTCGTTAAATAAACATTATCATGTATCTGTACTCTGTGGATGGCTCAATTGTAATCATGTACTGTCTTTCCGCTGACTGGTTAGCATGCCACAAAATCTTTTCACTGTACCTCGGTACACGTAACAATAAAGTAAACTAAACTAAATTACACCATGTGCACATCGATGGGCTGAACGGCCTCATTCTGCTTCTACAACCTATGAACTTATGAACCATGTAAATGGATGACTTAATCTATCCTACACACCATAAATGTCTTCAAGGTAGCATTTAGCAATATGTCTTAGACCCTGTTAATGTGCTGATTTAGATTGAGTTCACAACCAGAGCGGCACAGTGGTGCAACTGGTAGAGATATTGCCTCACCATACAAGAGCCCTGGGTTTGATTCTAACATTGAACGCTGGCTGTGTGGAGCTTACATGCTTTTCCTGTGACTACGAGGGATTTTATTCTATAACTCTGATTTCCCCCCACGTCCCAAAAACGTGCAGGTTTGTAGGTTTAAGAACGAACTGCTGATGCTGGTAAATTGAAGGTAGACACAAAATGCTGTAGTAACTCAGCGGGTAAGGCAGCATCTATGGAGAGAAGGAATAGGTGACATTTCAGGTCAAGTAAAGAATGTAGGCGGAGGCAGTAAAACTAGTGGGAGAATTGGGAAGGGGAGGGGATGGAGAGAGAAAGCAATGGCTGCCTGAAGTTAGAGAAGTCAACGTTCATACCGTTGGGGTGCAAACTACCCAAACCAAAGTCTGTCTTAACCAAGCTGATCTCCTGGTGGCCTAGCACTTCAACTTCCCCTCCCACTCCCAATCTGACCTTTCTGTCTTGGGCCTCCTCCATTGTCAGAGTGAGGCCCAGTGCAAATTGTGTCTCGACCCGAAAAGTCGCCAATTCCTTCTCTCCATAGATGCTGCCTCACCCGCTGAGTTACTCATGCATTTTGTGTCTACCTTCGGGTTTGTAGGTTAATTGGCCCTCTGTAAAATTGCCCTGAATGTGCTGAGTGGATGAGAAAGTGGGACAGCAGAGAACTAGTGTGAATGGGTGATCAAAGGGCCTGTTTCCATACTGTATCTTTCAAACAATCAAGGGAGCCTAGATTTGTGTGAACTTTCTCCAGGTTGAGGGACACCAATGTTCCTACAACCATTACAACCCTAATTGTACGTTGCAACCTTGTCGGCGCCCTATAGGTGACGACTCTTTGCATACTTTATGCACGCTATGTCCAACAAAGAACTTCACTGTGACATGTCACATGTGATAACAAAGTATCAATCGAGTATAGTTCATGTTATAATGTATAATGAACACCATGGTTTGTGTGGAAATCCAGATATTTGGGTTTCCCGAACAAAATTCGAACATATTTGTTTCCCGAACAAAATTCCTCTCCCACTATCCCACTGACCGCATAATCCACCACAGTTCAAATATGGGCCTAAATGTCTCTAAATTTTACCCCAGTTCAATCCAGTCTGATTGTCACCAGTCTTTCAAACTTATACTGAAAATATGAATATAGTTCAGTAATAAGATAGATCGCTAGCTCAGCAGGAAGGATGTCCAATATGCATTCCTTAACATTGCACGATCCTGTATCTTCATTGCTACAGTTGTGTCCATATTTCCAAATAAACATTAATTGTCATGTGGTAATAACTAACAGCTTTTTTTCTCCAGTTCTTTGATCAGCGATGCGCATCATTTTAGCAAGAAGAACCAGAATGACAATCTGAATCATTTCTGAGAGCCATTCTCTGGGAACATGTTTTATTTTAATAACTCATAACCAGGTACTGATACATGCTTGAGCTTTTTAGTAACCGAGATTCTGTTCAGATCGCTGGCAAACAACAACAAGCCAGGAATGACATTTTTTTAATTTAAATGATGGAGAATTACAGAGAATTGCCTGTATGTACAGCGACTGCAAATTATTTTGAAAGCCCTTATCAGTCCTGGACACGCAATAATAGTCTAGTTTTCTTATCCAATCATCATCTCATCATTGATTTTAAATTATTCACTACCACACAAATTAAGATGCATTTAAATTATTCAACAATCATGCCCAGAAATTAATGCTCAGTAGCAGTGCTGAATGCACTAGATGATAGTGGTAGCGTATTTACCTGTTTCTGAAATTCAGTTCCAAAATTTGGAAGCTAAAAACATTACCATACAGCACATTATGTCCTACCAAGGCCTGATATAAATTCCTGTGCATACAGATTTGTTGACATGCTGTAAAAACGCACAAGTTAGAAGATAGTACATCGAAGAGTACAGCACGAACAGGCCCTTCAGCCCACGATGTCTGTGCTGAACACAATGCCAAGACCGGGTGGGAGATTGTAACCTTCACGTGGTCTGCCCTGTTTCGACAAATGCAATCAACCCGGTGTGTACAATCAAATGAGATCAAATAGAACAAGTTGTCCGACAACTTTAGGCTGTGCACGCCATACGCAAGAAGAAGAAGACTGCCAAGACCAACTCTTATCTACACATATTCTAAATCATAGTAAACACTATGTTACGACGAAATTGATGAATCTACACATAACCTACACACATTCCATTATGTCCCGTATATCCTTATGTCTTTAAAAAAAGTCTCTTAAATGCCACTATTTTATTTGTCTCCCCCGGCAACGCATTCCAGACATTTGTGGAAAATGTACCACCATTTGTGCAAAAAAATAGTATTTCATGTTTCCATCCTGGGGTTAAAGGATCAATGCATCTATCCTATCTATGCATCTCATAATTTGATATACCACTATCAGGTCTCACTGCAACCTCCAGCGTTTCAGAGTAAACAATCCAAGTCTGCCTAACCTCTCCTTGTAGTAACTATCCCTTAATGCAGGCATCATCCTGGCATACTCTGAATATTCTGCTTTCAGTTCAGTGTGCACTATCTAATGCACGAGGAACAATTTACACTTTTATCAAAGCCAATTAACCTACAAACCAGCACGTCTTTGGAGTGTGGGAGGAAACCTGGGCACCCTGAGAAAACCCACGCGGTCACAGGGAGAACGTACAAACTCCGTACAGACAGGACCCGTAATCAGGATCGAACCCGGGTCCCTGGTACTGTAAGGCAACAACTCCAACACTGTGCCACCGTGCCACCCATATAGCTGAAACATAATACCGTGCTATTTTCTAATACATAATACAATTGTATTTTCTAGTACACTCTTTCCTACCTGTCTGAATAGCAGCCTAATGGTTCCTCATGGTTTAGGCTTGTCGCAGTTGTGTGAGCATTCAGAACACCAGGAGGACCTGTCGGCAATGGGCACTTTTAATACTGCCATCTTAACTATCTGGAAGAATATTTATATGACCATCCCAGGGATATTGATTCAGATATTTATGATTATCTGGCTAAATGCTTTTTAAACCAGCACATAAATAAGACTGCAGTATTCCTTTTACAGTCCAGGAGTAACATGATATTATTATGCAGTAACTGCAAGGAACCACCCAGAGAAAACTGCAGCCCATAGGATATATATAGAGATAGTTCATTTTATAAGTACCGCCATTCCTTAGACTCATAGCTTTAAATCATAGTAAACGTTATGTTACGACGAAATGGATGAATGCACAGCCTCCGAGAACGTCAGAAGAATTTTTGCACAGTTGCTGTATCGGTTTTTTCAATACTCTGAATAAAGTTTATTTATAATTTTTTTAAAAAGGAATCATAGCCAATCGTATCGGGATTCAAACAGATAAAAACAACTTCAATATGTTGTATGTGGTGGAAGATTGCAACCTTCACATGGTCCAACCTGTTTCGATGAATGCAATCAACCCGGCATGCGCAATCAAATATGATCAAATAGAACAAGTTGTCCTACAACTTTAGGCTGTGCACGCCATACGCAAGATGAAGAATATGTTGTAATCGTCAAAACTGCTGCATTGTTGTGAGTTTTTAAGGCTAAACTGATGTAAAAATATGATATTTTCTGATCAATGGGATTCCACCTCAGAAGAGTTGAAACTTCCTGCCACTCTATTTAAGAGCATGTGTCAACAAGTTTTGCATTAATATGTCTGAATCTAGTGCATGAGGGAATGCAGCAGAATGCATTAAATACTCAGGGGCACAATTTGCTGACAGTAGCACATGTAACATATGTATTATTTTAAATTACTTATCAAATAAATTCTAAATGGCAGCAACAAATAAACATTGCACTTGTTGCAAATATCACAGAGCAAATTCAATTATTAATGATTTGTGGTTGCAATGAATATTTAACCGCAAAGAATTTCAGTTCTTATCCAGGGACCTCTATTTGGAATTTTGTTGGTTTAAAACAAAAGTATTTGAAACTAAGTAACTTTTTATAGGCAACAACAGCCAGTGATTTTGAGAATTTATCTTTTTATGATTGGGATTCAGGACTATAAATTCTCAAATTCATGCGATAGGAGCAGGATTAGGACATCTGGTCCATCATTCAATCATGGCTGATCTATCTTTCCCTCTTAACTCCATTCTCCTGCCTTCTTCCCATAACCCCATGACACCCGGACTAACTATATATTAGGAGAACGTTTAAATCATCAATAGAAACTAAACTCAAGGGGTCTGTTAAAGCCCAATAAATATTAAATGAATCCATTCTCTTAGCTTGCCAATTGCTTTGGCATATGCAGAATGGATTGTAACTCCATTTGGAACTTGAATTCAGCCATCTTAATGGATTACCAGTATCCCCAACTTGCATCTGTTACTTGTAGGCAGTTTCCCATCAAGTTCAAGGACGTTCACATTTATTGCCACATGAACCGGTTATGGTACAGTGAAATTTGACTTACCATGCAGCCATACAATCAAAAATAACACAATACACAATAGGTAGAATGAAGAAGGGTTTCGGCCTGAAACGTTGCCTATTTCCTTCGCTCCATAGATGCTGCTGCACCCGCTGAGTTTCTCCAGCACTTTTGTCTACCTTCGATTTTCCAGCATCTGCAGTTCCTTCTTAAACACAATACACAATAGAATACAACATGAACATCCACCGCAGTGGAATCAACGTTCTGTCAGTCGTCCTCCTTTGTTCATCTGTGGTCG
Source organism: Raja brachyura (assembly GCA_963514005.1). The sequence continues at coordinate 43,836,544 of OY740796.1, forward strand.
GAGCCATGAACCCTCCACAGTCGCCTCTACGGATGGCCCGATGTACAGGCCCTCTCGTTGGGACGATCAAAACTCCGACATCAGGATGGACGGACGGACACTCCGCGGATTGGAGGTCCCGAATCGGCCACTTCCTATCGGAGACCGAGGCTTCACTCTGTTATAGGCCGCAGGTCAGTGGTCGGAGCTCTTCTCCGGCGATCCCAAGATACGGTACCATATGATACGATGGAACTTTATTTATCCCAAGGAGGGAAATTGACCTGCCAACATTCATAAAACACAAGATACTTGAAACATGAAATGAATGTGATGAGTGGAAAGGATTGTGGATGTGCAAAGACTTGGGAAGAGAGGGGAAGGGGAGTCAATAGACAATAGACAATAGACAATAGGTACAGGAGGAGGCTATACGGCCCTTCGAGCCAGCACCGCCATTCAATGTGATCATGGCTGATCATCCCCAATCAGTGCCCCATTCCTGCCTTCTCCCCATATCCCCTGACTCCGCTATCTTTAAGAGCCCTATCTAGCTCTCTCTTGAAAGCATCCAGAGAACCTGCCTCCACCGACCTCTGAGGCAGAGAATTCCACAGACTCACAACTCTCTGGGTGAAAAAGTGTTTCCTCATCTCCGTTCTAAATGGCCGACCCCTTATTCTTAAACTGTGTGTGGCCCCTGGTTCTGGACTCCCCCAGCGTCGGGAACATGTTTCCTGCCTCTAGCGTGTCCAAACCCTTAATAATCTTATATGTTTCAATGAGATGCCCTCTCATCCTTCTAAACTCCAGAGTGTACAAGCACAGCCGCTCCATTCTCTCAGCATATGACAGTCCCGCCATCCCGGGAATTAACCTGGTGAACCTACGCTGGGCTCCCTCAATAGCAAGAATGTCCTTCCTCAAATTAGGGGACCAAAATTGCACACTATAATCCAGGTGTGGTCTCACCAGGACCCTGTACAACTGCAGAAGGACCTCTTTGCTCCTATACTCAACTCCTCTTGTTATAAAGGCCAACATGCCATTGGCTTTCTTCACTGCCAGCTTTAGCTGCAGGCTTACTTTCATAGACTGATGAACAAGGACCCCCAGATCCCGTTGTACCTCCCTTCCTCCCCCCACGACCTCTCACCTTTGTCTGCACGGCCGCTGGTCGTGGCGTCGCATTTCCTGCACGAGGGCAGAGATAGAGAACCCCTCCCCCACTCGCTGCCGGGGGGTGGGATAGCAGCAGATTAGAGAGGGGCCGAATGGACGGCTTGGCGGCAGCGGCTGGGCTGAGGGGGGCGGATAGCACCGCGGTGATGGGACGAAGGGGAGGAAGGGAGAGAGAGAGAGAGAGAGAGACAGGGGGGGAGAGAGGGGGGTGAGAGAGAGGGGAGAGAGAGAGGGGGGAGACAGAGAGGGGGGAGAACGAGGGAGAGAGAGAGGGGGGAGAGAGAGAGGGGGAGAGAGGGGGGAGAGCGAGAGGGAGGGAGAGAGGGGAAAGAGGGGGAGAGGGAGAGGGGGAGAGAGAGAGAGGGAGGGAGAGAGGGGAGAGAGGGGGAGAGAGAGAGGGGGGAGTCAGTCTACCCCACAACAGAAGGAGGAGGAGTTGTACAGTTTGATAGCCACAGGGAAGAAGGATCTCCTGTGGCATTCTCTACTGCATCTTGGTGGAACCAAGTACAAACTCCACTTAACAGAGTATTCGCAAGAAGTTCAACAGCAACACAGATCCATGGCTTCCCAGCTTACCATTTATTTTCTGGAGTAACTCATCGGGTCAAGCAGCGTCTCTGGAAGACAGGGATAGGTGATATTTTGACTCAAGCCGTCACCTATTCCTGTCCCCCAGAGATGCTGTCTGATCCATTGAGTTACTCCAGCACTTTGTATTCTACGCACAATTCCATCATCTGCTGTTTCTATTGTCTCCAATTTGTTTAGAAGCCTAGAGTCATACAGTGTGGAAACAGATTCTTTGGCCCAACTTCCCCATGCCGATCAACATGCCCCATCTACACTAGTCCCACCTGCCTGCGTTTGGTCCGTATTCCCCTAAACCTATCCTATCCATGTACCTAGCACCAAATACTGGAGTAACTCAGCGGGACAGGCAGAATCTGTGGAGAGAAGGAATAGGCGGCGTTTCGGGTCGAGACCCTTCTTCAGACTGAAGACTATCCATGTACCTGTTCAAATGCCTTTGTGAAAAACATTGTGCTCAACTGCCTCAACTACCCTGCCTCAACTACCTCAACAGCACGTTCCATATATCTACCACACTTTGTCTACAAAATGTTGCCCCTCAAGTTCCTATTTAATCTTCCTCCTGCCCCCTCATCTTAAGCCTATGTTCCTTCTTTCTTGATGCATCTCCCTGGGTTAAAGACTGTGCATTCACCCTATCTATTCTGCTCATTTCTGGTACTACTGAAGCCAACCATGAAATATTTCCACACTAGTAATCAGTATGGTTTGTAATCGAACTTCCACAATAACAAAAGCAAAAGATTGCTGACAAATCTACCAGTTTATAATAATTGCCTGCTATAAATCCCATTGGGAATATTATTTACTTATTCACTTTGTAACTACACTCTTTGGTGGTTTCGGGGTTCTATTTTTACACATTCACTCTCTCTTTCACTTTCTCTCTTTCTTGCTCTTTCTCTCTTTTTCTATTTCATTTTTGTCAAAATTAAAATGGAGGATGTACAATAAATGTATTCTGTCATATGCCGCGGTTTATACTACTGTACACTGCTTCTAGTAAAAATATTAATTTTTTAAAAAAGACAATTCCATGTCCTGTAGATAAGATAGACAACTCCTGCTAAATGCAATGGGCTGACGTGTAGTACGCAGCGAAGCGGAACGTGGGCCTTTTTTTTAATCCATTTCAGTAACCCGACCCGACTCTCAGTGTAATCAATGTTGCGGGGGAACAGTTTGTGTTAATAAATTATAATTCTGAAAAGGTTTTTACCAAAGAACTTTTATTTTTACGAGGACATTTCCGTAACCGGCTTCCGTCTCCGCACTAGTTATCTTTGCTCCGCTATGCGGTCTTCGGTGCGGAGACGGAAGCCGGTTACGGAAATGGGGCTGAAAATTACTCATGAATCTGCCCATGCCCGTACTACGTCTTTTTCATCGAGTGATCTATCTTGCTCGCTATAGGATCTTTGCTGGGAAGTATCACATTCCTGCTTAAGGGACCACATCTTTGTGACCACTGCCACTGAAAATCCACGTACCTTCTGAAGTCGGGTCGCGACCCTGAAATGTCGGCCATTCTTTCTCTACAGAGATGCTGCCTGTCCCGTTGAGTTACTCCAGCATTTTGTGTCTATCTTTGATTTAAACCAGCATCTGCAGTTCTTTGTTTCTATGTTGCAGCACACTACGTTGATAGACAAAGTTCAATGTCCACAAGCGGGTAGATGTGAATCAAGCAGTACCCTAGCTTATGGAAGGAGCATTGAGAAGCCTGACAACTGAGGGGAAGAAGCTGTTTCCAGATCTGGCGGTGTGAGCTTTTACGTTTCAGTACCTTCTACCCGACTAGCGTAGGGTGAAGAAGGGATGGGCAGGGTTGGACAACCTTTCACTATGTTGACTGCTTTTCCGATGAGGTATGAAGTGTAGATGATGTCAATTGTGGGGAGTCTGGTCTGTGCGATGGACTGGGCTCCATCCACAACTCACTGCCATTTCTTGTGGTCTTGGGCAGAGCTGATCCCAAACTAAGCTGTGGTGCATCCTATCAGTATGCTTTCTGTAGAAGTTTGTAAGGGTCGTTGGAGACATGGTGAATTTCCTGAGGAGGTAAAGGCATCGGTGCTTGGTCGGTGCCTTCTTGGCCGTTGCCTCAAGGATGGATGTTGAAGTAAACTCTATCAGGCTCTCGACCCGAAACATCACCCATTCCTTCTCTCCAGAAATACTGCTAGTCCCACTGAGTTACTCCAGATTTTTGTGTCTATCTGCAAGACACTGAATCTACAAAAAAAGATGTGAACGTTATTCTAGTCTTTTTTTTTAATATATATTTTTATTAGAGTAGATAAGCAGTGAATTAGCAAACACATATTATGATAGGAATATTTCGTGTACAACAATCATACATTATTAATATTATCAAATGAATCATTTTGTCTCTAATAATTAAAAAAAAATAAAAAGAGAGAAAAACAGAGAGAAAAATAAAATCAAAATCAAAAAGAAATCATAAAGAATGGACTAATTTACCATTTATACATCATTGGAGATAAGATCAAGGAATATAGAATATAACTTTTCATCTAATCCTGAGTCCACGTTTCAGTTAGGGTTCCCTGCCAAACCGATCTACCCTTTTAAGTAATCAATGAAAGAAGACCATATTCTAACGAAAACTTCTTGTTTGTCCATTAGGGCAAATCTAATTCTTTCCAGGTGTAGGGTCTCCGACATTTCCGTAATCCACATTTTAATTGTGGGGGATATAGGGCCCTTCCAAAATGTTAATATTAATTTCCTCCCAATTATTATACTGTAATCTAGGACATTTCTTTGACTTGTTTTAAGTGTTAAACTTTGTTCTGATATTCCAAGTATGATTAATTTTGAGTCCGGATCCAATTTAGTCTTAATAACTTCAGAAGTTATTTTAAAAATCTAAATCCAGAAATTCTTAATTTTTATACAATTTGCAAAAGTATGTGTTAAATTAGCCTCTGGATGCTGACATTTATCGCAGATAGAGGAGACTTGTGGGAAGATTCTATTCAATTTTCTAGTCTTACAGTCAGACACACCAACTGATACTTATGCCATGTCATTAAATGCCAAAAGCACATGTCATTAACAAACTGAATAAACATGGAACCATGACTGCAATATTCAAGCCTCTAACTTCCTGGCCAAGTCGATACATGAAATGCCAGTCTTTTTTCCCCGTAAAGACAACTTCTTATTATAACCATTAAGACTGAGAAAGATGAGAAAGTAAAGAAAGTAAAACCTTCAGTGACCTCAATACAAGCAAAGTGCTTCAAGTCAATTAAATACTTTTAAGGAGTAGTCCTGAGATGCAGGGGAAATGTGCTATTCATTTTGCACGCATCAATCTTTCCCAAACAGCAATGCGTGTAAAACAAGATTATCTGTTTTAGTATTCTTGGCTGAGGGACAAATGCGGGCCTGAGAACAGTAAACCCCCCCCACTCTTCCTCAAATAAATGCATGGGATATAAGCCTAACTGAAAAGATAGTACGTCAGTCTGAAGAAGGGACTCGACCTGAGGCATCACCCATTCCTTCTCTCCAGAGATACTGCATGTCCCGCTGAGTTACTCCAGCATTTTGTGTCTATCTCCGGTGTAGACCAGCATCTGCGGTTCCTTCCTACACTATTGCCTTTGATGGTTCAGCATTTTTAGCAGTTTTGTTTAGTTTAGAGATACAGCGCGGAAACAGGCCGACTGCACCGCACATTATAACCATATAACCATATAACCATATAACAATTACAGCACGGAAACAGGCCTTCTCGGCCCTTCCAGTCTGTGCCGACCATTCATTTTCCCCTAGTCCCATCTAGTCCCCGCACATTTTCACTACCCTACACAAACTGGGGACAATTTAAATTTTACCAAGCCAATTAACCTATAAACCTGTACGTCTTATATGATATGGGGAGAAGGCAGGCACGGGTTATTGATTGGGGATGATCAGCCATGATCGCGATGAATGGCGGTGCTGGCTCGAAGGGCCGAATGGCCTCCTCCTGCACCTATTTCCTATGTTTCTATGTTTCTCGGAACTCGGGCAAAAACCCACGCGGTCACAGGGTGAGGGTACAAACTCCGAAGACAGCACCTGCAGTCGGGATCGAGCCCGGGTCTCTGGCACTGTAATCTCCGTAAGGCAGCGACTCTATCGCTGCCACTGTGCCGCCTGGTGTATTGAATTGTCAGTACTTAGAGACAGAAGGAAATGCAGATACTGTGATCTTCAGCAAAATGCAAAGTACTGGAGGAACTCAGCAGGTCAGGCATCATTTGTGGAGGGAATGGACACATGACGTTTTGAGTCAGGGACCTTCTTCAGAACGATAGACTTCACATATTCTGAAGAAGGATCCCAACTTGAAATGTCGCCTGTCCATTCTCTCCACAAACGTTGCCTGACCACGAGAGTTGTTGCCTTACAGCGAATGCAGCACCGGAGACCCAGGTTCGATCCCGACTGCAGCTGCTGTCTACAGAGTTTGCACGTCCTCCCCGTGACCTGCGTGGGTTTTCTCTGAGATCTTTGGTTTCCTCCCACACTCCAAAGACAAACAGGTTTGTAGGTTAATTGGCTTGGTAAATGTAAAAATTGTCCCTAGTGGGAGTATGATAGTGTTAATGTGCGGAATCGATGGTCAGCGCGGACCCGGTGGGCTGAAGGGCCTGTTTCTGCACTGGATATCTAAATTAAACTAAATATGGTGATGAAGAAGGTGTTAGGAATACTTACCTTCATCGGTAAGGGTACTGAGTACAGGAACCAGTAAGATTAAACGAGAACTTACCAGTTTGTAGTTTGACCTTGATTTTATGAGGAGTTACGTTGGTGATTACGTGAAGAACCCCACCAGTTCGCATGCGCGTCAATCTTCAAATACAGCGGTATGAAATCACAGATAACCAAAAATCGAAGTAAACATAGTAAGATTAGCAACGTGCGAACTACCAGATGATCTTTATGAGAGAGGGTTGGGCGTGGAGGGCACGTAATCACCAACATAACTCCTCATGAAATCAAGATCAAACTTCAAACTGGTAAGTTCTCGTTTAATCTTACTATTTTATTTCGGAGTCACGTGAGTGATTCCGTGAAGGATTCAAAGCCCTGTGATTTCATGCCACAGATCCAAATCTCACTGCATCGATTGACTCAGGATGAGTGAATAATCAAAAAATGCATTAAACATGACATTGATTCAATGTATTAATGGTTTACGTTAATAAAGAAATCAATAGCAACCCCTGTATCTCAGGGGAGGCTAAAGTGGACGCAAAACAGAATGGGCAAAAACCCCGGGTCAGTAACCAGCCTATGGTAAAAAAAATGTTAAAAATCAATTCAGTTGACCATCCTGCGGTCACGAGGATATGGTCGATGGGAATGTTCATTGCCCTGGCCACTGACGTTGATGCTGCCCTGGTGGAATGAAATATACAATCGTCAGTGTTAATACCTGCATAAACCAGAACCTGCTGCAGCCACCTTGAAATTGTCTGAACCGACCTTCCTTTATGTGGTTGTTTGTCACTTAATAAACAATGCTGATTCCACACTTCTTAGGATTCTGGTGGCCTTGATATAATATAGCAAGCCTGCCCTCCCACATAGACGTAAGTCCGTGGGGTATCCGAAAAATGATCTTAAATCCTGCCACCCCAGGTCTGCTCTGCTTGTTTAGATCAGAAATGTAAAATGTAATGGCACCTGCAGCCAATTCCATCCTATCTAGCCACAGCGTTTGCAATGTTTGCCCTCGTTGTGCTGATATTAGTGTCATGACTAAGGATGTAACTGGAACCCCCTGGTGAAGTAATGTTAATACATTTTCAATATCCAAACTGCATATTCTTGTAGCGGGAACCTTGTGTCAAGATCTCTTTTACATCTCGATATCCGGGGTTGAACCCGACAGAGTGAATAACTGAATTATTTTCAAAGACCATTTAAGAATGAACTGGAAGACGTCAGTAATCTATACCGTATTAAATGTAATATTAACATTTAAACAAAACCGCTTCCGATCCCCTCAATAGGAATGTACTGCTTTTTTGGGTGCTATCCCTGCACTCTGCAGTGAGCACATTCATGGCTTGATGTGACAACCTGAGCCATAAGTCAATCCATTCAGAATGTGTAAGTCAATAATTGTTTTATTATGCAAAGGCCGGTTTCCTGAACCACAGTTTGAACCAGCAAAGTTTTTGTTTTTTAGAATAACCGGATACCATTGTATTATTATGCCTGACGAAAGCAGGCAACATGGCTGCTTAGCCAGTCCGACAGTAGGAAACCTAAAGCGAGCTCTTGCTGACTGTTTTAAAACCCAACTAATGAGGCAAAATGGAGGAAGACATGAAAGAACATTCCTCCGTTTTGTAGCGAGAATCTATTTCTCCGCACTGTTGTGCCACATATTTTTGCAATCAGTGAATAAACATGAAACCAACATGTCGATATTCAATGTGGCATTAAACCATACTTTCATAATACTTTGAGATCCAATACCTATTCTGTGTTGTCATCGATCTGAACTGGATGATACACCAGAGGCAAAGGAGATTAGGTCAATTATTACAGGATACTTTTACTTGATTGCCATGTGACTAACATATGCCACCACTGTAGTGTAGCAACTTGAAGTTGAGTATGTAGTTTATGTATATTTGCTCAATAGCCCCTTACCCATGGGGTGCATCTAGTGTATATATTTAGTTGATATCAACAACTGAAGAATTGGTAACTCATGCAAATCTCCACTACCTCCAACTAGAGATGCGCATGCGAACTGGCGGGGTTCTTCACGGAATCACTCACGTGACTCCGAAATAAAATTGGCACGTCATTGCTATAGCTGCACAAGACGTTGGTGAGACCATATTTAATGTATTATGTGCAATCCTGATTGTGTTGCTATAAGAAGGATATCCTTTGGGGAAAGGATAAAGAAAAGACCAACCAGGATGCTACCAAGCCCGAAGGCCTGGACTTATAAGGAGAGACTAGACAGGCTGCAATTTTTTTTCGCTGTAGTGTCAGAGGCTGTGATGCGACCTTATACTGTAGAGTTAAACAACATCCTGAGAGACATAAAAAAGATGAATGGTCACAATCTTTTTCCCAGGGCTGAGAAGAGCAGAACTAGAGGGTATAAAAGGAAGGGTAAGTAAAGGGGGAAAGTAAAGATTTAAGAGACCTGAGGGGCAGGTTCTTCATGCACAGGTTGGTGGGTATATGGGACGAGCAGACTGAGGAAGATGTAGAGGTGCGAACAAAGGTGACATACAAAAGACATTTAGATAGGTAAGGGCCTGCCCCGCTGCGGCGACCTAATCCGCGAGTTCAGACGGGTTTGCCCTCGACTTATACTCGAGGCATGGTTGACACGACGTCCTAGGAGGTCTTTGTAACTCTCCTTCATGCTAGAGAGTAGTCCCCGCGTACGCGAGGCCTCAGCTAGGTCGCGGCGTATTTTTCAACATGCTGATAAATGCCCGCAAGTAAAAAAAGATCGCCATGGGAAAAATATACTTTATTTACTCGTAGGTTTAGTTGAAGTAGGTCGTAGTAGGTTCTCATGTTTTTCGTAGGTAATCGAGGGTAGTCGAAGGTAGTCGTAGATAGTCTTCAACATAGTCGAAGGAAGGTAGAAGGGAGATCGAAGGAGATCGAAGGTGGTCGTCTTCACTCTCCACTATTCGGTGTCCAATTTTCCCAAATCTAGTCGTCTTCTTCTTCTTCTTTCGTGTGGCGTGCACAGCCTAATGTTGTTGGACAACTTGTTCTATTTGATCTTCCGTTTGTGCACGTCGAGTTGATTGCATTAGTTGAAACAGGGCGGACCACGTGAAGGTTGCAATCTTCCACCCCGAAGCTAGTCGAAGCTCCTACATAGTCGAAGGAGGTCTTCAACATGACGTTTTTTCAAACTCTCCTAAACTCTTCTAAACTTGCCAATTAGGTCGCCGCAGTGGGACAGCCCCTTTAGTGTGTAGAAATGGTACTGCAGACGCTGGTTCATACCGAAGATCGACACAAAGTGCTGGAGTAACTCAACAGGTCAGCCAGCATCTCCGAAGAAAATGGACGGGGGATGTTTCAGGTCGGGACCCTTCTTCCCCCTGAATGTAAGGGGGAGAGAACTGGAGGTAGAATAAGGCCAGAACAAAACAGGGCATGCAGCAGATGACCAAGGAAGGGTGGAGCCCACAATGGCCCCTTGTTGGCTGGGGAAGAGGTGATAACGAAGGGATCCAAGGATGCAAACAGTGGAACTTGTAGGACAACTGGTGTGGGGCAGGTGGGGCAGGGGGGCAGGGGGGCAGGGGGGCAGGAGGAGAGAGGGAAGGCAGTGGTTATATTTACCCCTGACTCTCAGTTTGACAAAGTCACCCATTCCTTTACCCCGGTGATGCTGCTTGTCTCCGTTAGATACTCCAGCATTTAGTGTCCATCTTCAGTGTAAAGCAGCATCTGCAGTTCCTTCCTACACAGGAAGGTGTATAATCCCTGAACGCTCTCCAAAGAAGTGAGGACATCAATGTGTTGTTATTATACCGCAGCATTTTTAAACTTGTCCCATTATTGATATGTCATTGTTTTGCTTGACAGCAAGAATAATTCTGCATCTTATGCAATTTGCAAATTACAAATTGCATCTTTTATTTCAATCCCTGAACAAACATATTCATACAACTGTGCCTAATGAGGAATTACCTGAAAATTCACAGGAATGACAGTGACGGAGTCTCGAGCTGCCAAATCCTGTTCATTAAGGTGGCATAAATACATTCTAAGCATTAATAAAAATTCCAACTTTCTGATAAATTAGCATTTCAAGAAGCATGTGACACCTTGGTTAACATATTCAACCTCAATTATATTTCCCTTCAGCACTGTGTTATCTTCAACCTTTGCTGGCAATCAGAGGTGGTGTTTTCAGCAGTCAATTTCCTAGATAATGTGCCTTATCAACACTGTATGTAAACTTGCCAATGGAAATCAGACTGCAATGAACCACGGCGTAGCTAATTGCATCCAGTTTTATGCATATTTACAGACTGTCACTTCAGAGAAATCACCAGCCCATAGAGGCACCCAGTTAGCAGAAGAATTGCTTTTGCTAATGAAAATAGGCAAACAAGCCACTGATAAATACAAATGAACAAAGCCCCTGAATGTAGCTTTGTTCGTGGATTTAATTTAGCCCCGTTCATTTCCACAGGCATAAACTTCAATTTATGCTCTCGCATCAGTCGGGATCTATGAGCACCCGGCGTGCTTCTGTAACAATAATCCTCATCTTCTTCCCCGAGATGGCTGCTTGCACAGAAACCTGTCCTTTACGAATGTTTTCACGATGAGATGGATGTAGTAGATGGGATGATGAAAATTTAATTTTGTTTTTATGTACGGCGCGCAGATTATTTTAAATATGTCTCTGCAAACAGCAAGAAGCTTTTAATACGGTTTGCATAATTCAACAGTGCATCAACGTTACAAGCTACATCCTGCAACAAAATGCTTAAACTCTCCGAGTTAAATTTAACATGAGGAAACCTGCGAGATATTCATTTTATTTAAATCAGAAAAGATTATGCATGCTTAGCTTCAAGGTTTAAACACTTAAGCTTTTTGTATCTGATACAATACACAATTGAACGCTGATAAATGCATAACTAGTTTTCAAAGAAATGTTATGCTTAGATCAGGATCACACTTGGATCAAGATTTATAGAAACCGCATCCAAAAAACGAAAAATCTGCAATAATTTTCATCAATGCACGTTTGCATTAATTCATCCACTAAACTAAAAATCAGAACAATATTAATCCCCTTCACCATGAAAGACACCGATGGAATTGGTTGCAAAAATTATTTAAACCTGCCATAATGACACTCACTATGCAAGATGTAACCCAGTGACACTAAACATTCAAATACATATGTCCATTGCACCATTTCAATGGTGTACATTCTACTCACTATTAGGTGCGAGTTCGTTACTCTACAAATGTACCAAATTTTCACAAAGAAAAAGTATATGCCAAAAATACATAACGCAAAATACCTTCTGTTAATATCATGTGGCCCGCAAATGATGTTAAAGTGCAGCTCAAATATTTTGTACCTGCTCTGCATTAATAGAATAACTCTTGCACTGCAGAATCTAATTATTGAATTATAGCTTCTAACTCACTTCAAACATACTTTTAAGGAGCTTTTTTAAAGTTTCATTTTCCATTAGCATTCCCAGTGATCACTTCCAAATCAGACACCATCACTGAACCTGAAGCTTCATACACAAGAGCATAGTTCCTGATACCAACCATGGTATCACTGGTGAGGTGTTGGGACATGGTTCGAAAAGGGCCAAATCATCTGTAAATTGGACACAATGTAAGTATTCGACTGGAACTTTACCATCCATTAAGTGCTGGTTGTAATATCTATCATGCTTGCTTATCTGTCCATTCTAACATCAGCAATCACTACACATCTGGCCTTGAAATTCTGTGATATAAAATGTAATATAATCGTTACTGCAGCCACCTGATATATACTGCGCATTATTGACCTACCTATTATATAAAGGCTAGGATTTCTTTAAAAATACAGGAGGTTATATAGATACTTAGTTGACCTGTTTATTATGTGGAGTTCAGGGTTTCTTTAAAAGTATAGTAGTTTCTGCATAGGAATTTCATTGACCTCTTTATTATTTGAAGGTTGGTATTTCTTTAAAAGAATTGTGGTTTATATAGGAACCTCATTGGCCTCTTTATTACATGAAGGGTAATATTTCTTTAGATTTCTATAGGAATTTCATCCATTCATGTTGTAGCTCTCCACCCTGTTAATTTCCATTAGTGTGATTTCTGAAGCAATTCACATGCTGATGCGTAAGAATATTAACAGCTGAAATGTCATCATTGCGGTTAAACTGAACTAATATTCTGACGATCATTTAATTTACAAAGAATGTTATAATGGCTGAACAATTAGAGATTTAATATGTGATCATCTTTGTGTGGTAATAATATTTAGCATATTCACGGTCCAAAATATAGACTATGGGTCAATTGCCACTCACATGATGCATTCTGTGTTCCGCAAAGATTAGGAGTTTCTTTAACAAATACATTTTCAACACTTGGATTCTTTCTTGATTATACTATTTACTCAAAATAAACGTGTGCAAAGTTGATTTTCTACAGTTTTTTATTTAATAAAATTAAAATTGCTCATGAACAGTCTTTAAAAGCAACATTTCCATGAGACCATCACTGCCACAGGTTCAACATCCCCACCATTTTAATGTACATTAGTGCTGCATTTTAAGAACATTAAAATGTTGTTTCTTTATTTTGCATTATTGGGCACTGAGTTTGAACACTCAACTACAGTACTTCATTTTATTTTTCATTTTAAATAATCAATTTCATCGCTTTCTGTATTCAATCGCAGATTTACAATTTTTGTAAGCCGCTCCTTCCAAGATTGAAGATGAAGGACATTAAATAAGTAATCTGCCTTCGATTCATTAATTAGTATAAATGGGGTAAGGTTTAAAAAAAATCCAATTTGGAATAAGGAAGTCATGCAATGGAGAAGGAAAACGAATAGGAGCGAAAAAGATGAACTTAAACGTCTGATTTTTATTTTGAATTAAAAGTGACTTTGAGTCATTGCATGCTGAATGGTAATCTGCTGCAAACCCTACATTACAATCAGGGCTATATTAAAACAAAACAGTTGGCTATTAAACCCCAAGGATGCTTTTAGTTTGTAATAAGTAATGTATAGATGCAAATCTCTAGCATGATATGTCGCATGGCAAATGTGTAAAATCATTGTCAGTTCATAAGAATGGTAAAGCCGACAACATCTTAAGGTTTAGTAAAGCAAATGACAGAAAATGACAGGGTAACCTCGGTGACGCAGCAGTAGAGTTGCTGCCTTACAGCGCTTGCAGCGCCGGAGTCCCCGGTTCGATTCCAACTATGGGTGCTGTCTGCACGGAGTTTGTACGTTCTGCCCGTGACCTGCGGGGGTTTTCCCCGAGATCTTTGGTTTGCTCCCACACTTCAAAGATGTACACGTATGTAGGTTGATTGGCTTGGTAAATGTAAAAATTATCCTGTGTGTGTGTGTGTGTGTGTAATAGCGTTAATATGATGGGATCGTTGGTCGGCGCGGACCCGATGGGCTGTAGGGCCTGTTTTCCACGCTGTATCAAAAGCGAAACTAAAACTACAATAATACAATAATGATAAGTCTGAAGAAGGGTCATGACCTTAAACACCCATTCCTTCTATCCAGAGATGCTACCTGTCCCACTGAGTTGCTCCAGCATTTTGTGGCTATCTTTGGTGTAAACCAGTATCTGCAGTTCCTTCCTCCACAATAATACACACCTATCTGTTAGTCCCCCAAGTACATGATGCAAGTTCCAGCTCCTATAATCAGCTTATGTTTTGTTTTAGTTTTTTAGTTTAGTTTAGAGATACAGCTCGGAAACAGGCCCTTCTCTCCCAAGTCAGCGCCGACCAGCAATCCCCGTACGTTTGGCCTATATAAAGAGATCTGTCTCAATGACTACCACCCAGTAGACATAGCATTGATCATAATGAAGTGCTTTGGAAGGCTGGTAGGAGCGTGCATTTCCATAGTTATCCTGATTAATCTAGATGTCCTGCAGTTCACATACTGTGAATATGACAACTGAAGTCTTCTTACTACATTCAGCTTTTGGATCACCTTGACAATAAGAACACCTATGTCAGGGTGCTATTCACTGACTAGTCCAGCCTTCAACAAACAGCATGTAACCATATAAGGTAATCTTTGTACATATGGACCTTAGCCTTGTAAACTCCATCTGCAAATGGTCTTTCTGGATGTCCTGACCAGCAGATCTCAATTGCTTAGAATTGGTCGTGACATTTCCTCTACCTGGACCTTAACATTAGTGCTCCACAGTGTTCTGTCCTCAGTCCCCTTCTCTATTCCCTGCACACTAATGACTATGTGGCCAGGTGTAGTGAATGTCAACACAGGCTTTAGGTTCACTGCCCAGTCCATCATCGTGTCTGACCTCCCCACCATCGAAAGAGATTTATCGGAGCAGCTTTTTCCTGCTGGCGCTGACGATGGCTGCCACAGTGTACTGCTCCTTGCTGTTTTTTTTCTGTGTTTGTTCATCTTGTGAAAATCCCACAAGGATCACTTTCATAAGAGAGGTACTCATTAACATCAGACATATGGTATTCTTAATGTTTTAATGTTTTATCTTTTATTCTTAATGTCATGTTGTTATTTGGGAGTGGAGCACCAAGGTAAATTCCTTGAATGTGTGTGTGTGTGTGTGTGTGAGCGTGTGCATGTGTGCATATATATGTATAGGGATATGCATATATATAAGAACAATACTAAACTTTTATTTCTGACTCACGGTCCAGACAAGGGACAACATTGCATAAAAATACATTGCATATAAAAACACCATAAAATACATATAAAATCTTAATATATCACTTATAAAAGCATCATAAATTATATATTTAAAAAAACATGATTTAAAATCTAGAATAAACTAGAAAGATCAATGTCCTACAACGAGACAGTAATACCAGTGTCTCCACAACTGGGATTCGTAGCGTGCAGTAATAAACCTTATGTTTTGACAAAGCCACGATAATTACATTTTTTAGTCATTTATCCTGCAAATTATACATATGATTTCTTAGGATAGCTTCTAAAGTACTGGCTCCTGCATGTTACTAGCACAACATCATTTAGGTTTCCTTAGCGGTGTTCTCATGGCATCATTATAGGTCACCTTTAGTTACTGCAAACTTGTCTTTCCGTAGTTCGACCACAGGTGTGCAGTATAGAGTGGTGTGGAATGTGCTCTAAACAGCGACATCTTCACCACATCTGTACATGCACCAAACGTACGCAAGATAATATTTGCCTGTACATACAGCACACGTCGTTGCCTATAAATATCCTCATCATCTGTCATTGTTCTGTAATAAAATGCCCAAGATATTTTACCTTATTACAGACACTAAAATTATTGTCAGACAATTTAAAATCAGTAAATTTTAGACATTTATCGTCTTTGGTTGTACAGATCATAACAGCACTCTTACAAACATTAATAGCATGGTTCCCACCATACACAGAACATATAGTAAGGAGCTGCCGGAGATGTGTACTTGTGAGATGTGTACTTGTGTATGTGCACTTGTGAGCATGTGTATATATACACACTGAACTTTCTTTTCTCTCTCGTTTATCATCCGTATTGTTTACAGTGTACTGTGTTTACATATTCTGTTGTGCTGCAGCAAGTAAGAATTTCATTGTTCTATCTGGGACACATGACAACAAAAACACTCTTGGCTCTTGACTCTTGATGCCAGTGTTGTGTGCTGAATTAACATTGATGATGAGAAGTACAGAAAAGAGATCAGGAATTTTGCGTCACGTTGTCAGGATGATAACCTCGCCCTTAACATCAGCGATTTGAAAAACTTTGTTGATCTAAGGAAATGAGGTAAACACAACCTTGTTGGAGCTGTTGTAGAGGTGGTCAACAGTTTCCGGTTCCGCAGCATCCATATCAATAGCAATCAGACACAAAACGCTGGAGTAACTCAGCAGGCCAGGCAGCATCTCTGGAAAGAAGGAATGGGTCACCTTTCGAGACCTATCTTCTTCCTACTCAACAACAATCTAGCCTGTTCCCTTCACACTGATGCGGTGATCGAGAACGCACATCAGCCTGTTTAATTCCTTGGATGTCTGAGTAGATTGGCCGTGATCAGAAGGATTATCTCGAACTTCAGCAGATGCACTACAGAAAGGATTCTGACCTGATGCATGTCAGCCTGGTATGGCATCTGTTCTGTTCTTAACCACCTGAATCTACAGAGAGTGTGGGACACCGCTCCTTCATCACATGCTCATCAGTTCCAATGATCCAGTCCATCTTCATGGTGTGTTGCTTCAGGAAGACTGCAGGTGTCATCATACCTTGGCCATTCCCATTTCTCTCTTCTACCTTCTGGGAGAAGATACAGGCACTTGAAAAACCAGAAGTACGGACTTAAGAACGGCTTTTTTTCACTACTGCGATCAGAATTCTGAACCTATCACCTCTTTCGCAACCCTTTCCCTGAGGTACTTATTCCCACTATTGTACGTTAATGTCCTTTTGCACGGCTTTGATGATTTTGTTTTAGTTTTACAGATGCAGCAGTGAAGCAGGCCCTTCAGCCCACTGAGTCCATGCTGACCAGCGATCGCCCACGCACTCATTCTATCCTACAGCCAAGCAACATTTGACAAGCCAATTACCCTACAAACCTGCACGTCTTTGGAATGTGGGAGGAAACCAGAGCACCCAGAGAGAACCCACGTGGTCACAGGGGGAAGGAACAAACTCCGTACAGACGGCACCCATAGTCATGATCATATCCAGGTATCTGGCGCTGTAAGTCGGCAACTCTATCGCTGCGCCAACGTGCTGCATTTTCCCCGGAGAGGGAGCATGCGGTGTCCACGGGGACTTAGGTGGCCTTCCGTGAACACTGGTCGCCACGGGAGGTCGAGTGTAATACTGATGAGGATGACGTTATTTTAAAATTGATGACTGTTGTTTTGTGAACTGCCACGAAGGCAGTTTTGATCGTGTTACATTTTCTGTATGTTTGTTTTTGTTTTCTGAATAAAAGTATTTGTATTACAAAAAAAGACTGCTGAATTTGTTTCACAGCAATTTTGCACTATTCTGCTGTTTTGCAATCACAGTTGTATTTATTGTTGTATTTGTTGTGTTTGGCACTGTATTCTTAGGCCCTCTTCGGTCATGGCAGACCATGGGTGTCTCCAGGGTTCTATTCCCTACATGGAGGACGCCTGTGCGTGACTTTATTTAATGTGCAGAGACTGGTGCACGGTGCTTGACAGATCTGGGTCAGGATCCAATGGCATGGAGTCCAAGATGAGTCTGCTGCAGCCTTCATCTGCCTTCTCAGCCGTTGTGACGCTCCACTAAGGTCAGCCATCGTCCTCTGCCTGTTCCACCGTTGAGGTCTTGGTTGGATTGCTCTTTGTCGGAGACCTCCCCCTCGACCTTACCACCATGAGTGGCCCCTACCAGGAGCATAGCTCCAGACGACATCACTCTCAGGATCTCAGGTCCACACAAGCTTCTCCACCACGACAAGGTGACAATCCATGGAGAAGGACTGTAAACTCTCTGAAATTAATGTGAATAAGGAATCTTATTGCATCTTAGTATCTATGATAATAAACTAATCTGAATCTTTGGTTCCATCAGCATCACACAACAACTTACTTATATCACAGACATACCCCAACACTATTAAAATAATCCTGCTCATCTACATGGAGGCTGGAGATTTTTTTGTAAGGTTGATGGTTATTTGAAATAAAAAGAGTTATTTTTACTCTTCAAAGTTAGAAAATCAGGGCATATTCTGTTTATGGTGGAAATAGTTTCAGAAAATAACTAATAAATGTACCTGGAGCAAGACAAATTAATCTATTGAACCATCAAATGATAGCTTTAAATGTGCTCTTTTGTTGCAGTAGTACTCTGAAGTCAATTAACTGAGTTTTAGATTACAATATATTATTGGGATTGTCATAGTCATAGTCTCACACAGCACGGAAACTGGCCCTTTGGCCCAACTTGCCCATGCTGACCCAGATGCCCCATCTACACTGTGCTAGTCCCACTTGCCTGCAATTGCCTCATATCTCTCTAAACCTTTCCTATCCATATACCTGTCCGAGGAATTCCTTTTAAATGATATTATAATACCTGACCCGACGACCTCCTCTGGCTGCTCATTCCAGAGACGTACCATCTTGCAGCCATTGATTTTTCACAATGTGGTGCCATTTCCAACCACCAGTAAACTAGTAGCAAGTTATTTACACCACAGACACACCCAGAATAAAATACATGATTTGTTGCTGAAAACTATAATGGCAGCAATTGTATAGAAGGTTTAACCTACTGACCAGGATATGGATTTCTAGCCAATCAGGGGTTTTGATGAGTAGGAAGGAACTGCAGATGCTGGTTTACACTGAAGACAGACACAAAATGCTGGAGCAGCTCAGCGGGTCAGGCAGCATCTCTGGAGAAAAGGAATAGGTGATGGAGCGGGTCGAGACTCTTCTTCAGACCAAGATTCAGGGGAGAGGGAAACTGGAGGTATGAAAAGATTCAGAACAAATCAAAGCCGTCAATGATGACCAAGGAAAGGTGGAGCCCACAATGGTCCATTGTTGGCTGTGGAAGAGGTGGAAGGAGGAATATGGATGCAAACAGTGGAACTGTCAGGAAGGCTAGGGTGCGGGAGGGACACAGAGAGAGGGAATGCGGGGGTTATTTAAAATTAGAGAAATCAATATTCATACCACTCGGGTGTGAGCTGCCCACGCTCCAATGTGCCCGTGGCCGCACTCTGAGGAGGCCCAGGACAGGAAG
Organism: Raja brachyura; assembly: GCA_963514005.1. Next base: position 43,855,839 of record OY740796.1, read on the forward strand.
GTCAGTGTGGGAATGGGATGGGAAGTTAAAATGTTCAGCAACCAGGAGATCACATAGGCCAAGGCGGACCGAGCCGAGGTGTTCAGCGAAACGATCGCCCAGTGTGCGCTTGGCCTCGCCGATATATAGGAGGCCACACCTGGAACATCGGATACAGTAGATGAGGTTGGAGGAGGCGCACGTGAACCGTTCAGAGGGATATGGGCCAAATGCAGGCAAATGGGACTTGCTGAGAGAGCAAGTGGAACTGGCAGGAGAGTGGAAACTGTGGAATTGGAAGGACGACTAGGGTGGGGGTGAGGCAGAGAGAGGGGGAAGTACAGAGAGAGAGATTCTTGATTACTACGTGTGTCTGGGGTTATGGGGAGAAGGCAGGGGAATGGGGTTAGGAGGGAGAGATGGATCAGCCATGATTGAATGGCGGAGTAGGCTTGATGGGCCGCATGGCCTAGTTCTACTCCTATCACATAACTTAAGACTAATGGCATATAGAGCACAGCCATCCGGTCGAATTGTGCGCCAATAATGCTCCGTTTTATTTTCATTGTTTTGTACTCGTCGCTTTGCTGAACTTATTACGACGACAGGAAAACCTGTCGTTCTCACTGTGAACGTGCAGAGTTAATGATTACGGGGTTGAACTGTGCACGATAAGGTAAGATTGAACAGAACTCTTTAGACTCCATATTTGGTCTCACGGGACTGTGGAGCTAGTTTGCAAAATGAACTCTTGCAGCTTGAGGGTGAGTTAAATTAGTGTTAGTAGAGCAGAGGGAGTGAAGAAATTATAGCATTGAGGACCAACAGATACCAGACTGAATTATTTAAAAATTCACAGGACAATCAGGACCAACATAACATCTACTCATTAGAAGTTTGTAATTTAAAGTACCCTCCCTCCCATTTAATGAATCTCATTAAATATAAATTAAAGTGAGAAAAATTAATGTATCTTCTTTCCTCTGTTGGATTTTGCTGCAAATTAAATGCTGGGAGAAAGCACATCCTGTGTTGTAATCTTTCAGTCTATTTATGTGATATTCTGACTGATTTGCCCGCTATGAAATTCTTGATCAGCGGCTAATTGAAGAGTATAAAAAAAACACACAGGAATAAACATGAGGAAGGTTGCAAAGAATCGGGATTTAGCAATAAAGACAATTTACAAGAGACTTTCAAATTTGACCAGTGCACTGGCAATGGCAAATTGCAAATTCATTCAAGTAAAATGGAGGAATGTGTCGCTGCTTTTGTGTTGTCTATTTTAACTCAAATTTTCCGCGCTTGGTTCGGCAACTAAGTTAATCAGGTGTCAACGCTCCTGTTGGGCTTCATGTGTTTATAACAGAAGCTTATTTTGTCTTTTTGCAAACTAACCATTTTAGCCATTTTCTCCAGAGACACTGCCTGACCCACTGAGTTACTCCAGCACTTTGTATCTATCTTCGGTGGAAACCAGCATCTGCAGTTCCTTCCTACACATTTTAGCCATTTTGTTCTTCTAAAGATAAACTTAAAGCAGTTTACTTTTACTAATTTTGGTAGGACTGTTGCCTTATTTTTAAATTCTGCAAGCTATAGTTCCTACATTTACTGAATTATTTTTTAAGTATTCTGCTAGCAGGATTGGTACTTATATTATTTATTTGTGTCATTTAGGTTGTTGAATGTGCTGACAAGGATGGCGAAAAATAGTCTTAGAAATGGTAAAGAATCACATTTCTACAAAGATTTCTACACATGAAGATAGACACAAAATGCTGGAGTAACTCAGCAGGTCAGACAGCATCTCTGGAAATAAGGAATAGGTGACATTTCGAAGACCCTTTCTTCAGACTCAACACAAAATGGCTCAACCCCGACATGTCACTTAGTATTTATTATCCCCAGAGATGCTGACTGTCCCGCTGAGTTACTCCAGCATTTTGTGTCTATCTTAGGTGTAAACCAGCATCTGCAGTTTCTTCCTACAGATTTCTTCAAATAATGAGCCAGAGAGGTGAAAAATTCTAATGCCAACAGTTTGCTCATTTTGGGTGGAGTAACTTGATGCATTAATTCCTTTCAAAGTCACTTACATAGTAATTACTAATTAGACACTAATTAAGTAAAACCCATTATTTTAAATACCTCACTGTGAACAGTATGGACATGCAACTATTACTGTTAGCTGCTTTAAAATACCCATCATATAATGAACATTAATGCAAAAATTATCGTGCATTTTCTTTGAAGAATGCGGCACGTTGGCGCAGCGGTAGAGTTGCTCCATTACAGCGCCAGCAGACCAGGGTTCGATCCTGGCCACGGGTGCTGTCTGTACGGAGTTTTTACGCTCTCCCCGTGACCACGTGGGTTTTCTCCGAGATCTGCGGTTTCCTCCCACACTCCAAAGATGTACAGGTTTGTAGGCTAATTGGCCTGGTATAAATGTAAATTGTCCCTAGTGTGTGTAGGATAGTGTTAATGTGCGGGGATCGCTGGTTGGTGCGGACGCGGTGGGCTAAAGGGCCTGTTTCTGCCCAGTATTTCTAAACTAAACTAAACTAAACTAAACATACGTATGCAATCCAACTTACTGCCAGAAACATCAGTTGGCATTAAAAATCTAAAATAGCACTTCTTGATCACGATAACTAATGAGGAATAAAATACCAACTTCAACGAACAACTCCCCCAAAGGACAATAGAAGTGCTTACTATCACCTTTAACAGATGGAAGTGGAAGCACTATGGTATATTGTGAGATCGGTATAATTTTATAGCTTCAAAGCATTTCACTTTCCTAACTCCAAAATTAATGTCTTCAAGCTAAATAAGGCATCATTTGATTTTGCATCCTGTATTATGGGAACAGATGTCTAGGCCAGTACATGAGGTCCTAAAGGAGTATGTTTTATGTGGGTAATTGATCAATTTTTACACTGGCCTTACTATGAGGTTTCCAGATTATATCAGCAGTTGGGAATCCAGCCCATATGTCACAATTGTCCATCTGCGACTTCGAAATGCTGCTGAAATCCGAGCACGTTTTCTGTTAATGCAGAGACACCTGTTGGTGGGATCCCACTACTGGCCACATCTTCCCATCTCCACCCCATTCTGCTTTCCGCAGAGACCGTTCTCTCCGTAACTCATCCCTTTCTGCCCAAACCACCCCCTCCCCAGGTACTTTCCCCTGCAACCGCAGGAGATGCAACACCTGTCCCCTTCACCTCCCCCCTCGACTCCATCCAAGGACTCAAATAGTCTTTCCAGGTGAGGCAGAGGTTCACTTGCACCTCCTCCAGCCTCATCTACTGCATCCGCTGTTCCAGGTATCAACTTCTCTACATCATGAGGTCAAGCGCAGGCTCAGCGATCGTTTCGCTGAACACCTCCGTTCAGTCCGTCTTAACCAAGCTGATCTCCCAGTGGCCCAGCACTTCAACTCCCCCTCCCATTCCCAATCTGACCTTCCTGTCCTGGGCCTCCTCCATTGTCAGAGTGAGGCCCAGCACAAATTGGAGGAACAGCACCTCATATTTTGCTTGGGTAGTTTACACCCCAGCGGTATGAACGTTGACTTCAGGTAGCCCTTGCTTTCTCTCTCCTTCCCCTCCCCCTTCCCAATCCTCCTACTAGTCCCACTGTCTCCGCCCACTTTCTTTCTTTGTCCTACCCCCTCCCCTGACATCCCTCTGAAGAACGGTCTCGACCCGAAAGGTCGCCAATTTCTTCTCTCTATAGATGCCGCCTCACCCGCTGAGTTTCTCCAGCATTTGGTGTCTACCTTCAATTTTACCAGCATCTGCCGTTCTTTCTTAAACACCTGTTGGTAATGTTCAGAGCACTAATTAAATGACAAAGTCTGCAGATAATTAGTCACGACCAAGGTGCAACGGAATTATTCTTACATAAGATTAAAGAGGGACATATCACTGAAATAGGAGCCACGCGGAACTGCAGATGCTGAAGTCTTGCGTAAAAGACAAAGTGCTGGAGTAACTCAGAGGGTCAGGCAGCATCTGTGGAGGTAAGATGATATTTCAGGTTGGGATCAGGGTCCTGACCTGCAACTCCACCTTCCTCCCACACTGCAAAGATGTACCAGTCTGTAGGTTAATTGACTTCAGTTAAAAACTTGTAAATTGTCCCTAGAGTGCAGGATAGTGCTAGTGTATGGTGGGCCAAAAGACCTGTTTCCACGCTGTGTCTCAAAAATCTAAAGTCTGAATCTCTGGCCTTTGTCTAAAACCATCCCCCCCACCCCCCTCACCTATATCATCCAGAACGTCGTCATACCTCCACAGATACTGCCTGACCCACTGTTACTCCAGCACTTTGTCATTTACCTATCAGGCTTTGACCTACCCTTTCTCTCCTCCACCTTTGTTTCCCCCCTCCCCGCACCTCCCTCAATGTCTGAAGATGGGTCCCGATCTGAAACATCATCTATACATGCTCTCCACAGATGCTACCTGACCTGTTGAGTTACTCCAGCACATTGTGTTCACTTCTGCTCTGCCACTGATTCTCTCATCCTCTCAAGGCTGTTGGTACCTAAATCACCAACCTGCTGCTTATTAAAAGCCATGTGGCAAAAAAGTACCAGATGACACATTTGCCTCTACAATCTGTGTTGAGTTGAATGAAATGATGGTTTGCAGGAATCTACTATCTGTGGGTACATTACTATGGACGGAACTGAACGATGCCTGACAAATGCTTAAATGCAGATTGGACAGAAATGGATAGAAATCAACAAATAAAATTAGGGTCTGAAGAATACGGTGAACTCAGAAAATAATTCTTTAAGTATGTATGGGAAAATGTCAACTTATTTAACCACCATTTGCAATAGTCGGTGCAGTTTGTTCAGTCAAGGGTAATTTTAAATTTCCCTGAATATAGACACTGAAAAGCTGGAGTAAGTCAGCGGGTCAGGCAGCGTCTCTGGAGAAAAGGAATAGGTGACGTTTCGGGTCGGGACCCGTCCTACACTTTAAAATTTCTCACACTGTTTTTACAAGAAAAATATATTCAATGTGTCAGTGAAAATCTGGTTTTAAAAGCGTGCAAAAATTCCATTAACGCACAGGGAGTCATATTTTGTTTTCTGCTCCTTCTGAAATTCAAGGAGGGTTGAAAACTAAAAGGATTCTTTCACACAATGGGTTTTCCTTCAGTAACAAATATAAAGAGGTGAGAGTCGATGTTATCATCTTCTCCATCCTTGGAAGAAATTAAACAGAGAATTGTCAATGTTAGATGACTCCACTGCATAATAATTTAAAAAAAGGATCTATCAGGAAGTGGATGATCATTAGACTGTATTCATATAATAACAAAAGGTTGCTTAAGTTTAGGATAAGTGCAATGTGCTCTTTAGCAGCGTAAAGGTTCTACCTCTAATGCACACAGTTGGCCGTGAGAAGAATATGGAATATCCAAGAGAGTAAAACAAAAATGTCGTATAGTTTTCCTTAGAGGTGGGCGACAGATCTCACCCAACAAGCTCGCTGACAGCTAATTAATCTGAGCGCACATTGCCAGTAAACATTGGACCCTGAACTTGCATCCATAAATTATAGAACAATCTTAGCAGTTGGACACCAGTATGTCCAAGTCCCTCAGCCGGTGAATGTTCAAATTTAATGTGTAACACACATCTGGCCGTATTTGCCAGCTAGTTTTACCAAATGACTATTTGCTTTATATCAGATGACCTTTATCGATCACTGAGACTAGAATGAGTAGCTAAGTTTGTACTGTAGTTTAGTTTTTTAGTTTAGCGATACAGCACGGGAACTGGTCCTTCCACCCACTGACTCCACGACGACCAGCGATCCCCGTACACTAACACTATCCTACATGCACTGGGGACAATTTACGATTTTACCAAAGCCAATGAACCTATAAACCTGTACGTCTTTGGAATGTGGGAGGAAACCGGAGATCTTGGAGAAAACCCCCGCAGATCACGGGGAGAACGTACAAACTCCATACAGACAGCGCCCGTGGTCAGGATCGAACCCAGGTCTCTGGCGCTGTAAGACAGCAACTCTGCTGCTGCGCCACCGTGCCGCCCAGTAAAAATTGCAAACTGCTTAAGATGTAGCAATAAACCGGAGGAAATGTTAACCTAACTTGCTAGATATGGAATTAAGTGAAACCTAGGGGATTACATGATAGACAAAAGTGCTGGAGAAACTCAGCGGGTGCAGCAGCATCTATGGAGCGAAGAAAATAGGCAACGTTTCGGGCTGAAGATGGGTTTCGGCCCGAAAAGTTGCCTATTTTCTTCATTCCATAGATGCTGCTGCACCTGCTGAGTTTCTCCAGCACTTTTGTCTACCTTCGATTTTCCAGCATCTGCAGTTCCTTCTTAAACATAGGAGATTACATCTTGCCTGGCATGGTCTTCCATGAAGAGGGGAATTATGGCAGAGTGTAAAAGGAACGTTTTCCGTATCCCGAGGAACAAGAATAAATTTTATAACACAAAGCTTCAAATTCTAGACGCTATGAAATCGCTACATGCGTTGTACTGTCCATATTGAATACAAAAACCCTATGAGCAACCACCTTCTGATTCTATAATAAGCCACAATACCTGAATTTGAGTATGAAAAATTTGAATGCTCAGCAGTAATTAATATTAAGTCAAGAAGGTAAATTATGTGGAACAGTCTCTCATCACCCACCTATTAAACTTGCCAAAGATGCGATGTTAATTATCTTTCCATATCCTTGCTTCAGCATAACACGTCCAGGAGGCTCTGACATAAGTTTTGCAAAGACAAATTACTGCTTCACGAACATACCAATATTGACAAGATAACAAATTACAGTCCACCCTGTTCAGGTGGGTTATACCCCTGTGTAAGAAATGCACCCACAGCAGTACAACATACCCTTCAGTCTTCCTGTCAAACACAGACACTGGCATCTAGTTGCTCGTTCTTAACCATTAATTTCTCCCAAGTAAAACTGTGACTAACCTTTGCCTTTGCATCTCTCCACTCTCACGTGCACGCTCCTTAGTTTGGAGAATGATTTAAACTGGTTTGTGACCATTTATAGGACCAAGGAACTGCAGGTGCTGGTTTACAATTTTTAAAAAAAGACACAAAGTGCAGGAGTAATTCAGCAGGTCAGGCAGCATCTCCTGGAGATCGCGGATAGGTGACGTTTCGGGGTCGGGACACTTCTTCAGACTTTGCAGGCTAGCGGTCTGAGGAAGGGTCCTGCCCCGAAACGTCACCTATCCATGTTCTCCAGGGTTGCCGCCTGACCCGCTGAGTTACTCCAGCACTTTGTGTTTTTTTATTGCAAACACTTATGGTTACTATGAACTGGGGTGGGAGATTGCACCCCACGTGGTCCGCCCTGTTTCAACTAATGCAATCAACCTGGCGCGCACAATCAAATAAGATCAATGAGAACAAGTTGTCCTACAACTTTAGGCTGTGCACGCCATACGCAAGAAGAAGAATAAGTTGCCATGAACTGTTCTGTGTTAAAATAATACTTTATAACTTGGAATGACTTCTTGGCGATTCTCATTCTCACCATTGGATGTTGCTCTTCTAGACTATGTGCAACGCAAGACTGCAGGTCACTTTAAGACGAATGGTAATGGACCAACCTAATCGTTTTGATCTAAAATCCCCAAGAATTCTAAGGCTGGTTGCCATTAACTCTATTGTTAAAATGCCTTCGTAGGTGGGCTGTGAGCCCAAATCCCAGAATTGTTGGAATGAGGACAAGTTTTACTTTTCTAGGCACAAAGTGCCAGAGCAACTCAGCGGCTCAGGCAGCATCTTCAGTTTAGTTTACAGCATGGAAACAGGCCCTTCGGCCCACCGAGTCCATGTCAACCAGCGATCCCCAGACATTAGCACTATCTTACACACTAGGGACAATTTACAATCTTTACCGAAGCCACATTAACCTACAAACCTGTCCGTCTTTGGAATGTGGGAGGAAACCGGAGTGCCCGGGGAAAACCCACGCGGTCACGGGGAGAACGTACAAACTCCGTACAGACAGCACCCGCGGTCAGGGTCGAACCCAGGTCTCTGGCGCTGCAAGGCAGCAACTCTACCGTTGAGGAGAAAATGGGAAGGGTGAGGTTTCGGGTGAACCCTTCTCCAGACATGATAGGTTTCTCACCGTGCTGATTTTCATCGGAGTGCCAGATATTTAGGAATTTGTTTCTTTTGAAGCCTGAAATGAGTTTGTCTCAGTGCTTTAGGAGATTCCTGGCTTGTCGATTTATGAAACAGTGCTGGTTATAGCCAGAAAGATGCTGGAGGCACCACTTTGATGTTTTCAGGAATAAATCAAAATGTACAAAGGTCTTTACGTTTGGGAGGGGCAGCAGAGGACTTGATGAGATCTATCTATACCGCATTGATCTAATAGTTTCATTAAGCTTTTAATTATAGGATGCCCGAGTATGAAAATATTTTAATGCTCACTAGAAATTGTATCACGGAATTGCATTCTCACAAAGTCTGTTTCACAAGCATGGTTTATTTCATCATGTGGCTGAGAGCAGAGAAGAAATAGAGACATTAGGTCACAACAACCAAGGTGCCTACAGACAAAAGTGATGAGCCATCAACAAATTTAGAATGAAGATGGACACAAAAATACAGTCTGAAAGAAGGGTTCTGACCCTAAACATCATCTATTCCTTTACTCTGGAGATGGTGCCTGACCCGTGGAGTTGCTCCAGCATTTTGTGTCCATCTTCAGTGTAATCCAGCATCTGCTGTTCCTTCCGAAGCAAATTTAGAATGTCAGATTGGTGCAGTGGGTGTATTTCCTGAAACTCAGGTCAAAACTGCAGATCGAGACAGAACTAGAGAGCTTCGAATGGGCAGAATGCTTCAAATTTTCGATACAGCGTGGAAACGGGCCCTTTGGCCCAGCAAGTACATGCCGACCATCGATCACCCGTGCAACTTGTTCTGTGTTATATCACTTACCCACTCCCTACACCACAGGGGCAATTTACAGAGGGCCAATTAACCTACAAACCTGCACGTCTCTTAGGATGCGGGAGGAAACCGGAGAACCGGGGAAAACCAACGTGGTCACAGGGAGAACGTGCAACAGGCAGCACCCGAGGTTAGGACCGAACCCGGGTCCCTGGCGCTGTAAGGCAGCAACTCTACCGCTGCACCACTGTTCCGCTCCTCAGGTGTTTGCCACTGCGATGTTACTTGGACGATCCCAAAAAATATCATAAATCAACAGCTTCACCCTCAGTAATGTGGGACAGCTGACATCTCCAGGCAGTCAGAAGACAACACGGAATAATGCTCGCTAGTAAAATGTGGCTACCCAACGCTATAAATCTTGGTGCTTTAAATCCCTGGGGTTTAAAAAATGTCTCCTGCCGTTCAACAATTCTTGTAATAACTTGAATTGTAATCCAATTAAGTTTAAAACAGAACAAAAATGAAGTTTATTAAATCCAGATGTACTTTTCCACAGGTGCGCTGCCTGAGGCAAAGCAAAAGGCTTCACTTTTCCCCCGTACAAAAGGCTAATGCATTGTACACACCTGGCTGCCCATAATTAATCCTCGTGATTTGACATCAAATGTCTCGTCCCACGTTGCTGACAGCTCCTTCTTCCCTGGCTGGGTTCATGTTTATTCCTGCATTGTTGCAAGCTATGTGACGTGGGCCCTTTCCCACCACAATGGTCCCGACCATTTTCTTTTTCCACAAACTTGGGCATGCCCACATCTGCTGTAAACTACGCATCTGCAATTAGGATTAAAATTAATTGCCAGTCTAAGAGGGAATTTGGAAATGAAGGAGGCAGCATTTTGAAATATGCAAATATTTTCTGTTAACTGATTTGTGTGGACCCGTGGAATATTCAGCAGAGCTTTCTTCATTAAAATTGATATACATATACATGTGTGTATATTATATATATATTCATTCAAGAACCAAATGTATTTATATGTATGCACACAAATGTGTGTGTGTATGTGTATGTGTGTGTGTGTATATTACATATATATATACACACACACACACACACACACACATATATATATGTAATATCTTGATAATACACACACACATATATATGTAATAAGCACGCACACACGCATATACACACACACACACACACACACACACACACACACACACACACACACACGCACACACACACATATATATATATCTGTGTGTGTGTGTGTGTGTGTGTGTGTGTGTGTGTGTGTGTGTGTGTGTGTGTGTGTGTGTGTGTGTATATGTGTGTGTGCGTGCTTATTACATATATATATGTGTGTGTGTATTATAAAGAGGGTTTTATTGTCATGTGTCACAGATGGAACAATGGAATTATTACTTGCAGCAGCACAACAGAATATGTAAACATTGTGCACTGTAAACAATATAATAAACGGAAAAAGGTTCAGTGTGTTTATATATGTGCGTGTGTATGTGTGTGTATGTATATATGTGTGTGTGTGTGTGGTATACACACACACACACACATATATAGAAACATAGAAACATAGAAATTAGGTGCAGGAGTAGGCCATTCGGCCCTTCGAGCCTGCACCGCCATTCAATATGATCATGGCTGATCATCCGACTCAGTATCCCGTACTTGCCTTCCCTCCATACCCTCTGATCCCCTTAGCCACAAGGGCCACATCTAACTCCCTCTTAAATATAGCACACACACACACACACACACACACACACACACACACACACACACACACACACACACACACACACACACACACACACACACACGCAATGTATAGTAGACATAAAATGCTGGAGTAACTCAGCAGGACAGGCAGCATCTCTAGAGAGAAGGTATGGGTGACGGTTTGGGTCGAGACCCCTCTCCAGCATTTTGTGTCTATCTTCGTCTTAACCCAGTATCCGCAGTTCCTTCCTACACATCATGTGTGTGTGTGTGTGTGTGTGTGTGTGTGTGTGTGTGTGTGTGTGTGTGTGTGTGTGTGTGTGTGTGTGTGTGCGCGCGTATATTCATGCAAGAACCAAGTCGAACAGAACACTTGAAACTGGTGTACAACTTTCCAGTTGAAAACGTAATCTCAGTTCTATTCTGTAACCAAACTGACCAATGGTTGAACTTTTTTAACGCATGTCCATTACTGAATATGTTGTTAGCACCATGTTCACTTCAGAATATGATGCGGTGCGGCTAAAATCTTGTATTGCTGTATCGTGGGTTTAGTGCAGCTATTCCTGCCTGTTGATCCAGTGTTTATGAATTACAGTTACTTACTCAAGGTAGTTGGCCGTCATTTTTCACAAACAAACGCAAGAAAACAATCACTTTCATCTTGCCATTTGAATAAAATACAATGATTAAAAAAGGACTTTGTGAAATTTGGTACATTATAATTAATCGTGTTTGCATTAATAATAATTCTAATCTTGATGAAAATATTCACCTGGTCTTTCAAATAGTGTCTGTTCCATTTCATATTCTGCGTAATTCAAGAGATTTCGATTTTACTCTTAGGGCGCTAAAGGAATCAAGGGATATGGGGAAAAAGCAGGAACAGGGTTCTGTGTTTGGACGATCAGCCTTGATCATATTGAATGGCGTTGCTGGCTCGAAGGACCAAATAGCCTACTCCTGCACCTATTTTCTATGTTTCTATGTTTCTTTGCATGGATTTTGGTTTTCATGGAATCATGGAGAGATGCAGCATTGCAACAGGCCATTCAACCCATTGGGTTTGCACTGACCACTAAGAACCTATTTTTACTCTAATCCTACCCTAATCTCCTATATTCTCCTCACATTCCCATCAGTCCCTTTCCATCTCTGCACCACGGACAACCTTCAGTGACCAATTAACCTCCCAACTTGATCATGCCCAGACCATCATGGGGGTAGCCCTTCCTATCATCAAAAGCATCTACATGAGGCTCTATTATCAAAGATCCCCACCATCCGAACTATGCTCTATCCTCACTGCTACAGTCGGACAGGAGGAGCAGATGCCCGAAGTCCCACACCAACAGTTTCAGTCCCACAACCATCAAATCCTAGAATCTACCTGCACAACCCTAAACCTAAGATAGACACAAAATGCTGGAGTAGCTCAGGCAGCATCTCTGGAGAGAAGGAATGGGTGACGTTTCGAGTCGAGACCCTTCTTCAGACGTCACGACCCAAAACATCACCCATTCCTTCTCTCCAGTGATGTTGCCTGACCCACTGAGGTACTCCAGCATTTTGCGGCTATGTTTGGTGTAAACCAGCATCTGCAGTTCCTTCCTACATAACCTGAAACCTATCTTCACAATGGAACAAGACAAACCATTTCTTGCACAATGATTGGCTTGTTTTCTCATTGTGCCTTGCACTAATGTCTTGTTTTCTGTACTGTGTTTCTCTTTTCACTGACTTTCCTGTAGAACGTGTACGTAATTTATGGATAATTCATGTTGTTGTGAGTTGTCTGAGTCTATTTGCCTGCGATGCTGCTGCAAGCAAGATTTCTACTGTACCTGTACCTGACCGTGCTTGCACAGATTGTCTTCTTCTTTCGTGTCCATCTTCCATGCTTCAAATCCCTGTCATCATCCGTCCTGAAAAGGACGCAAGCTTCCGGCGGCAATCAGTGGGAGCCATCACTCGTTGCAATAGATGATGGTGGTGGCAGAATTAGCTCAGGATACTTCCAGTTTCCAGCCCCGCGACGTGGACGCTTCTGCTATGGGTCCATACAGATGATAATGAACTTGACTTGATTTGAACCTGCATATTTTCTGGGATGTGGAAGGATGCTGGAGTCCCTAGAGGAGACCCTTACAGTCACTGGGAGAATGTGAGTTTGGGTGGCTCCAGACGCGAGGCAGCATTTCAACTGGCCGTGCCACTGCGCCACCCATAGCAGGAAATGTGGGAAGCTTTGTGATGTCAACGAAACGCTTTGGTCTTTTATCCTCCATATCCATGCCCGAATATCATCAGACCACAGTGCGATTGCGAGGTGCCTTCCATACAATGTTATCTTTAATCTGTCGTTACTGGACTTCATCTGGCACTAAAGGTTATTCCCATTATACTGTATCTGTGCACTGTGGAGAGTTTGATTCTAATCATGTATAGACTTTCCACTAATTGGATAGCATGCAACAAGACTTTTGAAATCTATAACACCTTTGAAGGTCAAAGTTATAGGAGCAGAATCAGACCCTTCGGCACATCAAGTCTACTCCACCATTCAATCATGGCTGACCTATCTCTCCCTCCCAACCCCATTCTCCTGCCTTCACCCCATAACCCCTGACACCCGTACTAATCAAGAATCTGTCAATCTCCGCCTTGACTTGGCCTCTAAAGTCATCTGTGGTAATTAATTCCACAGATTCACTACCCTCTGACTAAAGATACCCCACCTCATCTCCTTTCTAAAGGTAAGAAAGAAAAGCTTTGTGGTCTGAAGATGGGTCTCGACCCGAAACGTCGCCCATTCCTTCTGTCCAGAGATGCTGCCTGTCCCACTGAGATAATCGAGCATTTTGTGTCTATCTTCTATTTAAGAAAAGCTTTTCACTGTACCTCAGTCGGCACACATGACAATAAACTGAACTAAAAGTTTAAAAAAAATGTTTTCTTCATTAACTAGTCTAATCCCATCTCTTTTAATTGACGACAGAAGCAGGGTGTTTGACAGATTCTTGATTAGTACGTGTGTCAGGGATCATGGGGAGAAGGCAGGAGAATGGGGCTGAGAGGGTGATACATCAGCCACAATTGACTGGCGGAGTAGACTTGATGGACCGAATGGCCTAATTTCTGCTCCTATAACCTATGAACTTATGAAGTATCAGCTAACTAAAAAGTTTAGTTTAGTTTAGTTTATTGTCATCTGTACCAAGTTACTGTGAAAAGTGGCATAGCTCCTTTTACACATGTTTGTCAGCGCTTCTTCTAAAAAATGTCGAATTGCAGGTAAATAAGGTGGTCAAAAAGGTTTTTGGCACTTTGGCCTTCATCAGTCACAGTATTGAGTATAGACGTTGGGAGGTCATGTTGCAGTTGTATAAGGCATTGGTGAGACCGCATTTAGAAAATAGTGTTCAGTTCCATGTTATAGAAAAGATCATGTCAAGCTTGAAAGGGTTCAGAAAAGATTTACGAGGATGTTGCCAGGACTAGAGGGTGTGAGCTATAGGGAGAGTTTGAGTAGGCTGGGTCTCTATTCCATGAATCGTAGGATGATGAGGGAAGATCTTAGAGAGGTATACAAAATCATGAGAGGAATAGATTGGGTAGATGCACAGAGTAGGGGAAATGAGGATCAGAGGACATAGGTTCAAGGTGAAGGGGAAAAGATTTAATAGGAATCCAAGGGGTAACATTTTCACACAAAGGGTGGCGGGTGCATGGAACAAGCTGCAAGAGGAGGTAGTTGAGGCTGGGACTATCCCATCATTTGAGAAACGGTTAGACAGGTACATGGATAGGACAAGTTTGGAGGGATATGGACCAAGCGCAGGCAAGTGGGACTAGTGTAGCTGGGACATTGTTGGCTGGTGTGGGCGAGTTGGGCCGAAGGGCCTGTTTCCACACTGCATCACTCTATGACTCTATGAAATGGTTGGATCTGTTTTAGTGCTTGCCAGATAATAACGTGTATTGGTCATCTCCACTGTGCTCGAAGCTCACAACGAGAAGAAGTCGAGACACACTTAATATATTCTTTCATTCACATTGTCCCCTCAGCCAATGACTAAACTATGATTAGAGCACCACCATGTGGTGAAGTCTGTATACTTCAAATCTAATTAAATTGTAACTGCAATGAAAAATTTACTTCATTCAATTAAGACCGTTAACTAAAACATAAACTAGAAATTTGAGCAGTGCCCTTGTGAAAATGGCGATAGAAAACATTTTGAAAGTCACTTGAAATGATCAAACAGACCAAACTGGAATAGGCATGTATTGAAATGTATAAATTAAAGATGCAACCCTTTCAGCTGTAAGAATTATGGTTACATACAAATTAGAATGAGAAGCTAAAGACACATATGTGGCAACTTCGAAGACCCAGCTTAATTTTTCCGTTGAAAACACAATGTATATCCATTGGTTTATTAATGGAAATTCTGTTATCTGGGAAAATGAGTAATTTGGCAGGAGATGTTCAGTTCAAAGATACAGCATGGAAACAGGTCCTCGGGCACACCGAGTCCACGCCGACCATCGACCACCCATGCGCCCAATGCTATCCCACTTTCTCATCCACACCCTGCACCTTAGAAGCAATTTTACAGAGGCCAGTTAACCTACAAACCCACTCGCCTACGGGACGTGGGAGGAAACGGGAGCACGCAGAGGAAACCTACGCTCCAGGCAGCTTTCCCGGGGTTACGTCCGTGCCCGCGTGTCCCTAGAGAGGGAACACGTGGTGTCCACGGGGACGCTGGAGGCCTTCCGCAAACGCTGGTCGCCGCGGGAGGTAGATTGTATTATAAATGAGGATGGCGGGATTTTAATTTGAATTTTTTTGTCTTTGTATACTGCCGATACAGACAGTTTTTGATATGAACGATATATTACTTAGTATGTTGATTTTGTTTTGAATAAAATATTTGTAAAAGAGGAAACCTACGTGGTCACGGTGGGAATGTACAAACTGCGTACAGATGGCACCTGAGGTTAGGCTCGAACCTGGGTCTCTGGCGCTGTAAGGCAGGAGCTCTACCAGCTGTGGCACCGTGCCGCCCCTATTCCTGGGTTCTGAGGTTCTCGGGTTTCATCCTGATCCAATGAAGGGATTGAACACGGAACGACAAGCTAATATTATACGTTTTGCTGCTTCACACTTTTGGGTGTGAGTGGCTGCCAGTGTGGGCTTTAGACACGGCCTCTCAACTCTGCCCCCTCAATGCAACATTGCAGCAACTGAGACAACAACGTAACGAAGGCCAGGGAGCATGGGCAGCTTACAACCCAGTGGTATCAACCTTGAAGACAGACACAAAGTGCTGGAGTAACTCAGCAGATCAGGCAGCATCTCTAGAGAAAAAGTATGGGAAGACGCTTCGGGTCAGAACCCTCCTTCAGACTGAAGAACTCTGCATGAACTTTATCTGGATGACTGTATGAACTTTGGATGATCTAATTTCAAGTAATTGCTACTAACACTCCCTTCCCCTCCACCCTTGCCTCCCTCCTCCACCCTAGTTGTTGAACAAGTTTCTCAGTTCACCACATTGTTTCCCTCTTGAGATCACACCTTTCCAAGCCAACAACCAGGCACCACCCTGTCTGAGGTCAATATTTGCCGGACCTGGTCTTTTCAACGCCACAACTTCCCCCAACCCCTTACTCTCAGTCTGAAGAAGGATCCCGATCCAAAACGTCATCTTTCCTTTTTCTCCACAGATGCTGCTTGACCCGCTGAGTTACTCTAGCACTTTGTGTCTAACTAAGGCCAGGTTGAATGGCAGTAGATTTCAACCATCCACTCTTAGCAGGAATAACCAACACACTTTAATGACCGACACAATGACTATGCTTGCACAATTAAACCATAACAATTCCTCATCTACCTTAGTAATTCCAGTTATGGTGGCTGGACATAGACCTATGTTCACTGGAATTCCTAAGCTAGATGAGGAATTAAGACACAAAGTGCTGGAGTAACTCAGCGGGCCAGGCAACATCTCTGGAGAAGAGGAATCTATGCTGTTTCGGGTCGAAATGAGTCTGAGGAAGAGTTTCGACCCGAAACGTCACCTATTTCTTTTCTCCAGAATGCTGTTTGACCCGCTGAGTTACTCCAGCATGTTGTGTCCAACATGGTTGGGTAATCAGGCATATTCCCCAGTGATATCTAGTTGGATTGACATGTATTCACAAAAACATATGAAACTAGGACAATATTTGTCCTAGTTTAAAAAAATCTTAATTACACCAAAAGCAATCTACAATCAATGCAAATATTACTTTGGTTCAAATGATAACAATTTTCCTTCGGATGAGGAAAACCAGACTTCTTTGTTTTTAACTACACCGGTGGCGCTCCTTAGTACCACATGGTCACAGGGAACTGCAGATACCAGTTTACAAAAAAGACTCATAATGCTGGAGTACCTCAGTGGGTTTGGCAGCACCTCTGGAGAACATGGATAGGTGTTGCTTTGGGTCGAGAAGTTCGTCAAATTGAGAGTAGTTTGAAAGAGAAAGCTGGAAGAAAGGTGGGGTGGGATAAAGCTTGGCATGTGAAGGTGGAGACACAAGGAACTGCAGATGCTGGGTTACAAAAAAAGCCCCAAAGTGTTGGGATAACAGCAGGTCGGGCAGCAACTCTGCCTGATAGGTAGATGCAGGTGAAGGGGATTGGCTAGATTTCCGTAGTGCCTGTTCCCATGTTAAAGATACAATATAACTGCTGGTAGCTAAAACTGATTTAGTTGATGGTTCAAGCAATGAATGGCCTGGGCATGTTGGGCAGAAAAATCTCCTCTTGGCCTAATATTATTTTCAATCTCGTGAGAGAGTCATAGAGTCTTACAGCGCGGAAACAGGCCCAGTGACCCAACTTGCCCACATTGACCAAGATGCCCCATCTGCATTAGTCCCACCTGCCTGCGTTTATCCCAGATCCCTCTAACCTTATCCTGTTCATTTATCTAAATATTTCTTAAACGTTGTAACAGTGCCTGCCTCAACTACAGTACCTCCTCTGGCAGCTCGTTCCATATATCTACCACCCATTGTGTAACAAAGTTCACATCAAATCTTCCCCCCTCACCTTAAACCTATGACCTTTGGTTCTCAATTCCCCTTCTCTGGGCAAGAGATTCTGTGCGTTTACCTGATCTAGTCCTCTCACGATTTTGTACACTTCTATAAGAGCATCCCTCATCCTCCTGCGCTCCAAGCACTAGAGTCCTAGACTGATCAACCTCTCCCCGTAGCTAAGGCCCTGGGATACTGGCAACATCCTCGCAAGTCTTCTCTGCACCATACCCAGCTTGGCAACATCTTAACTATACTCAGGCACATGTCTTGTTCGTCTTTGTCTTTGGCCCCATAGGAGAAGCATCCACGTCGCGGGGTTGGAAACTGGAAGTATCCCGAGCTAATTCTGCCACCACCATCATCTATTGCGACAAGTGATGGCTCCCACTGATTGTCGCCGGAAGCTTGCTTCCTTTTCAGGACGGTCGATGACAGCGAGGTCATCATTTGTAACAAGGTGGACTTGAAATAAGAAGGTATATGTGAGGGATTATGATGCACACTATTGTCTGAGCTGCTGGGTTTTGATGTTAAACCTTTTGCCTGCTTGCCTTTGGCACAACAGACACAACTGATTATTTAAAGAACATGGAGTCTATCATGCCCAAGCCACCATTCCCCCCTTCAATTGACGGCACCAAAGATTATCACCGCATCCATTTGCTCTTCCCCAGCCGCTGCAATGTCAAGTTGGCTTGACGATTTTGCTATGCTTAAAAAGTAATCCTTTTATTATTAAGTGCTTTGTGACATTTCGAGGATGTGTTAAGATGCTACATAAATCCAAGTACTTTCCTTGCCGTTTGTCATTCAGAAATCGTTAGTGAGGCTGTGCCTTTTTTTTCCTAAAGGTTCACACCCAATCGTTCATTTATTCTTGGGCTGACGTTAAGTGACAACAAAAAAAATAAAAATGTGTTACTCCGCGCGATTCATTGTTGCCTTGCAGTCTCTCAGAGCATAATTTTGCCCGTTTGATTTGCCAGCTATTTTATGCTGTCAAATAAACATTAATGATGCTATTTAAAAACACTTTGTTTCACTTGGAACTTTGCACAGGGATGAAAGAGAAAGTTGCATTACTTGCCAGATTGCAAATTTAGTGACCAATTTATTCCAGAGATGAAAGGGCAAGAGGCAGTTTAACATTAAAACACACGTCCAGTGTTAATGGGGGGAGTTACATTTGCTTCTGCAATCCTTTCTGCTGGAAACAAATCGTTTCCCCATGAAATATTATTGAATACTTGTCTCTTCCACGTGCCTGCTTCTGCTTTTAGGGTTAACTTGGGCCTGGAAATTTGCGTTTACTGGGGTATTTTAATAATGTGCCAAATTCTCCCCTATTCCAGACATTATTGCTTTCTGCGGTTCCATTTTCTCAAATAGAGCAACAGGGTTCCGACATAATAACTGAGCAGGAATGCAACCAGTAGTGCATCTCTTTTTATTGCCCCATTTGCATTTAGTCCTGCTGCAATGCTCCATGTATGCACTTACATCCTCCGAGGGCAACAAAGTGTGGGTACGTACGAGGTTACAACTTATGGGCCTGTCCCACTTAGGTGATTTTTCAGGAGACTGCCGGCGACTGTCAAGTCGTAGCAGGTCGCGGATAAAACGCCGACTGGAACGGCGACCGGAACGCCGACTGTCAGAGAGGAACACACGCACACATCGCTTCCTTCACCAGCCCGTTATGCAGGCGTGGGACAAGGCAAGCGGGGGGAGCTCTGTCTGCGTGAATTTTCAGACGGTGCAAAGACAATGTGATACAGACACACACGCGATGAACAAGTAGGTTGGCGCTGTAATTAAGACGGTGAAAGCACAGTGTACGGGAAGGGTCACTTAAGTCAATTAAAAGAGGGGCGGGGGGGAGAAGGGGGGGGGAAGGGGGGAGAAGGGGAGAAGGGGGGGAAGGGGGAGACGGGGTGGGGAGAAGGAGTGGAGACAACTTTTAAGAAGCCAGAGATACACGGCTGTGAAGCTCGGCGGACATTAACATTACCGGTCAGTTATCCTTGGTGCTCAAAACTACTGTTTACGGGATTTTTTTCCCAATGAGCCAATGCAATTCACCGGTCAGCACCGGCGACAACCTATGACAACCTTCGACCTCCTGGCGACCCACTGTCACTGCACCTACTTCACGAGAATTCTCGCTACTTTCCATGGCGGCAAAATTCTGGTCACCGCTAATTTTTCAACACGTTGATAAATTAGGGGCGACCAGAATGAAGTGACAACTAGTTAGAAGAATGCGGGAACTTTCTCAAAGACTTGGTCTCCTTTTATCAACTTTTTGCAAGCATATGGTGCAACATAACATAACCTTAGAAATTAAATGGTTTAGAACCGGGTGACGGACGGGCAAAAATACGAAATAGGTCGATCTATCCTAATCTCTCTTTTCTTTACTTTCTCCTTCTATTTCAATCTTTTCAGCTTCTCTTCCTTGTCCTTTATTTCTTTTGCTATCTGTTTCAACTCGCTTGTCTATCTATTCCGACACTCTTTATTTCTTTTTTCTCCCACTGTTCTTTTATTATTAAATCAAAAGTATGAAGTTGTACAAGAATGGAAATATGTATGTATGTATTAGGTACTCAAGTACCACACTATTGTACTTACTTCTAACAAAAATAAACAATAAATAAATAAATAAATAGATAAATAGATAAATAAATAAATAAAAAGAATGCGGGAACTACTCACCACCATGCAGGCGACACCACGGCAACCTCCGGCGAACATGTGCCAACCTTGTGCCGACCTCATAGTGTCCTGTAGTTGCCTAAACAGTCGTGTAAAGTGGGGTAGGCCCATCAGCTTACAACTTAGATTGAGGATCAAGCACAGCTGTGATACCTTCATCAGTTTAATGAATCGCTGCTGCTCGACCTTTAGGCCAACACATGAGGGGTGGACCGTGCTTCAGGCAAGGTCCCTGGGAGGGCACTGCATCCCAAGGACCGTCACCATGAGAGTGGAGGGGTGGAGGGTGGAGAGGAGAAGAGGGGAGGGAGGGCGGGAGCAGGGAGGATGGGAGGAGTGGAACATCGACATAAAATGCAGGTGATTCTATGCACGAGGCCAAATATAAATGACCATAATAACACTCATAGCACAACGAGTTTGATTTTTGCCTGAATCTCGACCCGAAACGTCACCTATTCCTTTTTCTCCAGGAATGCTGACTGACCCGCTGTGTGTGAGTGTGTGTGCGTGTGAGTGTGTGTGTGTGCCTGTGAGTGTGTGTGTGCGCGTGTGTGTGTGTGAGTGTATGTGTGTGCGTGTGAGTGTGTGTGTGCGTGAGTACATGTGTGCACGCGTGTGTGAGTGTGTGTGTGCGTGTGAGTGTGT
Source organism: Raja brachyura (assembly GCA_963514005.1). The sequence continues at coordinate 43,876,983 of OY740796.1, forward strand.
GTGTGTGTGTGTGCGTGAGTACGTGTGTGCGCGTGTGTGTGTGTGTGTGAGTGTATGTGTGTGTGCGTGTGACTGCTTGAGTGCGCGTGTGTGTGTGTGTGCGTGTGTGCGTGTGAGTGTGTGTGTGTGCGTGTGAGTGCGTGAGTGCGTGAGTGCGTGAGTGCGCGTGTGTGTGTGTGAGTGTGTGTGAGTGTGTGTGAGTGTGTGTGCTTGTGCCCTCTGATGGAATTTTTATTTTCATCCAGTGACATTTTTGTTAACCACATTCACTGAGACACTGCTTGTTCCAGGCCTGAATAGGCATTTGATGCAGGCAAACACACAGTTACAATTAAAATACTGGGAGGCTTCATGGTTCACTACCAGGACAGTTCATAATGTCAAATTCCTTGCAGTCTGAGCTGGGCTTAAGGAGAAGCTGGTCATTTATCAGACCATCCAAAAGCTGCAATCAGCAAAGATCTAGAGAGCTTTTCCTTTCATGTAACTCGACCACCTTTCAAATTCCCGATGAGTGGAATAAGGTGTGACAGTAACAGTGCGGACGGATATTGTACTAATTGGTCAACATTTTTGTCTGATATGAAAATATTTTGCTGCCTTTTAAATCTCATTCAATGAAACCTAATGTGATGAGAGGTAGGAACATTCTCTGAGAATTTGAAGAGTATGTTTTGGTCGCAATTAGAGCTCGGTACTTTGACAGAGATTTTGAGGAGTTATGTTATGTTTGAAAATTAGTATGTAGTCAATGATTAGGAATTTAGCGTGCTTAGCTCAAGTTCACTGTCACAATGTTAAAGTTGTTAAAATAACATAATGGTTAGAGTTTTAAAGAAGGAACTGCAGATGCTGGAGAATCGAGGGTTACACAAAAAGCTGGAGAAACTCAGCGGGTGCAGCAGCATCTAAGGGGCGAAGGAGATAGGCGACGTTTCGGGTCGAGACCCTTCTTCAGACTGAAGAAGGGTCTCGACCCGAAACGTCGCCTATCTCCTTCGCCCCTTAGATGCTGCTGCACCCGCTGAGTTTCTCCAGCTTTTTGTGTAAACCCCTAATGGTTAGAGTTTGTTGTTGAGGATTTAGCCTGCATGGCATTATTATGATAACGTTAGGTTCAATCTTCAACTGAGTTAATGGGGGAAATTTATTGTCCTTATTTCTTTTGCCTTCCTTTCACTGATATAACCCTATAAACCTGCCTCTTGTATGATCCTCACTTTCCCACACTTTAGACTTTAGACTTTTAGAGATACAACATGGAAACAGGCCATTCGGCCCACCGAGTCAGCGCTGACCAGAGATCGCTAAGCTAGCACTATCCTACATGTTAAGGACAATTTAACAATTTTACCAATGCCAATTAACCTACAAACCTGTAGGTCTTTGAAGTGTGGGAAGAAACCGCAGCACCTGGAGAAAACCCACATGGTCGCAGGCAGAACGTACAAACTCCACACAGACAGCACCCGCAGTCAGGATCGAACCAAGGTCTCTGGTGCTGTAAGGCAGCAACTACTGGTATGGATGGGTGAGATGTTGTGTGCATATATGCAGCAGTGAAACACTCCCCTCAGCCCACCAAGCACGCAGTAATCATCAAGCATTCATTTACACAGACCCACATTCCTATCATCTCACCCACGATTCTATCACTGACTTGCACACCAGGGCCATTTTACTGTGTTCAATCAACCTACTGGCCGCATATCTTTGCAAAACTATGCGATCACGGGGAGAATGTGCATACTCAGAATGTGGAACAAGCAGCCAGAGGTGGTAGTTGAGGAATGTACAAAAACATTTAAAAGACACTTGGACAGGCACATCGATACAAAAGGTGTAGAGAGATATGGGCCAAATGCAGGCAAACGGGACTGGATGGGGCATCTTGGTCCACACGGACAAGTTGGGCTGAAGGGCCTGTTTCTGTGCCGTATTACTTTATGACCCTAACTGATGCTGAGAAAAGGATGGATGAATGAATGAATGAATGAATGAATGAATGAATGAATGAATGAATGAATGAATGCTACATGTCAGTGATATTCTTTGTTTTACATTCACAAGGTATGCAAGGAATCACCACATAAAGGGTGCCGACAAAGATATAGACGACATTGATCAGCCATGATTGAATGGCGGAGTAAACTTGATGGGCCGAATGGCCTAGTTCTACTCCTATTCCTTATGACCTTATGATTTTACACAAATCATTTTGAACACCTTCCATTTGTGGTTCCCCCTTAGTTCTCGGCAGTCCTTCCTCTGTTCTCCCTCTCGGGTTGTGGTGATAACACCACTGAAGGGTGTGGCGGTGCTTTTCCCAAGTGTCTGATACAGCAGAGGCGTTGCTGAGCACAATAATGATCTGCACTAAGTGGAGCAATCTCTACCTGGAAATGGGTTCCTGACATGATCCGTGAACCGTGCCTGGAGGAAAGCCTTCTCATCAGCAAGTGGCCGCCAGTGTCCTTGTGAGCTGCCAGAATAACAGCAGCAGAGACCTGACATGGAACCAATGAGTTATGCCTGCAGACAGGAACCATGCACAGACCTGGATGATGCATCAGCTTTAGACTGTATAGATACAGCCGTTCAGCCTTCCAATTCCGCACCGACCAGCGATCGCCCCTATACACTAGCACCATCCTACACATGAGGGATATTTTACCACTTTTACCGAAGCCAATTAAGCTACAAACCTGTGCGTCTTTGGGATGTGGGAGGAAACCGGAGCACCGGAAAACCGGAAAACCCACACAGGTCACGGGGAGAAGTAAAACTCCGTACAGACAGCACCTGTAACCAGGATCGAACCGGGGCATCTGGGGCTGTAAGGCAGCAACTCTACCGCCATGCCACAGTGAAGTTATTAGTAGGCTGTTCTATCCAGAAGCTAGCTACTACATATTACAGCGGCGCAACATTCTGTACTAAAACGATGGAGTAACTCAGCAGGTCCGGCAACATCTCTGGAGGAAATGGACGGATAACGTTTCAGGTCGGAATCCTCCTTATGAATGCTGAAGGGCCCCGACCCGAAAGGTCACGCAACCTTTTTTCTCCAGTGATGCTGCCTGAGACTCCTGCACTTTGTGTCTATCTTTGGTATAAACCAGCGTCTGCAGTTCTTTGTCTCAAACGGCAGCGCAGTCCATAGCCAATCCTGGGGCAAATGGGCAATGGTGGCGGACTCTTTATAGAGTCCTGTAGCTCTATGATGCACAAGTGCTCAACATCCTCACATTTACCATTGTGTTAGCCAGAAAATCTGTCATGCAAACCCGTGAGCCCATTGATTTCTATTTGGATGGAAACGGCTACAAAAATACATGATCATTATTTTTTTTTAATATTCCGTTCATTTGATTTAAATTAATTTAATTGCTTCCTAGTGCCCTTATTTTTATTTTTTAATTACTTTAATGTTTTTAATAGTTTGTCTTCGTGTTTTAATTTGAAGTAGCTTTGAATGTTGGTGATTATCAAAATAATGCACAAATGGTCAACAGCAATGACAGCTTTGACAGGCGGCAAAGCTCGGGGCGTTTCTTAGCATTGGGTTAACATATGATGAGCGTTGGAAAGCACTGGGCTTGTACTCGCTGGAGTTTAATAGGATGAGGGGGTTTTCTCATTGCAACATACCGAGTCGTGAAAGGCCTGGATAGAGTGAATGTGGAGAGGATGCTTCCTCTTGTGGAAGAATCTAGGACTAGAGGTCATAGCATCAGAATTATAGGACATTCTTTTTGGAAGGAGATGAGGAGAAATTTATTAAGTCAGAGGGTGGGAGGATGTTTCCACTAGTGGGAGAGTCCACACCGGCATTCAATCATGGCTGATCTACCTCTCCCTTTTCACCTGTCTTCTCCCCATAACCTCTGACACCTGTACGAATCAAGAATCTATCTATCTCTGCCTTAAAAATATCCACTGACTTGGCCTCCACATCCTTCTGTAGCAAAAAAATCCACAGATTCACCAGCTTCTGACTAAAGAAATGTATCCTCATCTCCTTCCTAAAGGCACGTCCTTTAATACTGAGGCTATGACCTCTAGACCTCGACTCTCCCACTAGTGGAAACTTCCTCTCCACATCCACTGATCTGGGGGTCCTTGTTCATCAGTCTATGAAAGTAACCATGCAGATACAGCAGGCAGTGGGGAAAGCGAATGGCATGTTGGCCTTCATAACAAGAGGTGTTGAGTATAGGAGCAAAGTCCTTCTGCAGTTGTATAAGGCCCTAGAGAGACCACACCTGGAGTATTGTGTGCAGTTTTGGTCCCCTAATTTGAGGAAGGACATTCTTGCTATTGAGAGAGTGCAGCGTAGGTTTACAAGGTAATTCCCAGGATGGCGGGACTGTCATATGCTGAGTGAATGGAGCAGCTGGGCTTGTATACTCTGGAGTTTAGAAGGATGAGAGGGGATTTTATTGAAACACATAAGATTATTAAGGGTTTGGACACACTAGAGGCAGGAAACATGTTACTGATATTGGGGGAGTCCAGAACCAGGGGCCACAGTTTATGAATAAGGGGTAAGCCATTTAGAACAAGAGACGAGGAAACACTTCTTCACACAGAAAATTGTGTCTGTGGAATTCTCTGCCTCAGAGGGCAGTGGAGGCCGGATCTCTGGATACTTTCAAGAGCGAGCAAGATAGGGCTCTTACAGATAGCGGAGTCAGGGGATATGGGGAGAAGGCAGGAACAGGGTACTGATTAGGGATGATCAGCCATGATCACATTGAATGGAAGTGCTGATTCGAAGAGCCGAATGCCCAACTCCTGCACCTATTTTCTATTGTCTATCCAAGCCTCTCACTATTCTGTATGTTTCAATGAGACGATAACTACATCAAGATAAGATTCCAGACGCACAGATTCTGCCCCTGGACAAGCCCCCCCATGATCAGATCAGGTGGGCAAGATATGTCGGAATAATATAGACACAACACTGCTCACACAGAGGGTAGTGGGTTCAGACGGAGCAGGCGGGTATATAAAACATGCTACCAAAGGAGGTAGTTACTATAACAACATTTAAAAGATATTTAGACAGGTACATGGATATGTACTTGAACATCAGGCTGAGTATTGAGTATAGAAGTTGGGAGGTCATGTTCCAGGTGCATTGGTGAGGCCACTTTTCAAGTATTGTGTTCAGTTTTGGTCACCATGTTATAGGAAAGATCTTGTCAAGTTGGAAAGAGTGCAGACAAGATTCACGAGGATGTTGGCATAGCTTGATGACCTAAGCTAAAGGGAGAGGTTGAGGACTTTATTCCCTACAGCGCAGGAAGATAAGGGGTGATCGTGAAGAGGTGTACACCCCATTTTCCTACCTTCACCCCAAAACCCCTGACACCTGTACTAATCAAGAGTCTATCTATCTCTGCCTTGAAAAAATATCCATTGACTTGTCCTCCACAGCTTTCTGTGGCAATGGATTCCCCAGATTCCCCCCCCCCCCCCCCCTCTGACCACAGACATTCCTCCTCCATCTCCTTCCTAAAGGAACGTCCTTTAATTCTGAGGCTATGGCCTCTGGTCTTAGAGTCTCCTACTAGTGGACACATCATCTCCACATCCACTCTATGCAGGCCTTTCACTATTCAATGATGTATTATGTATGGCTTGATGTTTTCCTTGAAGTCAAATTAAAAAAAAATTACCTACATACTACAAATATCACTGAGATATGGAGATCTGAATAGTTCAGAATTTGCAAGTTAATAAGATGAAATGATTAACAGTGCTGTAACACCAGGGTACTATACTCTCAGGTGGTATGGTGATAATGATCAGAGCGTAATAATTGCTTTGGGAAACAATCATCTTGTACGAGAGGTATACGTGAAATAGCTCATTTCAATTAGCCCTGCAGATACAACAAATCTTTTTTTCAGTTTAGTTTAGAGATAGAGTGGAAACAGGCCCTTCGGCCCACCGAGTCCGCGCCGACCAGCGATCCCCGCACATTAACACTATCCTACACACACTAGGGACAATTTACAATTATACCAAGCCAATTAACCTACAAACTTGTACGTCTTTGGAGCGTTGGGAGGAAACTGGAGACCCTGGAGAAAACCCATGCTGTCACAGGAAGAACGTACAAACGTACGTATGGACAAGCACCCGTGGTCAGGATCGAACCCAGGTCTCTGGCACTGTAAGGCAACAACTCTACCACTCCACCACCGTAGTCCACAAAAAAAAGTTAGCGACTAAATCAAATGAATGGGTTATGTTTACTTTGAATTTGGTGATGTAGCCAAATCCTTTTTGACTGTATGTGTGTAGGAAGGAACTGCAGATGCTGGTTTGAATGGCAGGTTGACACATAAAGCTGGAGTAACTCATTGGGTCAGGCAGCATCTCTGGAGAAAAGAAATTGGTGACGTTTCAGGTCAAGACCCTTCCTCAGATTGAGAATCAGGGGAAAGGGAAACAAGAGATACGAATGGTGATATAGAGAGATATGGAACCAATGAATGAAAGATATACACAGAGGGGGTGCAGTGAGAGGGGGAGTTGCAGAATTCTCATTGGATCTTCGGCGTAAACCAGCATCTGCAGTTCCTTCCTGCACACTTTGTCTGTTCCACTGCAAGATCTCCTCAAGGGATGCCGACTTTGAAGAAGTTCTCCTCCTCTCTCCGTTGAGAGTTCTGCAACACCCCCTCTCGCTGCTCCCCCTCTGTGTAGATCTTCCATTCATTAGTTCTGCAAATCACCGTCTGTATCTCTCATTTCCCTCTCCCTTGAATCGCAATCTGAAGAAGAGTCTCCACCCGAAACGTCACCTATTCCTTTTCTCCAGAGGTGCTGCCTGCCCCGCCAGCATTTTGTGTCTATCTTCCTTTTTGACTGTCGCGTCCTTTTCTGAAAGTCTAGTGTTTTTTTCCTTGGGACAATTTGTAATGGTGACGGTAACTGCAGTTTTTTAAACTGTGTACAAATCCTCTCCGAGTTCCTTTATAGTTCATGTTACATTGAGCAAAGCGCAAAGTCTCAGATGAATATGCAGAACGACCCAATTTGTTATCATTTGCTACATCTTATTTTGACAGAAGAGACAAAAGTCTGAATCGTTGTTAACTGAATCAACAAGAGCCGGGACAAATTTATTGAAACAATGAAGAGTTCGATGGAATGATGTTTACTTTTGTTTTAAGTTTTCAAATACAAACGCCGAATCATAACTGAAGCACATTAAGCAAAGCAGATTTATTAGTTGACTGTAGTGAAGATTGTAGAAAGGAGGAACTGGTTAATAAACAAAATGATACAAAGTGCTGGAGTAACTCAACAGGTCAGGCAGCATCTGTCGAGAACATGGATAGGTGACGTTTCGGGTCTTGATCCGCTGAGTTACTCCTGCACTTTGTGTTCCTGTTAGGCACTTATGGAGTCATAGTCATATGAGAAAACAGGCCCTTCAGCCCAACTTGCCTACACTGGCCAACATGTCCCAGCTACACTAGTTCCACCTGCATGCGTTTGGCCCATATCCCTCTGAACCTGTCCTATCCATGTACCTGTCTAACTATTTCTTAAACATTGGGAGAAATTCTCTTGGAATTTTCCTCAGCAAGAGGATTGAAGAAGGGTCCCGACCCGAAACATTGCCCACCCTTTTTCTCCATAGATGCTTTTTTGTTGCGAGTCTGTGGAATTCTTTGCCTCAGAGGGCGGTGGAGGCCAGTTCTCTGAATACTTTCAAGAGAGAGCTTGATAGGGCTCTTAAAGATAGCGGAGTCAGGGGATATGGGGAGAAGGCAGGAACGGGGGACTGATTGGGGATGATCAGCCATGATCACGTTGAATGGCGGTGCTGGCTCGAAGGGCCGAATGGCCTACTCCTGCACATATTGTCTATTGTCTATTGTCTATTGTCTATTGTCTATTGTCTATTGTCTGGCCGACTCACTTGTTATTCCAGCACTTTGTGCCTATTACCTGGAACTCTAGCTGTGCGGATTCTGGGACACCTCAAAGGGCTAAAGTGGGAACCACCGATAGGGGAGGCGAGTGGGTAGTGGGTTATGGATATGTGACATTTTTCACTCCCTCTATTAGAGGTGGCCTCTCTGCTTACAGGCGACATTTCAGGTTGGGAATGAAGAAGGGTCCCTACCTGAAACATCACCTATCCGTGTTCTCCAGAGATGCTGCCTGACTCGCTGAGTTACTCCAGCTCTGTGCGTCTTTATTTGGTCAAACCTGATGCCTGGTTTCGTTGTGAGACTGCCATGAGATAGCTGCTGAAGACCAGTTACCCTTGCACGTATATCAGGTTTGAGCACTTTTGGAGGAGGGAAGGAAGGGAATGGTTTTACATTTGGAGGCAGCTCTTATAGACTTTAGACTTTAGTTTGAAAGACCCTTGTGCCCATTGAGTCCACGCCGACCAGCGATCACACTGTAGATAGGCACAAAATGCTGGAGTAACTCAGCATCTCTGGATAGAAGGGATGGGTGATGTTTCAGCTCGAGACCCTTCTTCAGACGACCCTATACACTAGCACTATCCTACACACTACGAACAATTTTAGAACTTACAGAAGCCAATTAACATACAAAACGGTACATCTTTGGAGTGTGGGAGGGCAACGGGAGCTACCGGAGAAAACCCACACACAGTCACGGGGAGAATGTACAAACTCCATACGGACAGCACCTGTGGTTAGGATCGAACCCAGGTCTCTGGCGCTGTAAGGCAGCAACTCTACCACTGCGCCACTGTGCCGCCACTGGGTGTAGAGGCATAAAACAGGGGCTGCTGCAACTCCAACAACTCTCTGCATCCATTTCGGACAGGCAGCAGGCCTGAGGGATGAAATGAGGCCCAGTCATGAGAGCCAGCCACAGCCGCCCTTAGAGAACGGCCCAGATAGGTTCTCATCTCCTCACCAGGGGATTACACAACCCTGAGGCCACAAAGCTTAATGTATTTGAATGTAATTCATTTCCCCTGGTGCTATATTAGTAATGGCACAAACCCAATTAAAATTAGTGGATTAGCACTCCTGTATAAATAATAGGGGAGGAATTTTCAAACAAGAATATCAAGCGTTGGTACCCTTATTGCATTATATAATTTAGGCTCTTGCCAAACTGTTTTGATGTATTTTAGAAATGATGGCACAGTGAAAAGCATCAGGACACCTACTTCACCTACTGGATCATGCGGAACACATCATTGCCCTAGTTTGAATTATCTATCTGCTTCTTCATTGTTTTTTTTATTAGGAATGCACTTTGCAACGTAAACTTCCAAATACACTGTTGTAATGGTTATTCTTCTTATCGAGTCCACACACAAGATTAGAAGTTGTTCCAGAGCCAGAGCTGAACACACTTCTCATCATCTGCATACAATGGTTTCTGTCTCGTCGCTTCTTGTGCGTGGCGGTGGGAAGATTGGCGGAAACAGGGCCGCGACGTGACTGTTGTAATTGCGGAATTTAGCCTATTTGTTTAATTCAACACTTCAATTGTTTAGAAATGGCATTTATTCACAACGTGATTGTATGTTTTTTGATTTTGAGTCTGCTTAAAACAAAATAAAAAATGTTAAACTAATGCCTGAACAGAGAAACGCACGTGACCAAGCACTCGCTCTTTATTCTATCTCACCTTTAGTTTAGTTTAGATTGGAGATACAGCATGGAAACAGGTCCTTCGGCCCAGAGCCCATGCCGACCATTGATCCATACACTAGTTCTATCCCACACACAATATTGACAGTTTGCAGCAGCCAATTAACCTACAAACCCTGCACGTCTTTGGAAAGTGGGAGGGAATGGGAGCACCTGAAGAAAACTCACGCGGTCACATGGGAGAATGTACAAACTCCACGCAGACAGCGGCCGTGGTCAGGATCGAACCCGTGTCTCTGGCGCTGTGAGGCGGCAGCTCTACCACTGCGCCACCGTGCTACCTGTTATGCACTTGGATCATGCAGGGCCAGTTTATCCTAGTTTGTCAACACTTGGTTATTTTCATCAGTGTTTTTTTTTTTAGATGGGTTTCCTTTATTTTTGAAGAGAACATTATTCATGCAAATAATGCCAGTGAAACCTGAGATATTGCTGGCAGTGATGAATTTGCAATAGTCAATATTACAATATATTTTCGGCATCAATGAAAATCATGTCAAGCTATTTCCCAACCACGTATAAATTCCTTTGGCTATAAATAAAATAAATCTGAATTATTCTGAAAAACATTAGCATCCACATGGGGTACATAAATGTTTAATTATTCACCATGAACATTAAACTTTTTATAGGATTTCCATCAGAAAAAAAATAATGTAAATAATTATGCAATAAAGAAGAGAAAATGTGCGGTTTTATAGACCCACTGTGTTTTATAACAGTAGCTTTTGTTTCTCCTTACACTTCCCACCAATTCTAATCTTGGTAGAAAGTTCAAAGTTGGAAATTGTAACTCTGGCTCTGGTGTGTATTTAAACTGGCATGAAACTGCAGGGATTCCTGGGCTCACCGTATCCGAACCCGCGTGATTCCCATTCTATCGGAGCAAAGGAGCGGAGCCCGGATTACCCAGGAGGCCATGAAAGAAGCAAAAGTCCAAACTAAGGAAATTTTGGTCTTTTTTAGAATATATCTTTCAATCATGTGTTCTATATCTCTCTACATCACCACCGATCACCACTCGTTTCCCTTTCCCGAGACTTTCAGTCTGAAGAAGGGTCTCAACCCGAAACGTCGCCCATTCCTTCTCTCCAGAGATACTGCCTGTCCCGCTGACTTTTGTGTCTATCTTTTGTGTCTATCTTCTCTTTGGTCAAATACTAGATAGGCCAACAGAATCATGTTAACCCTAACCAAGATTAAACCATCCAGTTTACAAGTTGTACTAGTGTATGATCACTTGTGTTTCGCTGTTCAAACATTAGTAAAAATATTCTTGTTTTATTTTCAGCATTTTTAATTTTTATTATTTTAAGATCAGAAGGGTGACATGATGGCACAGCAGTCGAGTTGATGCCTTGCAGTGCCAGCCATTCGGATTTGATCCTGACTAATGCTGTCTGTACGGAGTTTACACGTTCTCCCTGTGACACCGTGGTTTTCTCCAGAAGCCCTGGTTTCCTTCACACCTAAGACGTACAGGGCTTGTAGGCTAATTGGCTTTGGTGGAATTGTAAATTGTCCCAAGTGTGTGTCGGATAGTGTTAGTGTGCTGGGATCACTGGCCGGCATGGACTCGGTGGGCCGAATGGACTGCTTGTATCGCTAAACTAAACTAATTTCAGAGATTAGTCATGGATGGCAAAGTACAAGATGAACAAAATATGACATTTCTAAATGGTGTTTATTGATGAACAGAAAATGTTTGAATCCAGAAATTATGAATGCAAAGGTTGTTTGAATCTTCATGTGGAGGATGTTATAGAGGGAACAAAGGCCGTGGTTTCTGCAGCTCACTAAATATAGCATGTCATCAGAGGATTGGAAAATAGCTAATATTCTCGTTATTTTTTTATAAGGTCAGGAGCATGATCCTGCAAATTTATAGGGAGCTTATTTGATATCCATTGGAGGAATAACATTCCTGTCTGTTAGAATAAGAACCTTTCAAGTGTGTTTAATAAGAATAAAGTCTGGCGTTCAAAGCCAATGACGATGTGCAAAGAGGCATGTCACGTTTTGCAAATACATGGAATCTGTTTGGGAATGTGCCACAGATTGGATAGATGCACCGTATGCCTTTGCAATGCTACATAAGAGACATAGGATAAAATTAGAAACTAGGCTCAAATTAACTGCAGTGAACTGAATAATTGACTAGTCCATAGCTTAAGATAGACACAAAAAGCTGGAGAAAAGGAATTGGTGACGTTTTTGTCCAGCTCACCCCAGCCTGCCGTCTCGGGTGGTTGTAAAAACATCCCATGATACAATTTAAAAAAAAGAGCAGAGCAGTTTGTTCCAGTGTCCTGTCTTAGCTTTAGTTTAGACAGATAACGAGGAAACACTTCCCGGCGGCATGGTGGCGCAGCGGTAGATTTACTGCCTTACAGCGCTTATAGCATCAGAGGCCCAGGTTCGATTCTGGCTACTGATGCTGTCTGTACGGAGTTTGGACGTTCCGCCCCTGACCCGCATGGGTTTTCCCCGAGAACTTCGGTTTCCTCCCACACTCCAAAGACCTGCAGGTTTGTAGGTTAATTGGGTTATGTAAAAATTGTCCCTAGTGTAGGATAGTGTTACTGTGCGGGGATGGCTGGTCGGCGTGGACTCGGTGGGCCGAGGGGCCTGTTTCCACGCTGTACCTCTAAACTAAACTAAACCCACTTTGTCATCCTCTTCATGCATCCAATTATCCATGGGACAATTTCAGCAGCTTAATTAGCCTACAAACCTGCATGTCTTTGGGATGTGGGAGGAACCCGGAGCACCCAGAAGAAACCCACACGGCCACAGAGCAAATGTGCAAACTCCACACTGGCAGCACCTGAGGTCGGGATTGAACTGGGATCTCAGGCACTGTGAGGCAGCCGTCTCTACCAGCCGTGTCAGTTTCCCTCCCAACCCAGACCCTCAATCAATATCTGATCATTGTCCACATGCTGTTGTGAGACCATGCTGTGATGCCTGGCTGTCTTATTCCCCATATTACAACTGCTCAAAAGTGCTTTCTTTTGATAATGCAATGTCCTTGGATTATGAACAAATGCAAGTTTTTATTGATTTCCTTTTGGGTATTGCAAGATGAATTATAGTGATCAAAGGCAGTATTTTACATTGACTGCTTATAAACCACTAAGTGCCACCCTCGTATATATTTGCAACACTCCTCCCAAACCACTGGTTCCCTTTCATGCTCCATCCCTCTCTCAGGTTCTACATTTCACTCCCCACTTTCTTGTTTTATCAGATTCTGGCATTTGCACCATTTGTCACCTCCACTTATCACCACCACCCTTTGTTACATCTCCACACTTCTCCCCCCCCCCCAACCCCCCCCCCCCCCCACCCCCCCCCCAGCATCTGCAGTTCCCTACTCCCCCAGTCCTAACTCCCTAGCATCTCGGTCTAGAGGCTGCCTGACCAACTGAGTGGTTCCGGCATTTTCTAGCGTGTTGTCCAGGAATAGAACAATAGCAATGTTCAAGAAGGAACTGCAGATGCTGGAAAATCGAAGGTAGACAAAATTGCTGGAGAAACTCAGCGGGTGCGGCAGCATATATGGAGCGAAGGAAATAGGCAACGTTTTGGGCCAAAACCCTTCTTCAGAGCATTTCAGCCCGAAACGTTGCCTATTTCCTTCACTCCATAGATGCTGCCGCACCCGCTGAGTTTCTCCAGCACTTTTGTCTTCCTCAGAACAATAGCATTTTACTTCCTGCTGGTTTACAGGTACATTAACGTGACAACAGACCAAATACATAATAATCAGTAATACAATAAATGATCAGTTATTTGGGATTATACCAGCGTTTAAGAAAAAGTTAGAGAGGTACATGGGTAGAATAAGTTTGGAAGGATCTGGACCAAGTGCAGGCAGGTGAGACTGGTGTATCTGGGACATGTTAGTTGGTGTGGCCTGCTCCACACTGGCCAAAGGGCCTGTTTCCACACTGTATCACTCTATGACACTATGATTCTATAACTTGTCAGTTTTGCCCCAACCCTTCCCTTTACATTTCTTTGCCTGATATCGTCCCTCTACTCCATCAGTCGGTCCCGACCCGAAACATTGTCTGTCCAATTCACTCCACAAATGACGTCAGACTCGCTGACTTCCTCTAGCCGTTTGCAGGACGCAATCCAAATGAATACAAATAGAAGTAAATGATGGGCGAAAAGGTCAGCTCGGATGTGTTGGGCAGAATGACTGGTTTCAGTGCTGTACCAGCTACGACTGTACTGTAGATAGACACACAATGCTGGAGTAACTCAGCCGGACAGGCAGCATGTCTGGAGAGAAGGAATCGGTGACGTCTCGGGTTGAGACCCTTCTTCAGACTGATGTCAGGGGAGTGGGCGGTACAGAGATAAAATGTAGTCGGAGACAGTCAGACTGGTGGGAGATCTGGGAAGGGGGAGGGGGTGGAGAGAGAGAGAGAAAGCAAGGGCTAGTCGAAGTTAGAGCAGTCAATGTTCATACTGCTGGGGTGTGGGTTGCCCAAGCGAAATATGAGGTGCTGTTCCTCCAATTTGCGCTGGGCCTCACTCTGACAATGGAGGAGGCCCAGGACAGAATGGCAGTATGACTGTGTGGTGTCAGGTATCTGTATTAATATGGAGCAACAATTACATAGAAACATAGAAAATAGCTGCAGGAGTAGACCATTCAGCCCTTCGAGCCAGCACCGCCAGTCAATATGATCATGGCTGATCATCCAAAATCAGTACCCCATTCCTGCTTTTTCCCCATATCCCTGGATTCCATTAGCCCTCAGAGCTATATCTAACTCTCTCTTGAAAACATCATTAGGTAATGGTAATCAAAATACCACCCACTTATATGTTATACATTTTATTCTGTCCATGCTACAATTATCAGGAAAAGGTTTCTCCATTGTAAAACTGAGGAATGTATATTTTATAGAATGTAAAAATAACTACAAAATGAGTAGCGTGAACATGCAGTTGCAAACCAGAAGGGACGAAAATAAAGAAAAAGTAAATACAATCTGGCACAATTGAATTCAGCTATTATTTTTAATTACTTTTGAGATCTAGACAACTAATTACAATAATGTGGCTTTTAATTAAAAGTTGACAACTCTTCAAATAGATCTTTAAAGATTCATTGCCCTCTGAGGGTCGTAAAGAAGCTGAATCTACAGAATAATAACCGTCTCATCTGAGCAGAGAAGGAGCCTCTTCACTGGTATCTGAAAGAAGACACTAGCCTGGATGTTACTGTTGACAATATCAATACACGGATGTTAAATGAATTTGCATGACATTTGTTTCTCCACTATTTTAACGTGGGTCGTTATGCCATTTATTTTTAATTGGATAATGTCTCCACTAAAATGCAGACAAAGGAATGTTGCGCGAGCTCTTTAAGCATTTGTCAGCCAATATCACCAACAGCAACTTTTAATGACACACTGCATTTATCCAGATTATTGCATGGGATTATAATTCTCAGCAGGACAGCTGTTCTGTTAATTAACCATTAACAAGTAAACGCTGTGTTTAAGGTACAGCTTCCACTAGAAAGCTGCTCTCCTCCCCTCTCTGGGGTTGAATTCAGGAAGACTCGAGCTCCGATGCATATGCTCACCTCGTATTATTTTGTGTGCTCCTTTAACAAAGTTATGAGCCTATTATAAATAAATAGTGCTTCTTAATCAACGTGGACGAGCAGGGAGATCTCCGCAGCGCATAACATTGCAATCTTCAATAAAAGGTCATTGGCTCGGAGTCAAAGGTTTCACTGGCTTCCAATTTGAGTACACACTGTGGGGTCTTCAAAGCATAGGGACATTAAGCAAAACGATGGTCTTACAATGGAATAAAAAGTTTATCATTGCATCTGTGACCTACAAGCTAGATTTTTCAACAACTCCACATGCAGATTACCAAGAATCTCTTTGAAGAAGGAGGCTATCACTTAAGAAGATAAGAAAAGTCGAACGTCTTAAAAGCCGACTTAGCTCTTTTAAGTTTACCCTTTCAACTCTTCAGACATGTCTATCACTGCTGTCACATTTTTCAACGGCAGAGAATTGGAGTAAGGTTGCCTGAATTAGGACAGACACAAAATGCTGGAGTAACTCAGCAGGTCAAGCAGCATCTCTAGAGAAAAGGAATAGGTGATGTTTCGGGTTGACACCCTCTTTCACTGAAGAAGGGTCCCAACTCGAGACGTCACCTATTCCTTTTCTCCAGTGATGCTGCCTGACCTGCTGAGGTACTCCAGCATTTTGTGTAAACCAGCATCTGTAGTTCTTTCCTACACACACTGCCTGATTGCCAGAAAGGAAAGATACCCAACTTGCCCACACTGGCCAACATGTCCCATCTACACTAGTCCCAACTGCTTGTGTTTGGCCCATATCCCTCTAAACCTGTCCTTTCTATGAACATGTCTAAATGTTTGTTTAACAAAACCGAGCTGTGATTAATTTTAATGGGTGCTTCCTTCGGTGTATCTGTAGAAGTTGGTAAGCGTGGTTGGACACATGTTGAACTTCCTTTGTCTTCTGAGGAATGAGAGGTGTTGGTGTGCTTTCCTGGCTATAGCTTCAATGTTGTTGGACTAGGACAAACTGTTGGTGATACTTGTGTCCGGTAAGTTGAAGTCCGTGACACTCTCCATTTCAGCACCATTGGTGTTGATATGGGGCCTGTACCTCATCTTGTTTACTGAAGTCAATAACGAGCAGCATGACATTGAGGGAGAGGTTATTGTCTAGACATCTTATACCCCCGTTGGTCATGGTTGACCATGGGTGTCTCCAGTGTCTCCAGGGTTGGAGGACGCCTGTGCGTGATTTTGTTTAACGTGGGGAGACTGGTGCACAGACAGCCACCCCACGGTCCTTGACAGATCTGGGTCAAGATCCAGTGGCATGGGGTCCAAGATGACCAGAGACCCTTTTTCTGCTGCAGCCTTCATCCGCCTTCCCAGCCACGAGGGTCAGCCATCGTCTTCCGCTTGTTCCACCATTGAGGTCTTGATTGGATTGCTCTTTGTCAGAGACCTCCCCCTCGACCTTACCGCCATGGGTGACCCTACCAGGAGCACAGCTCCAGACGGCATCGCTATCAGGATCTCAGGTCCACACAAGCTTCTCCACCACGACAAGGTGACAATCCACAGAGAATCATGTTACTAGGGACTCTATTTCCTTCCTGTACTCCGAGCCCACTAGAGTTGTCATCTGCAGTCATGTACTGTAAAAGGAGTTAGAGCAGAATTTGACTGAACAGTCGTGAGAATATAGAGAGTGGTGCAAGGGGCTGAGAACACTTCCTTGTGGATTTGGTGTGTGAGACAAGAGATCACTATTCGTCCTCAATCTTTAGTCTAGTTTAGAGATACAGCGCGGAAACAGGCCCTTCAGCCCACCGAATTCGCACCGACCAGCGACCCCCGCACATTAACACTATCCTACACACACTAGGGGCAATTCACACTTATTCCAAATCAATTAACCTACAAACCTGTAGGTGTTTGGAGTATGGGAAGAAACCAAAGATCTCGGAGAAGACCCAGACGGTCACAAGGAGAACATACAAACTCTATACTGACAGCACCCGTAGTGGGGATCGAACCCGGGCCACTGGCGATGCAAGCGCTGTGAGGCGGCAACTCTCGTGCTGCGCCACCGTGTGGCCATAGATGCATAACCCAATTATTACATGCATAAAGTAAGGTACCATTTATCCGGAATTCGTGGCATATGATGTCCTGTGTGCAGAATGTTAATCCGGACACTTTGATTACGCTTTCCACAAGTTACAAAAGCTTTCTGAGCAGCAATGTTCTGGCAAGATCACAGTACTGCTCCATTCTTTCAAAGTGCTTCATTGTTCACGTAAGCGTTTGATGAATAATTACATGAAAAATGATGCAAACCACACCAATACTTTAGAAGATTATTGATAAATAACAACATAAAGATGTAGAAAGAGATGTAGAATTTTTGATTTAATTCAAAGGTCAGTGGTATTCATATTTGTAGCAAACAAACACTGAAAAATTGCTACTTCAACACATTTGATTCTGTGTAGCGATTATTTAAAGCATTATTGGTGCAAGTCATAAATATTCAACTTCAACATCTCAAGTCTACACAGTCAGTCAGCGAGAACAAGGTTACTTTAAAGAATACCTGATTTAATAATAATTTGCAAACATCGCAGATCGGCAAAAATGTAGCCTCTAAATTATTTGTGATGAAATTTTAAAAACTTACATTGGATTGTAAACATTAGCTGTGCTCCCTGTTATATTTACAATTTATTCATGAAGGGGATCTTTTAAAGAGAACAAAATTAATTCAGAAAGTTTCTGGTGAAGATCAAGTCAGTGTTGCAAATGCTATCTTGAATTTCAAAGTTCCAAGGCCATATACTTCCCTCAACAACATTTTAGTGCAATTTCCTGAATTATTTACCGTTGGATGCGGCAAAGAGGCGCAGCGGTAGAGCTGCTGCCTCACGGCGCCAGAGACCCAGCTTCCATGCTGACTACGGGCGCTATCTAGATTATGGAGCTCGTACGTTCTCGCTGATACCGCATGGGTTTTCTCCGGGTGCTCCAGTTTCTTTCCAAATTCAATTGGCTTCTGTAAATTATCGCTGGTGTGCAGGATAACATCGAACTAGTGTATGGGTGATCGATGGGCAGCGTGGACTCGATGGGCCAAAGGGCCTGGTTCCACACTGCATCTCTAAAGTAAAGCAAAGAATAAATGAGTGGGAATCCGTCTCGAGCAAGCTGCTGTTGCAGTAAAGTTGCGCAGAATGAGCTGCGGAGATAATTACTTCCATGTTTCCTTATAAAATCCCGTAAACGCTGGAAAACTGAATTACAAACAGAAAAATAATTAAGCAGAATGTGCATAATCTGTAGGGAGAAGAACAGTGGTAATATTTCAGGGGCGCATGATTTAATATTTCCTGTCCTTTCTGCTCTTTCCAAGACTACTTTCTCCCTGTTCTGTGATACTGTGTTTGAATATTAGAATGTCTGCTTTCCAAGTCCTATTTCTGAATCTGGAACACAGAATTCTCACCTCGTGCGCCTGGGATGTGGGAGTATTGTTGGATGTATTTATAAAGACATCAGCCTGATCCGTGTAAATATCTTTGACCCAGTAGGTGAGCGTGGAATCAGGTTGACAATTAGCGGTCAGAGAAGGTGACGCTTAATTCTGTCACAGATTAGCTTCACTTTTCAACAGATTCACTTGACTTTACACAAGTTGGGCGGCACGGGTTTCGATCCAGACTATGGGCGCAGTCTGTAAGGAGTTTGTACGTTTCTCCCCGTGAGCTGAGTGGGCTTTCTCCGGGCGCTCCGGTTTCCTCCCACACTCCAAAGACGTGCAGGTTTGTAGGTTCATTGGCTTTGGTGAAATTGTGAATTGTCCCTAGCGTGTGTAGAATACATTTAGTGCACGGGGCGCGCTAGTCGGTGCGGACTCGGTGGGCCGAAGGGCCTGTTGTATCTCGAAGCTAACCAAAACTGAGGTAAACCGCACGCCTTACGATCTGGTCATTAATTTGTGGTATTGGTGTTTATCACAGGTTTGATAATCTTCATTATTAAAAGCACAATTACTTTATATTCAATGTAATCAGTGTGTAACACTGTCTTAAAGAGAAAATCATTCTCAAACTGGAGCTTTCATGCTAATGTACATACATGCTGAACAGCTGTTATGAGGAAGATCATTGATGGACTGGATAAGTTTCTGTTTTTTGTTGGGTTAGTCCATCATACTTGATTAAATTGAATATCAAGCTGACATACCCTTTGTTGCTTAAAAAAAGTAGACTCGCATAATGGTTTCCTGAAATTAAATATAATATTGCAGAAACTAATTGTTGAGGATGGACAGGGGGATTTTTAGACTGCAATGATGTAACTTTGATGCTTTCCATTCAATGGTGAATCTTGGAGGGAACGTAAATTTGGATGAATCTTTTACAATCGGGTATTTTATATCTCCAAGCTCACGAATCTTAAAACTTCCAAATTCATTCAACTAAGAAAAATGCCATTCATATCTCATGAAAGTGGGAAAAACCGTTGTACATTTGCTTTGAATCTTGTCTTCCAGAGCTGTGTGCACTTGTCCAACCAATGATTTGTGTAAACAATGCTAAAAGTGTTTTATTTTAGACAGGTATATGGATAGGACAGGTTTGGAGGGATATGGACCAAACGCAGATTGGTGGCACTAATGTAGGTGGGACGTTGAGCAAGTTGAGCTGAAGAGCCTGTTTCCACGCTGTATCCCTCTATGACTCTATGACTATAATATTTTCTACCCTTTAATAAGTAATTATTACTAAATCCTTCCATTTACTTGTTGCCCTTAGTACGAGGTTTTTCGTTCTCCCAATATTAATTTGGTTAGGCCACATTTGGTGTATCGTGTACAGTTGTGGTCACCCTATTACTGGATGGATGCGGTAGCTTTGGAAAGGGTGCAGAGGTGGTTTACCAGAATGATGCTGGATAAAGGGGGCATTAGCTACAGGGAGAAGTTTCTATTGTTTTCTTTGGAACACTGGAGATTGCGGGGAGAAGAATATAAAATTATGAGAGTCGTAGATAGGGTGGGCAGTCAGATACTTTTTCTCAGGATGGAAATATCAAATACTAGAGGGCATTGTTTAGTTTAGTTTAAACATACAGCGTGGGAACAAGCCTTCGGCCAACCGAGTCCGCGCCGACCAGCAATCCCCGCACATTAACACTATCCTACACACACGAGGGACAATTTCCAATAACACCAAGCGAATTAGCCTACAAACCTGGGGGTTACACAAAAAGCTGGAGAAACTCAGCGGGTGCAGCAGCATCTAAGGAGCGAAGGAGATAGGCGACGTTTCGGGTCGAGACCCTTCTTCATCCTACAAACCTGGAAGTCTTTGGAGAGTGGGAGGAAACCAGAGATCCTGGAGAAAACCCACGCAGGTCACGGGGAGAACGTCCAAAAACTGTACAGACCGCATCCGTAGTCGGGATCGAACCCGGGTCTCCGGAGCTGTAAGGCAGCAACTCTACCGCTATCCCACAGTGCCACTCTAAGCTTTAAGGTGAGAGGAGCAAAGTTTAAAGGAGGTGTGCGGGGCAAACATTTTTTACACAGGGGGTGGTGAGTGCCTGGGATAGACGCAGATAAAAATAGTGGCTATTAAGAGAACTTTAGATTGGCATTTGGATGTGCATGACATACAGGGGTATGGATTATGTGCAGGCAGATAATAGTTGGTCTTGGCATTATGTTTGGCGCACACATTGTGAGCTGAAGGGCCTGTTCCTATTCTGTACGTACTATTGGAGGGCTCGAGGCCCCCAACCGCAGGAGAACAAAGAAGGGAAGAGATTGAACTTTTTTTCACCTGCCATCACAGTGAGGAATGTGGAGGAGTCACTGTGGTGGATGTTTGCGTTAAAATGCATTTTGTATGATCCGTTGCCTTTTATTGGTATGACTGTATGGCAAATGAAATTCCTCATATGTTGCAAAACATACTTGGCTAATAAAGTATGATTATGATTATGATTGTTCAGGGAAACAATGTTCCATGTACACTGGGAGTTCCTCTGTCAAAGAAAACCGAAAACATGACTTGTGTGTATTTTTTTATTACTGCTTTGAAAAGACGCCTCTGAACTTGGCAAAACTGTCTCTGCATTCCTGCCAAAAACCCCTCTTACCTTGGGGTGAGAGGAGAAATTGTTACATTTATTGGCAATTTTGGATTCTTTTTATGATTTGGATGAACTCTTTTTGAGAGCTAGGCTTGCTCGATGAGGAATAGTTTAGTTCAGAAAAGAACAATAAGGCGGCATGGTGAGTCAGCGGTAGAGTAACTGCCTTAAAGCACCGGCGACCCGGGTTCGATCCTGACTACGGGTGCTGTCTATACAGAGTCTGTACCTCCTCCCCGTGGCCTGCGTGGGTTTTCTCTGGTTTCCTCCCACACTCCAAAGATGTGCAGGTTTGTAGGTTAATTGTCTTGGTAACATTGTAAATTGTCCTTAGTCTGTGTATGATAGTTTTAGTGCGGGGATCGCTGGTCAGCGCGGACTCAGTGGGCTGAAGTGCCTGTTTCCGCGATGTATCTCCGAACTAAACTAAAACTAAACTACGGTGGCTTGCAAAAGTTTTCATACCCCTTGAGCTTTTCCGCATTTTGTCACGTTACAACCACAAACGTAAATGTATTTTATTGGGATTTTATGTGATAGACCAACACAAAGTAGCGGATAATTGTGAAGTGGAAGGAAAATGAATTCAGCCCCCTTTACTCTGATACCCCTAAATAAAATCCAGTTCAACTAATTGCCTTCAGATGTCACCTAATTAGTAAATAGAGTCCACTTGGGTGTAATCTAACCTCAGTATAAATACAGCTGTTCTCTGAAGGCCTCAAAGGTTTTAATAGAGAACATTAGTGAACAAACAGCATCATGAAGTCCAAGGAACACACCAGACAGGTCAGGGATAAAGTTGTCGAGAAGTTTAAAACAGGGTTAGGTTAAAAAAAATATCCCAACTTTGAACATCTCACGGAGCGCTGTTCAATCCATCATCCGAAAATGGAAAGAGTATGGCACAACTTAAAACCTACCAAGACATGGCTGTCCACCTAAACTGACAGGCCGGGCAAGGAGAGCATTGATGAGAGAAGCAGCCAAGAGGCCCATGGTAACTCTGGAGGAGCTGCAGAGATCCACAGCTCAGGTGTGAGAATCTGTCTCCATCCAATCTGACTGAGCTTGAACTATTTTGCAAAGAAGAATGGGCAAGGATTTCAGTCTCTAGATGTGCAAAGCTGGTAGAGACATACCCCAAAAGACTTGCAGCTGTAATTGCAACGAAAGGTGGTTCTACAAAGTATTGACTCAGGGCGGCTGAATACGTTTGCATGCCACATTTTTCAGTGTTTTATTTGTAATAACATTTGGAAACCATGTATCATTTTCCTTCCACTTCACAATTATGCACCACTTTGTGTTGGTCTATCGCATAAAATCCCAATAAAATACATTTACGTTTGTGGTTGGAACGTGACAAAATGGGGAAAAGTTCAAGGGGTATGAAAACTTTTGCAAGCCACTGTAAATATTCCTTAGGACCAAATATTTGTGTTGGCAGTATATTTTGTATCCCCACACCTCCTGTTGGTTTTGTTCCAGCCCTCACCATGACACTGTTCTCTATTGCAATGTGTGTGTTACTTCCATTAGTACAGAGAGATGTCGGGAAGACAGTGATGTACTTAACAGGTATCAAATCGTTGCGTATTGCCCACTGCCTTGGGGGAAGTTGGGCTGCCACAGTAAAAGGCTACAAACATTGTACTTTAACAATAGTCCAGATGTGCATGCTAAATATTATTTTGGCTTGGTGAATCTGTGGAATTCATTGCCACAGAAGGCTGTGGAGGCCAAGTCAATGAATATTTTTAAGCAGACGATTGACAAATTCTTGATCAGTACGGGTGTGGGCAGTTATGGGGAGAAGACAGGAGAATGGGGTTAAGAGGGAAAGATAGATCAGCCATGATTGAACGGCAGAGTAGACTTGATGGGCTGAATGGCCTAAATCTGCTCCTTTAGCTTATGAACGTGATATGAGACGTTACTTCATTTAATGATAAAAGTGCCTGGTAAGAACAGGTAAGCCATTTTCTTTCTTAGTCCCTCTTCCCTAGTGTGTGTCCGATAGATTTAGTGTGCGGGGACATGGGTGTTAATGATAGGGGTTTGTGGGGTGCATTAATCAACTGAGATAATGCTGAATGGGGAAGACTTGATGGACTAACCTTATCATTGGCTCTTCTGTCTGATGTTATACGTAATGTTGCTCTTCTAATGCATTGAGGGCGAATATCTTTGTTGGCTCCAGTTGGGGGAAAAGCAGTCATTGCTTTTGGCTTTCCAATATTTACATGGGCATCTGGGAGGTTTATATCTGTCGGCCAGTCCTGCCAGGGCAACACTTGGATGTAGAGAAGCCTTGGGACATATTACAAACTTTTCATTCTGCCCAAAACATGTATGGCTTTTAAAAAGGTCTGACAGGCAACTACAGCTATTTTTCTGCAACCAATACATTCACGAGTTTGTTTAAATTTAAGGGCTACTTCTGAAAACGCTGGCAAATCTTTCAGAGGTATGACATTTTGCTTGAGAGAACAGTGTTTAATAATGTGAGCAGCTTCTGCACAACATGGTGAGGACCATACTACACCGATATGAAGTCGTTTTGATATAGAAGAATGTAATTAAAGATGACCATGCTTTGTTTTTGTATTGATTAGCTGGGACAATGAATAATCTCACAAGAGAAAACTCAACGTCAACATTAACACGGATAAGAGAGTTGATTGAAGGCAAGAGTTGATTGAAGTCGGTTAACGTTTACACACTGGCCTCCTCAATTATTTTCCTTTTCTGAAGTTAAAGTAAAATGCAAACTGTAAAATTAATCCCTTCATCGCCTGACTAGCAAAGATAAAGTGAGTACGAAGGAATGCAGATACTGGTTTAAACCACAGATAGACCCGTACTAGTTTCACTGTTGATTTTCACTGTCTGTATAACTCACTATTACCTAGCCCACAGCCAACAATGGACCATTGTGGGCTCCACCTTTCCTTGATCATCGGTGCTTTTTGCATATCTTTCAATCATTTGTTCTATGTCTCTCTCTGTCATCGGCACTATCTCTCGTTTCCCTTTCTCCTGCATCTCAGAAGGGTCTCGACCCGAAACGGAAGGGTCTCGACCCGAAACGTCACATATCCTTTTTCTCCGGAGATGCTGCCTGACCCGCTGAGTTACCCCAGCTATTTGCCAAAGTTAAAGCGAGCCTTTCTGCGCAGACAGCAGTTATTTAAGGCACAAAACCGGAAATGTACAATCAAAGAAAAGTTGCACTTTAAAAAGAAATAATTGGACAGATTGAGATAATTTAGTGATGCATGGGTTCCCAAAGGGAAAAAAACAGTTATGTGATTGTTTCCAACTGAGTCTGGCACTCACTCATATGGCATGAGGAACAGATGCCTACAGGATGGTCACTTGAACAGCTTTGAACAGAGATTAAAAAGAAGCAGCTCACTCCCAGAAAACAATAATCTATTCTACATTTTCCTTGATCTCCATACCCTTTGTCCTATTTTCACACCTTGCACTTCCTTATCTATGTATCTCCCTCTCCCCTGATTCTCAGTCTGAAGAAGGGTCTCGACCCGGATCGTCACCCATTCCTTCTCTCCAGAGATGCTGCCTGGCCCGCTGAGTTACTCCAGCATTTTGAGTCCATCTATGGTCACTGGAACAGTTTGTTCATCACTCCCAGTACATTCCCCGAGCTTGTGGGCAGAAACTCGTCCCTCTCACAAACAGCATTCTATTGAATACAGTTTATATGCATCGCTTGAATTGAATCCCAGGAGAGTTTTGAAAGGAAATGCAATTTCTGGTAATAACGGCTCATAGCAGAGAATACTACCTACTTATCCCGGCAATTTCCAGCAATTTCTGACTCCTTTCAGAATTAACCTTTCATATCAAAGGAGCAATTCTGCTCACAAGAGACAGCAGCACAATTTCATGCATAATTTATTCGCACTGTTCAACACACAACACAGAGTCCTTGACTTTGTCAAGGTGGATTTTGCTGGCAGTCCTTCCAGTCAAGAGAATACAAATCTGGCCTGTGTAATGTGACCTCATAACCCTCACTGATTTGACCATAAAATGGTATTTACCCAAGAAGGCCAGAAGAATGCGTGTCCCACCAAATACAGTCAGCCTTTTCTTATTAATCACGCTAAGCAAAGTATTATTCTAGATTGCTTCTTTATAGTATTCTTCATTTTTAATCAAATCCCTATTAAAAATGTTTAGTTTAGTTTTAGTTTACAGATACAGCGTGGAATCAGGCCCTTCGGCCCACCGAGTCCGCACCGACCAGCGATCCCCGCTCACACACACTAGGGACAATTTACAACTATACCAAGCCAATTAACCTACAAACCTGTACGTCTTTGGAGTGTGGGAGGAAACCGAAGATCTCGGAGAAAAACCCACGCGGGTCACTGGGAGAACGTACAAACTCCGCGCAGACAGCACCCGTGGTCAGGATCAAACCCGGGTCACGGTGCCGCAAGCGCTGTAAGGCAGCAACTTTATCGCTGAGCCATCATGCCGCCCACAAAGGAATGACGATGATCAAGGAAATCTTGTTTAAATTTGCATCTTTGGCTTCCACAATTTGGCCCATTACATTCACTTCTGTGCGGTGTTTTTCACAGCACTGCAAACAACAATCCAAGATCAAAAACCTTCAAAGCTTCATCCAGGATCATTTCTATAAACCTTGGAAATCTTATCTCTTGCTTTTAACAACCTGAACAGTAGCTGGTATTGGTATAGAGGATAGCATGAGGTTTCACTGAAGCTAGATTTAGAATGAAGCTCTATAGACACAAAATGCTGGAGTAACTCAGGCAACATCTCTGGAGAGCAGGAATTGATGATGTTTTGGGTCAAGACACTTCTTCAGACTGAGAGTCAGGGGAGAGGGAGACATGGAAGGGTAAGGTGTGAAAACACAGATCAAAGAGGACGATGATCAAGGAAATGTAGAATGGTTCATTGGTAGCTAGAAGGAAATGTAGATGTTCTCAAGTGCATTTCAATCTGTGGTACTTTTATTTTTGTCTAAATAGGATTGTTGATAGTATATGCCAGAGTTCCACTTTAACTTTTATTTTGGAGACTTTACCCGTTTGCAATAGGCAAACGTTGCACGCCAAGTAAAATCTCTCTACATATATAAAAGATAACCAGGAGTTCATGAGAAAAGAATATGATTGAAAAGTCAAAATAAGCTCTGTATTGTTAAACTGTCACAATGATTGAAGGCTCAGTTATCAAATGTGAGCCAATCTCCCAAGAGAGCGGGCAAATACTTGTGTTTATCTCATCCATGCTAAGCAAAATCACTATTAATTTCTGCTAACATTTTAATGGTTATTGAAGATTTCAATTATATGACCGCACATAACTTTCATGTTCCTAAGAATGCTTGTAAATTATCCTTTTCGACTTGTGCCGTAACTAGGCAGTAAAATATCATCATTGCAGTTGTCAAAAGGTAATGACACAGACGCCATTTTAGAATCTGTAGTTTTATTCCGTGCATCCGAGCTGCTTTAGATATTAATTTGCACTTCCAGTAACAATTTTATAATTTCTTGCAAGGTGATCAGCAATTCACATTTACGCACACACACAAATATGAACCTGCAGATGATTTAATGTGGGGGAAAAAAACAAGCCCACTGTAAATGTATGGTTGCATGAAATGATAATATATTAACAACTCAGCTTTAAGAATAAAACTAAAAAAAAAGGCTAGTTAGCTGAAAGTAAACCAGGCAGACACACAAGTCCAATCCATGACGATGTGAATTTTAGGAATGGGTCACTGTGCTTTGGTTTTCATCCTTCCGTTACTGAAGTTTTACAGGAGGACCATTGTGGTAAACTTTTGCCATTCATTATGGAATTAGAAAAAAATCTGGGCAATTTTACTGCCAGTTTGAAGATCACAGACTAACTGTCCGTACGAAACAGTTCCGTTACAGAGAGTGAGGAATATTCTCAAATGGAATAAAACTTACTATGTGAAGAGCGCCATCCTGTGGAGAATGAAATAATGTACATGCGGCCTGCATTAAGAAATGAGGAATGCCTTGAAGATTATATTTAATGTACTGTAATATTGATAAGAACAGAATGTAGGGAAAAAATTGTCTGCAATGAAGACAACAAACACAGGAAAATATGTATCTTTAACCTAGCTGTGTCGTTAGCTACCTTAGAATAATTAGCTATCGATCTCATAAGCAGATAACCGAATGCTTGGATGAAGACACCTTAGAGGGGATGAAAAGTTTTGGAAGGAATTTCCACTCCTTGGAGCGTTGCGAGTCAATGGCGTCACCATTAATGGTGGAATGATTAACTTTGTGGATAAGCAAGGACAATTACACAGGAAAAAGAAGAAATATGTAATGTTTCTGATCAAAAGGAGAAATCATCTGATGTCCAGCTAAGGCCAAGTAGATAACTTTTCCGTCAGAATGTTGCCAAAATTAAGCAACTTCAGGGATGTATTTTGGACCATATCTATCTATATATTACTAAAACTCTCTTCGTGTTTGTTTGTTTGCTTGTATGCATTGACCATCATTAATTAATGATTTGAAGGGATGTCAACATGAAACTATATCCACTTTAGTTTAGTTTAGTTTAGAGATACAGTGTGAAAAACGGGGCCTTCTGCTCACCGAGTCGATGGCAACCACCAGTTCATCTACGCACTAGGGACAATGCTGGAAAATCTTAGAGGGAAGGGGGAATCACAGGGGGGGGGGGCAGTGAGACAGGAGCTTGTTAAACTAAAAGGCGGTCTGAAGAAGGGTTTTGGCCCGAAACATTGCCTATATCCTTCGCTCCTCACCCGCTTAGTTTCTCCAGCACTTTTGTCCGACTTTGAAATGTGGGAGGGAAACCGGAGCACCCGGAGAAAACTCAAGCAATGACAGGAAGAACGTACAAACTCCACACAGACAAGCAGTCGTAGTCAGGATTGAACCCGGTTCTCTGGCACTGTAAAGCAGCAACTCTACTGCTGAGCCACCATGCTGTTCCATTCTTTCATCAACTTCATGCACATAAACGTGCAGCTTGAAAGTTAGATGCCAATTCTTTTATTGCACATTGATTGGGATGTACAAGCAGGTCACTGTCTTCTTATCCAACACCCTGGTGCTAAGTTTAATCATTCACTCCATTTAGATGTACTAATCCAAAACACCACCAGAAGGCTAAAGGGCCTGTCCCACCAGCATGCAACTTCATGCGATGAGCGCGACCTAACATGATCGCTTGAGCCGTCTGGCATCGCGCGGCCGGTCCCACTTCGATCGCCGGAGCCGTGCGGAATTGTGCAGAGTTCGTCCCGACATCGCGCGGGGCTCCATAAAACTGACCATGTTCAAAAATTCCGCGCAGCAACGGCTTGTCGGCTCGCAGTCGCCTCGACGCATTACACACCGCCTCGACGTCATGCCTCCATGGCCCTCTCTGTAGGTGTCTCCGTGACCCTCTGTGTGTGTGGCTCCATGGCCCTCTCTGTGTGTGCCTCTGTGTCCCTCTCTGTCCTGGCGAACCTACCTTTAAGACTTTGCTCCAAGTTCGCCTCACTTTGCGCCGCGTTGCGCCACTCACCCGACCTCCGCGCGGCCCTCGTTGCCGGTTTGGTCGCGCTTGCCACATGCAGGTGCATGCTGGTGGGAACGGCCCTGTACAGGGATCACCCGACCTCCGCGTGGCCCCCGCTTCTAGTTTGATCGCACTCATCGCATGGAGTCGGACGCTGGTAGGACAGGCCCTTAAGGCTTTGGGTTGTGGGTCATGGTGTGCAAACCATTATGAAGCTGAAGCAGCCCTGGTTTCTCATCTACTGGCTCCAAGTTAGGAGCTACCACTGACTTTCGCCAGAGAGTGACCTAAACATGCTTCCCTCTCTCTCTCTCTTCACTGTCAGACACCAGGATGGAAACCTGCCACCTACGGTTCTGGCTGAAGACAGCGTCAGGCAAATCTTAGTTCCATCTCGTTCATTAGGCCCTGCATTAGTTTGTCCCAATTTAGTTTAGTTTAGTTTTGAGATACAGCGCGGAAACAGGACCTTCAGCCAACCAAGTTTGCGCTGACCAGCGATCACCCGTTCACTAACACTAGCCTACCACACTAAGGACAACTTACAATGTTGACCAAGCCAATTTGCCTACAAACCCGTACGTCTTTAGAATGAGGGAGGAAACCGGAGCAACCTACGACCATGCATGTTACTGGGAGAATGTAGAAACTCTGTACAGAAAGCACCCGTAGTCAGGATGGAACCCGGGTATCTAGTGCTGTAAGGCAGCAACTCTACCGCTACACCACCCTGTCATCCTATTACATCTGAACCATCTGGTCCTACACACTAGGTACAATTTACAATTTGTCAATCACCAAAGCCAATTAACCTACAAACCTGTATGTCTTTGGAGTGTGGAGGAAACCCACGCGGTCGATTAACGTGCGAACTCCGTACTGACAGCATCCATAGTCACGATCAAACCCAGGTCTCTGGCGCTGTAAGGCAGCAATCTACTCTCCATGGATTGTCACCTTGTTGTGGACCTGGGATCCTGAGAGCGATGTCGTCTGCAGCTGTGCTCCTGGTGGGGCCACCCATGGCGGTAAGGTCGAGGGGGAGGTCTCTGACAAAGCGCAATCCAACCAAGACCTCAACGGTGGAACAGGCGGAGGACGATGGCTGACCTTAGTGGAGCGTCACAACGGCTGGGAAGGCGGATGAAGGCTGCAGCAGAAAAGGGTCTCCGGTCGTCTTGGACTCCATGCCACTGGATCCTGACCCAGATCTGTCAAGGACCGTGGGGTTGCTGTCCGTGCACCAGTCTCCCCATGTTAAACAAAGTCACGCACAGGCGTCCTCCATATAGGAGGACAGCCATACTCGTTTCGAGTGGCCTCCGATGATGATGATCTACCGCTGCGCCAACGTGCCAACCCCTAGTTTGTTCGAATTATGTTCAAATGTTGGGAAATATGGAATCTCCATCAGCTGACTTCTTTGCAGTTATTAGGAAAAACATCCGACAACATAAACCAGTTTGTTACAGAGAGGTAATTATATGTATTGATAGTTTATTGTTCCGTGGAATAAGGTATATTCTTTGCATCTTTAGAACAGGGTGCATTGCCAGGGTTCATTCATATTCCAAAATTGTCACATGAATCTCTGACTGACAGCCAGCAAATTTCACAGATGGATTGCTGGCAATCCCATGGATTTTACTTGTGGTTAATCACTTCCAGCAGTAATTAACTACCTGGCGGAGATTTTACGATATTCCAAATTGTACAGCGCCCAATAGCAGTCATGGCTCAATAGCCCAAATAGTCCATTTGTGTTCTTTATTTAATGAATGACCAGAATTGGACAATCTGTGCTTTGTAATGGTTTATATTTCCAGACATTAAAGGACTTCGGGTTCCTAAGACGTTAGCAATGGATTGATTCCATTCTGGTTTGTCTCAGAATACAGATGACTCGAAATCAAACATTCTGAAAGTTTCATCGAGTCCCCGTGGAGTACGAAGAGAAGTTTGAAAAGTAAATTGCAGGTTAAAGCATGAAAACTCAATACGTTCAGACATATAATATCTTTCAGCCTGGCGGTGATTACATCAAGAAATAACCGGTAAAAACATCAATGATTCTCTCGCTGACAGTTTCACTGCTGTTTATAAAAATCAGATATACTCGTTCATCCGTCTGACAACCATATGAAGACAATACCATGCCTAAGTCATACCTACCTGACCGGAGGTTTCTAATTTCACTCGAGGTTCAAAAGATAATTGCTCTTTCGCGTTCCAGCACTAACCTGCTGTTTCCTTGAATTGGAGCTGTTTGCAATAGATATATCTAAAATATATGAATATATTGAAACAGAATAAATGCAGACAAAATGCTTACTCTTTCATTAACGTGCAGGTTCAATGAGTCATATGGCGGTGTAGAATGCACAAAAATATCAGGGTGCACAAGGTCTATATACAGAAAAGCAACCAATTAGACCAAGCCACAGATGGGCATAATTCTGTTCTGACAAGGTAATTCAACAAGCTGCTCCACTGTCATAAAATCTAAGAAGTAACCACAAAGTGGGTAAAATAAGCACGGATTTCACAATAGTTTAGTGTAGTTAAGTTTAGTTTAGAGATACAGCGCAGAAACAAGTCCATCGGCCCACCGGGTCCGCACCAATCAGCGATCCCCACACATTAACGCTGTCCTACACCCACTAGGGACAATTTTTACATTTATACCAAGCCAATTTACCTCCAAACCTGTAGGTCTTTGGAGTGTGGGAGGAAACCGAAGATCTCAGAGTAGCAATGTTACAAAATTTTGAGATTTAAAAAATCAAGTCTGCAATTTATCCCATCAGATAAAGCATAAAAAGAAGTTTAATTTGACACCTAATTTACTTTCATATCTTCAGTATTAAGAAAGTTATGGCCATTTTCATACTCGGAAATGAGCATCTTGCTTCCCATTGCCTTTCAATTGACTTAACTCAAAAGCTGTGATCTGGAAAAGTTAAATGTCCATAACATTCTTAAAAATTAAGACAACTCAATGAAATTTTCAGTTGTTATAGATTGAAGCATTCTGAAACAAATATGAAACAATCTTACTTGGATGACCTGAAATTAAAGCATATAATTAGTTAGTTATCTAATTGTAGCTAATTACAAAATTTAATGAGTAGATCTAAACATCTATCAATTTCATAAGAAAAGATAAACTTTTTTTAAATTACCTAAGTATCCAAATAACATTCACACAATAATCCACAATATAACATAATTTTTAAATCTCATTTTCATGAATTTCTGGGCCAAATGGAAGGAATTTAGTGTTTTATGCCTGCAAATTAATGGCCATTTAAATCAACTAGCGTGTGGGTTTTAGTGGAATGCGGTGGATTGGAACGTTGCGGTTAGCAGTGAAGTCGGGGGGAAAAATACTGGGGGTTCATACATTTTTTGGGGAACCCATTTTGCAACATAAAAATATTATTAATGCCTCCCGAAAAACCAACTTTTAATATAAAAATAAAGTATTTACCTTTTTTTCTTCCCTACGCAAAATGCTTCCGGTTGTCTGCGGTCACGTCTTTTGAAGGTGATTTTTAAATTACTCTAGTTAATAAATAACTTAGAGTAATTTAAAAAAACCTTAATTGATGAAATGTCGGAGCGATTTTTCTTCAGCAACCAAATCGCCCGACATTCATCGATTATGCAGGCCTGTGGAAAAACGGCACTTTAAGCCCGCCCCCCTCTGCAAGGCGCGAAAGTCGTGCACACGGGGAGCGGCAGAAGTGCAGCGCCGCTAAAGGTAAGTTTTGTAACATACCTACTCAGAGAAAACCCACGCGGTCACGGGGAGAAGGTACAAACTCTGTACAGACAGCACCCGTAGTCAGGATCGAACCTGGGTCTCCGGATCTGCAAGTGCTGTAAGACAGCAACTCTACCGCTGTGCCACCGTGACTGCCTGTACAGTTAGTACAGTTTCAATCTTTGTTTTATAAAAGGAATGGAGAGAAAATTGAAAGGACAATTCCAAATATGAATAGCACACCTTTGGAGAGGGGGTGAATGTGAAGCGGCACAGTGGCGTAGCTGGTAGAGCTACTGTCTCACCGCACTGGAGACCCAGGTTCGATCCTGACCTTGGGCACTGTCTGTGTGGAGTTTGCAATGCTCCCTGTGACTGTATAGATTTCCTCCGGGTGCTCCGGTTTCCTCCCACATCACAAAACATGAGGGTTTATGTCAATTGTAAATGTTCTCTAGTGTGCAGGGAGTGGGACAACGTAGAACGGAGTGCGAATCATGATCGGTGGCCAATGTTGACAGTGGACCAAACGGCCTGTTTCCACGCTGTATCTCTAAACTAAACTGAACTGAACAAAAAGCTTCACGGCAATTATTTTGTATAACCCTGAACTGATTAAATCCAGTGTTACATCTGCATGTCAAATAAAGAATACATAAATGCAACGATTGATAATTCTATCCTATTTTCTTCTTCTTCTTGCGTTTGAGGCAGCAGAAGTCCACAGCAGGGTGATGCCATCCAGTTCGACATCTGTAGGCACGTTCTCCCTGGGACCACGTGGGTTTCCTCCAGGTGCTTCAGTTTCCTCCCACATCTCAAAAATGTGCGCCTTTGTGGGTTAAATTGCCCCTAGAGTGTAGGGAGTGGATGTGAACATGGGGATTATGTGGAACTAGTGTGAACGGGTGATCGATGGTCAGTATGGACTCGGTGGGCTATGGGGCCTGTTTCAATGCTATATCTCTAAACTAAAATCTGGATGGTGTGCAACCCAGCAGAGAAAAGGCAAATGGAAGTATTACCTTTCATCTGTTGGATGGGAGGTGTATTGGCTCCGCTGCTAAACTCTTGGTGACTTGCTGAGGTACATTTTGCAAAGACACAGAAAGGAGAACACCTTTACTTCCAATCTAGTCATGAAAGGTGCTTAAATAGGTGTGGATGACTGGGCCTAGGTGAATTCCCTCCAACAGTGGTGTTCTGGAACTCTACTGACTGGGCTCCAAAACCTAATATATATTTCTTTGTGCTGTATTAAATATCAGGCTGTATAAATTTTAAACATGGTTCCCACTAGGATTCTTTGAAGTAGAGAATGGAGGAACATTTGCATTTATATGTCTCTATTGCAATCTCAGGACACCCCAAAGTACTTTACTGCCAATAAATTGCAGTCCCTGTTGTAATGCCGGAAACATGGTAGCCAATGTTATGGGAGCGGAGGACACACAGCCAGTAATTTGATAACAACCACATAATATTGTTGATTTGAATGTACATATTGGTCTGGACGCTGGGAAGATTGTGCTGTTTTTTTTTGGCAGTACGTATTCACCTGCGCTCTTCTATGTACATCTGAGAGAGCAGGCAGCCTTCAGTTTGAACGTGAGATGGACGTTTTTATTAGAAAGATGATTCTTCCCTGGTGTAACATTCCCCGATAGATTAATGGCCCAAACTGTGGGATAGATCTGGGATAGGAAACTCTCTGACAATATCTGGGTTGATTTACGAGGATGTTCCCAGAGCCAGCGGGTCTGAGCTATAGGGAGAGGCTGAGCAGACTAGGACTCTATTCCTTGGAGTGCAGGGTGATCTTATAGAGTTGTACAAAATCATGAGGATCATAGATCGGGTGGATGCACAGAGTCTCTTGTCCAGAGTTGGGGAATCAAGAACCAATGGACATACTGTAGATTTAAGATGAGGGGAGGTGGGGGGAGGGGGGAGGGGGAAGATTTAATAGAAACCTGGGAGGGTGACCTTTTCACACAATGGATGGTGGGTGTATAGAACGAGCTGCCAGAGACAGGTGCCACAACAGCGCAACTAGTATTGTCTTTCCACTGACTGGTTAGCAGGCAACAAAAGCTTTGTCCTGTACCACGGTACATGTGGGGTTGCCAACTGACCCGTATTAGCCGGGGCATCCCGTTTTTTGGGCTACTACTCCGCTCGAGGGGACTGTCGGGTCGGAGCTCCACGTCCGGCCCCGCCTCACCCGTCCCGACGCAGTGCAGCAGCAGCGCCGCGCCCGTGGCCCCGTCGGTCGGCAGCCCGGCCAGCTTTCAGACCTACGCTTACCGCCGACACCACCACCCCTCCTTCTCATGGCCAATCATCGGTTCATGAGTTGGATGGTGTCCCGGGCTTTGCTAGCGACGTGGCACAGGCCAAAAATCCTCCGCTAGGCCGCCGGCTGGGCTTTGTGTGCAGTCCCACACCCCGGCCAACTCATCATTCACCCAGCCACGGCCGAGTCGGTCAACGAATCAGGAATTTGTCCCACATTTTTACCTTTTGTCCCTTATGTGGGAGTGAGAAAGTTGGCAGCCTTAGGTACATGTGAAAATAAACAAAACTCAAACTCAAAAATGAACTCAAACTTAATAACACCATTTAAAAGACACTTGGACAGGTACACAGATTAGGAAAAGTTTAGAGAGATGTGGGCAGGTGGGACTAACTTAGATGAGGCATCTTCGTCGGCAAGGACTAGTTGGGCTGAATGAAGGGTGTGTTTCAGTGCTCTCTGACTCTATGACCTGGTGAAATAACAACCACCTTATGATGAGTAGAATGCAACAGACAGAGCCTACAATGAACAGATCGTATCAAAGCTCTTCAGTCTATCTTTCTAGTGGCACAGTGGCGCAGCGGTAGAGTTCCTGCCTTAAAGCACCAGAAACCCGGGTTCAATACTGACTACGGGTGCTGTCTGTTTGGAGTTTGTAGTTTGTTGGTTGTTTGTTGGTTTTTGGCACAAAGTCCGCAGGCACTGCCACTTTTCATTTCACTGCACATCCTGTATGTGTATGTGACGAATAAACTTGACTTGACTTGAGTTTGTACATTCTCCCCGTGACCTGCGTGGGTTTTCTCCGGGATCTCCATTTCCTCTCACACTACAAAGACATACAGGTTTTTAGGTCAATTGGCTTGGTATAATTGTAACTTGTCCCTTGTGTGTGTAGGATAGTGTGTTGGGGGATTGCTTGTTGGTGTGGACTCAGTGGGCCGAAGGGCCTGTTTCCATGCTGTATCTCTAACCTAAACTAAACTAAACTAAGTTATGAATGATGGACAATGAAACAGCTAACAGGAGGAAGATTCTCCATACCCTTCCCTTCCTTGGTACAATATATTCCAGAGTTAAGACTGAAAAACATTCAGTGGTTGAGTCAGAATACCTCGGGTCACTGCCAACATAGAATTCATCTTCATCAATTTGATTCCGTCCAGGAGGTCATACGGTCATGTGATAAGAGTAGAATGAGGCCATTCAGCCCATCAAGTCTACCCCGCCATTCAATCAATGCTGATCTGCCCCCATTCTCCTGCCTTCTCCCCATAACATCTGACACCTGTACTAATCAAACATCTATCTATCTCTGCCTTGAAAATATACACTGACTTTGCCTCCACATCCATCAGTGGCAAAGAATTCCACAGATTCACCACCCTCTGACTAAATAAATTTCTCCTCATCTCCTCCCTAAAAGAATGCCCTTTAATTCTGATGCTCTAGTCCTAGACTCTCCCACTAGTGGAAACATCCTCTCCACATCCACTCTATCCAAGCGGATGAGACCAGGAGGGCTACAGGAGGACATTTTCAGAAGGGTGCAATAATTCAAGATGTGTCTCCACACCCGTTGTGAAAGGCGTTTAAGGATGGTCAATAAATACTGACCATGCCAATGATATCCCACACATAAAATCAATTAATAGAATTTAGTGAGATTAAGTAATATTGTCTAAGTATTCCAACAAACTGTAGTGATGTAATCACGGCCGTGAGTTTAAATCAAAGTGTCATATTTAATTAACAGTTAAAGCTACTTTCATTAAGCTTTCAGTTGAATGCGGTTCACTGAAATCACTTATAAAATAATTACACTGTACTTCGATTTGATGATGCACCAAAACAGAGTTTTAGTTTAAATTAAATCCTCACAGCTCGTTAACAATAAAAGATATCTGCATCAAAATTTCAATGGAGTGGTGCAGTGAAAGTTCAATTAGAAACTGCTTCATGGTACAGTTCGCTGCCATCAAGGCAGAGAATTAATTGGATAATTGACTAATCTGGATAATTAATTACCTAATTGGATAATCTGAATTTTATAAACCAATTGATAATCTGCCGAATTTATAATATTCACCTATGTATCCAGAAAATGTTGTTTCCATTTTGAAGTTGATGTGTTCTATGCATGCAAATTTTACTTTAAATTGTGCCGTACCCTCAATGCATTGGAACAATTTTTAAAGGCTCGTTTCAGGCCATCATTTAACCTTTCACAAAATTGTGTACAAGAGCTTCGTAAAATTGTTTAGTTTAGAGATACAGCGTAAAAAAAACAGGCCCACTGAGTCTGTTCCGACCAGGGATTCCATACACTAAAGGGCCTGTCCCAACAGCATGCAACTCTATGCGATTAGCGCGACCTAACGTGGTCGCTTGAGCCGTCCGGCGTCGCGGAGCCGGTCTCACTTCGATCGCCGGAGCCGTGCGGAATTGTGTGGAGTTCGTCCCGACATCGCGCGGGGCTCCGAAAAACTGACTATGTTCAAAAATTCGGCGCGGCAACAGCTTGTCAGCTCACAGTCGCCTCGACGCATTACACACCGCCTCGACATCGTGCCTCCGTGAACCTATCTGTAGGTGCCTCCGTGACCCTCTATGTGTGTGGCTCCATGGCCCTCTGTGCGTGTGCCTCTGTGCCCCTCTTTGTGTGCCCCTCTCTGTCCTGGCGAACTTACCTTAAGACTTCGCTCCAAGTTCGCCTCACTTTGCGCCGTGTTGCGCCACTCACCCGACCTCCGCGCGGCCCCTGCTGCCGATTTGGTCGCGCTTGCCGCATGCAGGCGCATGCTGGTGGGAACGGCCCCGTACAGGGAACCACCCGACCTCCGCGCGGCCCCAGCTTCTAGTTCGATCGCGTTCATCGCATGGAGTCGGATGCTGGTACGACAGGCCCTTAACAATATTCTACACACACTAGGGACAATTTACAATTTTACCAGGCCAGTTAAAGAGCCTGTCCCACTGTACGAGGTAATTCAAGAGCTATCCCGAGTTTAAAAAAAATCATACTCATGGTAAGCACGTAGAATGTACGTAGCGGGTCCTTCGGAGCTCGGAACGTCTCTTAGCGGCTCGTAACGCTAACGGCAGGTACTCGGGAAACGCGGTCAGCTCGTGAAGTCTCGTGAAGATTTTTCAACATGTTGAAAAATGTCCACGAGATCCCCGAGTACCTACAAGCGGCTATTAACGTAATTCTCCGAGTTTGAATCAGGGGAAACCCGGGAAAAACTCTTGAAAGTACCTCGTACAGTGGGACAGGGTCTTTACCTACCAACCTGTACGTCTTTGGAGTGTGGGAGGAAACCAGAGATCCTGGAGAAAACCCACACACATCACGGTAGAACGTGCAAGCTCCGTACAGACAGCACCCGTAGTCAGGATCGAACCCAGGTCTCTGGGGGCTGTAAGGCAGCAACTCTACCGCTGCGCCACCATGCCCCCGTTTAGGAATTTTCTTTAGGAATTTGACGCAGTTTAACCGACTGGGAGAGTGCTGATAAGAATGTCTCAGAATTAGCACTTGAGAAGCTACTCACACACTGACCTGTGAACACAGTTTGTACGAATAGCTGAACCTTCTGGTCAGAGAATCAGTCCTTCCATCACAGTCGTGAAAGTGAGCACCACCAGACTCAATAGTTCAATGGTACTTTAATTGTTTCATGTGCCGAGGTAGAGTGAAATTCAACTTTGTATGCAGTCCAGTATCGCTCTATGAAACAGTTAGATATATCTTAGTTAAGCAAACCAAATATAGTACAAGTGTATAGCAGTAATACACTGGGGCAGTATGCAGAGTCGCCAGTTTGGCACCGTTTTCACGTCCCAGTTGTTGTGAGCGCAGGGCTCTTCATCTGACCATGAAGGTCTGTTGTCCTTCCACTTCCATCCATCTTCAAGTCCCAGTTGGAAAGGGCAGGGTTCTTGACCTGACCATGAAGGCCCTTTAACTTTTGTGACCCATCTCTGGTATCTACTTGACATTTGGCACAGATTTAGATCAAAAATTATTGAGAAAGAATTCATAACTTGTCAGTGTAAAAAGTTGCACACTAATTAACTAAGCTAATTAGAAAAAGTAACAGCGCCCTCTTGTGCTCAATAATAGGTAGCTGTATATTACTCTATGGGGAGCTGGATTCCGTGCGGCGGTCCATTAAGCAGCTTCCGTGGTAGTGCTGAGACTCGAATGGGAACATTGAATATTATTACGCGGGACGGGTAATTCTTCACCGCGGGAATTTCAGTCTGGAAATCCGTGATCTACGGGGAGAGGACGCTGGTGAATATGAGGTGACCTTTGGAACAAGTTCAGAAGGTGAAACTCAGGCAAAAGTCTGACTGGAGGTGAACGGTGAGTGAGACTGCCGTAGAGGTCCCACAGAGCTCTGACCAAGTTCAGAACCAATGTGTACATGCACATGTGGGGACATCCTGCAGACACTGCCCCCTACAGGAGGGAGTGCCACCTATACTCTATAGAACTGCTGGGACCTGCCGCAAACATATAATGTAGAACCGTACAGCAAAGTAATGGGCCCTTTGGCCCATAATGTTTGTGTCGATCATAATGCCAAGTTAAACTGATCTCATCTGCCTGCACATGATCCATATCTGTGTGCCTACCTCAAAGCCACTATTGAATCTGCCTCCAAATCCAGTTTAGAATAGAGCATAGAGCCTAGAACATTATAGCACAGGAACAGGCCCTTCAGCCCATAATGTCCGTGCCGAACATCATGCCAAGTTGGAATCATCTCTCCCATGATTACACATGATCCAAATCCCTTCATTACCTGCATTTCCATGTGCCTATCTAAAAGCCTCTTAAAATTCACCATCATATTAGTCTCCACCACCACCTCAAACACTGACCATCCTCTCTATGTTAACCAAAATCTCCCTGTACACCACCTGTAAACGTTGCCCCTCTCAAATGAAATTTATCCCCTCTGGTATTTGACATTTCCACCATGAGGGAAAATAGGTTCTGACTGTTTACCCTATCAATGTCTCTCGTAATATGATATATTTAACTTCAGAGATGCAGATGCAGCGCGGCAACAGGCCCTTCCTTCGGCCACCCGCGCTGACCAACGATCACCCGTGCACTAGTTCTACCCTACATGCCGGGGACAATTTACATAAGCCAATTAATCTACAAACATGCACGTCTTTGGAACGTGGGAAACAAACTGGAGCACCCGGAGAAAACCCACGTGGTTTCCGGGAGAACATGCAAACTCCGTACAGACAGCACCTGCAGTCAGGATGGAAACAGGGCCTCTGGTGCTGAAAGGCGGCAACTCTACTGCTGGGCCACCGTGCCACCTCCAAATCACAAATACACATATCGGGTTAACTGACTTGTAGTTCCATATTTTATATCCCCTTCCCGATTCGTCAACACGCTGTTCCAGAAAACCACTTCACATACAGCCTGTAAATTCGACATCCGCGCGATGCTACTGATATTGTTTGCCCAGATTAAAATGATCCATGATCATGCTTTCTCGTCTTTCTTATCTCAACTGCAGTTTAGGGGCCTAGAGGCAAATCCCAACCACCTTTTCTGCCCTGGATATCTCAAGTGATTCATTTTTTTATTTTCTCAGCTTGCTACTTTCTCCCCACAGTCTTTAAAATCAGGTCCATCCGTGTTCCTTTTGGATTTGAGGAAGGAGACGGAGAAGTCAGACTGGATATAGACGATGATGTAGAAAGATAAGGAACAGTGAATGAAGGGCATGCAAAATGGCACTGTCCTGCCTTCTCCTGCAGCGCAGCAAGGCAGGAGGAATGAGCAAAGGCATTCAGAGCCGCAACAACCTGATGGCCAATGAGAGGACGGGAGGGTGATGAAGGACACTCTTCAGGAGACCACATCCTTCCGGGATGCACAAGGTATAATTGTCCAATTCGAATGTCAGCAAGGGATAGTTCATGAGATGGTGTGACTTTTTTTAGATTCAACCTGCCCCATAGATAGAGGGCGACACAGTGGCTCTACGGTAGAGTTTCTGCCTCACAGAGCCAGACATTCAGGTTCGATCCTGACCACGGGGGCTGACTGTAGTTTGCTCATTCTCCCCGTGGCCGCATGGGGTTTCTCCGGGACCTCTGGTTTCCTCCCACATTCTAAAGATGTGCAGGTTTGCAGATTGATTGGCTTCTGTCAATTGTTGCTAGTGTGTAGGATAGTGCTGGTGTAAGGGTGATCTCTGGTAGGCGCGGACCCGATGGGCTGAAGGGCCTGTTTCTGCGTGGTATCTCTAAAGTCTAAAGTTTAAAGCCTAAAGGGTGATCGTCAGTCGGCCCAGACTAGGTGGATTGAAGAGCCTGTTTTCATGGTGCAAGACTAAACTAAACTACATTTATTGTAGATTCACTATACACAGAGCTTGGACACCAATGCACAATTATCCATCTTACTTGAAATTGAAAATAAAGCCAGATAAGCAATCAAAGAAAGCTGATACAAATTCTATTCACATTGCTCTGGTAGTTTTTGACCTGCAGATGGTAAGGTAAAGCTACACAATTTATAACTGACAAGTAACAAAGACCTAATCATCTCCTGTACAACATTCCCAGATTTCCCTCCAATCTTCCACACGACATCATTACATGCAGGAGCAACACAGAACCTGCATTGTGTGTTAAGGGTGACTAGTGCCACAAATGCGCCCAGGCCAACTTCATGACTGGGATGATTCAGCCCGGAAATGGTCACGGATTTGGTTCACTCTCGGTTCACCAGATATTCATTTTGCAGAGTGCATGCGACCCAGTTGAGGCATGTATCTTTGAAACCTTTGATCTCCTGACTCCCTCGCAAGTTTGCTACTGCGGAGCGAAGACTAAAGTGCAAGGTAAG
This sequence comes from Raja brachyura, assembly GCA_963514005.1. The sequence goes on from OY740796.1 coordinate 43,918,950, forward strand.
GAAAACCTAGCAAAACCACCGACGGGTTTAGACTTAACAGCTCCATTCATAACCGTCCGTGATAAGATTTGAGAGAGAGAAAACGAGAAAAGATGTGTTAATGCTTCATCTACCCTTGATAATTGTGTAAAAATGGATGATCAATTTTCATCAGCTTTACAACAGTGCTTTGTAGCAGGGAGAAGGAAAAGGGGTATGCTCTGTACTCTCGTGAAAAAGATGACAATTATTCACGGCCTCTTAATTCTTTTTGGTTTCACATCATTGTTAATGCTTTGTTTTATGTACCAGAACTAATTTGTTTGATGTGAGCTCGCTCACAGTGTCCCACAATCCCATTATCCTTTAATATTCCTGCTGAGATCATGCAATATTTAAAGCATTATCCTATTGCTTTTAAAATTCTACAGTCAGATAACTGAGTATTCTGCTCAGCGCAATTGGTATAAACAGACATTTAACATTGCGAATGGCTGAAAGAATATTAGACTCAGGGTCACTGGATTCATGAAATGACCACCATTTAAACAATAGGTTTATACGATGATCTTCACTTCCAGAAATGGTATTTAAATCGACACCGCACAATTAGAATGAAATAAAAATATATATAAAGTGCTGGAGTAACTCAGCGGGTCAGGCAGCATCTCTGGAGAACGTTGGTAGTTGACATTTCAGGTCGTGAAGAAGGGTCGCGGCTCAAAGCATCACCTATCCATGTGCTCCAGAGATGCTGTCTGACCCACTGAGGTACTCCAGTGTTTTGGGTCTTTTTTTGTTCAATAATATCATGCCTGTACATTCCTGTATTAATCCATGTCCATTGATTTCCTTAATATATTATAGTGTACCAATCTTTCTCAAATATACTGTCTCTGCATTCATTGGTAGAAAATATAAAGAATTCACCACCCTCTGGGTGAAGAAAGTCATTTTTATACTTGCTGTACAAACCTGTTATATCCAATCTATGAATCTGTTACTTAGTCTGTTGAGTTTAGTTTATTGTCACGTGTAAAAATACAAATATACATAGACAATAGGTGCAGGAGTAGGTCATTCGGCCCTTCGAGCCAGCACCGCCATTCAATGTGATCATAGCTGACCATCCACAATCAGTACCCCATTCCTGCCTTCTCCCCATATCGCTTGATTCTGCTAGCCCTAAGAGCTCTATCTAACTCTCTTTTGAATGCAGCCATTGAATCAGCCTCCACTGCCTTCTGAGGCAGGGAAATCCACAAATTCACAATTCTCTGTGTGAAAAAGTGTTTCTGCATCTCAGTTCTAAATGGCCTACCCCTTATTCTTAAACTGTGACCCCTGGTTCTGGACACACTCAACATCGGGAACATGTTTCCTGCATCTAGCGTGTCCAATCCCTTAATAGTTTTATATGTTTCTATAAGATCCCCTCTCATCCTTCTAAATTCCAGTGAATACAAGCCAAGTTGCTCCATTCTTTTATCAGATGACAGTCCCGCCATCCCGGGAATTAACCCCGTGAACCTATGCTGCACTCCCTCTATATCAAGAATGTCCTTCCTCAAATTAGGGACATTCTTGCCATTGTTGCTTGATAACCCAATCCACGGAAAGACAATACATGATTACAATCGAGTCAACCACAGTACAAATACAGGATGAAGGAATACCACTTAGTTCAAGATGAAGTCCAGTAAAGTCCGTTCAAAGATAACCCGAAGGTCTCCAATGAGGTAGATGGTAGCCTAGGAGTGTAGCCCAGGACAGCTCTATAGTTATTGGTAGGATGGCCATCTTGTACGGAAACAGTGGCCATTTGTGTCACAGTCCATTTAATAAAATCATCATTCCTTCATCCTGTAAATGGTTTGTATGTCTCAATGCTATCTGCTCTCTCCTTCAAATTCTAGTTTGTATAATCCGCTGCTCAAAAGGCAGAAACTCTGATCTCGGAATCAATGTTGTGAATCTTCACTGTACTCCCATGATCTCAGATATATTTTGGATGCATGTTCGCCAGATGCAAGATTTCTCTAGTTTGGTCCTTACACCATCTTGCAATGAAGGCTAAAGTGCACTTTGCCGTCCCAAATAACTTTCAGTGATTTGGTTACAAGGCCACTCAGTGCCCTCTGAATCTTTCAAATTCTCACCTTTTAATATATACTCCCCCTTTCTATCGAAACTTGGTAGAAGTATATAAAGTTTTGAGAGGCATGGGTAAGGCAACCAGTCAGAACCTTCCTCCCAGAGTTGAAATGTCAACAACTGGAGGAAATAGCCTTTAAGATGAGAGCGGCAAAATTTATTGGGAATTGGGGAGTAATTATTTTTCGCATAGGGTGGTGGGTGCCTGGAAAGTGATGCCAGGGGTGGTGGTGGTGGCGGATATGATGCAACATTTAGGAGGCATTTATAGAGGCAAACGGACAATCAGAGAATAGAAGGATATGGATTATGTGCAGGCAGATGGGATTAATTTATCTTGAAAAACTCCATGACAATAACCTATCAATTGATTTTGTTAGTTTATGTTCAGTATTTTGTGGTCTGAAGATGCCGTGATGTCCCATGTCTGGACCAAGTTATGCTTTAACCGATCCTCGTTGCTTGGGCCATTTCACGCAGATGCACACAAGCAGAGAACGCCACATTCCTTTAGTGCAACGTCCACACCTTGTGCACATGTATTGGGTTTTATTTTACCTTTATTCACTTTCCTTGCATTGGTGTTGATTTTCATCTACCTCGCTGTGATTATACTGTTGCTCTGAAATAGTTATTGGACAAAGCACAGTGAGCCCAGGGGCAGAGACTCATGAAGCTTTAGAAGTAGAAAAGAGGTCTATTGACCCATGTCAATAGACAATAGGTGCAGGAAATAGGCCATTCGGCCCTTTGAGCTAGCACCGCCATTCAATGTGATCATGGCTGGTCATCTACAATCAGTACCCTGTTTCTGCCTTCTCTCCATATCCCTTAACTCCGCTACCCCTAAGAGCTCTATCTAACTCTCTCTTGCAAGTATCAGAGAACCAGCCTCCACCGCCCTCTGAGGCAGACAATTCCACACACTCACAACTCTCTGTGTGAAAACCTTTTTCCTCATCTCCTTTCTAAATGGCTTACCCCTTATTCTTAAACTATGGCCCCTGGTTCTGGACTCCCCCAACATTGGGAACATGTTTCCTGCCTCTAGTGTTAAAGAAGGAACTGCAGATGCTGGAGAATCGAGGGTTACACAAAAAGCTGGAGAAACTCAGCGGGTGCAGCAGCATCTAAGGAGTGAAGGAGATAGGCGACGTTTCGGGTCGAGACCCTTCTTCGGACTTCTTCAGACCCTTCTTCTTCTTTCCTGCCTCTATCCTGTCCAAACCTTTAATAATCTTATGTGTTTCAATATGCCCCCCCATCCTTCTAAATTCCAGAGTATACAAGCCCAGCCGCTCCATCCTATCAACATATGACAGTCCTGCCATCCCGGGAATTAACCTCGTGAACCAACGCTGCACTCCCATAACAGCAAGAATGTCCTTCCTCAAGTTTGGAGACCAAAACTGCACACAGCACTCCAGGTGTGGTCTCACTAGGGCCCTGCACAACTACAATGTCTGCCAAAGTAAAATAGAATATTAGAAACAAGGAACTGCAGATGCTGGTTTACCAAGGAAGGGCACAAAATGCCGGAGCAATTCAACGGTATGACAGCATCCCTGGAGAACATGCTTAGGTGGCGTTTCAGGTCAGGACCCTTCTTCAGACTGATGGTCAGACAGACTGATTAGTCTGAAGAAGGGTCTTGACCCGAAACGTCACCTATCCATGTTCTCCATGAATGCTGCCTGACCCACTGAGTAACTCCTGCATTTTGTATCTTTCCTAAAGTAGAATATTCATGGTTAATGTCTCAAATATTTAAGTTATCCATCTTCTCAACAAATAGAGAACGGACCTGAGCTGCTATCTACCTCATTGGAGACCCTCGGACTATCTTTAATTGGATTTTACTGGATTTTATCTTGCACTATTTCCTTCATCATGTATCTGTACATTGTGGATGGCTTGTTGTTACTCATGTATAGTCTTTCCACTGACTGGTTAGCCGGCAACAAAAGCTTTTCACGGTACCTCAGTACAAGTGACAATAAACTAAACTCAACTATACTATTCCCAACTCTTGATCTATAGCCCCGTAGAGCACAGATTTTCAGGAGCTCATCCATTGACTAATAGTACAATAATCCCAAATCCTAATAGTACAATAATCCCAAAGATCTTTCCTCTTCCAGAGGCCATTATCCTTCCCTCTCTTTCAAGTATTTATCCTTCTTAAACTCAAAATCTTTCTCCCACACCAATGCTCCAGTAACTTGAAGTTTTTAGTTTAGTTTAGATAAGTTTAGAAATACAGCCCGGAAACAGGCCCTTCGGCCCATCGAGTCTGCACTGACCAGCAATCCCCACACAACACCAACTATCCTACACACAAAAGGGACAATTTACATTTTTTTCACCAGGCCAATTGACCTACAAACTCTTTGGAGTGTGGGAGAAACCGATGATCTCGGGGAAAACCCACGCAGGTCACGGGGAGAACGTACAAACTCCGTACAGACACCACCCGTAGTCGGGCTCGAACCCGGGTCTCTGGCGTTGTAAGGCAGCAACTCTACGGCCGCACCACCGTGATGTAAAACATTTTTCTTAACTTCTCTCCTTTCTCTCTTTGTGACAAAATCAATTTATGGGTTCATTATCGTGGTCTCTTCAGGATGAGAATATGATACTCACCATAAACATTCTTCTTTATTTCAAAACCCTATTGTAAGTCTGATTTTAGCAGGTGCAAAATAACCCAGTACCTTAAGTTTTTCCTTATGAAAAATAGAACTGATTACAACTATTGGATTGCAACAGCTTTAACATTCCTTGCATTATGGGCTCTCAAAACTACCGACTGGATTCTAATTATGGTCTATCCAATGTTTACTACAAATTGATCATTATACCTTTGCTCTTTTGCTTCATGCTCCAAATAATTAAATACAAAATGCTACCAGGCAATTTTTATTGCTTCATTTATCTGCACTTTGAAAAAATTATGAATGTGAACCCTTTGGCTCATCCACATCTCTGAGTCTTGCCATTGAGTGTAAATTGTACAATCTTATTTTCCCCCTGAACTGCACTCGCTTACCTTCTCCCTGCATTAAAACACAGTTTGCCCATTTCCCAATTTATGTTGGTTTTCCTGAAATCTGTTCCAGTCTGCCATTAGCTGTTTGCAATGTTCCCAAGCTAGTCATTCAAGCAGCTTACAACCCAGCGGTATGAACACTGACTTCTCTACCTTAAAGTAACCCTTGCTTTCCCTCTCTCCATCCCCTCCCCCTTCAGAGTTCTCTGACCAGTCTTACTGTCTCCGACTACATTAGTTGATGAGGATGAGGGGAGAACACAATAATGGGATTAATGAAGGATGAATGTAAACAGGTGGCTGATGGTTGACAATGACTAGCTGGGCTGAAGGTCCTGGTGTTCTGCTGCGAGCTTTCTCCGGATGCTCTGGTTTCTTCCCACAATCCAAAGAGATACAGGTTTGTAGTTTAATTCGTTTTGGTAAAATTGTAAGTTGACCCTAGTGTGTAGGATGTTTAACAGAGAACTGCAGATGCTGGCAAAATCGAAGGTAGACAAAAATGCTGGAAAAACGGGTGAGGCAGCATCTATGGAGCGAAGGAATTAGTGACGTTTCGAAGGAATTAGAAACGTTGCCTATTTCCTTCGCTCCATAGATGCTGCCTCACCCGCTGAGTTTCTCCAGCATTTTGTCTATCTAATGTGTAGGATAGTGCCAGTGCACGGGGATCACTGGTCCGTGTGGGCTCGGTGAGCCGTGTTGTACATGAACATATCAAAATAAAGAAGGGCTATCACAACAATTCTTAATAGGAGTATAGTTAGTCATAGAGTCATAGAGTGATACAGTGTGGAAACAGGCACTTCAGCCCAACTTGCGCACACTGGCCAACATGTCCCAGCTACGTCCCACTTGCCTGCGTTTAGTCCATATCCCTCCAAACTTGTCCTATCCATGTACCTGTCTAACTGTTTCTTAAACGTTGGGATAGTCCCAGCCTCAACTACCTCCTCTGGCAGCTTGTTCCATACACCCACCAGCCTTTGTGTAAAAAAGTTACCCCTCAGATTCCTATTAAATCTTTTCCCCTTCACCTTGAACCCATGTCCTCTGGTCCTCGATTCTCCTACTTTGGGCAAGAGGTTCAGTGCATCTTCGTGTGTGGGGTTCGCTGGTCGGCATGGACTCAGTGGGCCAAAGGGCCTGTTTCCGTGCTGTATCACTAAACTAAACCAAACTAAACTAATATGTTTTAAGGTTTCTCAGCTTACACTTTAATTTTAGACGCATGTTCCAAATATTATTAAATACTCTGTAAAATTAATAAAAATTACTTCTTGGTGTCCTGTCTGTGTGAGACCTTTAGTGTTTACTCACCTGACCACAAGGTCTATGACATTGTCCATCAGTTCAGCGGGAAACACAATTGCTTCACCAGTCAGGGAGAGTCCGGGCCATTGAAGATTTTTCCATATTCACCAACTTTATCCGTGGAAACAGTCATATTCTTAAGAAAGACTTTTATTAACAATTTGCCTTGCAGAGATATTATTTTTAAGAAACTCGTGGATTTTGTCATTTGCGGCACGGTGGCGCTGCGGTGGAGTTGCTGCCTTGAAGCGCCAGAGACCCGGGTTCAATCCTGACTACGGGTGCTGTGTGTCCGGAAGTTGTACCTTCTCCCTGTGACCATGTGGGTTTTCTCCGGGTGCTCTGGTTTCCTCCCACATTCCAAAGAGGTACAGGTTTGTAGTTTAATTGGCTTCCATGCTGTATCTCTACAGTGTAAAATCTAAACTGCCATGAGGTGAACTGGTCAAACTTGTCAAACAAAACTTTATGAAATGTTGTCTTATTTTAATTTTTGTTAAATCCTGCGCTCCTGATCCAATAAAATATGCAGACACAAGGAATTGCAATTGCTGGAATCTTGAGTAAAACACAAGGTGCTGGAAGAACTCAGTGGGTCAGTTCTGAGGAAGAGTCTCCACCTGAAATGTCGCCTATCCATGCCCTCCATAGATGCTATCTGACCTGCTGAGTTACTCCAGCACTTTGTGTTTCAACAAAATATCCTAATAGCTTTTCAAGCATAGAGTGACACAGTGTGGAAACAGGCCCTTCGGCCCAACTTGCCCACACCGGACAACATGTCCCATCTACACGTCCCACCTGCCTACGATTGGTCCATATCCCTCCAAACCCGCCCTATCCACGTACCCGTCGAACTGTTTGTTAAACGTTGGGATAGTCGCAGGCTCGACTACCTCCTCTGGCAGCTTGTCCCATTCACCCATCACCCTTAGTGTGAAAAAGTTACCCCTCAGGTTGCTATTAAATCTTTTCCCCTTCACCTTGAACCCATGTGAACTTATAGGGGTATCCAGATGAAAAGGGATTGGTTGCAGATAAGGCAGGTGGGGGGGGAGAAGGGTGGAGATGTAACAAAGTGATGATAAGTGGAGGTGACAAAGGATGCAAATGCCAGGATCTGATAAAACAGGAAAGTGGGAAGCGTAATGTTGAACCTGAGAGAGGGATGGTGCATGAAAGGGAACCAGTGGTTTGGGAGGAGTGTTGCAAATATATACAAGGGTGGCACTTAGTGGTTATAAGCAGTCAATGTAAAATACTACCTTTGATCGCCATCATTTATCTTGCATCATCCAAAGAAATCAATAAAAACTTGCATTTGTGTCTCTTTTTCCTAATCTAAGGACATTGCATTATCAAAAGAAAGCACTTTTGAGTAGATGGAATATGGGAAAGAAGGCAGCCAGTCTCACAACAGCAAGTGGACAATGATTAAATCTTTTCCCCTTCACCTTGAAACTATGTCCTCTGGTCCTCGATTCTCCCACTCTGGGCAAGAGACTCCGTGCATCTAAACATGTACATTTTTAGTGCAATTGAAAAGAGCATCTCAATATAATGTGAAATGTTTAGGACTATGTTATTGTAATATGAAACACTAAATAAGAAAGACCATTAAATATTTTGCTTGTACAGATTGTTAGTTTAAAGAAACTCATGCATTTGTCAGTGTTCATTAGGTTATCTTGTAGTGTGGGTTCTAAGACTTTGCACGGAACTTGCACTAGATTAAGTTGTTAAACTTGTCAAACAAAGTATCGCATTATTTTAGTTTTATTCATAGTCTAATAAAATATGCTAATAGCTCTTCAAGCAGTCAAAATATTTAATCTATTCATGTAATTGAAATGTGCATCTCACTATAATTTGCAAGACAAGGTGATGTTATTGTAATATGAGGCCAACATTAGGATTTGGTTGACCAGTAGATCATGTCCAGCTTTAACCTGGACATTTCCTTGATTACATTCTGCATATCTTCCATTCATCTGTCCTAAATACCGTCTATATCTCTCGTTCCGCTTTCCCCTGACACTCAGTCAGAAGGGTGTTGACACGAAATGTCACACATTCCTTTTCTCTAGAACCACTGAGTTCAGTTTAATTTAAGGATACACAAACTAGGAACAATTGACACTTATACAAAGCCAATTAACCTACAAATCTGCATGTCTTTGGAGTGTGGGAGGAAAACCAAAGATCTCGGAGAAAACCCACGCGGTCACGGGGAGAACATATAAACTCTGTACAGTCGGCAGTCGGGATCGAACCCGGTTCTTAAGGCAGCAACTCTACCGCTGCGCCACCGTGCCACCCTTATTCCAGGTTTTTATTTCTGTCTTTGGTTTAAAGCAGCATCTGCAGATCCTCCCTACACAAGAACATTATATATTGTCCTCTGGAGGGCGCTGATAACTAAGAAAGGAAAGCCTTCACGATATCGAAGAGTGCTGTGTGGTTTGATTAAATTTCACTTTAATTCAACATCTCCTTCGTTATTTATATCAAGCGTTGACAGTCGGGGGAAAAAAAGTGCAAATCTCAGTGAGGTCACTTTGAAAATAGCATATCCGGCGGCCATTTGTTCCTGAATGCATTTTTCCTTTTCTGCCTGTTTTAGGATTAATAAAGAAAAATATATATTATCCTCACCGTCCATTATCAACGGAGTCACAGCAGGAAGGATGATACAAGAAGTTGACGTTAAAACAGCATGTGTGCACTGCTCAATGGGTAAGCATCTGCTGTTATTATTATCTGAAGAGAACGAACAATCTTTTTGTTATCATATTTAAATCCAGTTCTATTGAACCAGTGGGACTCTGATTAAAGTTTAACAGCTGATTGGGTTTTGCAAACTGGGGAATACGATCAGCTTCAGAGCATTAATTAGCTTTATAGCGCTGCTTGTGGACTGGCTAATTTACCATCGTAAACCTTCTCCCTAATGTGCAGGGAGTGGATGAGAACGTGGGCTGGCAATAGGGCAGGTGATCGATGGTCAGCGTGGACACAGTGGGCCGAACGGCCCCTTTCCATGCTTTATTTTTAAACTATACAAAACATTTCCTGCGGTTCGAGGTGTCAGCAGTGAGAAGAAAAAATCCACAGGTTTAGGTCCACACCACCCTGGCTACGCTCTCATTTCACTCCTGCCATCGGGGTGAAGGTACAGGAGCCCGAAAACTGTCACGTCCAGGTTCAGGAGCAGCTTCTTCCCTACAGCCAGCAAGCTATTAAACACTCCAAATATGCTCTGAACTATAAAGACTTGGGGACATTATAGACAATAGGCAATAGGTGTAGGAGTAGGTTATTCGGCTCTTCGAGCCAGCACCGCCATTCACTGTGATCATAGCTGATCATCCACAATCGGTACCTCATCCCTGCTTTCTCCCCATATCCCCTGACTCTGCTATTTTTAAGAGCCCTACCTAGCTCTCTCTTGAAAGTATCCAGAGAACTGGCCTCCACTGCACTCTGAGGCAGAGAATTCCACAGACTCACCACTCTCTGTGAGAAAAAGTGTTTCCTCGTCCCCGTTCTAAATGGCTTACTCCTTATTCTTAAACTGTGGCCCCTGTTCTGGACTCCCCCAACATCGGAAAACATGTTTCCTGTCTCTAGCGTGTCCAAACCCTTAATAATCTTATACGTTTCAATAAGATACCCTCTCATCCTTCTAAACTCCAGAGTGTACAAGCCCAGCTGCTCCTTTCTCTCAGCCATTGACAGTCCCGCCATCCCGGGAATTAACCTTGTAAACCTATGCTGGGCTCCCTCAATAGCAAGAATGTCCTTCCACAAATTGGATACCTATTTTTGACTTTACACTACTATTGTCTATTTATTTGTCTGTTTTTTTTTCAATGTACTAAACTTTATTATGTTGTTTATTATTGGTTTTACAGAGTAATATGCTTACATATCAGTTGTGCTGCTGCAGGTAAGAATTTCATTGTTCTGTTTCAGACATATGACATATAACACTCTTGGCTCTTGGTTTATGTGGTGGAAGATAAGTGGGAATGAAGAGTGATAGGACAGATCTTTTAGCAAGTCACAGGTGACAGAAGGAAATAAATTGCAAAGTGCAGATTTAGTTGACAAGCCAAAATATTCATGTTCATAAATTCCGGGAGCAGAATTAGACCATTTAGCTCATGAAGTCTACTCTGCCAATTAATCATGGCTGATCTATCTTTCCCTCTCAATCCCATTCTCCTGCCTTTGCTCCATAATCCCTGACACCCAAACTAATCATTATTCACTTTGTCATGCTTAAAGCCCTGGCCCACGGTACGAGTTCATTCCACGAGCTCTCCTGAGTTTGCCCTGATTCGAACTCGGAGATTTACGGTAATGGCCACTCGTCGGTACTCGGGGCTCTCGTGGACATTTTTCATCATGTTGAAAAATCTTCACGAGTCTTCCCGAGCTTTCCTGCCATTAGCGAGTCTTCCCGAGTACCTGTCGTTAGCGCTAAGAGACGTCCCCGAGCTCCGACGTACCCGCTACGTTCATTCTCCGTGCTTACCACGAGTTTGGTTTTTTTTAAACTCGGGAGAACTCTTGGAATGAACTCTTACCGTGGGACAGGGCTTTAAGTTAGTTCAATAAGACATTGTTTCCTACAGTAACTCCTGTGAATTTTGTTCAATCCACCTTTGACTTTCCTGTCTGTCCATTCATCCTGAATTTCTCCAAGTCCATTCTGTGTGGCGTCACATAATATAGGAACATAAAGGGTGCAGAGAAGATTTACGACGATGTTGCCAGGACTCGAGGGGCTGAGCTATAGGGGGAGGTTGAGTAGGCTAGGACTTTATTCTTTGGAGCGCAAGAGGATGAGGGGTGATCTTATAGAGATCATGAAAGGAATAGATCGGGTAAATGCACAGAGTCCTTTGCCCATAGGGGAATGGAGATCAAGAGGAGATAAACCTATGTCTGGGCAGGTGGCATGTGTCGATGGAGCATGTTGGCTAACATGGGCTAGTTGGGCCGAAAGGTCTGTTTCCATGCTGTATGACTCTATAACTCAGAAGCAAAAATTAATTAGTAGAGTATTGGGTGCAGAGTGGTACGTTGGTGCAGCGGTAGAGTTGTACAGAGCTTACAGCGCCAGAGACCCACATTCGATCCCGACAACGGGTGCTACCTGGATGGAGTTTGCACGTTCCTCCCCGAGACCGTGTGGATTTTCTCTGAGATCTTCAGTTTCCTCGCACCCTTCAAAGACGTACAGGTTTGTAGGTTAATTGGCTTGGTATGAATGTAAAATTGTCCCTGGTGTGTGTGGGATAGTGTTGGTGTGCATGGATCGCTGGTCGGTGCGGACTCGGTGCGCCAAAGATCCTGTTTCCGTGCTGAATCTTCAAACGAAACTAAACTACAGAGGCAATGGGACAGTTCAATCAGCTCAAATATCTTCTGGGTTATTCCACCCCAGGCAACGTTGCACCCCATCACCGCACTCCCACACCCCTCCCTGCTCTGCTACCGAACCATCCTCATTCAGGGAAACTATGCTGAATTTCCACAGAGATATGTTGTGCTTGTGCCGGCACTAAGCAAAATGCCTCTTTTGTCCTCTGCTACAAACGTTCTCTCTGTCTGGTGACGTTGGATATGGACAGTTTCACACTCTCGGCCTCATCTCCCCAGCTTCACTTCTGTTCCTATGCTAAAAAAAATCAATAAAATAAAACCGGCTGAAACGACGAGAATTGTGAAGTTACGAAGACAAGATATAAACTCTAAGCCCAAAACTGTGAAAAAGGCTAATGCTAACGAGAGAATTTCGCAACCTCCTAAAGAAACTCATCACTGCACCCCACAATGTTACACTAACACACTGTCCCTATCTCTGTTAAGCTCCCTTAATGTAAAATTAAAAATAACGATCTCAATCCAACATTAATTTGCCAGCATATCTCCAGATATTTTCTTTATTGACTGACAATCAGACTGAAGAAAGGTCCCAACACGTACCCTCACCTATCCATGTCCATGATGATGCTGCCTGATCCGCTGAGTTGCTCCAACATGCCATTCCAGCACGTTGTAGTCATATAACATGGAAACGGCCCCTTTGGCCCAACTACACTAGTCCCACTGACTGTGTTTGGCCCATATCCCTCTAAACATTTCCTACACATACAGTTTTAATGTAATACAGTGTTATAATGGGCCCTTCTGCCCAACTTGCCTACACTCACCAACATGCCCCATCTACACTTGTCACACCTGCCTGTACTTGGCCCATAATCCATGGCCTCTGGTCTCGATTCTCCTACTCTGGGCAAAAAAACTCTGTGCATTCATCTGATCTATTCCTCTCATGATCTTGTTCACCTCTATATGATCACCCCTCATCTTCCTGCGCTCCAGGGAATAAAGTCCTCAACCACTCCCTTTAGCTTAGGTCCTCAAGCCCTGGCAACATCCTCGTGAATCGTGTCTGCACTCTTTCCAGCTTGACAATATCTTTCCAATAACACGGTGACCAAAACTGAACACAATACTCGAAATGAGGCCTCACCAATGCCTTATGCAACTGTAACATGACCTCCCAACTTCTCTACTCAATACTCAGCCTGATGTTCAAGGACATATCAATGTGCCTGTCTAAATGTATTTTTTTCAATTTAATTTTTTTCTTTTTTATGAGAAGCATATGTACCAATGATAATACATGACAAACTGGTTACAGAGTTCTTACGTAGCTTCAAGTTTTTTTTTAAGAAAATAAATAGAGAAAGAAAGAGATAAGAGAGACTGTAAACTAATAGAAAGGAGAAAGAAGAGGGAAAAAAAGCAAGAAGGAAAGGAGATTACAAATATAAATACTGTGGAGATAGATCTGGGAGATGTTGAGTATAGTTGTTCATCCAACCCTGAACACAAGTTGTGACTTTAATTTTGTGTTAAACCAGTTTACTTTTATAAAAATTCAATAAATGGAGACCATATTTTAGAAAATAGTCTGGTTTATCAAGTAATCCAAATCTTATTTTTTCCAAATGCAAGGTCGCGGTCATTACTGTAATCCACATTTTTATTGTGGGGGTTCTAAATGTCTTTTAAATGTCTTATAGTAACTATCTCCTTTGGTAGCATGTTTCATATACCCGCCCCCTCCGTGTGAACCCACTACCCTCTGTGTGAACAGTGTTGTGTCTATATTATTCGGACATATCTTGCCCACCTGACCTGATAATGGGGGGGCTTGTCCAGGGGCAGAATCTGTGCGTCTGGAATCTTATCTCGATACATGTTATCATCTCATTGAAACATACAGAACAGTGAAAGGCTTGGATAGAGTGGATGTGGAGAGCATGGTTCCACTTGTGGGAGAGTCTAGGACTAGAGGTCATAGCCTCAGAATTAAAGGGTTATCTTTTAGGAAGGAGATGAGGAGAAATATCTTTAGTCAGAGGGTAGTGAATCTGTGGAATTCCTTGCCACAGAAGGCTATGGAGACCAAGTCAGTGGATATTTTTTAAGGCAGAGGTTGATTCTTGATTCGCACAGGTGTCAGAGGTTATGGGGAAAAGGTAGGAGAATGCGATTAGGAGGGAGAGATAGATCAGCCATGATTGAATGGGGGAGTAGACTTGATGGACCGACTGGCCTAATTCTAGTCCTATTCCTCATCACCTTATGTTATGAAATACTGCAGACAGACCATGTAGATCGAGAGAAGCCGCAGTGGGTGATGAAGTGCTGTTAACTGCAGATAAGATGTCAATAGAAGGAGCTGGAAATGAGGAAAAAGATTAGGGGGTAAAACGTGAAACACAGAACCCTGCGGTTACTGGAAGTCTGGAGTGAAAATACCCAGTCTGAAGAAGAGTCTCGACCCATAACGTCACCTATTCCTTCGCTCCATAGGTGCTGCCTCACCCGCTGAGTTTCTCCAGCACTTTTGTCTACCATCATGTTCATCAGATCAGACTATCTGAGGAGAACGAAAAGCGAACTTAATCTCAACAATCAAGAGCACATAGGTTTAAGGTGAGAGGGGAAAGATTTAATAGGAACAGGAGGGACAATTTTGGAGGATACATGAAACCTGAGGAAGTTGTTGAGGCAAGTACTATCGTGACTTTTAAAAGACATTTGGACAGGGACACGGACAGGAAAGGTTTAGAAGTACAGTAAATTACATTAATACACGTCCCGTATATATTATTACATTTATTGTACCCCTTCATTTTTTAAAGCCATTAAAAAAGGATAGAAATTGAGAAAATAGAGAAAGTGAGAGAGAATTGTGAAAGTGAAGCAGCGCGATGAAAGGAAAGAAGAAAGACCCTTTAGTCGAGGAATTAGAGAAAATAAATTAAGAGATAGACTCTAGAAAAGAAGAAAGAGAAAGAAGAAAAAAGGGAAAGACAGTTGCTCTATTATAAACATCACGCAAAAGGAATATACCAACTTGACACTTTTCATCCCCCTTTACCAAGACCTGACACCGGTGCCTTTTTAAAGTACTATTGCACCTTATCCTTGTAGTAAGTCTATAAATGAAGACCACGCCCTATAAAAACGATCTGATTTTCCTGCCAGGCGGAGTCTCATATCTTCCAGGTGTAGTGTTTCAAACATAATTGAAATCCACATGTTTATTGTTGGTATAGGAGCGTTTTTCCAAAATTTTTAAATAAGCTTTTTTCCAGTTATTAACCCATATTCAAATAGGTTCTTTTGAATCACATTTAGTTCAGGGCTACCTTCCGTTGTTCCAAAGATAATCCATTCTGCTTTTGGTATCAGTTTTATTTTAAATAATTTTGTAAAGATTTCAAAGATTTCTGTCCAAAAATTTTGAATATTTATACAAAAAACAAATGAATGCGTTATAGTAGCTTCTTGAGACTGGCATTTATCACAGATAGGTGATACATTGGGAAAAAGTTTACTTATTTTGGTTTTTGAATAGTATAATCTGTGTAAAATTTTAAATTCGATTAAAGTGTGTCTTACATTAATTGAACATTTGTGCACATTTAATAAATGTTCATCCCACCTCTTTTTAAAAATTTTAATAGCTAATTCTTGTTCCCAGTCTCTTCTAATACCTTTGGTTGTTTGTATTTCTGCATTTAAAATAATATTATATAAATATGATATTAAATTTGCTGATTCGGCCTTTGTTTTAATTGCTTCATCCAGTAAATCTAATGGCATGTTGTAATAATCTTGTGTATATTTTTTCAGATAAACACATATTTCAAAATATTGAATGTTTCCCAGATTATATTTTAGTTGTAATTGTTTGAATGATAGTAATTTTCCAGTTTCATACAAGTCTCCGAGCGTTTTAATTCCTATTCTTTCCCATTGTTTAAATGATTTGTCTATAATGGAGGGTTTAAACGAAGGGTTATTAACTATTGGAGATAAGAGAGATAGATTTCTTAATTTTAAATTATGTTTTATTTCTTTCCAAGTTCTAATTGTACTATGTATAATTGGGTTTTTGTTATAGTTTGTGGTATTCAACGTCATTGGTGAGAGGAGGATCGCTCCAATAATACAAGGGGAGCAGTCCTCTCTCTCCATAATAATCCAATCCAGCTGCTGGGCAGAATTGTCCAGCAGTTGAATCATATTTTTAATATTTACTGACCAATAATAGTACATAAAGTTAGAGAGTGCTAATCCCCCTACTGCTTTGGGTTTAATCAAATGTGTTCTTTGTATTCTATGGGATTTATAATCCCATATAAAATTTGTAATGTCTGAATCCAATTTAAAAAAAAAACTTTTTTGGTAGGTATATTGGAATTGATTGGAATAGGTATAAAATTTGTGGTCGAAAAATCATTTTTATAGCATTTATTCGACCTATTAAGGACATCGGAAGCATTTTCCAGAATTTAATTATTTAATTTCTTAAGTAAAGGATTATAATTTGCGTTAAACATATCTTGATATTTTCTGGTAATTTCAATACCCAAGTATTAAACTTTTTCTGTAGCTAATTTACAAGGGAATTTTAAGAGGAGTGTTGAGTCTTTCGGTTTTATTGACATAATTTCACTTTTGTTCCAATTTATTCTGTATCCTGAGAATGATCCAAAATCCTCAATTAAGTTTAATATGTTTGATATAGTGGTATGGGGTTTTGTGATGTACAGTAGTACATCACAGGGTATAATGATATTTTATTATTTGAATATTTTGTGTTGTAGCCGTGGATATTCGGATGTGTTCTAATTATTTCCGCTAGGGGTTCAATTATCAGAGCAAATAACAGCGGTGATAGTGAGCATCCTTGTCTATTACCCCTTGATAACTGAAATTTCGTAGATAAAATGTTATTAGTTAACATTCTAGCCGTTGGCTTATTATATAGTAATTTAATCCATAGGATGAAATTCTCTCCCAATTGGAATTTTTGCAATACTTTAACCATATAATCCCATTCCACCTGATCGAATACTTTCTCTGCATCCAACGAAATAATTGATAATTCTTGTTCTTCAGCTTTGTGAGAATGCATTATGTTGAGCAGACGTCTCAAATTATTAGATGATTGTCTCTTAGGGATAAACCCCGTTTGATCCGAATTTATTAATTTACTAACATACTTACTTAATCTTCTAGTTAACATTTTCGCTAATATTTTTTGATCTGTATTTAACAATGCAATAGCTCTATATGATCCGGGTTCTTCTATATCTTTGTCTTTCTTAAGTATTAATGTAATCGTTGATTCTGCTAGTGTTTCAGGTAATGTTTGTTCTTTAAAGGCATATGTATACATTTTTTGTAAACGTGGTGTAATTATGTGGTAAAAACTTTTATAAAATTTGTTACTAAATCCATCAGGTCCTGGTGTTTTTCCATTCTTTAATGAAATTATTGTGTCTTCTATTTCCTTAATTGAAATTTGTGCTCCCAATTCCTCTTGTTCCTGCAACTCTAGTTTTGGAAGATTACAATTATCCAAGAACTCTGTGACTTTATTGGTGTCTGTTGTCGTTTTGGATGTGTACAAATTCTCATATAATTGCGCAAACCTTTTATTAATATCATTCGGTAAGGTTAGTACTTCCCCTCTATCTGATTTGATCTTTAGGATCGTGTGTTATTTTTCTCGTTATTTTAACTGACGTGCCAAAAGTTTGTGGGGCTAAATTCAAAATGTTCCTGTCTTGTACTTTGGAATAATCTTATAACTTTAGTTGATAATAATTCATTTAATTTCAATTTCAGTATTAATATTTTATCTATATCCAGTTGTCTCATTTGTTCTTCTAACTGTCTTTGTTCGTTCTTTTTTTTTTATTTTGAAAAGCTTGGTATGAAATTATGACATCTCTAATAAATGCTTTGAAGGATTCCCAAAATAATGTGGGCGATATGTCTGGAGTGTCATTTATTTTGAAAAAGAGGTCCATTTGTTGTTTTAGATATATACTCCCTTGCAGGTCTTTTAAAATTTGAGGATTATACCTCCAAAACGATTTATTCTTAGACATTCATTCCAGTTTTAAAAAGAAAGTTAGTGGGGAGTGATCTGAGATCGTGTTGGTATGGTATTTTGGGTTCGAAGTATAAGGGATTAATTTTGTGTCCACCAGGAAATAATACGTGAGTATGTCTTGTGTACCATTGAATGAAACGAGTATTCCCAGCTGGTCGGATTTGCGATCCTCCAAACATCTGTTATATTGGTATTTTTTTAATATTCATTTAAAAGTCCACTAATTTTAGATTTTGTATTACCTCTCTGTTTTTGCCTAGATTTGTTTAAGGATCTAAAACACAATTTAAGTCTCCTCCAATTATATTCTGCGATTGTATTCAAGATATTATTGAAAAAATGAGGATTGTCAAAGTTGGGCGCATATATATTTACCAAGGTGAATGGGGTAGCATGGATCTCACCGGTAACTATCAAATATCTCCCTTCCTTATCTGTTATGGTATTCTTTGGTTTAAATGGTATACCTTTACGAATAATGATTGTTGTACCTCCAGATTTCGAAGTATATGAAGAGTGAAAGATTTGGCCTATCCAATTCGCCCTCAATCTAGCTTGATCTTGGGATTTGAGGCGAGTTTCTTGTAAAAAAATAATGTCTGTATTGTATAATTTCAGCTGAGCTAATATCTTACCCCTTTTAATGGGTTCATTAACACCCCTTATGTTCCAACTGCAGAATGAGATTCCTCCCATTTTCCTTTGTTTATCATCTTGCATTTTGAGTGGTTTTAATACCCATATATCTTACGGTGCATCCATACCTCAGGTCTTTAGATATTGGGGGATCATTTGCACTACAGAGTTCAATTGGTAGATTCCTTTTGCGATTATCCTTACACAAACAACACACACATGTGACTTGTTGTGATAATTTAAAAAAACTTTTAAAAGTGAAAATACAGTGTCCGAACTGGTCGACACGGTAACAAGTGACCCACCTGTAGGTGGGAGAAAACATTGTATTGACTTCCATTGTCGATATTAAACAATTAGCTCCGCTCCCTTAATTACTCATAGCATAGTGGAGCGGGACCCGTTCAAAATCAAATGTATAGTACCCAATTACAATATATGTATACATTTCATTATGACTTCTTGTATATATCTAACAATTTTATCTACTAAGTGTTTAAACGTATGGTTTTACCTTCGGTAATAATCAACTTCTCTCTCCCCCAATTATAGATAAAATTGAAACTTATTGAATTATATATGTTAGTTTTTTAATTTATTGTTAGTTATTTCCTTATCAACTATCACCCTCTATGAAAGGGAAAGTCTCGCTTTATAATACTTGGTTTAATTCGTCCCCATTCTGCAATTCTGGTTAACATCCGTTACTATTTCTATGTTAATATTGTTAAAAGCGTTAGATCTATACAATTTAGATTAGTCATTTAATTTCTTAAACAACAGTAATTGCTTCTGTCCACATTCTGCTCTTCAGTTCATCGTTCCGTTGTTTATCTTTCTTAATATTTAAACAACATTTAAATTAATTGGATTATTATAGACTGTTAGAAATATGCAGCAAAACAATCTGGCCATCAAATCCTTGTTGCATATTCACAGTAAAAGCAATGTGACACAAGTCTAGTCAATTAATGAAGCTTTAGACTTCAGGCCATTTAAAAAACAATGCGTGAATATAAACCTGGTTTTCCATTGTCTATCACGACAGTGGGGCGTTGCACAGTGACGCAGCGGTAGAGTTGCTGCCTTTACAGCGCCAGAGACCCAGGTTCGATCATGACTGCGGGTGCTGTCTGTACAGAGTTTGTACCTCTTCCTTGTGACCGCGTGGGTTTTCTCCGGGTGCTCCAGTTTCTTCTTACACTCCAATGACGTGCAGGTTTGTAGGTTAATTGACTACAGTAAAATTGTAAACTGTCCCTAGTGTGTAGGATATTGCTAGTGTACGGGTTGACGAAGATGCAGGGATAATCTTAATTGGAAAGACAGGAGCCCATGCGCTGCTGTGATGTTATTTACACTGGCACAGCAACACTCGCCTGTAAATGATGTTGTAAATATTAAGAAGTATTGTAAATTAAACTGAAAATATAATTCAGTTTTAGCTGGAAAGAAAATAGAATCCTTTGGTATCCCCAACACAGCAATGCAAGATTTGAACGCAGAATAACGCAAATGAACACAAGAAGAGGTTGTCGATCTTTTTTGATGTCCTTTATTGAAGTGTGTTGGTAGCTATGTTATTAACCAATCTATACAATAAGAATGTAAAATTGTTTGGCCAAAAGTAAAAATTTCAAAACTTAAAAACTAACCACAGGTACTATTTCATCAAGTGTAATTTAGTGTACTTACAAATATATTTACAAATGTAACAATCAGAAGTTACAGTTTCAGGTTGTTAAATGTCAAACAATGTGTCGCTTATGATTTCTGTAACAGAAGAATCTCAGAGTATCGTCTCTGAACCTGGAATCAACAGAGGTGCTGGGCATTTCTTACCGTGAAACAGCAGCTCACTTTTTAGTTACTGTGCTTTTGACCCTTGGTTTGTACAATTTAACACAAAGAACGATGATAACTTTCCGAATTTATTGCACCAATCACCCCACCCACCCCTCCCCAATCTTTGCACATCCCCCAATCCTTTCCACTTGTCACTTTAATTTCGTGTTTCATGTATTTTGAGTTTTTATGACTGTTGGCAGATCAATTTCCATCCTGGGATAAATAAAGTTTGATCGTATCGTACCGTGTACGAGCCAGGGGGCACGAGGTGCGGGGAAAATGATCCTGAAGAAGAAATCCGTGGAGTTCACCAAAGTCATGGCTTACACTTTAGCTCTGACTTCAGACAGATTAGAACTCCTCACAGTTACTTTTATGTACTTTTTATGTATGAAACATGTCTTTGTTGGTGCCCTTTCGTGGCGACTCTTGCAAGCTTGTACCGCGACTCCTGCAAACTTGTACGAAAAAAGAATCTCGCGGTACCAAGTACACGTAACAAAAACAGTATCAATTTATCTCCCAAGTTAAGACACAAAAAGCTGGAGCAACTCGGCGGGTCAGGCAGCATCTCTGGAGAAAAGGAATTTGTCTACTGAAAGAATGGTCTCGACCCGAAGCGTCACCTATTCCTTTTCTCCAGAGATGTTGCCTGGCCTGCCGAGTTACTCCAGCTTTTTGCGTCTGTCTTTGGTTTAAACCAGCATCTGCAGTTCCTTCCCACACAATCAATCTCTCAAGTATGCTGTCTTTCAGGCCCTCAACCATTCATGCTGCACAATAACAAGGACGTACGTTTCCCAAGTGCCAAGTACAGGCAGACAATGAGATTTTTGGAGAACGTTTTGATTAATTTCAATGTGTGTAGAATTTTCACTTGAGATGCTCATTCCCAGGGGTGCGTGAATACAAATATCTACAACTGGAAAGTAATGGTATTGGACATGTTATGCCGATGTGATTTAGTACTTGGCTCCATGTAAACACGGGTATTAAACATTCTATTTTATATGGTTTGTTACAAGACATGATAACCAGCGTAACAATTGTGTGGAATTCATAGTATATTATTTTAACTTTCACAGGATCCTTATGGCACAATAATTGCAGCATAAATTAGTCTATTAAAATGAAACTAAATATAAAGAAGATGCACAACTATCAGGTGCTGTATAATTCCTAACCCTATATAAAGCTAGCTGCTACAACGTACGTGCAACAAAGTTCACTCGTTAAAGAGTCAGGTACCCTTGTGGTATAAAAGACAGACAAATAGCCGCCAATAATTGTGTATCTTCTATTTATAGTGAGATCAGGTCCGTAATATACAATCCAGTGGGCCATACAAAGAATGCTGCAATGGGCAGCATGTGAATATCACATTACAATACCAACTAGCTCGTTAAGAGGCAGTATTTTAAGCTACTTTTCCAAGAAATATAGGTTTGATATTTTATTAACAACTAATATAACAGTCTCCAATCTATCAAGTGCATTCTTTATTTCAAATGTCATCCCCATGAGTGTAGGGCTGTTGTGCTTATCGTTCATTATTTAACCTATTTCCCCTCCCCTCCCCTTTCTACTTTGAAAACGTTTAACAATTATTGCTTTTAACATAACATTATTGTATTGCATACTTTTTTTTTTCCCTGTCCCAGGAATTTGGCAGAACTAGGCTGAGTAGTCAATTCCCTTCACACTAAACTTAAAAGCCGTCTCTTGAGGTTAGTTACACAGAAAGGTGGTAGAAGGTCAGTGGTCTTAACAGCGGAGAAGCTTGGAAGCTCACGTCCTGAACATAGGCAGCCAGCAATGCCCGCATTACTTATACACAGGCCAAACCCTCACCCTTCAGTCAGTGCATGTCCAAAAGACTTGGTGATCTATTTTAAGGCACTTCATTCTGAATTCACTATATTCTGCTGCCACATTCAGTGTTTCATAAATTACTTGTTTAAAAATTCTTCTCTTCATCACACCTTGAGCTAGTATGCGTGTAGAACAATTACCTAGGCACAGTACAATGCAAATACATCTAGTTAAATTGCATAGATCTATAACAAAGTCGAGGATTTAGCATCATATTCCTACGCTTACAACACTGTCATAATAAAACATGGTTAATCCGATCATTGTGAAGACCAGTTGATTGATTTGCCCTGACAAAGTTAGACATTACTCTATCGTCATAATTAGTTCCTACAGTTGGGGTGTGGGGAGGATGTCACAATACACCATTGTAAATAATCAGTCTTACCAAATGGTTCTGTACATGACGATAGACACAAAATGCTGGATAAACACAGCGGGACAGGCAGCATCCCTGGGGGGAAGGAATGGGTGATGTTTTGGGTTGAGACCCTTCTTCGGACAAAAGTAGGGGCCCCTGACTCTAGTCTGAAAGAGGGTCTCGACCCGAAACGTCACCCGTTCTTCAGACCACTGCCTGTCCCGCTGAGTTACTCCAGCATTTTGTGTCTATCTTCGGTTTAAACCAGCATCTGCAGTTCCTTCCCACACAGTTCTGTACATTGCATTGTAGTATAAGGGCAGAATTGTAGGCGAAATATGAAGGGATTTATGGTAGGACACACAATTCATTCCACTCAAGAGTAAGACCGATCTATATCAAGTTAATCATCAGTGAATTAGAAATTATTTTTCACTCGCAGAATAAATTGCATGCCTTAGCTTAAATTCACCTCCCCATACGACACCTTGCCTGAGAGGTCGTACCATTCCAATTCTACCAATTCCCTCCCCGTGATCAACCGAGTGACTGAATGCCCTGAACTGGTCATCGTTATAGGCAGACACCATCAAACAATCATCAAGATTATCTGAATAACCTCGTCGAGAGCATACACATTATCAAGTAATAATTTGATAAGCAAAAAGCTGTTTGCATTTTTAGCAGGCTGCAGTGCCAAAAGACTCAACGTAAATCTACTATCAGAAGAGGTATCATTAGAAGAACAAGGTAGATTTCCAACCGCACCGAACATTTTCTTCTAATAGTTCCACTCTTGCTGTTTAAAAAATAAAATAAATAGCACATCATGTTGGCTAGTTTAAGCATCACTTTAGATATATTGAACTAGAATCGTCTTTTTTTCAAACGAGTAGAGCTCTTATTTTCAAAGTTAATTTAAAAACATGTCTAAATAAGATTGTGTTTAGATATACAAAATATCCAAACATTTCACTAAAAATCTTGCCTTGACTTCCTTAAGTGTTCATGGCTGATGCACCAAATCCTCTTCTAAAAAAACAGACCGAAGAAATATAGTGTATTGAAATACTGAATACCAGAATGTGCATTTTTCATACAACTAAATATTCAGAAATTAAAAAAATAGAAACCTTAAAAGGGCTAGTGTGAAAACAAAATCAAGTATAGGTAGGTCATGCAAAAATCAAAAATTGATTGTAAAAATTGATTAAAATATATTAAGTAAATGGAGAAAAATCTGAATTTTAAGGTACAATCATTTTTCTTTTTCCTACACAACTTTATATTCATTAGAACAATATGGACTGATCCTGTCCCCAATAGGAGACTCCATTGTCGACTTTCTGGACACCACAGTCTGTCTGTATCTCAGCGGGTCTGTCTCCGTGCAGACAGATACGTTTCTGATCAATGCTTTCATGTACTTTGATTTACTCTGCTGACTAAAACGCTTTCAATCGACCGATAAATAGATTGACCATTACAACACAGGTGTTTGTTTTTAGGCAAGTAAAAAAAAAAGAGAGACCTTTTAGGAAAAGTTAAATACAGGAGGAGCATTTTAAAAAAAAGGACTTCTTGCTAACACCCATTTTCGCTATCCTCCATACTCATACTGCTTCTCCGACTACTTGTCTTGGAAGCGCCGGGTGATACCGATGATAGGAGAGGGTCTGTACCTTCCCCGGGGGAGAGAGTATCGTCCATCAGGATATCTTCCAGTTTGCTGCCCAGTTTCGTGGGAGCATTGTAGGGGCCGATATTGTCGTTGAAGTTGAGAGTCCCGTTTGTAGGGTCCAGCGTAGTGCCACAGGAAAGGTCCACATGGTGCTGGACACTATCTCTGTGGCACTCACCGATCGCTGGCTCCAGTTTAATGTTCCTTCCGGTAAGATCGGGTGAGCAGAGGCTAGAAGGGTTGACAAGTGGCAGTCCATGTGCACGGGCTTGGATTTCAAGTTCCTAAAAAACAAATTAAACAGAAAAAAAATCACTTTGAAAAGTAAGCTCATCCAGATTTATCCATTATCTTTAATTTAACAAGATCGTTAAAATGTTGGACGGACATTCGGCGTACAGGTATGTTGATTACTAAACAAAATGTTTGGTATTTCACTGTAAGGATTCTCGCAGCAATTCACTGCTCCAGTTTACTAGAAGCAAGGAACTGCAGATGCTAGTTTACAAACAAAAAGACACAAAGTGCAAAACTCAGCAGGATCAGGCAGCATCTCTGGAGAACTTGGATAGATGACATTTTGGGTCGGGATCCTTCTTCAGACTGATTGTCTAATCTTCAGCCAGTTAACCTGCCACGGTTTGCCCTCCCTCTCCTCCATCCAAGTTTTCTCCCCCCCCTCCCCACCCGATCCATGATCAGTCTGAAGGAAGGTCTTGACCAGAAAAGTCTCTAGTCCATGTCCTCCAGAAATGCTGCCTGACCCGCTGAGTTGAAGACCTCCTTCGACTATGTTGAAGACCAGCTTCGACTAGTTACGACTAACTTCGGGAAAATTGGACACCGAATAGTGGAAAGTGAAGACGACCTCCTTCGATCTCCTTTCGACCTCCCTTCGACTCTGATGAAGACTATCCACGACTACCCTCGATTACCTATGACTAACATGCCGACCTACTACGACTAAACCTACGAGTTTTTTGCTCGCGGGAATTTTTCAGCATTTTGAAAAATACGCTGCGACCTAGCTGAGGCCTCGAGTACACGGGGACTACTCTCGTGCATGAAAGAGAGTTACAAAGACCTACTAAGACCTCGTGTCGACCATGCTGCGAGTATGAGTCGAGGGCAAACTCGCCAGAACTCACGGATTAGGTCGCACAAGTGGGACAGCCCCTTTATGGACTTTGCGTTTTTTGTAAACCAGCATCTGCAGTTACTTGTAAACTAGAGCAGTAAATCACTGAGAGAATCCTTACAGTGTAATACCAAACATTTTGCGATCAACAAACCGGCAAATTCAATGCCCCTCCGGCCCTTAGTGTCTTCTCTAGATTTCGAGCGCAGGAACGTGATCGCCAACCTATGAAAACTATCGTGAGAAATCCCAAACTTTGATGAATTACTCAGTTCCCCTACTTTTGATTGTAAACGCGAAAAGCTCAAATGCAATTCTCAACAGGACCTTTTTTGTCCCATTTTCATCTTCAAGCTGCCGAGTAGCCTTCATATTATGTATATTTTGGCTGTTCCCTTATATAACTGTGAAATCATACGAGAAATGTAGCAGCACACTTTGATTAAACTGCATACCAGAAATGACAGAACGATGACATTTAACAGATGGCTTCAGGGAGATACATTAATGGGTGAGGAAATTGCTACGATCAAAAACCTCAAATCTATTGATTTCTGCAGAAGACCCTGGAGAAATGGTGGGCTTCTGTTTACTCAGTAACTCGGGTAAGTCACCAGCTGAAAATAAATGTAGGAAGATTTAAACATTTCATGAGTTCACAAGTGATAGGAGTAGAATCAGGACATTCGGCCCATCAAGTCTACTCTGCCATTCAATCATGGCTGATCAAACTCTCCCATTCTCTTGCCTTCTCCCCATAACCTCTGACACCCATACTAATCAAGAAACTTTCTATCTCCACCTTTAAAATAACCACTGATTTGGCCTCCACAGCCTTCTGTGGCAAATAATTCCACAGATATACCACTCTCTGACTAAATAAATTTCTCCTCCTCGCATTCTGAAAAGAATGTCCTTTAATTCTGAGGCTAAGACCTCTAGTTCTAAACTCTCCCACTAGTGGAAACATCCTCTCCACATCCACTCTATCCAACCCTTTCACTATTCTGTATGTCTCAGTGAGGTCCCACCTCATTCTTCTAAACTCCAGCGAGCACAGATCCAGAGCCGACAAACGCTCATCATGGTGAACCTACTCATTCCTGGAATTGTTCTTGTAAATGTTTCAAACTTTCAAACGTTATCTTGGCCAACCTGTATTCTCAGTAGTAAGTGTCGGTTGGCGTGTTCCAGTTTCTTCTGTCGTGACTCAAAGTCTTTTGCTCTGTGCTGTTCTTTCTGAAGCCTTCTGATATAATCCACAGATGCCTTTAGAATAGTTCCTTTGTTCCAACGCATATCTCTGTTAAAATGATCAAAAGATGTTAGACAGAATTCGCTGGAGGCGACTTTGGAGCAGAACAAAATTTAGCATTGTTAAATTGTGCTTGATTTTACTAACTGTAAACAACACAGCTGTCGGAAAGGAAAAACATAGCATAAACACACTCATTTTCAAACTTAGTTATTATTTTGCAATTATGATTTAAAAGGAAAACAATGAATTTTCTGAGTAACTCCACACTCAGTACCTGCAGTAAATTACATTTTATGGAGTCAGAGTCGTCGGCACAGCAACGGGCTTTTAAGCCTAAGTCGTCGCTGCTGAACAAGATGCCCATCTAAAAACTAGTCCTATTTGCCCGCGTTTGGGCCAGATCCCTCCAAAACCTTCCAACCTTTCCTATTTTACACCAAAATGATTGTAGCATTCTCTTTGATGGCATTGAACATGACTGTAAGTTAATTCAGAGAATGTGATTTACTTCCCGACTGGTTTAAGAAACATATTGACTATTGTGAAGATTTCACTATTGCACTATTTCATCGACACAGACACTTCCAAATTGTCAACTGCAAAACTATTCAGCTAGAGCATCCAATGATACATGAAATGGTTCCTCCTTGTACGGTTACTTTGGTGTTTGGTCACGCTGTGTGTCCAGCCATTTGCTGCCAGCCTAGCAGCACAAATAAGTACTGACTCCTAAGTGTCTGCAGCAACAAAGTTCTTTCTTATACCACCAGACATGGTTTTCCCAGCGATAATCCAGCAAATATTTCTGACAGAGACCAAAATCAGTTTTTAGCAAGTATGCCATGAGAACAAACCAGGCTCTGTCTGGTTGTGATACATTATAAGGTTCACAACAAATAGGTGTTCCACAGGAGGAAGTGTTCAATGGCATGGCAGCTCAATTTTAATATCATGCTTCATCTGGCATCAGATAAAATTCAAGGCTTTTCCAAAGGACAATTAGCTGAATGTCAGTGAATTGAGAGGTATTATTTAATTTCTGACTGTAATTGCATACTTCGCATACATTTACTAAAATGTAAAATTACATTTTAGTAAAACAGGAAGCAGAGCGAGGCAGGAGATCTCTGTACAGGACTGTGTGGAAAGTAACTGCAGATGTTGTTGAAGTTGTACTTACGGATCATTAGACTTTGGAATTAACGTGCCCAGTTCCTTTATACGATCATTGATATTGAACCTCCTCCTCCTTTCAACTTGAAGAATAAAAACAAAACATAGCTTAGTCTGGAGAATAAAATACGTGTTCCGATATAATAAATTTAACTGTCGTCATGTATGACATTGGAACGTGCCACAACAGTAGCTACTGGACTAACTCTCACACATGGCCCAAGTTGTGATATCTCGAAAGGAATCGCAGATGCTGGTTTAAACCAAACACAGACACAAAAAGCTGGAGTAACTCAGTGGGTCAAGCAACATCTTTGGAGAAAAGGTATAGGTGACGTTTCGGGTGAAGAAGGGTCTCGACCCAAAACGTCACCTACTCCTTTTCTCCAGAGATGCTGCCTGACCCGCTGAGTTACTCCAGCATTTTGTGTCTATCTTAGGGTGTGATATCTTTCAGGTTGGCTCAAGAAGACAACAAGTTATTCCACATAACTTGAGACGATTATTCAATATCATATATTCAAAAAGAATTAATGATATTGAATTAGCTGTCATTTCACTAGATGCGGAAAAAGCATTCGACCAGGTTGAATGGCCTTACTTATTCAAGATAATGCAGAAATTTCAACTGGGGGATAGATTTTGTAAATGGGTTAAAATGTTATACTCCAACCCAACAGCAAGAATACTAACAAATCAAATGTTATCAGCCAAATTTAATCTCTTTAGGGGTTGTAGACAAGGATGCCCGTTATCACCCTTATTATTTGCTCTTGCAATCGAACCATTAGCCGAAAGGATTAGATCAGACCCAGAAATATATAGATACATTACCAATACCACAACGAATAAAATATCTTCATATGCAGACGATGTCTTAATATATATTACAAAACCGGAGATTAGTATTCCTAATCTATTTAACGTTATAATTAAGTTTGGTACATTTTCAGGATATAGAATTGATTGGAATAAAAGTGAAATTATGCCTATAACTGGAATAAAACGAAATATATTACACCAATTCCCATTTAAAATAGTTACGGACAAATTTAAATATCTAGGAATTAATGTATCCAAATCTTATAATTTTTTATTCAAATTATTCGTTATTGAATAAACTAAAAAATAATATTCTATACTGGAAAACACTACCAATATCAATGATTGGCAGAATAATGCTATAAAAATGTTATTTTTACCACAATTATTATATTTATTTCAAGCTATCCCTTTATACCTCCCTAAAACTTTTTTTTAAAAATCGATTCTGTTGTTAACAGCTTTATTTGGGATTATAAAAATCACAGAATAAGTAAAAAACACATGTAAATCCAATATAAATGGAGGATTAGCGTTACCTAATTTGTTATATTATTTTTGGGCAGTTCAGATTAAGAATATGAATTTTTGGTTGGCAAAAATGGATCAGGAACCAGCTTGGCTAAAGATGGAAAAGGAAGACAGTTTACCGTTTGATATAAGTTCGATTCTTTTTGCTCCAAGTGAAGTACAAAAAAAAAACTTACGGGGAAAACCCTATAATTCATAGCAATAGACATATTTGGAAACAAATAGTTAAGACTTTACATTTGGATAATATATCACTTTGTTTACCAATTATGAATAATCCCTTATTTAAATCTTCTATATTGGATAAGGGGTTTAGACACTGGAAAATTTAGGAATTATAAGGATAGAACACCTTTATAGGAAAGGAAATTTTCTCTCATTTCAAGAGTTAAAAGATATCTATGGATTGCACCCAAATAACTTGTTTAGGTATTTACAAATTAGAGACTATATCAAGTCAAACATGCAAGACTATAAGAATAGAGAACCAGGATTTCTGGATGAATGCCTTAACAAGCATCCAAATACAGAAAAATTAATAGCGTACATATATAATACTCTTTTGGATAGGGAAGTCCCAACAACAGAATCATACCGACAGATATGGGAAAATGAAATAGGTCTATCTATAATGAAAGACACTTGGGAAAAAAGTTTACAACGTATACACCGTTGCTCATTAAATGCCAGACATACCTTGATACAATTTAAAGTATTACATAGATTACACTATTCAAAAACAAAATTAAATAGAATTTATCCTAACATTTCTTCTATTTGCGATAAATGTCAGAATTTAGAAGCTAACTTAACGCATAGTTTTGTAACATGCATAAAACTTAATAGTTAATGGGCTGATATTTTTAGAATCATTTCTGAAGTTCTTAAAACTAAATTGGACCCCGATCTAAAGCTAATAATATTAAGAGTTCCTGATTCAAGCCTAATATTAACAGTAAGTCAAAGAAATTTTCTTGATTACTGTTTGATAATTGGAAAAAAATTAATATTAAAATTCTGGAAGGGAACATTATCCCCCACAATCAAAATGTGGACTGTGGAAATGTCGGAGACGTTGCATTTGGAGAGAATTAGGTTTGTCCTAATGGACAAATACAAACTTTTTGAACAAATATGGTCTCCATTCATTGATTATTTACAGGAGTGGCTGAGCTCAGCATTGTAACTCAATAAGTACCCTGGTGTAGGATTAGATGAAAAGACGTATTTTAGGATTTGTATACACGTCTCTATAGATATTGTTATGTGAAATTGCTCCATTCATTGTTAAGATGTATACTTCATTTTTATATTATATAATAATTGTTTTTTTTTCTTTTTCTTATTTGTTTATCTTTTTAAATTTTCCTTATATAATCATAATCATTATTATTTAATCACTATCTCTATTGATTATAGATCTATACTTTTACTTCTTTACTTTCCAAAAAACAAAACAAAAAACAGAAGCATACATAAATTATTCCATAATATCTGTATAATTTTTGTAACAAGTTAAATCTGTATTTTAAGAATTGTTATACTGTGGACAATCTGCATTGCTTCTAATAAAAAATACTTAAAAAAAAAGAAGACAACAAGGAGAACATGTCCTTGTTAAGTCTCTCCAGCCAGCAGGTAATGAAAGACCTTCAGGGTTTTTTTAAAAATTCATTCCCCCATTAGGTGTAATAAACACATATTACTTTGACATTTAACACTAAAATGTAATTGGATTGTAAACGTACTCAAATTATGATTGTCTTTCTTCTGCCGCTCTTTCGCGAGTGCTCTGGCTTCTGCTTCTGTCAACAAAAACTGCAAGTTAAGCACAGAACAGCTGGTCTTTGTAACACGAACACTTCCCTTTTGTTTTGTTTTATATTCCACCAAAGTTTGATTCGCGCTGGCAAATAATTCTGCACTACACAACAAATATGTACTTTTTTTTTAAAAACAGCAAAAAAGCTTAACAAGCCATCCCACGTGTTAAAACGTTACCGCCAATACTTCCTGGTCATACACAAACAATAATTGCTGCTGAAGTGATGATTTAAATACATTCTGTGCGTTAGAACTTGCCTGGTAATAGAGCGTTATGCATTTTCATAGAGGGACTTTTAAAATGGAGATCCATGCCTGCAACCATTGATTCTGTGAATTATATATGGGAAACAATTTAAATACTACGTAACATTATGCCATTTGAATAATATAGGGTTATTTTAGCAAACTATACCGAATGAAGCAGTGAATTGGGACACTTTGACGATATACATGGACAGTACTGCTACCAATTCCCTAATGTGATTTATTCATTCTTTGTAATCACTTTTCTACATATAGTTTGCACTGTTGTGCTAATGCTCATAACAGTGAATTCTTCTAACTTAAGCTCTACCTTAGTGTGATACTGAATTGCACCATTATATTTTTTTAAGTCATCTTGTGGAAAAGATTGCGGCTAAAGGAAACATTACTGTTTCTGAGACCATTAGAGTTCCCTGAACCATTGCTTCATTTATAAAGTGATAATAATCATAAAGATAAATAGTGAATGCAAACATTTAAAAAGCTTTGGAAGGCACTTGGTTGATGTAGCACCGTAACAACCTGCATGTCTTTGAGTACTTTGACGTAGTTACTTGCACCACAGATTTCTCCTTCAAACCAGACTATTTTTCAGGGCAGCACGGTGGGGCGGTGGTAGAGTTGCTGCCTTACAGCGCTCGCAGCGCCGGAGACCCAGGTTCGATCCAGGCTACGGGTGCTTGTCTGTACAGAGTTTGCACATTCTCCCCATGACCTGCGTGGGTTTTCTCCAAGATCTATGGTTTCCTCCCACAGGTTTGTAGGTTAATTATCTCGGTACAACTGTAAATTGACCCTCGTGTGTAGGATAGTGTTAATGTGTGGGGTTCGCTGGTCGGTGAGGAGTCGGTGAACCGAAGGGCCTGTTTCCGAGTTGTATCTCTAAACTAAACTAATCTATATGTCCAGTGGTATCATCATAGGATACAGATAAACCCCTGGAGTGAAATAGGAGAGATATTTACATTTTTTTTAGAATTTGATATTCTTTGTACATCGTTCTCAGTGTAAAAATATTTAACCTGTACTGTTATGATTCCCAATTCATTATGTTCTAGATAGGTCATGAATGTTTCTACCTAAAATCTACAATTTTAATAAGACATGGCGCTCTTGCAGCCTACACAATTGGCATCAATAAATGAATCACAAATTCAGCACACAAATCAATAATGTGTCACATAATTGTGAATTTCAAATCCTCACATTGCTGAACTTTATTACTGGTAGAGAATTGATTGTGAACACATTGAAGCATGCACATGTCCCAGTTACTAATGTTATCTGTTCATTTAAAAGATCAGCGATCATCAAGATCTCTACAGTGGGGCAACACAGTAGTGATGTTGAACTGCTGCCTTACTGCTCCAGAGACCCAGGTACGATGCTGACTATGGATGCTGTCTGTACGGAGTTTCTATGTTCTCCCCGCAACTGCGTGGGTTTTCCCCGGGTGCTCCAGATTCCTCCCACACTCCAAAGATGAACAGGTTTGTAAATTAATTGGCTTTGGCAAAGCTTATAAATTGTTTCTAGTGTGTAGAATAGTGCTAGTGTATGGCGATCGCTGATCAGTGTGGACTCGGTGGGTCGAAGAGCCTGTTTCCACCCTGTATCTCTAAATTAAACTAAACTAGGGATTATTCAGATGTGCCCCTAATCTCAATTTTAAAAGGTATCTAAATCCTTTGACCTCTAAGTATGCTAAAGCAAGCAGACCTAGACAAATGTCCCCTCATCTGACCCTTTCACAAGTGGGCTTGTTCAGAATCTAGTAGAATACAGTTAAATGGATGCTTCTCTGGATGCTTTCAAGAGAGAGCTAGATAGGGCTCTTAAAAATAGCGGAGTCAGGGGGTATGGGGAGAAGGCAGGAAAGGGGTACTGATTGGAGATGATCAGCCATGATCACATTGAATGGTGGTGCTGGCTCGAAGGGCCAAATGGCCTACACATGCACCTATTGTCTATTGTCTACATTTTATACAAAATGAGGGGTGGGGGGGATGCACTTTGGCGGGTTTCAATTAGAAGTCAAATGATAGCAAGAGAAGGCAAACATGATACCCTAGCTTGATATATCATTAACGACTGCTGGCATATTAAGCAACAGTAAAGCTCGTTTGAAAGGGACTTTCAGCAATGGACTATGATGCGATCCATTCTGGGGCATTGGGCAAAGCCTTAACGCATGAATAATGGGCCTTGTATTTCGCTGAATTAATTGATTTAAAAAATCTGTGGTCTTTACTTCCATGATACTTCTTAACTAATTTCCCCCATTACCTTTGCCATTTGCTCACCATTAATTTTGAGCTTTTATTTATCGAACACTATATGTTAACAAAGCATCTTAGTCAAAATAGAGACAATTCCATTCAGCTAGAGAATTTCCCCCAGCTATAATTATCAAAATTATGAATGCCTGCATGAAGCAAACACACAAAAAGACTGTGGCTGGTGCAAATATGAAGATGGACACAAAATGCTGGAGTAACTCAGTGGGACAGGCAGCATCCCTGGAGAACAGGAATGGGTGACTTTTCGGGTCCAGACCCTTCTTCTGACTGAGAGTCGGGGGATAGGGAAACGAGAGATATAGACGGTGATATCAAGAGATATAGAACAGATGAAGTGCATTGGTCTGAAGAAGGGTCTATCCAGCTGAGATAGATGTCTTCACAAATGTGCATTTAAGTGTGCAGTTGCTTCATGCATGCCAGAAAATAAACTCCAGGACTTGGCAGGAAATCTCCATGCAAAATACATCTAGGAATTATTGACTAGTAGTTTGCAATCTGTGGACTACAATCATGCAGTTAATGTGTGCAAGTAATCCCACTGACTGAGACCATCCAGATTAATAATAGATTTTGTTTTCTCCACGTTTTTTATCTGAGCTAAAATGAAGGGGGGGGGGGGATAAAAAAGTTGCTAATTGGCAAGATTTTAATATTCATCGTGTTCTTGTGATTTTGGGAACATCTGTTCCTAGTCTTGCTCAGCTATCTTCAGCAAATGACTTAACTAACCACAATTCAGGTCGAATCGAAACTGGCCCACTGTACAGAAACTTGTCAAGTGAGTAGTTAAAATGGTTCTGCTTACTAATCCACGCCTACATCACTGCTATCCCACAGCTAGCAACTTAACCTTCTGAACAGGTACAGAATATACCAGCTAGAAGATATTAGGCATGTTTTGTGCATATCAGTACTTGGGGGGTGGAGGGGGTGGGGGGGGGTGGGGGAGGGGGGGATAGATTATAACCCTTATAATCAGTCGACTTCACTGTTAAATATAGTCAGTATTAATTTGTCAAAATATACAGTTCTCTACAGAGCAAACACTTTACCAGAATCAGTATCACTGGTTTTGAATGGCAAAAGTTCAATTTGTAATTCAAATTTAATTCAATTCAAACTTAATTCAATTTGAAAAATAGTACTACGCATGACTATTATTTATAGAGAAAATTCTTTAATAGAGAAAATTATTTAATAGAGAAATTCAGAGCTGGGAAGGAAAAACAGTATTAATTATCTTCAAGCTGCTGAAATGCATTTGCTGACAACATACGACAAATTTCATGGGGGAAATGCTAGTGTTTCTTTGCGTAAATGTCAATGTTTTCTCGCATGTGTGTGAGGCTAGACACACAAACAAGTTGTCCCAAACTTGCATTCAGTGGGTTACTACCATTCTTAAGGCTATGCTCCTCAGATGGACTTCATGGTGTCCAGTGAAGATCCCCAACTGTGAGGGAACATCAGGGACCAGCTTGGACCTGTTTCAGGGAGAGCTTCTCCAATGATTTCAATCATAGGAAGAACCATGAGATACTCTTGTAATTATCAGTTAATTTGGATGCTTTTAATTTTTGAAGTTTTATTTTTTTACTGGACAGGGGAAAAATTTAATAGGAACCCAAGGGATAATATTTTCACACAACGGGTGGTGGGTGTGTGGAATGAGCTGCCAGAGGAGATAGTTGAGGTAGGTACCATTGGGATGTTTAGACAGGTACATGTATAGAGTAGATTTAGATGGATATGGGCCAAACGCAGGCAAGTGGAACTAGTGTAGATGGGACATGTTGGTCGGCGTGGACAAGTTGGGCCGAAGGGTCACTGTATTGCTATATGGGAGGGAATAATGATGACGGAGGGTGCACCAAATGTGTGGTATTCCTTGCTGTAATTCAACGTTCAAGAAACCATTTTTAGAGACAAAATGCACGTTAATCACCAATTGCAATGATGATCACCTTTGCAAATCTGTTTTGGCAGGTTGAGGGTTTGGAGATACAGTTCGATGAGACAACTGGTATGAACCTATTCTACAATGTTGCACTTTAGATTTTAATCAGTAACAAATAAAACACCAAAGTTCAGATATCGGAACAATTTACCATGCATATGTATAAATAGCTCAAGGGACTTCAACATTGGAAACAGTCATATATTACAGCAAGTGGCAAATATCATGGCAAAGCAGTTTTGAGAGGATCTCAACCGAGGATAGAAAGATAAAATGATCCACAGGAGTATGAAGGGAATTGGAGCTGTGGTTCTGGCATTTTCCCACCTCCCCCACACCCACCCCCTCTACTTTCAGTCTGCAGAGGGGTTCCAACCTAAAACATCACTCATTCTTCCCCACCGCCCCCACAAATGCTGCCTGACCTGCTGGGTTACTCCTGCACTTCTCAGCAAAATGGGGATGTTTTGGGAACTCACATCCTGTGAAAGGGACTAAACTGATAAAATGTGCAAAACCATATATAAATGACACTTTGATAGTTAAGGAGCTGATGGTTGAGGTGATTGTGGAATGAAATTTGAGGGAGTTAAAGAAAAAACAGTTGTATGGCTAAGGCCGAGACTTATAGCCATAGAATTGACAATAAACGTTGACAATCTGAGCAACGTCTGTAAGGTATGTGAAAAAACGTATGAGGGTGCCTCATGAGATAAGCAACAGCAGTGACTCCATAGAACAAACAGTGAAGACAATACTGAGTCAGGAACTTGGAGAAGAACCCCCAAGATCATACCCTGGCCAGGTTCAATCTGAGAGGATAAAATCTGATGGATTCTGGGTGGGTTTTGGAAATTGTGAGACTAAAGATTTCTCCAACTAGAAGAGTTGTGAAATTAAAAAAGTCAAGTAATTGAATCTACATCATGTTGTTCAAACTAATTCATTCATTCATTCATTATCGTTGAAAACATTATCGTGCTGGTTTCCAAGGGGAACGGTGACGGACGCACCACACATCTCTG
Organism: Raja brachyura; assembly: GCA_963514005.1. Next base: position 43,955,645 of record OY740796.1, read on the forward strand.
TCCTGCAGTTCCTGCGGACTTCCGCCGCTGGAAGTACAGGATTTTGGTGCGTGTGCTTTATCATCATTCCTTACAATGCTATGTACGACAGTGATCACAACTTCTACTGAAATGTGGATGGCCGTTGGCTCGCTAGAAGCTCATCTGCCCTTTATTTTTGGCCCTGCTGGGGGTCCACAGCCTAATCCTCACCTGGCAAACCAGGTGGGGGAGACGGTTTAGTCGCCGACTATCCGACTATGGAGCAGGTAGTATGGGATTACATGGTACCCGCGGCAGGGGGAACTCCCCCTGACCTGACCTCAAACTAATCACAATTAATAAAGTATTGTCATTAGGCAAACTCATGGTCTGGTGTGTTTTATCATGTGCTTAGTTTGATTGGTATGCAGGCGTGTAGTTATAAAACCAGGAACAAAATATATATCAATAATACAAAAGACAATTTGGAATTATGGCCCCATTATGTATTCTTTATGTAAACACATAATGTACAAGGAACAAGTTTATTTAACTTCTGCTGCAAATTCAACTTGGAGGATGTGGCATAAGGTTGTCACTTGCATGTACAATAGTTGGGACTGCGTCCCAAAACAAAAAATGTAGGTGTATGAATTGCCCGAGTGATCACGGATAAAATATATTCAATGATGAGTAAATATAATGAGGACATGGGCAGGGGGGCCTTCAGGGTAGAATGAAGATACATCTCGCAGTTGTTCATTAGTCCCTTAGCGATGGCAGAATTAAATGTGGGGATTAAACAAGCAAGTAATTAAGTGATTGCAATCTTCAACGTGGTCCACCCTGTTTCGACTAATGCAATCAACCTGAGGTGCACAAACAAGATCAATTAGAACAAGTTGACTTCCAACTTTAGGCTGCGCACACCATACGCAAGAGGAATTAAGGCCAATGGTTTCACTGGGAGCATATTGTAAGCAGAATCCTTCTGAGCATTCCGAACTGTGTTTTACAGTGGCATGTCTTGGACTCGGAACTCGAGGACCTGAACTATAGGGAGAGGGTGTTCAAGATAAGACTCTATTCCTTGGAGCGCAGGAGGATGAGGGTTGATCTTATGGAGGTGTACAAAATCATCAGAGGAATAGATTGGGTGGATGTACAGAGTCTCGTGCCCAGAATAGGGGAAATGAGAACCAGAGGACATCAGTTTAAGGTGAAGGGGGAAAGATTTTTAGAGAAACCCGAGGGGTAACCTTTTCACACAAAGGGTGGTGGGCATATGGAACAAGCTGCTGGAGGAGGTAGTTGAGGTGGGTACTATCGCAATAGTTAAATAACATTTAGACGGGTACATGAATAGGGCCTGATTGGAGGGATATGGGCCAAACACAGGCAGGTGCAACTAGTGTACATGGGACATGTTGGTCAGTGTGGCTAGTTGGGCCGAAGGGCCTGTTTCCATGCTGTATGACTCTATGATTACGTAATATGACCAACAAAAGCAAAGCTGATTAGATTTAGGTAACAGCCTAATGGAGTGAGAATATTTGTCAATTAGTGAGCGTGTTTGTTGAGAAACACAAAGTGATTGAGATTCTCGGATTTGGGCAAGGCTAACGTTCCTGCAGTGGGACATTAATCTGTCCTAACCTACAACCAAGATGAATGGTAGGAGACTGGAGGGAGATGTTCAGAAAGCATTTAATGAATGTCTGGACCAGTTTTCACTGCCAGGAAATTCTATCAAAAAAATAAAAGCAAAAATGCTAACAAAAAGGCAAAATCTAGCACAGATTGTGGTGACAGGCGGAGATACAAAGTACATCGAAATGTGTCAAAACAAAAGGGAGCGTGTAAAGAGGCCAGAAAGTGGCATCAAAACCAATGTTTCTGTCTATATATCATAAGGATGATGGTAAAGGTGAAAGTGAATCCCTGATATAGATAACAATGATATTGTAAATTAAAATGAGGAAATATGACAGACAAATTTGTATTTGCAACCACTGCAAAATTACTGCAATAACTGTAGTGAATAATGGCCCATAAAGATTATGCATTCCGAGGACCATGTTGTTTCCATCCAAGGACTTTAACGAATGTAGGTTGCAGGTGGCCTAAATATAATAAGGACATCAGGTCATAGGTGATGGGAGCAGAATTAGGCCATTCGGCCCATCAATTCTACTCCGCCATTCAATCGTGGCTGATCTATCACTCACTCCTAACTCTATTATCCTGCCTTCACCCTATAACCCGACACCCGCACTAATCAAGAATCTATTTATCTCTGCCTTAAAAATATCGATTGACTTGGCCTCCACGGCCTTCTGTGGCAAAGAATTCCACAGATTCACCAACAATGTTCTAAAATGCTCTCATTTCAGCAACTATATATGTATATATATATATAAATGATTTATATTATATTATATATTATATATTATGTATATATTATGTATATATATTATGTATATGTATGTATAATTATGTATATATTATGTATATATTATATATTATGTATATGCATATTATATGCATAAGCATATATATGCATAATATACATAGAAAGTTGCACAAAACTTTGTGATTTAGCATTAGTGTGTGAAGGAAACTTGGAAATCATACAGCAGTTAAACTGGCATATGGAGGAAGAAACTGCAGATGCTGGTTTAAACCGAAGATAGACACAAAAAGCTGAAATAACTCAGTGAGTCAGGCAGCATCACTGGAGAAATGGAAGAGGTGACGTTTTGGGTTGAGACCCTTTTTCAGGCTGATTGGGGGGGGGGGGGGGAGAAAGCAGGCTGGATGATTGGCAAATAGGTGGAGTAATTGAGAAAAGGATGTCAGATAAGTTAAGAAGATAAGAAATGAAATGTAAAGCCAGAGGGGGGGATGCGGTGGATGGGGACAGGGTTGAGGGAAATGAGGGGGAGGTGGGGGGAGAAAAGGGAAAGTGTTGATCATACAGAGGAGAAGAAAGGTTGTCTTTCCTTATCTGACACCTTTTGCCTATTTTTTCCTTACAATCATCTAGCCATCATCCTTACCCCTCTTATCTGCATCTGCCTATCACTTGCCAGGCTTTGTCTATTCCCATCTCTAGCTTTCTACCCCTTCTGCAATCAGTCGGACGTACAGTCCCAACCTGAAATGTCGTTGTCCATTCCCTCCACAGACAATGTCTGACCTGATGAGTTTTCCCAGCACTTTGATTTTTGCCCAAGATTTCAGCATCCGCACTTTCCTTCTTCCCTGCCTTTAACTTTCAGTTGAATTATACAATCCGAGTGTCTTTGTACGTTATGATTTGTGAACTGAAGAATGGCTTGAAGACAACAAGAATAGCAGACTGAGATTATCTACACATATTACACAGTGAAGGCATCTGAGGTTTCGTGGACATCTGTTTGGGAACTTAGTTGGGGATTTTTGAATAGTATCGAAAATATTGAATGAACTCGAATCACTAAATGTCAGTAATATTACCTAGAATGTTCAACCGCAGAGCATAGATCCGCTTAATCATTTGCCAATATATTTAATAATATAAAGCAATTATTTAACTTCTGCTCCTCAATATCCAGTTTTAGTACAATTACCTGGAGTGCAGTTTCTTGAATTCAGGTACAGTTTTGCATTAGTAAATAGCTTTACATTCGTATTCATAATCTCTCCACATAATAATGATTGGCGATATTAATAGTTCAACTTCATTTGCATTTATATTCCAAACACATCAATCCCCATTGCCACAATGAATACAAAAGGAAAAATGTTAGGTTTTGGTGAATAAATTGGACTGCAATGTACCTGAAAGTTCCCTTTTAATGTTTGGCAGATTTGCTGGGCAGGAGTTACTGATAGTGATAGCTTGTTGTTGTAGTCCTGGGTTGTTGTAGACATCTAACATGTTACCAGGCACAGGCAACTGGAACACAAAAGAATGATTTGTATTATTCACATTTATTATCACTCATCATTAAATGAAGTGCAAATGGACAAACATGACAATAAGTTAAAATCAGCATGGAATTCGGCACGGACATGGTGGGCTGAAGGGTCTGTTCCTGTGCTGCATTTGTCTACGTTCAAATAGATTCCTTATAAGAAAAATCATGTCCCATGACTTCATTTAATTTCTTGCCTTCATTGCTAGGGACATAGAATATAAGAATCATTTGGAGTAATGGACAGTTCTGGTTGCCTCGTTACTGGAGGCTTTGGAGAGGGTGCTGAGGGGGGGGTTTACCAGAACACATGGATTAAACAGTTTTAGCTATAGGAAGAGGTTAGGTAGACTTGAATTATTTTCTCTCGAACGTTGGAGGTAGAGGGCAGACTTTATAGAAGTATGTAAAATGATAGGGTAGACAGTCGCAACCTTTTTCCCAGGGTGGAAATGTGCAACACTAGAGGGCATAAATATAAGGTGAGAGGGAAAAGGTTTATTGGAAATATACGGGGCAATTTATTTTTACACAGAGAGTAAATTGGGGCCGTGGAACTTGTTGCTACGGGAGGCATATACGATAGAGGCTTTTAAGTGGCTTTGAGATTTTTGGATAGACACATGGAAGTGCAGGGAATAGAGGGATATGGATCATGTACAGGCAGACAAGATCAGTTTAATAGCATCATCTTCAGCACAAACCTTGCGGGATGATTATGGCAGTGGTTGTAGCTTTCATGGGACATTTTATGTGCAAAGTAGAAGTGAGGTAAATTGCTGTCCACTCAAGAAGACACACAATTAGATCAACATCTTCTGGGATAGAGGAGATGGGTTGATCGTTATTTCTTGTACTGTTTAGTATAGTTTAGTGATACTGCGAGGAAACAGGTCTTTCGGCCCACCGAGTCCATACCGACCAGCGATCCCCGCACACTAATACTATACTATGCATAGTAGGGACAATTAAAACATTTTTTTAATACCAAGCCAATTAACCGACGAACTTGCACGTCTTTGGAATGCGGGGGGAAACCGAAGATCTCGGAGAAAACCCATGTGGTCACGGGGAGAACGTACAAACTCTGTACAGTCAAGCACCTGTAGTCAGGATCAAACCCAGGTCTCTGGCCCTGTAAGGCAGCAACTCTACCGCTATGTCACCGTGCCGCTCTGTTTTGAAGTTTTACTCCCCTCATCACCGGTGCCCTTTGGCCATAACCTATGAGATAATGCACTGCCAGGATTTCTCAACACTAGCTCCCAAGCCCCCACCTATAATGACAAGGGCATCAGGCTGGTGGGAACACCAAATGTTGCAGGTTTTCAGTCAAGTCACCCACCAGGCTGACTGGTCAGCAATCCTTCCTCCAGTGAATCAAGAACTCCAATGTGAGCACAATAACAGGAGTAAATTAATGCACGTGAAAATGAACGATTTCAAGGAACGATTTCCATTCATGGATTTTAAAGAAAGAAGGTTTGGAGTTACTTTAATCCAGAGATTGTAAAAAGTTGCCTCATTTCCATGGGCTACTAAAAGTGTAAAGAGAATCCCACATTCCAGTAAAATTATATTAAGTAAAGTTAGCAACATAAACACCATGGCATTAAAGGGGTAATTACAGCCTAAATGCTACATTTAATTAGGAACAGAGATGAGTGAGAAGTGATGTGGTATTTATTTCATTGAGGAGGGCAATGTACAATAAAATTCAAGGATTAGGAACGAGATACATTATTTTTTTTAATCTATATTAATGACCTGTCCATAGAGATGCACGGTATTATTTTAACGTTTGCCCAGCACTCATAACTCAAATGAAGTTTACAGTGAGGGGCACAAGATATTTAGTCGATGGCAACTCAGATGTATGAACAGTTTTAGAGAAGCAGCAATGGAAACAGACCCCTTGACCCACCAAGTCCATTCCGACCATCCATCCTCCATTTGCACTAATTCTACATTAACCCACTTTCTCATCCACACCCTACACTCTCAGGGCAATTTGCAGAGACTAATTAACCTACAAACCCACAAGTCTTTGGCACGTGGGAGGATACCGGAGCACCCGGCGGAAACTCACAGGGAGAACGTGCAAACTCCACATAGACAGCAGCCAAAGTCTTGCTCAAACCCGGGACTGTGAAGCTGCAGCTCCACCAGCAGCACCACTGTGCCACCCATCCGAGGGGTGATTACAGGCACAAGTGCTTTCGTCCTTAACAAGGAAAAGCTCCGCGTTTGCCTCAGGAACATCAGCATCTGCCATATATTGGGCCGTTGCTTCCATCCTCCCTGTGAAACCAGCTCCCATTATAAAGCAGCTCCTTTTGGTAGACAGGAAGTTCTTCATGCACAATACTGCTTTCGGAACCGGATTTATTTCTAAACTGAACTAACGTAAAATTGAGTGGACTTAACTAAGCTTTAACTTTATTTTCTGAAGCTTTCAAAGTAACACGTTATGTATTACTTTTATTAATAACCTCAGTAACACAACTCAAAAGCAAAATTATCTCTATAGAGTGCTTTATTGTGTCCCATTAGAAATGCTGTACAAAATCTCAGATACAATGCTATGAGATCCAGTCACAGAGAGTCGGTTGGCGTTGGAAGCAATCATTTTGCACACAGCATTATCTCACCAATTGAGATGAATAAACAATTAATTTATTTTGAACTATTAATCTTTACGGGGTTTGAACGTGAATAAACTTTACAATGTGACTAGAAATCTTGGTCTGAAATAGTGATGGTCTATCCTGGTATTGTGTTACTTTAGTCATAATGGGAATCAAAATGTAACGGCATCAACTATTACTACTTATGGTGGCACGGTGGCGTAGCGGTAGAGTTGCTGCCATACAGTGCCCAGGTTTGATTCTGACTACAAGTGTTTATCAGTACAGAGTTTGTACAGTCTCCCTGTGACCAGTGTGGGTTTTCTCCGAGATCTTCGGTTTCCTCCCACACTTCAAAGGCGTCAAGGTTGATAGGTTCATTGGCTTGGTATAAATGTTAAATTGTACCTAGGGTGTGTTAATGTGCAGGGATCGCTGGTCGGTGCGGACTCGGTGGGCTGAAGGGCCTGTACAATGTTCAGATACAGGAAATTGTCAATTCTTAAGATTTAAATAATCATTTATCGATTATATCTTTTCAAGCAGAATATTAAAATGACTTCCTACATCTGTACTCTTAATGTATTATTTTAAGCAAATTTGTTCAAACATTATTTTGTTTTTCTTCATATGGCCAGCTGTGGCTGGGAGTTTGATAATGGTGCCAAAACATGGCGACTCTTGTATGGACTCAGTGGACATAAAGAGATAAGAGCAAAAAAAATAAAAAATCAGAATTAAATTTAAGATATAAAATTACCGTATTAGCCATTGGGATTCCTGGGTCCAGCAGTCCAAGGATTTCATCATTATAACTTGACTCCAGGCTAATAATGTCATCAATGACATCGTCCATCTGTGACAACCAGCAGGAAAAAACCCATAAGAAACAACCTGAAGCATAAGGCTTTGTATGCCTTGAGATCAAAGGGGTACATCTGACACTAAAACTTGCCTTTTTTTACCCAATGAAGGCAATTGAGAAACTTTTTTTTTTCCCCCTGCTAATTATAATCCAAATGTGGCAGCCAGCATTGTGAACTTCACTGTTTGTAGGCTGGGTGCTTTAACAGGAGTCAATGCCTTGAGCTGCTGGTGTCAGTTAAAGTTTGTAAGTTGTAAGAGCAGAATTAGGCCATTCGGCCCATCAAGTCTACTCCGTTAATCATTCACATCTGACCTACCTTTCCCACGCAACCACATTCTCCTGCCTGCTCCCCATAACCCCTGCACTAATCAAGAGTTTATCAATCTCAACCATAAAAAATCCATTGACTTGGCCTCCACAGCCATCTGTGGCTATTAATTCCACAGATTTCCCGCCCTCCGACTGAAGAAATTCCTCCTCATCTCGTAACTTTGTGCTTCTTAAACAGGAGATGGATTGAGGCTGGCACGCATTTGTCAACCCAAACTGACCTACAAATCTGTTCGGAGTGCTGTGGTATGAGAGGGGTCAGGCTTGATGAAATGGATGTGTCCTGTATCCACCAGGGGCAAGAAAGCCCTCAAAACTCAAATGCAGCAATGGGGCCAGATACTTCTGGAGGTTTATACAGAGGATATGGACACAGTTCAACAAGAAAGTCATTAATGTCATGAGTGGGGAAAAAGCATTCACTATCACCATTCCCTGTTGACTACAACAGGCATTGCATAGTGCACCACACCCTCATTCACTCACCTACCAAAACTCTTCGTCAATCAGACTTAATACCTGACTAAAGATAGACACAAAAAGCTGGAGTAACTCAGCGTGTCAGGCAGCATTTCTGGAGAAAAGGAATAGGTGACGTTTCGGGTCAAGAACCTTCTTCATACTCATAGGTGTCTTATAGGGTCAAGACCCTTCTTCAGGCTCACACACAGGACACCAGCACAAACTTCAGAACTGTACCTGGTGGCTTGTGCATGCTGCCAATTGTTCAACTAAAGCAACCCAGGCCACTAAAAACACGGTTTTCAACATTCATCAAAATGGTGGCACAGTGGCGCAGCGGTAGACTTGCTGCATCACAGCGCCAGAGACCCGAGTTCCATCCTGACCACGGGTGCTGTCTGTACGGAGTTTGTACATCCTCCCTGTGACCCTGTGCATTTAATCCGGGGGAGTTCTGGTTTCCTCCCACATTCTAAAAACATGCAGTTTTGTAAGTTAAATGGCTTCCGTAAATTGCCCCTAATGTGTAGGATGCAAAAGTGGGATAACATAGAACTAGTGTGAACGGGTGATCGATGGTTGAGTTTGGCTGAAGGGCCTTATTCCAGGCTGTATCTCTAAACTAAAACTAATTTAATTATCGAGAGAGAAGAGTTGACAAGTAACTGCAGGCTGGAATGAAGCAGAAGGATTGAACGCATTCACATGTCCTAATATCCCCATGAAGATTAAGGAGTGGTCCATCAATGCAAAGCCACATTGCTGAGTCCATAGTCAACAATAAGCTGAAAAGAGTGAAGATGGAGTCCTCCTATCTAATCCTTTTTTCCTACATACTACTCCCCTTCACCTTGTACACCCTACTGATTTACAAGTTGCAGATGATATAATTGCCTAATGGTTATTTTTACTTCACCCCAATTCTAATTTTAAGTTGTTTTCAGTTTTAGAGATACAGTGGAGAAACAGGCCCTTCGGCCCACCGAGTCCGCGCCGACCAGCGATCCCCGCAAATCAACACTATCCAACACACACTAGGGACAATTTGTATTTATACCAAGCCAATTTACCTACATACCTGGTCGTCACTGGAGTGTGGGAAGAAACCAAAGATCTCGGAGAAAACCCACGTGGTCATGGGGAGAACGTACAAACTCCATACAGGCTGCACCCATAGTCAGGATCGAAGCTGGGTCTCCGGTGCTGCAAGCGCTGTAAGGCAGCAACTCTACCACTGCGCCACCGTGTACTTACAGGTTGACGAAGATTGGTACTTTGGCATATTCCTATTTTACTCCGTCATGGCAGTACGGTGTTCATGCCTGCCAAGATCACGTCATCAGCAAACTATTTACCTTGTATGCGTTACTGGTTTGCCATGGTGGGTCAAGTGCAACTAGCATAGCAGATCATCACAGAACTAAGTATATCTTCATAAGTTCTAGGAGCAGAAATAGGCCATTCGGCCCGTTGAGCCTATTCCTCCATTCAATCATTCTGTTCGGCAGATTTATCATTCTTTCACAACCCTATTCTCCTGCCTTCGCCCCATAACCCTGATGCCCGTACGAAACAAGAAACCTGTAGCTGCGGTTCATTGTCACTGCATTAAGGGAGTAGGTAGTTTGTTTAGAAGCATCATCAACAAAAATGCCTCCAACACCGGGAAGCTCTCTATGTCCAGAAAAGCAGAAACTGCACAAATTTAACCAGCTCGGAAGGTGAGATAAGTTGGTGATACCTTTAAATAGTGCTGCTGGGTGGTACTTACTGCTGCTTGAAGCTGACATCAAATTAATGGCCTCTGTTGATTAAAGTCATAATCTGCCAAATCTGTCTATTGATAATAGGCAGTCAGGGCATGATGTATTCCACAATGTATGTCTATGTGCCCCAGAAGTCATTCTGGGACATGAACTTCAACCATAAACAATGGGCAGTTACTATCCAAATTATGGCCCGAGATTTTTTTGTTAATTTTAAAAACACCTTTAGTCTATTCATGGTAATATTATTTTTCAAGCTCTATCATTTATAGCTTGGGAGCAAAATGTGAGATCACACAAAACCTTCTTGTCTTGGAACTTGTTAAAATTATCACCATCACAGCCATCTGTTTTAATCAGTGTTCTTTTCATGAGCAGTCAATCTAAATTTAACATGAGTTATCAGCCGTAATCATTATTGTTTAACATTCCCAACAAACTGAAAGTTTTCTCCAAGCAAAAAAATCTGTGCAAAGTTGAAAAGAATCTCAATCGCTACGAGGTGGATGTACCTTTGCTTTAATAATGTCTCAATTCCCCAATCGTTACCACCATAATACTTTCTCAAAACCAGTATATTTAGTTTAGCTTAGTTTAGATATACAGTGTGGAAACAAGCCCGTTGGCCCAACTAGTCCGCGCTGATCAGTGATCAACCGTACACCAATTCTATCCTACACCTTAGGGACAATTTACAGAAGCCAATTAACCAACAAATCTGTACTTCCTTGGAATGTGGGAGGGAACCGGAGCATCCGGAGAAAAACCAAGCAGTCATAGGGAGAACGTACGATCTTGGTTACGGGTACAGAATTTCCGTTGCCAAGATTGGATTGGTAACTTAATCAATGACCAAGCTGGCTGAGTCCACTGCTGGACATTTGGGGGCAGGGTGTGGTGGAGAAGCCCCTCAAACAAGGGAAGGGATGTCACCCCATGGAGGCTCATGATTGGAAAGGGTGTGGGGTAGAAATTGGGAAAACACTATGTAACGATGAATTGAATAGCCTCCGAGAATGTCGGAAGAACATTTTGCGCAGTTCCTGTATTGTACATAATATTTACCTTGAATAAAGTTTATGTTGATTTTTAAAGAAAGGATGTGGTGTATGTTCTGAAATCTCAGGGCCACACTCTCTAAAGGTTTGCCAGCTGGACTCCCCCCCCCCCCCCCCCCCCCCCGTTCTCCAAACCATAAAACAAAGGACAGGGTTTAGACTGAAAAATGATTCAAACATTTGAGCTGAAACTGCATTTTCTTTCCGTTGATTGCACTAGCAACATAAATGTCCATGCAAGAGCAGTAAACCTCTGCCCTTACTGTGTGTGGACCAAGGGGAACACCATCAAGACATAAACAGTAAACATATTTGGTGCCGATCACACTTAGATAGGAGAAGATCCATTAAATCAATGCGTTCACTGCTCTCCATACTAGTGCTACATACACTAGTACTCTCCATACTAGTGCTACATACTAGTACTACAAACACTAGTATTCTCTCCTTATGCCCCTGTCCCACTTAGGAAACCTGCACGGAAACCTCTGGCGACATTGCGCCCCACACAAGGTTTCCGTGCGGTTCCCGGAGGTTTTTGCCAGTCTCCCTAATGGTCGAAAGTGGTTTCCGTTTTAAAAATTGGTAATTTTTTAGTCGAAGCCGGTTGCGATGCTAGTTGAAGGTGGTTGCCGGAAGACAAAAACCTCCGGGAACCGCACGGAAACCTTGGGTGGGGTGCAAAGTCTCCAGAGGTTTCCGTTCAGGTTTCCTAAGTGGGACAGGGGCATTATACTAGTGCCACATACTAGTACTACATACACTAGTATTCTCTCCTTACTAGTGCTACATACTACTGCCAGATACCAGTGCTACATACACGAGTGCTACACACACTTGTGCTACATACACTAGTACTCCACACTAGTGCTATGGAGGAAATGTGGATAGCCTACGTAATGTTTTATGTTTTTAAAATTAAAAATTAAAATTAAAAATAAAATTAAAGTTTAAATAAAATAAAAACTTTAAATTATTAAGACATTTAGTGCTAATAACATCTAATATTTCTAAACATCCAAGATAATTTATTTAAAATATTGAATTTCAGGCCTTATTCTGGTGAACAGAATATCAAAGTCAGACCATTCATTACAAACAGAAACATAATGGTGGTTCATGGACAAGCAGCAACCTTTCTTTCCCTGGGTTGCACCAATACATTCTAGACCCAGTGGAAATGTTTTGCCCTGTGGAAATCTTCACAATTTTCACATAAAGCTCAGTGCTTAAAATTGCAAACATAAATTTACTAATTTCAACTATCTATACTATGCAATAAATTCAGCAGGTTTTCAAGTGAACCACGAGTATAAAATATAATTATTACCATTTTCATTTCCGGTAACCAGACCTGTAAAAGAAAAGGACTAGTATTAGTATTAGTTCCTCTCCAGAAGATACGAGTGTGCAGCATGTACATGACGTTAGATCCTAAAACAAATGTGTATTTTAGAAAATATATTCCTGGAATATTCCTAAAATGAAGAAGAGATACACCTTGAGAAGACACACTGAGGAGATTGTGCTTCATTTTTTTTCAGAAACAGTTGTGTAGTTACAGATATTGTTTTTCTAACATCTCACTTCAGACGGTTACTGTATTCCAAAATTTTAAGCAGCCTTTATATAATTGGCATTTGGAATTTAAAGGGATAAACATTGACATGCAACATTAGTCTGTATGTAACACAACCAGGGAGCAATGAATAGAGTGATTTTGTTCTGACAATTCTGCTAGGTCACACAGGGTTTTTTGCACAATTGTAACTCACGCCAAGATAAGCCATAGTACCTCCAACAATCTCTGGATTTGGAACTTAAATATCAAACATAATTAAACTCTTCATGGCAATTCACACAGGCTCAAAGCAAAACATCGTGCTAATGGTGGTCCCTTCTTCACCACAACCCAAATCCTTCCCACATAAATCGCTGGTGTAACAGCGGGGCAGGCAGCACCTCTGGAGAGAAGGAATGGGCGAAGCTTCGGATCGAGACCCTTCTCCCCGACCCGAAAAAATACCCATTCCTTCTCTCCAGAGATGCTGCCTGTCCCGCTGAGTTACTCCAGCACTTTGTGTCTATCTTCGGTTTAAACCAGCATCTGCATTTCCTTCCTACTCTTCTCCACAAATATCAGGCACACATTCAACAAGAATTAGGAGTTCTTGTTAAATTTGTAGACCTTTAAAAATGTTCTTAAAATTAGGCATTTTTTCTTTAGGTGCAATAGTATGATCTTAGTGTTTTATCAAGAATATTACTTGTTTTCCTCAATGATCCGGTAGTTTTTTTTAGAAATACACCTTCACTTTGCATAGAGTTACTCAGACATGGATCCTAGATACTTGTTTTTTCAATGTTTAAAAAAGAACTGCGGATGCTGGAAAAATCGAAGGTAGACAAATTTGTCCAGCTTCTTATTTTTTCAAATGATTTTTTTTTTTTGAAATTGGTTTAACGGGAGAGGAGCAAAGTTTCAAAGAGATGTGCTGGAAAGTTATTTTTCACACAGACTGGTGAGTGCCTGGAATGAGCTGCTAGGGGTGGTGGGGTATATAGAGGCATTTGAGACTTGGGTAAGCACATGGGTATGCAGGGAATGGAGGGATAAGGATAAGGTTTGTCTCAGCATCATGATCGACACAGACAAGGTGGGCCAAAGGGCCTGTTCCTATGCTGTACTGTTCTATGACATTGAACCCTCCTACTGCATCCAAAGTAAAATTAGTACACTCACTTCTGAGTTTGAACGCTTGTTAAACCCGCCCCTCCAGAGACTCCAGTTTAAAAACCTACGCTGAAGGCATACCGAGGGGAAAGAAAGACACAAAATGCTGGAATAACTCAGCTGGTCAGGCAGCATATCTGGAGAACATGGATAGGCGGCGTTTTGGGTCGGGACCTTACTTCAGACTGGTAGACGGTAGTTCTTCAGTACTGAGGGAGATATGCAAGATTTGAAGCACTGTTTTCTTGTGGGATGTTAAAATTAGATTATTTCTTATTCCATCAGGTTGACACAAAAGATTCCGTATCAATTGTTTTAAGAAGAGCAGGGGTGTCTTCCCCGCCCAATTGACAGCATTCTACTGTGATGTAAGGTCACTAAACCAGAATTGCCCAGATGGAGGTGTGTGGAGCTGGAAGGTAAGGCAGAATTCCAGTTTGGGTTGGTTTGAATTTGTTAAATTTCTACAGTGACGTGAGCTGTTCCAAAAATGGTTGGTCGCTCACTTTACTCCAGGAGAATCAAATCAATTTTTTGGTACATTTCATTGAAATTAAACATGCAGTTTTAGTTTCTGGGCATCACTCTCTGATTAGTTTAGTTTTAGTTTAGAGATACAGCGTGGAAACAGGCCCTTCGGCCCACCGAGTCCACACTGACCAGCGATCCCCGCACAATAACACTATCCTACACATGAAACAAAATATCTAGGAGAAAACCCATGCAGGTCATGGGGAGAATGCACAAACTCTGTACAGACAAGCACCCGTAGTCAGGATCGAACCCGGGTCTCTGGGGTTGCAAGGCAATAACTCAAGCGCTATGCCATCGTGCTGCCCATAATCGTATCACTCTGTGTGACGTTGCTACTTTATAAAGTTAACTCTAAAAGTATTTCACTGGTTGCAAAAAAATTGCAAAGTCTTGTAATTGTAAAAGGTGCATGCAAATTAGGTCTATATAATTTTATTTATTTTAGTAAACATTAAAATATTGTTTAGTGTACTTCAGAGATTGAAGGCATTTTGTTCAGCGCAACAAAATAAAGAAAGGATCTTCACACAATTTTTAATCTATTTATTCTTGTTCTAATTGCCACCGGCTTGAATACGAAACCTTTTCTTCTTGTTTTAAACTGCGTGCTTGACTTGGTAACTGGTCTAGGAGGGCACTTTTGACTTTTAACCAAGTCAGTAGTGGTTTCAACAATATTGAAAGTAAATAACTGACAATAGTGATTTTAACATTTTCTGAATTCTTCAGACAGTGTGACACAAATCTGGTTAAAGAGCAAAATATTTTATATTTGGCATCTAATCATTGCAGTCAAGATTAAGTACGTCAGAACCAGTTATTTAAAGCTGGAAGATGTAAATATCCAGAACATGGATAAAAAAATTATCGTTTGCAAATCCATCAAAAGCGACATTTTACATTCCATATAATTATTTTGCAGAAGGAAATTTGTATTTTTACAATCTGCCTCTTTCCACTCTCAATTTCCACTCAATTTTCACTAATACTATGGGTACACAAAATGCTGGAGAAACTCAGCGGGTGCAGCAGCATCTATGGAGTGAAGGAGATAGGCACCGTGTCCGGCCGAAACCCTTCTTCAGACATATGGGTGCTTGTTCCATAAAATCACAATAATTTAATGTTTTTCTGTTACTAACCAATGTTACAGTTTAAAAGTTTACAATGGGATTTTTAATATCAACAATTCGCTGCAGTCAAAGTCAAAGTCACCATTTCCTTATTCTATAAATACTATGGACAATTCGGCAGGGTTGGTGGGAAGTGATCGAAGCAAGACAAATTAACAAAACAGTCTGCAATCAGATTTTTTTTGGGCTCTGGCTGAGGTTTTATTTTATTCCGAGCAGTTAGAAAAACTGTACAACAATTCTCCGTGCATCAAATTTTAAATTGTGTAGTAGAGTTAGGCATTCAAAATGAATGATCTATCAGGTAACTCTTCATGGGTCTGCACCTTGGATAGGAAAACAAAATGTACAGGTAGAAGAAGGGTCTCGACCCGAAACGTCGCCTACTCCTGTTCACCGTAGATTCTGCCTCACCCGCTGAGTTTCTCCAGCATTTTTTGTGTACAGGTTGGCATATCAGTAAAGTTACCCACATGCTTAAGTGTTAGGATGGAATGATCAGAAACACTAAATCACAAGAATGATATGAAGAGCAGTCGTATTACATTCCTCCAGTTCTCAAAAAATGATTTTTCGATAATGTCACTTGCAACTATAAATCATACTACCAGACGTTTTGGGTCGGGACCCTTCTTCAGAAGGCAAAGATCCTGACCCAAAACGTCACCATGTTTTCCAGAGGTGGTGCCTGACCCGCAGAGCTACTCCAGCACTTTGTGTGTGTGTGTGTGTGTGTGCGTGTGTGTGCGTGTGTGTGCATGTGTGTGTCTGCACGTGCGTGTGCGTGTGTGTATGTATGTGTGTGTATGCGACTGTGTATGTATGTGTGTGTGTGTATATGTGTGTGCGTGTGTGTGTCCGTGCGTGTGCATGTGTATGTATGTGTGTGTGTGTGTGTGCATGCGTGTGTGTGTGTGTGTGTGTGTGTGTGTGTGTGTGTGTGTGTGTGTGTGTGTGTGTGTGTGTGTGTGTTTTTAAAGCATTATTTTAAAACGATCTTGCATTTTGTTATTAGTTACTTGCAGGCCAATAGATTCCACACAAAGAGAAAAGTGGGGATTACCTCTTTCTCACAGTTTGAGCTGATGTTTAGCATGGCCATTGGGCTGTTGGGAGCACTGCTTCCATTTCCTGGGGGCATGACATGATCACCTTGTTGGTTGGAGCAGGGCATGCTTAAGGCCTGGTTTGTCAATTTGTTGCCCAAAGTTGTTGACAGATACTGTTTAACCTGCTGTCTCTGTGCTTGCTGAATGTGGTATTTGGTCGGATTTTCAAGGTGGGTTTGCACCTATATGCGGAACAGAATAAAAAGAAAACAGCGTTAATTTAATGTTCTTGCAAATTCTTATATGTTCATAAGTTCTAGGAACTGAATTCGGCCATTCAGCCCATCAACTCTACTCCACCATTCAATCATGGCTGATCTATCTTTCCCCCTCAACCCCATTCTTCTGACTTCTCCACATAACCCCTTGACACTAAGCCGTACCAATCCAGAATTTGTCAATCTCCGCCTCATCTGCTGCTATTAATGAAGTGTGGTGTTGCTTCCAGTATCGCGGAAAACCTGGCATCACAGAAAATTCCTAGCTTGGAAGAGATGAAAATCTCCTTCAAACAAATGAGGCAAAATGAAACACACTGAAAGCAGCATCAACAATACGAGAACACATTGTGATTTAAAAAGTATATTAAGACGGTTCAAAGTGCTCTCATTGAATTTACCGTGAATGAACAGCAAGCACCGTTTAAAGTCTGCATTTGCTCTCGCTGAGCCAAAACAACAGCAAAAAATAATCCTGAAGCCAATTACAGCATATTAAATTTAAAAAATAATTTATACTTTAATTCAATCAATTCTCCTTCCGCTTGCATCCAATGGCAAATTTTAGCATCAGAAAGCAGTTTTTTTCAAGGAATCTCCAAAAACAGACTTATGACTTATGGATGTCATACTCATTATTTTAGGAATGGGAAAATATTTATAGCAGACAGTACAAAAGGAATATTCAGAAGAATCAACTCAAAAACAACAAATTATGTATAATTGAAAATACATTGCTTCAACGAGGAACTGAAGACATTGACAAATGCTAGTTCTATACAGTACATTAAGGTGTTAAACTTACCTGATAATGGTTAAGTTCCAACATATCAGGTGCAATACAACATTCACTGAGCTTTGAAGTAAATTAAACAGGAAGTTTTGAAAGTGCTCCCCTAAGTATTTCACTTGGGAAACGGGACAATTGGTATCTGCCGACTATGATCCAAAGTGAGCTACCGGTGGCCTAGATAAAATGGCATCAGAACTGTTGGTCTTGGGGAAAAAAGCTTGTTTCATTAGTTATGCATATAATGGCATCAACAGCATACAGAAGCAGCTTTCAAGATGCTATGGTAGTTAGCCGCTTAAATTAAAAAATATTTGCCATTAGCTGTTTTACACAGCTTTGACGTCACCGCTTTTCTGCATAAAATGGGTCCTTTCATAGGGCCGCCATGATTTCTTGGCGAATAATTGCTCCAAGGCGAATTCATTTTTTCGTTCCAGTTCTAACACTATAACTAGAAAAGCAAACAAGGCTCACAAAGAAGACACTTACAGAAAGAAAGCTCTGTGATGGACTAAGTTGTGAAAGGATCCAAATGTTATGGGAAATGTACAAATAGATATGCAAATATCACTATAACTCCCGTATCTTCTGTTATTTTGCTTGGCCCCCTTTCTCCAATGTTTCCTTCCATTAGAGGCTGTCTGTCACTGGTGGATGGAAGAGGTCAAGATGTAGATTGAACAGAAACTCGGTACAATGAATTAAATTGTAGAGAAGGCAACAATTGTTTTCTTAAGACAGACACAAAATGCTAGAGTAAATCAGTAAGGCCAGACAGCATCTGTGGAGAAAAGGAATAGGTGACACTTCTTCAGACTGAGAGTCGGGGGAAAGGGAAATGAGAGATGTAGACAATGATACAGAGAGGTATAGAACAAATGAGTGAGAGATATGCAAAAGGTAACGATGATCAAGTAAAGGGTCCACAATGGTCCATTGTTGGCTGTGCGCTAGGTGATAATGAGTTCGACAGACAATGAAACGCAACAGGATGACAATGAAACAAGTAAGACGACTAGGGTGGGGGAGAGACAGAGAGAGAGGGAGGGGATTCAAGGGTTAGTTCCATGCCAGTTGTTTTCTTAATATCTCAAAAATCCCTTGGTTTTCCTCATTAATACATCTTAACAATCTTCCCTGAAGCAACAAAAGAAAAATCATTCATAACTGAGATGTACATTAATAAATTACATTTATTAATGTATTAAGTAGACTTGATGGGCCGAATGACCTAATTCTGCTCCAATAACTTATGATCTTATGGTCTTTCCACGCTGCATCTCTAAATACTAAAAACTTAACAGGACTGTGGATAAATTGATACAGTAGCAAATCATGGAAGTGGACATGATCAAAGTCAGTGGGCACAATTTGGTAAATAAAGGCTGCCTCTATCCCTCCGCCACCCAAGTCATGATAACTTCTTGTTTTCGCTCAACAGACAGCTAACAATGGCCTGTTTCCTCTAGCATCGTAACTTTTTTGCACATCTTTCATTCATTGATCTTTATCTCTCTACATCATCATCTATATCTCTCGTTTCCCTTATCCCTAACAAGTCTGAAGAAGGGTCTGGATCCAAAACGTCACCCATTCCTTCTCTCCAGAGATGCTGCCTGTCCCGCTGAGTTACTGCAGTCTTATGTTCACTTGCATTCAACATGGGATTAGGAGGGATACATCAGCCACAATAGACTTGAAGGGCCGAATGGCCTAATTCTACTCCTATCCCCAAGGGCCTGATAACATCTATTTGGCCCTTATTGCAATCTTCAATGATAAAAATGGGTGAATTTCACAGCAAGAAGCTGCTGCTGAAACCCGAGTTCAGTGTATGTATAATGGACAACTTTAACAAACCATGTCAACATCTAACAGCTATTAATCTGGCATTTGCCTCACAATTCTGGGGAACCTTAAAATTCTTCCAGTGGAACCTTGATTGGCACCTAAAACCAGGTCAGATCGGGGGGGGGGGGGGGGGGAGTTCCCCCCGCCACGGGTACCATGTAATCCCGTGCTACCTGCTCCATGGTCGGATAGTCGGCGATTAACCGTCTCCCCCACCCACTTTGCCAGGTGAGGAGGGGGCTGTGGATCCCCAGCGGGACCAAAAACAAGACCAGTCAAAGGGCGGATGAGCTTCTAGCGAGCCAACGGCCATCCACACTTCAGTAGAAGTTGCGTTCACTGTCGTACTTAGTATTGTAAGGGATGATGATAAAGCACGCACACACACCAAAATCCTGTACTTCCAGCGGCGGAAGTCCGCAGGAACTGGAGGACAGAGATGTGTGGTGCGTCCGTCACCGTTCCCGTTGGAAACCAGCACCACTGCGTCTCTAATGTTTTCAACGATGATGAATGAATGATAAAACCACTAGGGGGCAACATTTTCCTGACTGCTGTATCTGTGACCGGGCAAAGAATTGTGAAGATTGTCCACTTTTTGAGAGCTAGGAAAAACATTAAGATTAAGCAGAGCTGTTACACAATGTCATAAACTACAAGGAAAAAATATTTGAATTAAAAGTGTTTATTCAAATTTAAATTTTGATTTAAACCTAGGCAATATTTTTTTTAATTACCAGAAATGACCATAAGGACTGTGAATTGAAAACAGTCACTTTGGTCCATGTTAAAAGTCCACGCGAAAAACTGCAGCCCCAGTGACTAAAACAGGTAAGGAGATAACCACTATTATCACAGCACAGGAACGGGCCCTTCGACCCACAATGTCTGTGCCAAACATGATGTCAAGGCCAACTCTTATCTGCCTGCACACAATCCATATCTCTTCAGCCCCTGCATATCCAAAAGCCACTTAAATACTACTAAAGTATCTGTCTCCACCACCACCCCAGACAGTGCGTTCCAGGTACTCTCCACCCTCTGTGCAAAAAACTTAAGGTCATAAGTGATAGGAGCAGAATTTGGCCATTCAGCCCATCAAGTCTAATCCGCCATTCAATCGTGGCTGATCTGTCTCTCCCTCCTAACCCCAATCTCCTGCCTTCCTCCCATAAACCCTGACACCCGCACTAATCAAGAATCTACCTCTGCCTTAAAAATATCCATTGACTTTGCCTCCACAGCCTTCTGTGGCAAAGAATTCCACAGATTCACCACTGTCTGACTAAAGAAATTCCTCCTGATCTCCTTCCTAAAGGAACGTCCTTTAATTCTCAGGCTATGACCTCTACTCTTAGACTCTCCCACTGGTGGAAACAACCTCTCCACATCCACTCTATCCAAGCCTTTCGCTATTTGGTACGCTTCAATGAGGTCCCCTAAACTCCAGTGAGTACAGGCCCAGTGCCGTCAAACGTTCATCATATGTTAACCCACTCCTCCCTGGGATAACGTTTGTAAACCTCCTCTGGACCCTCTCCAGAGCCAGCACGTCCTTCCTCAGATATGGTGCCCGAATATTGCTCACAATATTCCAAATGCGGCCTGACCGGCGCCTTATAGAGCCTCAACATTACATCCCTGTTTTGTATTCTAGCCCTCTTGAAACAATCTTTGCCGATTCGATTTAAGGATTAACTTTTGGGGAATCCTGCACCAGTATTCCCAATTCCCTTTGCACCGCACATCTCCTTTAAATTTTTCTACTGAAACCTTATTACAAATAATTTGGAAGATGGCTCCTGTGAATTACAGGATAAAGATATCAGAATTCTATTATTGAAGGAAAAACAATGTCCGTGTGTCACTTTTATAATTGTTTGCGGGTAAACAATTAACAACTCCCACAAATAATCCTGTTTCAAAGATTAGGTTTTGCTAGCTATCCTGATTCATTAAAATAATCTTCAAAGTGATTTTTGATTAAGCATGATCCATCATTTGTCCTACATTAAGGGCTAAGTAATATTTTAAGCTTTCCAAAGCTTCAGTCAACAATAATTACTAAATATTTAAAGTTATTTTCTGTATTCAGACTGAATAATGCGTACCATGAACAAATGTGCACTTTGGCTTTTCATAATAAAATGTAATGAATGCATAACATTTTTTTCTCTTCAAAACTAAATTAATCTGAACTTGCTTATGAAATCTGATTCAGGCTGACAGAACTGGCTTTGAGCAACATGAGTTGGCTACGATCATAGAATATAGGTGCAGGAGGAGGCCATTCGACCCTTCGAGCCAGCACCGCCATTCATTGTGATCATGGCTGATCACCCATAATCAGTAACCCGTGCCTGCCTTCTCCCCATACCCCTTGTTTCCACTAGCTCCAAGAGCTCTATCTAATACAACCATTCAACCTCTCCAGAAACTGAGGCTGTGTACCATTTCTAACACTTCTTAAGGGCCTGTCCCACTTACGCAATTTTTTTGGCGACTTGCCGGCACTCGACATAGTCGCAGCAGGTCGACGGAAATGTTCAACATGTTGAAAATCCAGCGGCGACCAGAAAACGTACCACTCTTTGGGCGCCTGTATGGTCGTGAGCCGTCGCCCAAAGAGTCGTACCTTTTTCTGGTCGCGGCTGGATGGGCCAAATGGCCTAATTTTGCTCCAAGAACTTAAGAACTTCATTTTATCAACAAGATCATTCCAACACACTTCTTTCTGTTGTGGTTCACCCTGTCGCATGATGTGCAGTGTTCTTGTTTCTCACTCGCCCATTGCACCGTACACACACACACGTACTAAGAAAAGAGACACAAGGGGGTGGCAACTGAAGAAGGGTCCCAACCCGAAACGTCACCTATCCGTGTCCTCCTGCTGAGTTAGTCCAGCACTTAGTGTTCTTTTCCACCACGAAAGGATGCAAACAAAAGCTTTTCACTGTACCTCGCTACATGTGACAATAAACTAAACTCTCTACTACAAACCCACGGACTCACATGACTATCTGGACTACACTTGTACTCTGCACCCATTATGAGGTGTTCCAAACCAGGGCATCAGAGACACCCTCATTCTTTAGGGAACGGGGGTTCCCCTCTACAACTATAGATGAGTCTCTCACCAGGGTCTCTTCTATGTCCTGTAGCTCCGCTCCCACTCCCCATCCCCCCACTATTAACAAGGACAGAGTCCCCCTTGTCCTCACCTTCCACCCTACCAGTCGTCACATACAATTCAATCTTTAATTGTCATTGTGCAGTGTACAGTACAGAGACACCAAAATGCAGTTAGCATCTCCCCAGAAGAGCGAACTTAGAATAATGAACGGTAAAACAAAAATATACAACAGATAATCCTCCGACATTTTCGCCTGCTCCAACGGGATCCCACCACTGGCACATCTTCCCATCTCCTCCCCTTTCGGCTTTCCGCAGAGACCGCTCCTTCCATAACTCCCTGGTCAATTCGTCCCTTCCCACCCAAACTACCCCCTCTCCTGGTACTTTCCCGTTGCAACCTCAGGAAATGCTACACTTGTCGCTTTACCTCCATCCTTGACTCCATTCAAGGACCCAAGCAGTTTTTCCAGGTGCGGCAGAGGTTCACCTGCACCTCCTCCAACCTCATCTATTGCGTCAACTGCTCTACATCGATGAAACCAAGCGCAGGCTTGGCGATTGCTTCGCTCAACACCTCCGCACAGTTTGCATTAACCAACCTAACGGTGGATCGGCACTTCAACTCCCCCTCCCATTCCGAAGCTGACATTTCTGTCCTGAGCCTCCTCCATGGCCAGAGTGAGTCCCACCGCAAATTGGAGGAGCAGCACCTCATATTTCGCTTGGGTAGTTTACACCTCAGCAGTATGAACATTGACTTCTCCAATTTCAGGTAGTCCTTGCTTTCTCCCTCCTTCCCCTCCCCTTCCCATCTCTCCCACAGCCCACTGTCTCCGCCTCTTCCTTTCTTCTTCCCACCCCCACATCAGTTTGAAGAAGGGTCTCTACCCGAAACATCACCTATTCCTTCGCTCCACAGATGCTGCCTGACCCGTTGAATTTCTCCAGCATTTTTGTCTACCTTTGATTTTTCCAGCATCTGCAGTTCTTTCTTAAACTAAACTAACCTATCTTCTTCCCAGCCCTCATCTAGGGGCAATTACAGAGGCCAATTAAATTACAAACCAAGATTAATTATCGGCAAGTGTTGAGTTGAAGGAGAAAAGCTTAAATTTCAGTAGTTTAAAGAGATGGGGGAGATTAGAAAGACTGGGCTGAGCAAATTCAAAGATAAGAGTTCGATCTGAAGAAGTCTCGACCTAAAACATCACCCATTCCTTCTCTCCAGAGATGCTGCCTGTCCCCCCGCTGAGGTACTCCAGCATTTGGTGTCTATCTTTGATTTAAACCAGCATCTGCAGTTCGTTCCCACACATAAAAAATTAAACAATGATCTATTTAATTGAGGTCTATTGCTTAACTTTAAACAAATTGAATAACTCACTCTCATCCTGTATTTAGTCAATTGTGGCTAGCTAGCTGTCCATACTGCCCCTCTCATGAATGCAGATGTCCTGAATGAAGTCATTTGTATTTCCTGAATACGGACCATGAATATATTGCCTCAAATTTTATTTTAGAGATTATTGTGAAATAAGATGAACCAATCTTTCAAGATGCATGCTTGCTTGATTGGAAGCCATTACAGATCAACAGGCAGGACAAGGCAAAATGCTCTCACAGACGGAATCATGAAACTGCTTGGTTCTTAATCAAACTCAGAGTCCCGCAAAGGACAATAACCTGTGAGTTTTTACCATTATAACATTTATATAAAATCAGCCTACCATTGCTCATTTCATTTAAATAAAGAACAGATTGTTAGTGATCAGATATCCAAACATCAAACTGGATTCCCTCATTTCATTCGTACTCTTGGCTCTTGTATAAATTAAACTGTAGCTATGTTGATGTTGTTTAAACAGCAAGCTTTTGTTTAAACAGCAAGCAGAATATTCATACTATCCTGAAAATGATATCCGTGCCATAAATTTACACTTCTATATCTCTGTCTCCATCCCTCCCGGCCCTCAGTCTGAAGAAGGGTCTCGACCCGAAACATCACCCAGTCCCCCTCTTCAGAGATGCTGCCTGTCCCGCTGAGTCACTCCAGCATTTTGTGTCTATCTTCGGTGTAAACCAGCATCTGCAGTTCCATCCTACACCATTTTAAGTTTTTGTTGTTTATTTTCAAAATGTTTCATTGAGTTTTCTGTGAGAATCTTTACATTAGATGGGTGTTTAGGACAATGGTTAGCTGTTGACAACTGATATTTGATTAAAATGGAGAAATAGGTCAATATCTGACCTCTAAGGGGCTGTCCCACTGTGGCAACCTAATCCGTGAGTTCAGAAGAGTGTCTTCAACCTTCAAGTTCGTGGGCACTCGCCTGGAAAACCTCGAGCTGGATCGACCGACTGCACACACATACACACACAAACACATTGCCAAGGCGGGGTCCAGGGAAAGCGGGGAAGCGCTGTCTGAAATTCACACCCGCGATGAAGAGGAAGGTAAAAGACGGCTGCACAGTGTACTGTAAGTCCTTTAGAGAGCCGGAGAGGGAGCGGGAGGAGAGAAAGGAGAGAGGGGGAGAGAAGGGGAGAGAAGGGGAGAGAAGGGGGAGAGAAGGGGGTGAGAAGGGGGTGAGAAGGGGGGAAGGAGTGGAGAACCTTTTAAGAAGTCAGACAATGTTTAATAAAGGTTAATGGGCATTTAACCTACTTGGTCCTGAAAACTCCAATAAGCCAATTAAAATGCCTGGTCAGCGAAGAAGATTGCCTACGGCTGCCCTTGACTGCCTGTAAGTAAATAGCGACCACACTCCACTGCACTACGAGTTAAAAAGAAAGATGCTGACCAATTTTTACTTGCGGAAAATTTTTCAACATGCTGAAAAAATGTCCACGACCTAGCTGAGGCCGCGAGTATGCGGGAACTTCCCTCGAGCATGAAGGAGAGTTCACAGTGACGTCATAGGATCTCCTAGGACCACCTGTCGACTATGCTGCGAGTTTGAGTCGAGGACAAACTCTTCTAAACTCGCAGATTAGGTCGCCACAGTGGAACAGCCCCTTAATTCAAGCACATAACATGGTGGGGGGGGGGGGCAAGCATCAGGCAAAGGTTATATGTTAAGCAAAAACAACTGACATTTTGCAAATTTATGGAGATTCTTGAACTCCATCCTGCGTTTTTTGTTCAGCTGCCCAAAAGTAGCATTCTGCTCAGCATTGTACATCACGGAAACAGGCCCTTCAGCCCACCTATTCTGTGCCAGCCATCAAGCTTCCATTTACACTGCTCCAACTTTATTCTTCTAGCATTTCCATCAACCTCTGTCTTTCCAAATGCATGTATATCTCATCTTTCATTCCTTTAGTTTATTTTAATTTAGAGATACTGCGCGGAAACAGGCCCTTCGGCACACCGAGTCCGCACCGACCAGCAATCCCAGCACATTAACACTATCCTACACACACCAGAGGCAATTTTACATTTATACCAAGCCAATTAACCTACAAACCTGTACATCTTTGGAGTATAGGAGGAAACCAAAGATCTCGGAGAAAACCCGTGCAGGTCACGGGGAGAACGTACAAACTCCATACAGACAGCAGTCCTAGTCGGGATCGAGCCTGGGTCGCTGGTGTTGTAAGGCGGCAAATCTGCCTCTGAGCTGCCGTTCCTCTCTTGGATAGGTTGGGTGAGTGAGCAGATGCCGTATAATGTGGATAAATGTGAGGTTATCCATTTTAGTGGCAAGAACAAGGCGGCAGATTATTATCTGAATGGTAGTCACAAAATGCTGGAGTAACTCAGTGGGACAGGCAGCATCTCTGGAGAGAAGGTTTTAGGTCAAGACCCTTCTTCACACTGAATGGTGTTAGATTAGGAGAAAGGGAGGTGCAACGAGACCTGGGTGTGCTTGTACATCAGTCACTGAAAGTAAGCATGCAGGTACAGGAGGCAGTGAAAAGAAAGCTAATGGCATGTTGGCCTTCATTGCAAGAGGATTTGAGTTTGGGAGCAAGGAGGTCCTACTGCAGTCGTACAGGGCCCTGGTGAGACCACACCTTGAGTATTGTGTGCAATTTTGGTCTCCTAATTTGAGGAAGGACATTATTGCTATTGAGGGAGGTTAATTCCCGCGATGGCCAGACTGACATATGATGAAAGAATGGCTCTGCCTTCCAAGAATCTGCCTTACAGCACCAAAGATCAGGGTTCGATCCTGACTATGGGTGCTGTCTGTAAGGAGTTTGCACGTTCTTTCTGGTGCTCTGGTTTCCTCCCACACTCCGAAACGTACAGGTTTGTAGGTTAATTGGTTAACAGTGGGCTGAAGGGCCTGTTTCCGCGCTGTATCTCTAAACTAAACTAAATCCTTTTGCAGTACATAATGTTCGAAACCAAGGTACCGGATTCATTATGTATGAACCCTCAGTTTGCAAATAGAAACATAGAAACATAGAAACATAGAAAATAGGTGCAGGAGTAGGCCATTCGGCCCTTCGAGCCTGCACCGCCATTCAATGTGATCATGGCTGATCATCCAACTCAGTATCCCGTACCTGCCTTCTCTCCATACCCCCTGATCCCTTTAGCCACAAGTGCCACATCTAACGCCCTCTTAAATATAGCCAATGAACTGGCCTCAACTACCTTCTGTGGCAGAGAATTCCAGAGACTCACCACTCTCTGTGTAAAGAATGTTTTCCTCATTTCGGTCCTAAAGGAATTCCCCCTTATCCTTAGACTGTGACCCCTTGTTCTGGACTCCCCCAACATCGGGAACAATCTTCCAGCATCTAGCTTGTCCAACCCCTTAAGAATTTTGTAGGTTTCTATAAGATCCCCCCTCAATCTTCTAAATTCCATCGAGTACAAACCGAGTCTATCCAATCTTTCCTCATATGAAAGTCCTGACATCCCAGGAATCAGTCTGGGAATCAGTCAATAGATTTGAAAGGGGGATTAGCAAACTGAATATTAAAGCTAAAGGAACATTGTAAGTTTTACGTGGCAATTAATAGTGTTCCACAATTCACGTCATTTAAATGTCAGTCATACAGCATGGAAACAAGCCCTTTTGCCCAACTTGCCCAGGCTGACCAAGATGCCCCTTCAATGCTAGTCCCACCTACCCGCATTGGCCAATATCCTTCCAAACCTTGAGATAAACACAAAAAACAGGAGCAACTCAGTGGGTCAGACAGCATCTCTGGAGAGAAGGAACAGGTGACATTTCGGTTCGAGAGCCTTCGGGGTCGAAATGTGACCTATTCCTTATCCCTGAGATACACCAACATCTCTAGTTCCTCCTTACCCATCCTTCTAAACCTTTCCTATCCGTGTACCTTTAAATAAACTGTAACGTTTACAATTATTTAAAAGTGCTTTCTAATGACTCTGATCAGCAGAGATACTCAGGAATGGTCTGGGTGCCTTTGTCCTCACAAGCTAGCGGAGTATTAGTTGTTGATTGTGGGCCAGGACAAGCACTCCAGTCCAAGGATAGACACAAAATGCTGGAGGAACTCAGCGGAACAGGCAGCTCCAGCTGTTTTTGTAAGGCAGAGTGAAGTGTCGATGGAGGCAATGGTGGGAAATCCGGTCTGTGTGATGGACTGTGCAATATCTGCAACTCTCTGCAAACCCTTTCAGTAATGGGCAGACCCTACCAGAACATTCAAAAGTAGACACCAAAGCACGAAAGTACAGAGCACGCAAATCACACAAAAGGAACGAAAGGTCGTTGACTGCCAACTAAAAAGGCTAATTAACATCATGAGTTCATTCAAAGGACAGTTGCATTTTTAAAAAACCTCTTTTCTTTGTTTGGCTTTGGGAGTTGGTAAATGTTGGCTTCACGGTGTTCTGCCACAGTTGAGGAGATGAAGAAAGGCTATTGATTCTTGTTAAGACACTAAACAATCTGCCGCTGTATCTTTCAGCAAGGATTCCAATCTGCAATTCCAACTAATAATAAATGACCACCTGGTCTATGGACACATTGTGAAACATTTTGGTGGGCGGCACGGTGGAGCAGTGGTAGAGTTGCTGCCTTACCCGGGTTCGATCCTGACCGCGGGCGCTGTCAGTACGGAGTTTGCACATTCTACCCGTGACTGCGTGGGTTTTCTTCGGGTACTCTGGTTTCCTCCCACGCTCCAAAGTCTGAAAGGTTTGTAGGTTAATTGGCTTTGGTAAAAATTGTAAATTGTCCCTGGTGTATGTAGGACAGTGTTAAGAGCCTGTACCCCTTACACGATTTTTTCGGTGACCCCGCGACATGTCGTGGTGTGGACAATTATGGTCGTGGTGACGCCTATGTGGTCGTGAGTAGTCGCCCGAAGTCGTCCCTTTTTCTGGTCGCCGCTGGATGTTCAACATGTTGAATATTTTCGGAGACCTGCTGCGACTATGACGGGTGCCGGCAAGTCGCCTAAAACATCGCGTAAGTAGGACAGGCCCTTGGGTGTATCGCTGGTGAGCGTAGACTCGGTGGGTGGAAGGGGCTTTTTACCGCGCTGTATCTCTAAACTAAACATAAATTAAAATCGGCAAGATTGTATTCTCTGATTATCTGAACATGATATTTTAATTCCTTGCCAACAATGGATCCATTCCAAGCACACAGTGTTGCAGAATTTCTCAGGCTAAGACGCAAATTAAAATCTCAGCAATGTAAAATGATCGAGTTTTGATGAGACATAACATCATCAAAGGCATTGCGAGAGTGTTGGAATGCAGAGCATGATGCTATGTGGCTACAAAGGCACTATTCTCAGTCTCAGAAAGTAATGAATGTTCTCCCCAGCCTTAGCACGGAATCGGTACTGCCAACGGGTACTCAAGTAGTTTGGTTCAGTTTACAGATACAGCACGGAAAAGGAACCCTTTGACCCATCGAGTTCACGCTGACCAGAAACCAGCACTAACTTACACACACTAGGGACAATTTACAATTCTACCAAGCCAGTTAGCCTACAAACCTGTACGTCTTTGGAGTGTGGTAGGCAACCGCAGCTCCAGGAGAAAGCCCACATGGTTACAGGGAGAACATACAAACTCAGTACAGACAGCACCCTGAGTCAGGATCGAAGCCGGGTTTCAGGCACTGTGAGGCAGCAACTCTACCGCTGCGCCACCGTGCCGCCCACTACTGAAAAATTTCCAGGACTGACCGACAACTTGACCTAATGGAGAGGGATGGGTAGTGGTGGAAACCAAACACGAGGGGGGGTAAAGAGGAAAGAAGAATGTGGGTGTGAAGGTGGTGGGTGAACAGCAGTGAATGTGAGGGAGGTGGACGAGGAGGTGTACAGCAGAGGGAGCTGTGTTACTAACACAGATTAGTTGTGATTAACTGTTTCCTTGCAATGTTTTATGTATGAACGAATTAAATAATAGAAGTTATAATGCACATACTATCGCAATGTTGAAGAAAAATTTAGATAACAGGTACATGGATAGGACGGGTTTAGAGGGATTCAGGCAAGTGGGACAAGCGTAGACGGGACATGTTGGTCGGTGTGGGCAGGTTGGGCTGAAGGACCTGTTTCAATGCTGTATGACTCTAAAGTTGTGATGCAACTTTGCAGGATGGGTGAATATAATGCACTGCTTAAGTTTCATTTTGCTTGGAATATTAGAGTTGAGGTCAGTGGGAGGAAATCTTCAGCCTTACCTTTTCGAAGGTGGCATCAAGTAAATTCTCGCTGTATCTAGACAGTGGGTGAGAATTATTTATTTAAAAGTCCAAAGAGGTAGCAAAATAGTTGTCTGGGAACTTTTAGTGTAGTTTTGGTGTTTCGAGATACAGCATGGAAACGGGACCTTCGGCCCACACCAACCATCAATCATGCATTCACCCAAGTTCTATGTTACACCACTTTCTCAGCCACTCCCTACACACTGGGGCCAATTAATTTACGACTTTAAGATGTATGAGGAAACCAGAGCACCCGGAGGAAACCCATGTGGTCACATGGAGAACGTGCAAACTCTGCACAGATTACACTTCACAATAATGAAGAAACTTGTGCCCTTCTATCTAATTTGCAACCATAGCCTTGTTCACAAAAATAACCCTGGTCACCATGTGGCGCATGGCTTCCAAATTCATTGTAAGCCAACTGGTTACCTCATCAAATGTTTCTTACGTTATGTTTGGGTTGGCCTGTTGTTTTGACAATGAGTGCTGCTGGAAGGTCATCAACTCGGTGAAAGACGCTCTTTGGTCTGCCCGAGCTTTGTTGACCTTCCAGCGGAGCGGGATGTCCGTCAGGGAATGTTGCCGACTGGCCCACTGCAGACTGCAGGAGTACGTGCTGAGGGACGCACTGAAGCTCGGTGCAGCCAACGCCAAGGCTCTGAGGGAGCGGACCACAGTCTAGAGTCCTTCCGCTGCTGGACATGGGGGGCAGTGTGTGGTGGAGACGCCCTTCAAAATAAGGTAAGGGATTCCACGCCAGTGGGCCACATGAGTGGCAAGGGTGGGGGTGTAATTTGTGTAAATAGTATTGAATGTATGTATAGCTGAGAATGTTGGATGGAGTGCTGTAAGGATCATGTATTGGATATATTTATTTCTCAAATAAAGTATATTTTGAAATAAAATAAAATATATATTTTTAATTTAAAAGTGTTCTCTCTCATTTCACTCCAGTCTCTCTTTTGTTTAAATGCAAAAATTGGAGTATTGTGTGCAGTTGTGGTCACTCCATTACACAAAGGTTGTGGAGAGGTCGCAGAGGAGGTTTACGAGAATGATTCCTGGATTAGGGGTATTACCAACAGGGAGAGGTAGCAGGTAGGACAGACTTGGATTATTTTCTCTGGAGTGCCAGAGGTCGAGGGGAGACCTGATGAAAATATATCAAAATATAAAATTATAAGAGATGTAGATAGGGTAGACAGTCAGAACCTTAGGGTAGAAATATCATAAACTAGAGGGTATGACAATAGACAATAGTTGCAGGAGTAGTCCATTCTGCCCTTCGAGCCAGCACCGCCATTCACTATGATCATGGGTGATCATCCACTGTGATCATGGCTGATCATCCACAATCAGTACTCCGTTCCTGCCTTCTCCCCATATCCCTTGACTCCGCTATCTTTAAGAGCTCTTTCCAACTCTCTCCTGAAAGCATCCAGAGAAATGACCTCCACTGCCTTCTGAGGCAGAGAATTCCACAGATTCACAACCCTCTGTGTGAACAAGTTTTTCCTCATCTCCATTCTAAATGGCTTACCCCTTATTCTTAAACTGTGGCACCTGGTTCTGGACTCCGCCAACATCGGGAGCATGTTTCCTGCCTTTAGCATGTCCAAACACTTAATAATCTTATATGTTTCAATAAAATCTTCTCTTATCCTTCTAAATTCCAGAGTATACATTTAGCTTTAATGTGAAAAGGGCAATTTTTTTAGATGTGCAGGGCAAGTTTTACCCAGAGGGAGGTGAGTGCCTGGAATGTGCTCCCAGTGGTGGTGGTGGAGGCAGATGCAATAGTGGCATTCAAGAGACTTTCAATTAGACAATAGACAATAGACAATAGGTGCAGGAGTAGGCCATTCGGCCTTTCGAGCCAGCATCGCCATTCAATGTGATCATGGCTGATCATCCCCAATCAGTACCCCGTTCCTGCCTTCTCCCCATATCCCCTGACTCCGTTATTTTTAAGAGCCCTATCTAGCCATCTCTTGAAAGAGCATACTGATATTGAAGGAATGGTGCGATATGGATTATGTGCAGGCTGATAAGAGTTGATCTAGGCATCATGTTCAACACAGGCACAGTGGGGCAAAGAGCCTGTTCCGGTGCTGTACTGCTCACTATTCAATGTATGTGCCTCATATCGAAATCAGGAAGGACAGTCAAATTGACTTTAGGACTGAAAAATCATGTTGGGGTCTATGATTGTGAAAGAAATTGCGAGGTATTTAGAAAAAAATAATCAGAAATGTTGGAGACGTTGCAATTGGAGAGAATTAGGTTTATCCTAATGGATAAACACGAGCTTTTTGAACAAATATGGTCTCCATTCACTGATCATATGAAGGGGTAGCTGGGCTCAGCATTGAAACTCAACAAGTGGTAAGATCAAACGAAAATGTTTAATCTGAGGTTTATATACTTGTCTCCATATATTATAATTAGAAATTGTTCCACTCATTGTTAAGATGTATACTGTTTTTTTAATCTTTAAGTATAATAATTGTTTATTAGTTATATGTTTTTTCTTTTTTTTTCTCTTTCTCTTTTTCTCTTCTAATCAAAATTATAATCACACTCTTTAAATTAATCTCTATTCTTTCTTTATTCTTTTTTTTTACACTATTAAAAAAAATTGAGGCCTATATATATGGCTTGGTAATATTTATATAATTTTGGAAAGATGTAATATGTATATCTGAAAAAATTATCATATTATTTGTAATACGTATGGTCTCTAATAAAAATATATTTAAAAAAAAAGAAAAAAATAATCAAATCAAATCAAGACCACATTGTTTTATGAAAGGCAAATTTCCCTTAGTTCTTCAAGAATATAACAAGCAATCAAAAGAAAGAACATTGTAGATATACTTGGATTTCTAACAGACATTCTATAAGTATTGATACACAAGATAAGAGCTCATAGTATGTAGCAAGTGGTTACATAGATTGCCGGGGGTTACACAAAAAGCTGGAGAAACTCAGCGGGTGCAGCAGCATCTAAGGAGTGAAGGAGATAGGCGACGTTTCGGGTCGAGACCCTTCTTCAGACTGGTCAGGGATCAGGGAAATGAGAGATATAAACAGTGATATGGTGAGATAAAGCAAGAACAATGAGTGAAAGATATGCAAAATAGTATTGGTGATAAGGAAAGCAGGCCATTGTAAGCTGTTTCTGGTGTGAAAATGAGAAGCTACTGCGACTTGGGGGGAAGGGAGCAGTCTGGGTTAACAGAATTGAGAAAATTCAATGTTTAAGCCCAGAGGATGCAGACTCCCCAAGCAGAATTTTCTCAATTCTGTTAACCCAGACTGCTCCTTTCCCCCCACCCCCCCACCTCTCCCTCAGCCCTCGGGCCCTGACATTCCTTCTCCATCTTCCCCCCCCCCCCCAAGTCGCACTAGCTTCTCATTTTCACACCAGAAACAGCTTACAATGGCCTGCTTTCCTTATCACCAATACTTTTTTGCATATCTTTCACTCATTGTTCTTGCTTTATCTCTCCATATCACTGTTTATATCTCTCGTTTCCCTGATCCCTGACCAGTCTGAAGAAGGGTCTCGACCCGAAACGTCGCCTATCTCCTTCACTCCTTAGATGCTGCTGCACCCGCTGAGTTTCTCCAGCTTTTTGTGTAACCCTCGATTCTCCAGCATCTGCAGTTCCTTCTTTAACACATAGATTGCCGGTTAGTTACCTCTAATAAGGCAGTTAGAATGAACAGATGGCTTTCAGACCGGAAATGCAGAAACAGGTGGATGACAATATCACTAACGTGGCTGGTAAGTCTGTAGATGACACCACTATTAGAGATATAGTGGACATGGAAGAGATTTTCTGAGATTTAGAGGAGCTGGGAAAGTGAGCCAAGGAATGGCAAATAGAATTTAGCTCAACCAAGTGCAATGTTTTGGATTTTCATAATTTAAGCCAGGGCAGGATTCACAAAGTAAATGAACAGTAAAAGGTGTGATGAATAGACCAAGCGGAGCACAATCTGGCCCAAAAGAGGAAACGAAGTGCTGGGGTAATTCCGCAGATCTCTGGAGAATATGGACAGGTGGCATCTGGGCTGAAGTTGGGTAACAATGCAAAACATCACCTATCCCTATTATCCAGAGATGTTGCATGACTCAGTGTCACTCCAGCACTTGGTATCCTTTTTTTTTGTAAACAGTATCTGCAGTTCCTTGTGCCTATAAACAGGTCCAATGTAGGCACTCTCCACCCCAGATGAATCAAAGTCATGTTCAAGTCATTGTACTGCCAGGATCACATTAATTACCTGTTTAGTTTAATTTAGTTTATTTAGAGATGCAGCATGGAAATAGGCCCTTCAGCCAACTGAGTCCGTGCCAACATTAGCACTATCCCCGTACATTAGCACTATTCTACACACATTAGGGACAATTTTACAATGACAATTGGACTACAAAGCTGTACGACTTTGGCGTGTGGGATGAAACTGGAACTCCTGGAGAAAACACATGCAGGTCATGGAGAGAACGTACAAACTTCCTTCACCACCTCCAGTTTAAATTCCAGTTGGAATATTTTGAAGGACCAAGTAACCAAGAACCAAGAACCAAGAACTCTGGACAGACAGCAGCCGAAGTCAGGATCAAACCCGGGTCTCTGGCACTGTAAGGCAGCAACTCTATCACTGCGGCACGTGCCACCCTAAAGCATACATTTTAACCCCCTTCTAAATATCATGACAAGACTGGCAAAGGATCTGCAACAACTTGCACACAACACGTGATGGTTCTCCCTTCCAAAACTTCAATGGATTGTTTGAAATTGTTTGAAATTGGCCTTGGCTTTCATATAATTGTTGAGGAATCTTACAGCGGTAGCAAATTTGTTTGTGTAGCTAAACCTTGCCATGACATTCCACAGAGCTATAATCGACTGTATCCAAAGGTAACTTGTCGAAAATGGCCCAGCTGTAATTTTAAATTTAATTTAAGGTCCTAATTCCTACATCTTTTCATCTGAGAGTGATGCACTCTTTCATAAAAGACATCAAATGGAGATTACTGCTGCCAGACGAGGTGAATGTAAAGAAGCGTTGATTTAATAAAATGCAAGGGATATTTCCCCGGTGTCCTTGCCAATCATTATTTCTCAAATAACAATGCCAAATCAAATTATCTGATTGTTATAATGCTGCACTTTCTGGCACGCTACTGCATGCAGTGTAACGACTGTTTTCCATAAAGGGCCTGTCCCACTTGGCCATCATTTGCGCGTCATACAGATGGCGTGCGAAGATTTTGTGCATCGCAAATTCCTGCTACGCCGCCTGCGGCCGCCTGTCACTACCTATGTCATCACGCACCATGCGTGCATAATGCGCACCATGCGCGCATCACGTGCGTGTAAATGATGTCGCGTAAATTATGCACAAATGTCGGCCGAGTGGGACAGGCCCTTAACAACTAGCAATGACTTCACTTCAATTATCTGTAAAGTGCTTTGAACATCCCTCATCAAGAAAGTGGCTACACTAATGCAAATGCATCCGCTGTCCTTTCACATAATCAGCAAACTACAGGGATTTCCCTTTGATACGTCCATTCCGTTGATGGTATGATTATTTATATGCGCTGACCAACGATCCCCGCACACAGACTATCCTATGCACGCTAGGGACAATTTACCATTATACCAAACTAATTAACCTACAAACCTTGTACGTCTTTGGAGCGTAGAGGAAACCGAAGCACCTGGAGAAAACCCACGCAGGTCACGAGGAGAACGTACAAACTATGTACAGACAAGCACCCGTAGTCAGGATCAAACCCGGGTCCCTGGTGCTGTAAGGCATCAACTCTATCGCTGCACCACCATTATATTTGAGGATACTTTTAATTCTTTCCCAGAAGTATTATAATGAATCCATCACAAAGATTAGCACATGAAGCCTGAAGGCAACTATATTCATTTTAAGGACAGAATTAATCCATATTTGTTTCTTTTCCAATGTCTTACTTGTCCTTACAGCCTTAACTATCATTGAAGTACTGCAGTCCGACCACACAACCAATCAACAAACTGATCAGACGTAATCATTTATGTCTCTTCAAGCAATATTACCTGTTTATGAAGATTGGTATCCACTGCTAAAAATTCTCCAATCAGGACCGTTGAGTCAAAGTTGTACCACATTCCTGTTGAAGGACACTGAAAATAATTTATTTAAATTTGTCCAGGGACTGATGCTCAATTCTGCATTCAACTCCAATGATGAACTTTGCAAATTATGCAGTATATCAAGCATATAAAAAATGTTAACTGCACATCACGAGTTTACCTGGAACTCTCATTTATTGTATCAAGAACACATTAACTTCACCGTTAATTTAAGCGGGAAAAAAAAGTTCATACCAAAAATGCCAAGGACCAGATTCATCATTCAGGCCACAGGCATAAATGCTTGAATTCCACCTCTGTTCTTCCATAAAGCTGCTCCTCTAGGTAATCTCAGAACTTTTTTATTTGAAAAATATCACCCTGGAGAATTGGGGTTTTTAGATCAATTGACCTACATTTTTGTATAACTGCACTGTAAAAATGAACAAGGATGATTAAGATAATTTTTCGAGTGCCTTGTTTCAATCATTTGCCATGATTGAATGACAGAGTAGACTTGATGGGCCGAATGGCCTAATTAGAAACATAGAAAATGGGTGCAGGAGTAGGCCATTCGGCCCTTCGAGCCTGCACCGCCATTCAATATGATCATGGCTGATCATCCAACTCAGTATCCTGTACCTGCCTTCTCTCCATACCACCTGATCCCGTTAGCCACAAGGGCCACATCTAACTCCCTCTTAAATATAGCCAATGAACTGGCCTCAACTACCTTCTGTGGCAGAGAATTCAAGAGACTCACCACTCTCTGTATGAAAAATGTTTTCCTCATCTCGGTCCTAAAGGAATTCCCCCTTATCCTTAGAATTCTACTCTTATCACTTATGAGAGTCCACTTTAATATTTGCATAACTCAGTTTTGCTTCAAAAATCACAATGCCATTTAACTGAGCCTTTAAACCCTATTGGGAAGGTTGGCTTATTGTGGGCAGCGGCCCTACAGTGGGTAGCACGGTGACGCAGCGGAATAGATGCTGCCTTACAGCACCAGAGACCTGTGTCTTAACTATGGGTGCCGTCTGTACGAAGTTTGTACGTTTTACCTGTGACCTCGTGGGCTTTCTCCGAGATCTTCGGTGTCCTCCCACACCAAAAATGTACAGGTTTGTAGATCAAGACCCTTCTGAGATTCTCCAGCATTTTTTGTCTACCAGGTTTGTAGGTGAATTGGCTAGGTACAATTGTAAATTGTCCCTAGTGTGTAGGATAGTGTTAATGTGCGGGGAAGCTGGTCAGCGCGGGCTAAGTGGACCGAAGCACACGCTGCTCTTTTTGGCCATGATCCCAAATGTTCAACTACAATTTATACCCACTGTAACCCATCTGTAACTATTTCTCAATGGAATCTCATCTTCCGATTAATTTGTCCCTCATGCAACATGCAGTGTTCGCTTTCCACCGTGTCGCTCTCTTGGGGAATGGCTGGCTCCATCAGGAGCTTTTTATTCAAGTTCTATCCAACCCTGCAATAACATTTTATTTCTTGGGAGCTCATATATAACGTATTCATTTCTAACAGCTACTCCGAGTCAGAGATATTCTAGTTAATTGTAAGAACCACAACAGCTTGATTGCCAAGTATAGCAAGTAACATCTTACCGTTATTACACAAAACACAAAATCCTTAATTGTGAACATAGCAAGTAATTACCACATTCTGGAGGTTTTAAGTTACTGACATTTACAAACTCTTCCAAGTATTTTTGAAATGTACTCATTAGTGAATTGCAGAACACACGGGAGCCAAATTTCAGCGAACAAGCTCTCACAAACTGCAAGAAACTCGTTGCTAGATAATATTGGCGATTAGACGGAGGGAGATAGTTTTATTTAGAGATACAGAGTGGAAACAGGCTCTTTGACCCACCGAGTCTGAGCCGACCAATAATCACTCGTACACAAGTTCTACGTTATCCTAGTTTCGTGTCCCACACACTGTGGGCACATTACATAGCCAATTAACCTACAAACCTGCACGTCTTTGGAATGTGGGAGGAAACCGGAGCACCTGGAGAAAACCCATGCGGTCACAGGGAGAACACACAAATTCCCTGTAGACAGCACTCAACGTGGGGATCAAACCCGGGTGCCTAGCACTGTGAGATAGCTACTCTACCACTGCACCACTGTGCCAAGTCAAAGCCATAGTCATACAGCATGGAAATAGGCCC
Source organism: Raja brachyura (assembly GCA_963514005.1). The sequence goes on from OY740796.1 coordinate 43,994,179, forward strand.
TTCGGCCCAACACATCCATGCCAACCGAGATGCTCCTTCTAAGCTTGTCCCATATGTCCACATTTGGCCCATAAACATGAACATATTTTGTATCCATGTACCTGTCCTAATGTCTTTTCAATGCTGTTATAATACCTGCTGAGCCACTTCCTCTGACAAACTCAAAATGTTGGAGTAACTCAGTGGGACAGGCAGCATCTCTGGATAGAAGGAATGGGCGATGTTTCGGGTCGAGACGCTTCTTTAGACTGCATCCGGGGAGAGGGAGTTACAGAGATAGGGAAATGTAAGGTGTGAAAACAAGACAAACGGGATGGAGATCAAGGAAAATGTATAGATCATTGGTAGCTCGGAGAAGATAACAGCAAAGCAAACAGAGATAAAATACCTTTTCCTACCTAACAATGATCTATTCAACATTTTCCTTGATCATCATCCCTTGTCTTGTGTTCACGCCTCACATTTCCTTATCTCTGTATCTCCCTCTCCCCTGATTCAGTCTGAAGAAGGGTTCTAACCCAAAAACGACACCCATTTCTTCTATGCAGAGATGCTGTCTGTCTCGTGGAGTTACTCCAACAATTTGTATCTATCTTCGGTTTAAAACAAACCTCTGCAGTTCCTTCTTACTTCCTCTGGTAGCTGGTTCCATATTCCCGCCACCCTCGGAGTGAAACACTGAGTTTCTTTAAATAATGTCAAAGGAATAAATAGTTCAATGTCTCAACCAAAGAGCACTTCCAAAAGCACCACATCCCTAGTGGCCCACAGCCTATACTTCAGCTGGAGTCATTGGAGTATGACTTAAACCTAGAATCTTCTGACTTAGAAGACAATGCTAACATTGAAATGAATGAGTTAAGCCGGCCAAACGCATAACACTTGTTGATTTAAATTATCTTCTTCATAATCTATATAAAAGTCATCATTAACTGCATCTATTTCTGAGTACTACTTTCTTCCTTGTCATTCCACGGTCCTTGTCTTTGCTTTGGGCAATTTATCCAACAATTATATTTAAAATTACATCTATTGATTTTCCTTGGACATACATGAATTGAGTTCACACGTGATTGCCGTCATCTTTTGATGTTTACAGATAGCTGAAACCTGTTTATAATATGCCTATGCTGTCATCTTTAATCCTTCCATTAAGTTGATGCCCACATGAGATCACTTGTAAAAGCGAGAAACAACATACTCCATTTTTGTTCTTGCTTCACAATGCTGCAGGGAAGGGCTGTTCCTCTGGAATTTTTAAGGCACTGGACACTTAATCTGCAGATGCTGGTTACATCAAAGATAGACACAAAATCCCGAAGAAACTCAGCGGGTGAGGCAACATTCCCGGAGAAGAGGAATGACTCAAAAGGGTATCGGCCCAAAATGTCACCTTTTTTCCGGGGATGGTGCCTGACCCGCTGAGTAAAGGGCCTGTCCCACCAGCATGCAACTCCATGCGATGAGCGCGACCTAACGTGGTCGCTTGAGCCGTCCGGCGTCGCGGGGCCGGTCCCACTTCGATCGCCGGAGCCGTGCGGAATTGTGCGGAGTTCGTCCCAAATTCGCGCGGGGCTCCGAAAAACCGACCGTGTTCAAAAATTCCACGCGGCAACGGCTTGTCGGCTCGCAGTCGCCTCGACGCATTACACACCGCCACGACGTCGTGCCTCCATGAACCTATCTGTAGGTGCCTCCGTGACCCTCTCTGTGTGTGGCTCTGTGGCCCTCTGTGTGTGTGTGTGCCTCTGTGCCCCTCTCTGTGTGCCCCTCTCTGTCCTGGCGAACTTACCTTTAAGACTTCGCTCCAAGTTCGCCTCACATTGCGCCACGTTGCGCCACTCACCCGACCTCCACGTGACCCCTGCTGCTGGTTTGGTCGCGCTTGCCGCATGCAGGCACATGCTGGTGGGACGGGCCCTGTACGGGGATCACCCGACCTCCGCGCGGGCCCCGCTGCCGGTTTGGTCGCGCTCACCGCATGGAATCGCATGCTGGTGGGACAGGCCCTTTACTCCAGCGTTATGTGTCAATCTTCAGACATTTGATCTAATGAGTCTTCTTTGTGATAACTAATTACTGGTTGCCTACTTACCTGGAACAATATTTGCACAATGGCAATGCTTCAATAGTACTTTATTGTCATGTACCCAAGTACAGTGAAATTTCTATTTTGCATACAATCCAGTGACACTCCTGCTTTCCAGTTGGAGTACAAGAATGTTCGATAGTCATAGAGTTGTACTGCATGGAAACAGGCCCTTCTGCCAAACTTGTCCAAACTGACCACCATGCACCATCTACACAAGTCTCACCTGCCTGCAGTTGGCCCATATCCCTCTAAACCTGTCTGACCCAATGTACCTGGTCAAAGTGTTTCTTAAACTCTGTGCTAGTACCTGCAAACATTGCAATAGTGTCTGCAAATGTTGAGATCGTACCTGCAATGTAGCGGACCACATTGAGTCAGCACACAAGAGTCACTTCGTATTAGGCGCCTCGAGTCCAATTTTTTTTGTAGCTGTTAGATTCTCAGAGTTGTACTGACCCACGGATTATCAACGTAAACATTGTAAACAAAATGTACAAAAGGTTGAAGCCTGCAATGTCCTCCGTAATTGCGTAATTTCCAATATCCATCAAAGCATTCTTGAGGACAAAGAATGTCAAAAATGTTATCTGCATTACTGAGCAGTAAAGTGAGATCTGCACACATTTGCAGCATTAATAAAAGCTTCATACATTAACGGCAAGTTGAACAGCTCATGATATACTTAATATTATTTTGGGTTCATCAAGGTTGAACATTTTCTTCTAGTTGAGGCTCATAGACCCATGTACCTTTGATAGCTGGAGTGATATTCTTGCTGACGTGATGTAGAAGTTTCTCCTTGCACTTTTTAGGTCACTTCTATAGGAACAGATCAAACTGTACCTTCATTAACGGGGTTAAGCAGCTGAGCAGCAGAGGCAGGTTGTGGGCTCCGTATACAGAAATTCTTCAACAGCTTAATTTCGCAACATGACATTGGGCGGCACGGTGGTACAGCGGTGGAGTCGCTGCCTTAAGGGCCTGTCCCACCAGCATGCGACTCCATGCGGTGAGCGCGACCAAACTGGAAGCGGGGGCCGTGCGGAGGTCGGGTGATCCCTGTACAGGGCCGGTTCCACCAGCATGCGCCTACATGCGGCGAGCGTGACCAAACCGGCAGCGGGGGCCGCGCGGTGGTCGGGTGAGTGGCGCGACGTGGTGCGAAGTTGGAGCGATGTCCACGGTAAGTTCGCAAGGACAAAGAGGTACACACAGAGAGGAACACAGAGAGGCACATATAGAGAGGGTCATGGAGGCACGACATCGAGGCGGTGCGTAATGCGTCGCGACGGCTGCGGGCCGACAAGCCGTTGCCGCGCGGAACCTTTTAACACAGTCAGTTTTTCGGAGCCCCGCGCAATGTCGGGACCAACTCCGCACAACACCATACGGCTCCGGCGATCGAAGTGGCTCAAGCGACCACGTTAGGTCGCGCCCACCGCATGGAGTCGCATGCTGGTGGGACAAGCCCTCAACAGCGTCAAAGACCCGGGTTCGATACAGACTTTGGGTGCCGTCTGTATGGAATTTGTACGTTCTCCCCGTGACCTGAGTGGGTTTTGTCCGGGTGCTCCAGTTTCCTCCCACAACCCAAAGATGTACAGGTTTGTACGTTAATTGGCTTGGTGGAATTGTACATTGTCCCGAGTGTGTGTAGAATAGTGTTAAAGTGCTGGTCGCCACAGGTGGGCCAAAGGGCCTGTATCTGCGTTGTATTACTAAACTAAACTAAACCAAAGTATAAAGCATGATATAAGACAGAAAGTGACTGACGGAGCTAGATTCGCTAACGTTTAATCATGCCTTTACATTTCTTGCCCCGTTCTGCAATAAATAGGCTCCAAAAGGCGGAGTTGTAAGGAACTGCTGTTGCTAGTTTGTGTTCTAATGACAGAGCTCAGAACTGAGAGCTTTGCAAATACTAATGGTCAGAGTTTAAAAACTGAGCTAAATGAATAAAATGGTGCGATATTGGAATTCCAGTGTTTGTCTTAACACTGTGTTGCTTACTTATGCCCAACTTTCATTTCCCTATGGGGTTAGCTTATTTAACAATGGGACAACAAGAGAATAATTTTGAGGTTTGTATTTTTCTTACCTAAAATGTGACTCCATTGTGAATACGTAACCTCACTAAAGAGGTCATCACTTGGAACCCCATGGACACCAAATTAAATGTAACCATGCTGTAATAATTAGGGTATAATTCAAAATTATGTCTTTCCAACACATTAAAATAGTATGTAGGCAAAAGTGCTGGAGAAACTCAGCGGGAGCGAAGGAAATAGACAAGGTTTCGGGCCGAAACCCTTCTTCAGGGTTTCGGCCCAAAACGTTGTCTATTTCCTTCATTCCATAGATGCTGCTGCATCTTCTCCAGCACTTTTGTCTACTTTCGATTTTCCAGCATCAGCAGTTCCTTCTTAAAAAACATTAAAATAGTGTTAATAGCTGTCATAGCTTCCAGACATGAGAAGTGGAACTCTGAATAAGGGTCTCAACCTGAAACATCATCTATCCATGTTCTCCAGAGATGTTGCCTGACCCGCTGAGTTGCTCCAGGATTTTGTGCCCTCTTGCGGAAAGTCCCTTTTTTTTCAGGCGAAGAGGTTTGGAAAGATGTAGTGCTAGGTTAAAGGGACATTTAGTTGTAGATGGCGAGCAGGATTTTATCTTAAAAGAAAGCCCCATAACCTCAAGGGCTCTGTGATTAGTGTCAGTCGGCAGCAAGGATAATGGCGGGTCAAATGTAGAGTCACGGATGGGTGACGTAGTCTGTCCCCAAAGGAGGTTGCAAATGCATCGGATTCAGTTTATATCAAAGAAGGATAGAAGCAAAGGAAGGGGGGAAAAGTCACATCAGGTGAATATGTTTTTTCCAACTCAAGAGTCAAAAGTCACGAGTGTTTTAATGTCATATGTTGCTCAGACCTTATTTGGAGGTTGATAGTGTTTTACACCCTGTAGGGAAGAAGCTGTTCCTGAACCTGGACGTTGCAGTTTTCAGGCTCGTATATCTCTTTACATCTCCCCATAAAATACGGAATTAGATGAGCTCTCTGTTTTTGATACCCTTCCCACAGCAAAGTGGATTTTTGAGACTTTAAGACAATGGTACTAGGTGTAGTTACCGAGTTAGCATGTGTTCATGCAGGTAGATGTTTTCCAATTCCACCATTCAAACCATAACATTCAAATTTAAAAACAAAGAAGTCACAATGTATAATCATTTCACAGGTAACTCAGATTAGTTTTAAAATGTGCAATTATGGATGCCCAAAATGAGCTTTTGCAAATAATATGGCTGAATGTCAAAACAACAAAACAGGTGGACTCGATGTGTAATTAATGTGCCAATTAATGGCAGATCATCTGCATTGTAGGTTTCAGGCTACCAACTCCCCATAAAACATTTTGGTATGCAAGATATTCAATACATCTGCAGAATATTCTCGAGTGGAATGTTATACAAAGAACCCATAGAGTGAATATGATGCTCCATAGAGTCCCATTTGATATTCATCTTAGAATTGAAGTTATTAAAATTCTCAATCTCACTTTCAAATTCCTTCAGAGCCTTGACATTCCCCATCTCTTTTATCCCCTGAACTTTTGCAATCCATTTGATCTTTTTGAAATCCTCACTTTTAATTGTTTCACCGTATGTGGCCAAGCTTTAGACTTCACCACTCACTCCCTGAGTTTCCTCTCTCCTAGAAACATAGAAACATAGAAATTAGGTGCAGGAGTAGGCCATTCGGCCCTTCGAGCCTGCACTGCCATTCAATATGATCATGGCTGATCATCCAACTCAGTATCCTGTACCTGCCTTCTCTCCATACCCTCTGATCCCCTTAGCCACAAGGGCCACATCTAACTCCCTCTTAAATATAGCCAATGAACTGGCCTCAACTACCCTCTGTGGCAGAGAGTTCCAGAGACTCACCGCTCTCTGTGTGAAAAAAGTCCTTCTCATCACGGTCCTAAAGGATTTCCCCCTTATCCTTAAGCTGTGACCCCTTGTCCTGGACCTCCCCAACATCGGGAACAATCTTCCTGCATCTAGCCTGTCCAACCCCTTAAGAATTTTGTACGTTTCTATAAGATCCCCTCTCAATCTCCTAAATTCTAGAGAGTATAAACCGAGTCTATCCAGTCTTTGTTCTCCTCTGCACCTTTGTTCTCCTCTGCACCTTTATTTCTTTTTTATGCTTTGCGTGAACTTTGCATTATCTATCCCACTTCCTCCATGTGTGGCTTTATGCCAGACTGCTCGATAGTACTTGTGTATCACCTTTACAACTAGAATGTTTTATAACTAGAGTCAAGAGCCTTTTATTATTATCATAGGTCCAAACTGGAACAATGAAATTCTTACTTGCAACAGTTTGCGGGGTAACTGCCCCACGAGCGCGCAGGCCGACCGGACTTTGGACTTTGAGTATTGGCGCCATTAATGGTGTAATTAATATTACACAAGCAGGTGTAATATATGCAAAAATAATTTCACTGTGCGGTTACATATGTGACAAACGCACACCACCACCTCCTCTACCTCCTTAGAAGGCTTAGGACGTTCGGCATGTCCCCGACAACTCTCAACAACTTTGACAGATGGACCGCAGCTTGGTTCAGGAACAGCTCCATCCAAGACCGCAAGAGATTGCAGCAAATTGTGGACGCAGCCCAGACCACCGCAAACCAAGCACCCTTCCGTTGACTCCATTTATGCCTCACGCTGTCTCGGCAAGGCCAGCAGCATCATCAAGGATAAGTCACACCCTGGCCACTCCGTCTTTTCCCCTCTCCCAACAGGCAAAAGGTGTAAAAGCTGGAAAACACACACCACCAAATTTGGGGACAGTTTCTTCCCAGCTGTTATTGGACAACTAAATCACCCTGCCAGTCCACTTATTTTACACTATACCAAGCAAATTCACCTACGAACCTGTCCGTCTTTAGAGTGTGGGAGGTAACTGAAGACCTCAGAGAAAACCCACGTGGTCACGGGGAGAACGTACAAACTGTACAGACAAGCGCCCATAGGATCGAACCTGGGTCTCCTGCGCTGCATTCGCTGTGAGGCAGCAACTCTACCGCTGCGCCACCATGCCGCTTTTTGTTGCGTGCTAACCAGTCAGCAGAAAGACTATACATGATTACAATCGAGCCATTTACAGTGTATAGATACATAATAAGAGAATAACATTTAGTGCAAGGTAAAACCAACAAAGTCCAAAGTCTTAAGGGGCACTAAGGCTACAGGCAGGAAGAAAGACTTGAAACTTGACCTGAAACATTTTGGTATGTACGTATATTCAATATATCTGCAGAATATTCTACAGTAGAGAGTTATACAAAGGATGTATAAAATGAATATGGTGTTCTATAGTTCCATTTAATATTTATCTTCAAAATAAATGTATAAAATTCTCACTGTTTTCAAATTCTTTCCGAGCTTTGACATTCCCTGTCTCTATAATATCCGTCAGAGGCAATCTGCAGGAAAAGGGGGAAAGAGTCTGAAGGGTCTCGAGCTGAAATGTCACCCATTCTTTCTCTCCAGAGATGCTGCCTGTCCCGCTGAGTGACTCCAGCATGTTGTATCTATCTAGGAGGAGCCCAATGACAGCCGGATGGTTTTCAAGTAAAGAAATATCTCCAGAAGTCAATGTTAGGAGGATTTATTGGCTGCAATAATACAACAATCTTCAGGATTGTCAGTATAAAGGGCCTGTCCCACTAGCATCCGACTCCATGCGGTGAGCGTGATCAAACTAGAAGCGGGGGCGGCGCGGAGGTCGGGTGATCCCTGTACAGGGCCGTTCCCACCAGCATGCGCCTGCATGCGGCAAACGCGACCCAACCGGCAGCGGGGGCCGCGCGGAGGTCGGGTGAGTGGCGCAACGCGGCGCAAAGTGAGGCGAACTTGGAGCGAAATCTTAAAGGTAAGTTCGCCAGGACAGAGAGGGGCACACAGAGAGGGACACAGAGGCACACACACAGAGGGCCACGGAGCCACACACAGAGAGGGTCACGGAGGCACCTACAGAGAGGGTCACGGAAGCACGACGTCGAGGCAGTGCGTAATGCGTCGAGGCGACTGCGAGCCGACAAGCCGTTGCAGCGCGGAATTTTTGAACACGGTCAGTTTTTCGGAGCCCCACGCGGTGTTGGGACGAACTCCGCACAATTCCGCACAGCTCCGGCGATTGAAGTGGGACCGGCCCCGCGACGCCGGACGGCTCAAGCGACCACGTTAGGTTGCGCTCATCGCATGGAGTTGCATGCTGGTGGGACAGGCCCTTAACTATCTTGGTTCAGTTCAATTGTCACCTGTTTGCATCTGCATCCTTACGAGTCATATTCCTACTCTCTCCTCTCTCATTTATAATCACAAAACCAGACATCACTCCATTTCCACCCACTGCTGCTACTTAAACATGCCACTCTCACTATTCTTAACTTGCCTTCACTTTGTCAAGAAATGTCATATGCCATCTTGCACCCCTGAAAAATAGTTTGGGCTCACTGCCCAAAGAAGGGTCCCAATCCGAAATGTCACTTGTTCATTCCCTCCACAGATGCTGTCCGACCTGCTGAGTTCCTCTGGTAGACAAAAATGCTGGAGGAACTCAGCGGGTGAGGCAGCATCTATGGTGAGAGAGTAGCTTTGTTTATTTTTGCAAATGGTTTGGGCTCATAGTCAGTTTGGGAAAAGTTGATCTACTATAGTTGTGGTGTTATTATCGCAAGTAGAAGAGACATTGTGACCAGTAATATGATTTGCCCGTGAATTCTGAAAGGCAATACATTGCTACAACTTTTAGCATTAACTCAACTTGATCTGTTGGATCATTGCACATTCCCACACAGGTCCAAGGGAGCAGAATTATTTTCTAATGAGGAAGTTGAGTTTGCTATCTTTAGTCATTTCAGAGCCTTTGATTGTATTCTGAACATTTGCCATTCAGATGGTAAAACTGGTCAAATTCATAACCTTTCTGTAAAAATGTGTCATCACCCAGTGATTGCTGGCTTAACTCGCAAGGTATTACCAAATGACCCAAGGCTGTCTGAATTGACCCACAAAAACAAGGACATTGCCGTCATTGCAACAAAGCTATCAGTGTGGGTTGAAGATCACGAATGCCGGTCCAGCATCAGTTGGCTGAGTTTCTCTGTAGCCTCTGGTAAAGTACATTTTATTGAAACACATCTTCATATTCATATCCGTCTATTGCTTGCATACTAAAGATAGACACAAAATGCTGGAGTAACTCAGCGGGACAGGCAGCATCTGTGGAGAGAAGGAATGGGTGACGTTTCGGGTCGAGACCCCTCTTCGGTTTAAACCAGCATCTGCAGTTCCTTCCTACACATTTTGCCTGCATATACCAGTTTAGTTTATTTATTTATTTTTTTAATAATATTTTTATTAGAAGCCATACATATTGCTAATAATATAACAGTTTTTCAAATATACATTTTACATATTTCCAAAGTTATACAAGTATTACAACGTAATATATATAAGCTTCTATTTTTTTTTTGAAAGTGAAAAGAGTAAAGAGTAAAGAAATAATAGATGTTTAATCAAAAGAGTGTGATTAAATATTATTGATTATGATTTTGATTATATGTGAGAGAAAAAAAAAATTTAAATTAATTAAAAAAAAATAATACTATCAAACAATTATTATACTAAAAGAAAAATTGAAGTATACATCTTAACAATGAATGGAACAATTTCAAATAACAATATATATAGAGACGAGTATACAAGTCTCAGATTAAATCTTTTCATCTGATCCTACCACCGGGTACTTATTGAGTTACAATGCTGAGCCCAGCTATCCCTTCATATAGTCAGTGAATGGAGATACCAGTTTAGTTTAGAGATGCAACGTGGAAACAAGCCCTCCGCACCACCGAGTCTGCATCGACTAACGATTCCCGCACACTAACACTATCCTACACACACACAAGGGACAATTTACAATTATACCATAGCCTACAAACCTGTACGTCTTTGGAGTGTGGGAGGAAACTGAAGCACCCGGAGGAAACCCATGCAAGTCATGAGGAGAACATACAAACTCCGTACAGACAGCACCCAGAGTCAGGATTGAATCCGGGTGCTTTAAGGCAGCAACTCTAACGCTGCACCACCGTTCATTGGAGACACTAATACTGGGCCTAATGTTTAATGGCACCAAACCTTCCTACTCCTTTGATCAAAGCTGCACTGGTACTCATCAATGGGACAAAAGTAATAGCAATGGAATATTCATATTTATTCCAAGAACAATATTATTGTGAGTTGCACGGGATATGTCGTTAGGCAGTGGGAAAGTTATCTTCGTTGGCTGAATTAGAAAATGAACTCGCCATATATTGTTCTCACCATAGAAATGGTTAATGAAATGCTCCACAATTCATGTGGTCTCAAACTCTTAAAAATAGGACACAAAGTACTGGAGTAGCTCAGTGGGTCTGGAGGAATCTCAGGAGAACATGGATCGAAAAAGTTTCAGCTTGTGACCCTTCTTAAGCCTGAGTCAGACAAACTGTCTAAAGAAGAGAACTCAACCCAAAATGTCACCTGTCGGTGTTCTCCGGAGGTTCTGCCTTGACCCGCCTTTGTTACCCCGCACTCTGTGTCCTTTTGTGTATTAACCAGCATCTGCAGTTCCTTGCTTCTAGCTCTTCCAAATATATTGTGTGGCTTGTAGTTCTCTGCCTAAATTAACCAATACTACACGATCATAAGGTCGTAAGTAATAGGATCAGGATTAGGCCATTCGGCCCATCAAGTCTACTCTGCCATTCAATGTGGGCTGAACTATCTCTTCCTCCTAACCCCATTCTCCTGCCTTCTCCCAATAACCCCTGACACCCGCATTGCACGATTAAAGCAGGAAATAAACTCTAACCTATATATTTGGTGCCTCCCATAATAATTTATGTAAAAATGTTCAAATGTTCAAAAATTCTTAAGGGGTTGGACAAGCTAGATGCTGGAAGATTGTTCCCGATGTTGGGGGAGTCCAGAACAAGGGGTCACAGTCTAAGGATAAGGGGGAATTCCTTTAGGACCGAAATGAGGAAAACATTCTTTACACAGAGAGTCGTGAGTCTCTGGAATTCTCTGCCACAGAAGGTAGTTGAGGCCAGTTCATTGGCTATATTTAAGAGGGCGTTAGATGTGGCACTTGTGGCTAAAGGGATCAGGGGGTATGGAGAGAAGGCAGGTACGGGATACTGAGTTGGATGATCAGCCATGATCACATTGAATGGCGGTGCAGGCTCGAAGGGCCGAATGGCCTACTCCTGCACCTATTTTCTATGTTTCTATGTTTCTATGAACGGATTACATCCCTATTTGCATACAACACAGATGAAGGCCATTCAACCAGTTAAGTCGATGTCAGTAGACGGATCTATCCCATTCCCCTACTAATGTTCCCTGTGAATTATTTTCCCAACAATTATTTACCATCAATCTCGCAATCACTTGCACTACGGGCAATTTCACGGTAGCCACAAGCAAGAAAACTAGCACAAATTGTTCTGGCTGCACTTAGTGGATAAAATGTTACTTGCCCCAACGATAATGTGAATTATGCAAAATCTAGTATGGAGATGGCAGATCTTTTCCAAATATAATGTTTTAAATCCTATTATTCAGTGGAAACGTTCGGCCATGTTACAACAGCATCAAGACCCACTCTTTGTGTGCTAATCATTTTTTTTCCTATCTGGAGAGACACCACTCCTGAACTACTATCTACCTCATTGGTCACCCTCGAACTATCTTTGATCGGACTTTACTGGCTTCACCTTGCACTAAACGTTATTCCCTTATCATGTATCTGTACACTGTAAATGGCTCGATTGTAATCATGTATTGTCTTTCCGTTGACTGGTTAGCGCGCAACAAAAGTCTTTCACTGTACCTCGGCACATGTGACAATAAACTAAACTGAACCTTAATTACATTTAAGATTTTGGAAGGTATCAAGAATAGGCAAAATCAATGTAACTTTTGTTTTAAGAAAATAATATAAAATTCTAGATGTGAAAGCAATATTAATTTGTCTTTCACTATTTAAAAATCAGATTATACATGAATACTGCTGCTTATAACATGTAGAAAGATAGTACTGCCCTTGGTGTGACTCTTCTTTACTAAACAATGCAGACAATATAGTATTTGAAACTTCAATAATACAATGAGCCTCTGACCACAAATGTGATGCACTTTTTTTGACCTTCATAAGCGCTGATGAATATTTCACTCATTAAATTGCACCGTGGCACAACTAATTACACTCGTAGCTCACAGTGACCTGGGTTCAATCCAGACCTGCGGTGTTATTGGAGTGGAGTTTGCACGTTCTCCTTTAGACCTTGTGGGCTACCCTAAAGGCTGCGCTTTCCCCCCTTATCCCAAGGACATGCGTGCTGGTGGGTTCATTGTTAATGTAAATTGTCCCCACTGTGAAGGCGAGTTGTAGAATCCAGAGGGAGTTAGAACACAGAACATTACAGCACAAGTTCAGGCCCTTCGGCCCACAATGTTTGTGCCAAGACTATCTCTTACTATCTACGTGTAATCCATTTCACTCCATTCCCTGCAGATTCAAACCATTATCCAAAAGTCTCTTGAATGCCTCTCATATTTGCCTCAACCACCATGTTCCAGGCACTCATCACCCTCTGTGTGGTAAACTCACACGTCTCATTTCAACCTTGCTCCTCTCACCTTAAACTTATGCCCTCTAGAATTTGATTGTTTTCATGCTGGTGCTTGCGTGGAGAAAAGGTTGAATTATAGGGAAGGGATTGTCTCTTTGTGCTGATATAGACCCAATGGCCAAATCAGCCTCATTATATGTTGTAAGGAATGTACAGGTATAATCGCAGGGGCAGCGACTTCACTCAGAGGGTAGTACGTATCCAAAATGGGATGCAAGAGGAAGCTACAGATTGTTGCTAGAATGTTGCCTGGGTTCCAGCAACTAAGTTACAGAGAAAGGTTGAACAAGTTAGGTCTTTATTCTTTGGAGCGCAGAAGGTTAAGGGGGGAATTGATTGAGATCTTTAAAATGATGAAAGGGATAGACAGAGTTGACGTGGATAAGCTTTTCCCATTGAGGGTAGGGAAGATTCAAATAAGAGGGCATGACATGAGAATTAAGGGACAGAAGTTTAGAGGTAACATGAGGTGGAACTTCTTTACTCAGAGAGTGGTGGCTGTGTGGAATGAGCTTCCAGCAGAAGTGGTGGAGGCAGGATCGATTTTAACATTTAAAAGTAAAGTGGATAGGTATATGGACGGGAAGGGAATGGAGGGGTATGGTCTGAGTACAGGTTGATGGGACTAGGGGAAAATAAATGGTCGGCACGGACTGGAAGGGCCGAGAGGGCCTGTTTCCGTGCTGTAATTGTTATATGGTTATACAGAAGCAGATACAATTACTAGTTTCAAAAGACATTTGGAAGATTTATGGATAGGAGAAATTTAGCGGGATATGGGCCAAATGGAACGAGCCCAGAATACCAATTTAGTCAGCATGGACGGGTTGTGGTGAATTGGGTCGAAGGATCTATTTCCATGCAGTCTAGCTCTATAAAAGGTATTGAATGGCTTGAGCCAGTAATTAGCTGCCTTGAAACTTTATCACTTGGATTACGATATGGTTTTGCAGCAAAATCTATTTTCTTTGGCTTCGCAATATGCCTTAAAAAAAATCTGATCATTTCTATTTGGAAACAAGGTGTAAAGAAACTCAAAAAAAAGGCCATGGGTAAAATGGGTATAAACCAGGTCACTGGTTGCAGTTTGATAACTGGGGTTTGAGAGCTGCATGATAAGGAAACATTGTTTCGGGACAGTGGTGCTGAAAGTACCTCTTTCTGGAGGTAGCTGCCTCATAGCTCCAATGATCTGGTTTCAATAAGGTGCTGCCTTCATGCACTTTGAATGTTCACACTGCAACTATGTTTATTGCCCATCGCCCATCCACGTTAGATATGGGCAGATCTTTACCCAAGAGTCAAGTCAAGAATGCTTTATTGTCAAACATAGAAACATAGAAAATAGGTGCAGGAGTAGACCATTCGAACCACAACCGCCATTCAATATGATCATGGCTGATCATCCAAAATCAGTACCCCGTTCCAGCTTTTTCCCCCATATCCCTTGATTCCGTTAGCCCTAAGAGCTAAATCTAAATCTTTCTTGAAAACATCCAGTGAATTGGCCACCTCTGCCTTCCGTGGGAGAGAATTCCACAGATTCACAACAGTCTGGGTGAAAACGTTTTTTCCTCATCTCAGTCCTAAATGGCCTACCCCTTATTCTTCTTATACATCCCAGACAGAACAATGAAATTCTTACTTGCAGCAGTATTATAGAATATCTCCGCTATGTGATGCTCTGCATCCTAGCAAGTCTTATCTGACTTGTAGGTGATTGATCAAGATCCCAAGTGCCCAATCCCATATTCAAAACCTAAAATGCAAGGTAAGGGTTATGGTGCATGAGAAGGAACACCTGATGCTGGTTTACACCGAAGATAGACACAAAATCCTGGAGTAACTCAGCGGGTCAGGCAGCATTTCTGGAGAGAAGAAATAAGTGATGTTTCAGGTTGAGCTCTTGAAAACGGTTTGAAGCTGGGGAATTTTCCCTCACGCCTTTGCTGTCCTTATCACCCAACACCATTAACCTTCGCTGGGACCCATCGTATCTGGCCCACATCTGGACCCAACTTCACTTGCCTTTATTCACGCAAGACTCCCGTTATACAAGAGAGAATGCAGGCGAACTATCCTCGCTCTTAAAAGGAGGGTCAGTAGCGTTAAGGTTAGCCCTAATCCTCGGAATGAGTCCAACGCTCGCCAATTTTTCAAAGAAGGATGAACATTGTTTGTTCAAATGTTTGGTCACAGCTGACGTACGTGCATTACTTTGTGAACAGACACATGCAGGAAACCTCTATAAAAGCGTTCCTGTGTACAACAGACAAGGCTGTGTCAGCTAGACGGTGATCTTCACTCTCCTTCTCACTGGGAATGTGTCACATGGTGGCAGCAATCCCTCAGGGTCAAAATGAAGCTGCAACAATGGAGTCAATTGAACCTTGCAAGTTAAAATACTAAACATACTCCCAAATAGTAGCTTCTGAAATACTACTTTTGACCCATTAATTTAAGAATTTTTCTACAAAGTTTCTATCCTTATTAACAGCCATTTCCAGGCGGGTTTATTGCCATAAGCATCAATATGTTAAGGTGCAGGTATAAAGGAAATTTTGCATGCAACAGGAGAAATTATCCATTAAGTACACACAAAATCTACAAGACAGTGAAAAATAGGTTGAAAAAACATGAAGGCACAGTGGCGCAGCGGTAGAGTTGCTGCCTTACAGCGTCAGAGACCCGGGTTCGATCCTGACTTCGAGTGCTGTCTGTATGGAGTTTGCACGTTATCCCTGTGACCGTGTGTATTTTCTCCGGGTGATCCGGTTTCCTCTCGCACTCCAAAGACAAACAGGTTTGCAGGCTAACTTGCTTTGCTAAAATTGGAAATTGTCCCTAGTGTGTGGGGCAGTGCTAGTATACGGGGATCATTGGTCAGGGCGGACTCGATGGGCCGAAGGGCTCGTTTCGAAGCAGTATCTCTAAAGACATTAAATGCAAGAGGCAGTCCGCAGTGTTCTGATGCTGAGGGAGGATTAGGGTTGTGCAGCTCAGTACAAGAGCCTGATCGTGGTAGAAATGTGTCGGAAGGAACTGCAGAAGCTGGTTTAAACCGAAGATAGACGCAAAATGCTGGAGTAGCTCAGCGGAACAGGCAGCATCTCTGGAGAGAAGGAATGGGTGTGTTTCAGGTTGAGACCCTTCTTCAGACTGGGCGTCAGGTCTTCATTCATCGATTATTTGAAAGGGTAGATTGGTGCGGCACAGAAACCGAACTGAAACTTGAACTCAGGATTAGATGAAAAGTTATACTTTATAATCCTTGACCCTATCTCCAATGTATTAATAGTAAATAATTCCTTTCTTTTTTTTTAATCTTGACATTTATGTTTTTTTTACTTTCTTTCTTTCTTTCTTACTTTCGATCTATATTTTAAAAACATTAGAAACAGAATGAATCCACAATTGATAATATTAATAATGTATGATTGATACACATGAAATGTTTTTATCATAATATGTGTTTGCTTCTAATAAAAATATATTATAAAAAAAAGTAGCCTGCCAAGTAGCAGAAATGTATTTGTTCCTGAAGCTGGTGAAGTGCTAGTTCAGGCTTCCTGCTGGTGGCAGCATGAAGATGACATGGCCAGGATGGTGGGGATCCTTCATGGTAGGTGCTGTCTTCTTGGGGCAGCGCCTTTTGTAAATGCTTTCAGTGGTGGAGAGGGCTGTGCCCATGATGGTTTAGGCCGAGTCCACCGCTCTCTGCAGCCTCTTTGTATTGGAGATGCAACATATACCACAATGCAACCAGTGCATCTCAGCTTAGAGATACAGCATGGAAACAAGTCCTTAGCCCCCACCGAGTCCACACTGACGTCAATCACCCATTCAGACCAGAGTTCTATGTTATCAAATCAAATCAAATATGTTTATTTGTCATTGCACATCAACTGTACAACAAAATGTCATGTGCATCCCCTTCAATGGTAAACAATAAAAGACACAGGATAAAAAGATTAAAAAAGAACAAAACACAATAACACAAACAACCATTTACTCTCACATTTACATTTACTACAAGATCAATGCATAAAATAAGTAATAGATAATTAAAAAAATGCACATTATATTGCACATTCTAGCAGACAAATTTTTATAATGCACCCCGAATTGTGTAGTGTTGCCCATAGTATTATCTGTTTGAGTTAAGTTCTCTAATGGCACGTGGGTAGAAACTGTTAGTGAGTCTGCAAGTGCGCGGCTTCAAAGACCCGTATCGCCTCCCAGAGGGCAGCAGAGTGAAAAGCTGGTTGGCAGGGTGGGATGAGTCCTGTGTGATGTTTGTCGCCCGGCGTAAACATCGGGCCTTGTAAATGTCTTCCAGGGAGGGTAGTTGAGCGTTTGTGATGCTCTGTGCTGTTTTAATAACCCTCTGTAGTGCCTTCCTTCCAGCCACAGTGCAGCTAGCAAACCACACCAGCATGCCATAGGAGAGGATGCTTTCCACGGCGCACCGGTAGAAGGACAGCAGCAGCTGCTGTGAGACGTTTGCTCTCCGCAGAGTCCTCAGGAAATGTAGCCGCTGCTGTGACTTCTTTACGAGAGTGATGGTGTTCACTGTCCATGTAAGGTCCTGGGAGATGTATGTGCCCAGAAACTTAAAGTCAGTGACTCTCTCCACCATGTCTCCTTTGATGTAACAAGAGGCAGGTTCTTCTCTCCTCCTCCTGAAGTCAATAACCAGTTCTTTTGTTTTGGTTGAGTTGAGTGCCAGGTTATTGTTAGTGCACCAGACAGTTTTTGGACTTCATCACTGTAGGCAGACTTGTCATTGTTATTTATCAGCCCCACCACAGTCGTGTCATCTGCAAACTTAATGATCCGGTTTGTGCTGTGTGTCGGTGTGCAGTCATGAGTGTATATAGTGTAGAGAATAGGACTCAGCACACAGCCTTGTGGCGCTCCTATGCTGAGCGTCAGGACTGGGGAGTGATTGGACCCCATCCTGACGGTCTGTGGGCAGTTTGTTAAGAAGTCCTTGATCCATCTGCATGTGTTGGCATTTACACCCAGGTCAAACAGTTTGTCCACCATTCTGCTGGGGATGATGGTATTGAATGCAGAACTAAAATCTACAAACAACATCCTCACATATGAGCCGGGGCGCTCCAGGTGAGTCAGTGCAGAATGTAGAGCCATGTTGATGGCGTCTTCTGTTGACCTGTTGGCTCTGTATGCAAACTGATGTCGATCCAGGGTGGGTGGGAGTGAGGATTTAATGTGGGCCAGGACCAGTCTCTCAAAGCATTTCATCACAGTTGAAGTGAGAGCAACAGGTCTGTAGTTGTTCAAGCTGGTGATAGATGTTTTTTTGGGACAATGGTGGCAGTCTTGAAGCATTTAGGGACAGTGCATATCCCACTTTCTCATCCAGATCATCTGAGATGTTAATGCCCAGGACCTTGAAGCTGCTAACTCTCTCCATTGTCGAACTACCAATGAAACCTACATACAGTCTCCCCACTTCTCCTGGTTTCATTGACAATGAACGAGACGTTTAGGGATACAAGATGGAAACAGGCCCTTTGGCCCACCGGGTCCGTGCCAACCGCCAATCCTTACACATTTACACTATCCTATATACACTTCGAGCCAATTTACATTTATTACAAGCCAATTAACCTGCAAACCTGTACGTCTTTGGAGAGTGGGAGGAAACCAAGTATCTCAGAGAAAACCCACGCAAGTCACGGGGAGAATGTACAAACTCCGTACAGACAAACACCCATGGTTAGAATCGAACAAGGGGGCTTCTGGCGCTGTAAGGCGCAACTCTAGCACTGTGCCATTGTGCCGCCCTTATTGTAGGTATGTTACAATACCTACCTTTAGCAGCGCTGCAGTTCTGCCGCTCCCCGTGTGCGCAACTTTGGCGCCTTTCAGAGGGGGTTTAAAATGCCGATTTTTTCTAGGCAGTCCAAATCAATCCATGTCGGGCGATTTCGTCGCTAAAGAGAAATCGCTCCGACATTTCATTCATAAAGGTATTTTTAAACTAGGCTAGATTATTTATTAACTAGAGTAGTTTAAAAATCATCTTCTAAAGCTCTGAATGGTGACAGCGGAACAGACCTAAGGTAGGCCATAAAAGAAGCTACACAGTTTATTTTTACATAAAAACTTGGTTTTTAGGGAGGCTTTAATCACATTTTCATGTTGCGAAAAGGGGACAAAAAAAATGTATGAACCGGCTGTATTTTTCATACCGACTTCACTGCAAACTGCAACGTTCTAATCCACTGCATTCCACTAAAACCCATTCGCTAGTTGATTTAAATGGCCATTAATTTACAGGCATTAAACACTAAATTCCTTCTATTTGGCCTATAAATTCATGAAAATGAGATTTAAAAATTATGTTATATGGTGGATTATTGTGTGAATGTTATTTGGACACTTAGGCAATTTAAAAAAAGTTTATCTTTTCTTAAGAAATTGAATAGATGTTTAGATCTACTGATTGAATTTTGTAATTAGCTACAATTAGATAACTAACTAATTATATGCTTTAATTTCAGGTCATCCAAGTAAGATTGTTTCATATTTGTTTCAGAATGCTTCAATCTATAATAACTGGAAATTTCATTGAGTTCTCTTAATTTTTAAGAAAGTTATGGGTTTTCAACTGTTCTAGATCACAGCTTTTGAGTTAAGTCCATTGAAAGACAATGGGGAACAAGATGCTAATTTCCGAGTATGAAAACGGTCATAACTTTCTTAATACTGAAGATATGAAAGTGAATTAGGTGTCAAATTAAACTTCTTTTTATGCTTTATCTGATGGGATAAATTGCAGATTTGATTTTTAAAATCTCAAAATTTTGTAACATTGCTACTTATTGTTACAGATCATAGATCAGGAACTGTAATTCAAAAGCTTCTGTGTACCTCTCACAAATCAAAATACCAAATGTTAGAAACTCCAGAAATGATGTCTGGATATGTTTACTGAGTTGATTTGTCTTTTAATCAGAGTTGAAAAATAATTGCTCAAATATAAACAATCTAACACCATTTGTTTCTCAGCGAATAATTTGAATGCTTACAACTCAACGATGGCACCTGCCCGATCTGTCTATCCTGCTAACTGGGGCTAATTAGAGGAACAGTGAATTAATATGCAAGATATTAACACATAGTGGGAGCAGATTGCACAAAATGGCCCACGATGTTCGGCATGTGAATGGGTGCACAACAGAATTCAATTTCTTGTATGTCATCGGATATCCTGGGATCTAGAATGCGACCTTCAGAAAATGAATACCTTACATGCACAAAAACTTATGCAAACTGCATTCCAACTTTGTCTACCTCTTCACATTTTAATAACCTTCTTCTCCAACCATTAGGAACATTCTTCACTAGAAGGTCTACTCAGTAGACAACATTAGACTGATATATCCCATGCAACATCAACCTATATTGTTCTTGGAATAACTATGATTTTTCCCTTGTCATTGTTGAGCACCAGTGCAGCTTTGGTCAAAGGGGTACGAATGTTGCGAGCCACTAGTAGGGCCCTCACCAGAGGGCGACACAGTGGTATAGCAGTAGAGTTGCTGCCTTACAGCGTCAGAGACCCGGGTTCAATGCTGTCTGTATGGAATTTGTACGTTCTCCCTGTGACCTGCGTGGGTTTTCTCTGGGAGCTCCGGTTTCCTCCTACACTCCAAAGACTTGCAGGTTTGTAAGTTACTTGGCGTGGTATAATTGTAAATTGTCGCTAAAATGGAGTAGGACTGGCCAATTTTTGTGCCTTTCACCACAGTGATGAATTCTGTGGTGGATGTTTGTGTACATTGTTATTGTGTATTGTGTGTTCTATTTTTATTGTACCGCTGCTGGCAAATTGATTTCACTTGCACTTTATGTGCAAGTGATGAATAAAACATGACTTGACTTGACCAGTGTGTAAGAAATAGTGTTAGTGTGCAGGGATCGCTGGTCAGTGTGGTCACGGTGGGCTGAAGGGCCTGTTTCCGTGCTGTATCTCTAAACTAATCCAAACTTGCATGGAAACTTGCAAAGAATTGCACAAACCGTGGAACAACACAAATCCAAGCATTTTGTTCATTGTGTTGGAGAAATATCCTGCGTCTACAAGAGCCCACTCGGACATATACTTGGAAGGCAGTGGGAGCAGTGAAGATATGGATGCCAAAAGATTAATGCCCCCAAATCAGTAGTCAAGGTCAGTGAATGAATCTTCACATTCCATCTGATAAACAACAGCTCCCAAAGCCTGAGGTTGTGTTCGATTTTCCACAATCATTTCTATTCAACGCTGTCCATCCTAACCCAAGCTCGACCGCCAAACACTCGCACACCCACGGAACAGCTGCAGACAGCACGTACCGACAGCTATTCACCCGCAGCTGCACGAAGCAAAAACGTTGTATTACCTTCGTTGATGCATTTCCTTCTCTGCTGCAGGGTAAGATGACACTGAAGGAAAACCAGTGGCAAGTCGGGGAATGTTGGTAGCAAGCTCGTCGGAGCCCGATGGGAGTTCGTAGATGTTTCGTAGCGGCTCTTAATGCCAGCTGTAGGAGCTCGGAGCATCAGGTAAGTCGGAACATTTTATCAACATATTGAAAAATGTCCACGAGTTTAAAAAAATAGCCCCGAGTACCTACGAACGGCTATTCTCGTAATTCTCTGAATTTGAATCAAGGGGAAATCTCGGGAGAGTTTGTAAGTAAAGGGCCTGTCCTACCAGCATCCGACTCCATGCGATGAGCGCGATCAAACTAGAAGCGGGGGCCGCGCGGAGGTCGGGTGATCCCCTGTACAGGGCCGTTCCCACCAGCATGTGCCTGCATGCGGCAAGCGCGACCAAACCGGCAGTATGGGCCGCGCGGAGGTCGAGTGAGTGGCGCAACGCGGCGCAAAGTGATGCGAACTTGGATCGAAGTCTAAAGGTAAGTTCGCCAGGACAGAGAGGGACACACAGAGAGGGGCACAGAGGCACACACAGAGAGGGCCACGGATCCACACACACAGAGGGTCACGGAGGCACCTACAGAGAGGGTCACGGAGGCACGATGTCGAGGCGGTGTGTGTCGAGGCGGTGTGCGTCGAGGCGACTGCGAGCCGACAAGCCGTTGCCGCGCGGAATTTTTGAACATAGTCAGTTTTTCGGAGCCCCGCGCAATGTCAGGACGCACTCCGCACAATTCCGCACGGCTCCGGCGATCGAAGTGGGACTGGCCCCACGACGCCGGACGGCTCAAGCGACCACGTTAGGTCGCGCTCATTGCATAGAGTTGCATGCTGGTGGGACAGGCCCTTAACTCGGGAAAGTGGGACAGGGACTGTATTTCTAAACTATGCCAGTTATCCCAGCTTATATCTCTTGACACTCTTGACTCTGGCACTCGCCAAAAACGCTTTGTTTCCACCTTACACCAGTCATTGTGATAAACATTCAAAGAAACGCTATCATGCCGATTTCCTAGTTCACCTTTGCCTCTCTTGTACTTAACCTTATTGGTACCAGTGCCAATTATCAAGAAGAAACATAATTCCAAGATCAACTTTGTCAGCATCCTTCATAATCTTGAAAATATCAATCTAATCACCTAATGGTTTATTTACCAATGCAAACAACATTTGAATAAAGTTTCCATTGATGTTTTTAGTAATAATACTGAGAAACGATGTCCTTGAGGATTCTTATAAAACAATCTAGATACGGTAACAACCGACACACATGTAGGAAGGAACTGCAGATGCTGGTGTAAACCAAAGATAGACACAAAATGCTGGAGTAACTCAGCGGGACAGGCAGCATCTCTGGAGTGAAGGAATGGGTGACATTTCGGGTCGAGGCCCTGCTCGTCACTGAAAGTCACAGGAAAGGGGATTCTTTCAGTCTGAAGAAAGGTCTCGACCCGAAACATTCCTTCATTCATTCTCCCGAGAGATGCTCCCTGTCCCGCTGTCTATCTTTGACGACTAATACAATTGTGCTTTTTCTCCAATTGCTTTGCACACAAATTTAAACTGACAACTTGCTACCTTACCATCTAGAAACCAAGTGCAATTATAAAACAGTTTTCTAATAATGCATACACGGTACAGAATGAGATGTCCCACATAATATCATCCATAATTTAGCTGAAATATGCTGAATATACAATATCAGGTTCTCTGTCAGAGAAACAGAGGCTGCAGGGCTAAAATCTGACGTATAAAAAGGCCCGCTGGAGGAAGCAAGCAGACCAGGCAGCATCTATAGAGGGAAGTGACTCGATCAGTCCCGATGTCACAGAAGGCTGTGGAAGGTAAATGGGGACACTGTTTAAGAATAAGGGGTAAGCCATTTAGAACAGAGGTGAGGAAAAACTTTTTCACCCAGAGAGTTGTGAATCTGTGGAATTCTCCAACAGAGAAGGCAGTGGAGGCCGATTCTATGGATTCTTTCAAGAGAGAAGCAGATAGAGTTCTGAAAGATAGTGGAGTCAAGGGATATGGGGAGAAGGCAGGAATGGGGTACTGATTGTGGATGATCAGCCATGATCACAGTGAATGGCAGTGCTGGCTCGAAGGGCCAAATGGCCTACTCCTGCACCTATTGTCTATTGTCTATTGTCTAAATCAATAGATATTTTAAAGGCAGAGATTGACAGATTCTTGATTGGTACGGTGTCAGGGGTTATGGGGTTGAGAGGCCAAGCCAATTAACCCAAAACCTGTACATCTTTGAAGTGTGGGAGGAAACCAGAGATCCCTGAGAAAACCCATGCAGGTCATGAGGAGAACGTACAAACTCTGTACTGACCGCAACCGTGGCCAGGATTGATTCCGGGTGTCTGGCGCCTATAAAGCAGCAACTCCACCACTGAGTCACCATGCCGTGACTTGATGGGCCGAATGGCCTAATTCTGCTCATATAACTTATGAAGTCATGAACATGCCCAGCCTGTCCGCAGATGTTGCTTCACCCATTGCGCTCCTCCAGCTGTTCTTTTTTGATTTATTTATCAAAGATTTTCAGGCTTCACAGAAAAGCCAAACTTAAGATGCAATTCCAACCAACTTATTTTTTAAATCAACTTCCACGTGGAATTGGCAAAAAAATCATTCTTAAACTTGACAGGAGTACACCCTGTAAATAGCTCAAGGATTAAAAAGAGAGAGAGAGAGAGAGAGAGAGAGAGAGAGAGAGAGAGAGAGAGAGAGAGGTCGCAGCCGAAGAATTAATGGACGTTCCTTTAGGAAGGAGTTGAGGAGGAATTTCTTTAGTCAGAGGGTGGTGAATCTGTGGAATTCATTGCCACCAAAGGCTGTGGAGCCCAAGTCAATTGGTATTTTTAAGGCAGAGATAGATAGATTCTTGATTAGTACAGGAATCAGGGGTTATGGGGAGAAGGCAGGAGAATGGGGTTAGGAGGAAGAGATAGATCAGCCATGATTGAATGGCGGAGTAGACTTGTTGGGCTTAATGGCCTAATTCTTTTCCTACATCGCTTATAACCGTATGACCTAAGCATAGATCGCACAGTGGAGGCCAAGAATGTATGACTTTCAGGGCAACTTCTTGACTGCTGAATAATGCAGCTCCTTCTCCATAGTTTTGGTAAGGTTTATTGATTACACACTCCAGGAAGGGAGCCATGAACAGACTGAGTTAGTGTTTATTACTGAACTAAAAAACAGCTCACAGTTAATACCCTGGATGGATATTTCTCTGACTGGATGTTTAGCAGTTGGGGTGAATCGTCAGTCTGGCCATATGGTACGCTCTCTAATCTGCTGCTTCCTTTTCTAATTATATATGCAGGGTGAGTTTGACTGAAATACACTGATAAAGTATGCATTTTCTTCCAAAAGGTGCAACCTGATGGCTGTTTACACCATCACCATTCCATTGTTCAGTTTTACTTTAGTTTAGCTTAGAGATGCAGCGTGGAAGCAGTCCCTCCGCGCCAACCAGCGATCACCGCACACTTGTTCTATCCTACACTGTAGTGTCATTTTGCAGAAGTTAATTAATCTACAAACTTGTACGCCTTTGGGGTGTGTGGGGAAACCTGAGCACCTGGAGAAAACCCACGCGGTCATTGGGAGAACGTAAAACTCTGTACAGGCAGCGTCCGTAGTCTGGATCGAGCCTGGGTGTCAGGGCATTGTGAGGTGGCAACTCTACCGCTGCGCCACTGTGCCGCCTATGTATATCATCATTGCTCAGCAATGATGGATCTGAAGTCTGAAGAAGGGTCTTGACCCGAAATGTCGCCCATTCCTTCTCTCCCAAGAAGCTGCCTTACCCACTGAGTTACTCCAGCACTTTGTGTCTACCTTCGGTGTAAACCAGCATCTGCAGTTACCCCCCTATACAAATGATGGATCTTTCTTTTTTTAGGATACTGCCAAGTCAATGCCCTTCCTGAACAATATTCTGTACGATCTAGCAATTAATAATTGGTCTAACAAAAACACCCATGGCGCACTTACAGATAGGCCAGAGTTGAAGATCGGTGAGATTTCTTAGCTTTTCAATTGTACCTTTTCATTCAATTAGTTTAACCATATAACCATATAACAATTACAGCACGGAAACAGGCCATCTCGGCACTTCAAGTCCGTGCCGAACAACTTTTTTCCCTTAGTCCCACCTGCCTGCACTCATACCATAACCCTCCATACCCTTCTCATCCATATGCCTATCCAATTTATTTTTAAATGATACCAACGAACCTGCCGCCACCACTTCCACTGGAAGCTCATTCCACACCACTACCACTCTCTGAGTAAAGAAGTTCCCCCTCATGTTACCCCTAAACCTCTGTCCCTTAATTCTAAAGTCATGTCCTCTTGTTTGAATCTTCCCTATTCTCAAAGGGAAAAGCTTGTCCACATCAACTCTGTCTATCCCTCTCATCATTTTAAAGACCTCTATCAAGTCCCCCCTTAACCTTCTGCGCTCCAGAGAATAAAGACCTAACTTACTCAACCTATCTCTGTAACTTAGCTGTTGAAACCCAGGCAACATTCTAGTAAATCGCCTCTGTACCCTCTCTATTTTGTTGACATTCTTCCTATAATTGGGCGACCAAAATTGTACACCATACTCCAGATTTGGTCTCACCAATGCCTTGTACAATTTTAACATTACATCCCAGCTTCTATACTCAATGCTCTGATTTATAAAGGCTAGCATACCAAAAGCTTTCTTTACCACCCTATCTATATGAGATTCCACCTTCAAGGAACTATGCACGGTTATTCCCAGATCCCTCTGTTCAACTGTATTCTTCAATTCCCTGCCGTTTACCATGTACGTCCCATTTTGATTTGTCCTGCCAAGGTGTAGCACCTCACATTTATCAGCATTAAAATGTGTGAATTTTTGTGAAGTGGTTATAAATTTGTCATGTCCAATTGGCACCTAATATAATGAGCAGATCCCAAAATAGTGTTTGGAATCTTTTCATCCACATCATTGATAGCATCGAATTTCACTGGAGGACATTGCTGACATTTGATACCACAAAAATTCCAGCTGCTCGAAATTTTGGAGACCATTCAAGGGAGCATTCACATCTTTTTCTTCAGAAAAGTCTGATTCAGTGAATACCACACGGACCTGGAGGCACTCACAACAAACTGCTACTTGGGATCAAGAACAAGTGATAGGCATTGCCTATTCCTCTCATCGATCAAAGACCACTGTGACCGCTTTTAGTTAGCTACGGAAGAAATATTTCTCAGATCAAGTGCTAGCATGTATTTTATTTGATGTTCTATATCATTATCTTATGGTACGGTAAACCAAAACAGGACACGGGGTGGAACCGCTAACAAATGTTGTTTGACCTGCCTAATCTGCTTAATCCCCAATGATGTGCAGGAAGGAACTGCAGATGCTGGTTTACACTAGACACAAAATGCAGGAGTAACTCAATGGGACATGCAGCATCTCTGGAGAGAAGGAATGGGTGACATTTCAGGTTGAGTTCCTTCTTCAGTCTGGGCCTGACTCTCCGGCGATGCTGGCTGTCCCGCTGAGTTATTCCAGCATATTGTATCTATAATCCCCAATGATGACGGTTGATTTGATGAATCTACTTTTCTCTCCATGAATGCTATTTGACCTGCATGCTAACCAGTATGTGTTTCAGAATAAATTTGCAGGGTTTAGAGATACAGCGTGGAAATTGGCCCTTCGGCCTACCGTGTCCACGCCGACCAGCGATCCCTGCACATTACCACTATCCTACACCCACTAGGGACAATTTACACTTATACCAAGCTAATTAACCTACAAACCTGTAGATCTTTAGAGTGTGGGAGGAAACCGAAGATTTCTGAGAAAACCCATGCAGTTCACGGGAAGAACGTACAAACTCCGTACAGACAGCACCCGTGGTCAGGATCGAACCCGGGTTTCTGGCGCTGCATTCGCTGGAAGGTAGCAACTCTTTACCGCTGTGCCACCATGACTATCAGAATTATAGTGAATGCAAGAATATATCAACAAATGGTAGCAAAGCAATTTGAAAAGCTGCAATGGGATTGGCAAAGGTATTACGGATTCATGAAAGGAAAATCAAGTTTGACAAATTAGCTTAAAATCCAATAAAACAGACAAGAGGAAACCAAAGAATATGATTGCTATGGACTTCAGAAAGTTGCCATTCAATAAATTATTAAAAAATAACAGAACAAGTGAGTTTGGGATTTTATACCCGAGGGATTTGTTAATGAAAAGAAAACGGAGCTAGTGTCATTTTCAGATTGGGACATTTTTTCGTGTTTTTCATATTGTTTGCAGTATACTATGTTTATATATTCTATTGTGCTGTGGCAAGTAAGAATTTCATTGCTCTATCTGGGACATATGATAATAAAACACTCTTGACTCTACAAGTGGGAAGCTGCAGGTTCCACTGCCAGGACTTCAATTGGTCACAACTGCATGGCTGAATCACGTGTCTTATATCCAAGATGTTGATCCTACAAAGCTGGGTAAAATATATAGAGGTGTGTGAAAGGGACATAATGTGGAAAAAATGACAAGTTTAGTTGGAAAAGTCGAAGAGCGAAGTACTTTCTTCTGAAAATGGTAAGAACTTGAAGGTGCTGGTGTTCAAAAAGATCTGATTTTGTACTTATAGAGTCATACAACGTAGAAACAGGCCCTTCGGCCCAACTAGGCTATGCCAACAAACATGTCTCCGCAGTACACCTGCCTACATTTGGTCCATATCCCTCTGAACCTGCTCTATCTATATACCTGTCTAAATGTTTCTTAAACATTGCGCTAGTACCTACTAGCCTGCTGTATGAATCAATTAGCGTTGATACTCAGCAACAACAAATATTAAAACAGACTGGCCTTTATTGGAAGAAGATCCGAGTGCAAGAATGTAACCATCCTGTATTAAATCCTGGTATGACTGCTTCAAGAACATTGTGGATAGCTCTGGTCTGCCAAGCTAACAAAGTTCATGTAGACACAAGGAACTGCAGATGCTGGTTTACAAAAAAGGACAGTTTTACAGACTCAGAACTCTGGGAACCTTTTAGAGACTCAGAACTTGAAAGACACTTATAAGAAGAAGGACCTGGCTTCATTATATATGAATCAATTACAGTTGATACCCAAGAACATCATTAAAACATAAGAGAGACACAAAAAGCTGGAGTAACTCAGCGGGACTGACAGCATCTCTGGAGAGAAGGAATGGGTGACGTTTCGGGTCGAGACCCCTCTTCTGACCCAAAACGTTGCCTGTTTCTTCTCTCCTGCTGCCTGTCCCGCTGATTACTCCAGCTTTTAGTGTCTATATTTGGTTTAAACCAGCATCTGCAGTTCCTTCCTACACAATCATTAAAACATATTGGCCTTTATTTAAAAAAGATTCAAAGTATAAGAAGAGTCCAGACCTGAAATGGAACTTATCCATGTTCTCCAGAGATACTGCAGGATGCTTTGAGTTACTCCAGCACTTTGTGTCCATTTATTTTTTTTAACAAAATTTATATTTGTCAAAGAAGGAGCACAGCAAAGCTCCACCAGATTGAATTTGTTCTGCGAGAGGAGAGATGAGGCATTCTGCACCTGTACCTTTCCACACAACGGGTGGTGGGTGTATGGAACAAGATGCCGGAGGAGGTGGTTGAGACCGGGACTCAATATTCACAATATTTAAGAAATAATTAGACAGGTACAAGGGATGGGACAGGTTTGGAGGGATATGGGCCAATTGCTGGCAGGTGGGACTAGTGTAGATGGGACATGCTGGTTGGTGTGGGCAAGTTGGGCCGAAGGCTGTTTGACTGCGTGAGTTTAGAAGAATGCAGGGAGATGGTACAAAAGTGTTAATGGGCTTGACAGGGTAGAATCAGAGATGATATTATTCATGGCCATGGTGTCACAATCTGGTGATAGACACAAAAAGCTGGAGTCACTCGGCAGGAGAGGCAGCATCTCTGGAGAGAGGGAATGGGTGACGTTTCGGGTCGAGACCCTTCCTCAGACTCTGGGGCAGATGAGCAGAACTTTCTTCAGCCAGGGGACAGTGAACCTTTGGGACGCTCCACCTAATGGGGTAATGAGGGGGGGGGGGGGGGGGGGGGGGGTCAGTCACCGAGCACATCGAAGGGGCTAGGCATCCAACCTTTTTACTTCTTATGTCACTTTCTTTTAAGTCCAATAATGAAAATAACATGGATATTTTGGGCAAACGTTACAAAGTACAGCATTGTGTATTCATGACAAATAAACCATAGCCTCTTAAAGTGGTTTACTTATTCATATGATGTGCCTTTGATGAATACGAGGGACTCACTGTTTATAGTTTGAATCGAGCAGCAAAAGAACACCAACAATGGGACTTAATAAAGTGAAATCCAATGGTGACAGTGATATGCCCCAGAGCAAAAATATCCAAACAGCCAAGACCTTTATATTGATGTTGCCTTGGGTGGGAACAACTGCGTATGTATTGCTTTTAAAAAAATCATTCACTAATAAGCAATAAATATGATGTTGGAAAATATCTGTCATTTGTAGTTCCAAAACTCTTTGTAAAGTCTGATTTATTTTTTCCTCCTGTGTTTACTATACACTGATCTGAGTAAGGTAACACCGCCACTGTTGGCAGTGGATGAGTTTCTGCAGAGGTGGTCAGCTTTTATTGTAGTAACAAAGAACTGCAGATGCTGGTTGACACACAAAAGGACACAGAGTGCTGGAGTGACTCTGCCGGTCAGGCAGTGGCTCTAGAATCCCTCAATCCACAACAACACCTATATCCATGTTCCGAAGATAGACACAAAAAGCTGGAGTCACTCAGCGGGCCAGTCGGCATCTCTGGAGAAAGGGAATAGGTGACATTCCGGGTCGAGACCCGTCTTCAGACTGAGAGTCGGGGAATGTTCTCCAGAGATGCTGCCTGACCTGTTGAGTTACTCCAGCGCTTTGTGTTCCTTTGGTGAGTTTATATCTTTCAATCGGAAATAATGAAACTGAGTTTAAAAAGCATGTGTTTCCATAAGCCACAAAGTTCCATCTGAAAGGTTAACCGGTTTACTTACACTCTTTATGGGAGTCCAAAGCCAAACCCTGAATTGACCCACTAGTGTGTTTGCATTGAAAAGCCTCAGGACAACTGCTGCTCAGCTGTAAACAGTGCCTTGCCTTTGTCTGGGACATGACTGGAACATAGTTTCCAAACTTCCTGAAGGAATAAGCTTGCATTTATTCAATGTTGTTTGTCAGGGAAGATTCTAACCCAAAATAGTTAAAAGGAGCATCCACTTCTTGGAGTGAACAAAGTCAACAGAATGGCAAGGACAAATAGCAAAATGTGACACAAACTGGTCTGATCGTAAAAAGTATTTCACAAACGTGGGTAATCCAGTGTCAAAAGAGTCTCCAGACTGTAGTAAAAAACTTGGTAAATCAATTTGACTTAGAAAATTGCTTTCTGATTATAGACCAAGAAACCAATTTGTTCTGTGAATTTGTTCCCAGTTTAGAAGTCATGCACTATGCTCGTCGAATTCCACACTAGATTTGTTCGCAAGGCATTGCTCATTAATCTGAATGAAAATCCACAGATAATCTAGCTCAATGGACCTTCTTGCCCAGATGTCTTAAGAGTTTATGATAACTGGCTGCTAAATACTTTGATTATATAACATTCTATCTTGTATTTATACAAATGGCAGTGTTCGTCCTTTACAATCCAACTACAAAGACAGTGGACAGATGTGGAATGTGCATTTTGATCATATTAAAGGGAAAGTCGAAAAAGGTCGTAAATTTGGTTAAAGTAAAATAGGAATTGTAAATCAGGTTTGGGAGGATGAAATCAGACAGTGCCTATGAGGAATGCATGGATGTATTCAAGCAGGGGATATGAAGGGCCAAAAGAGACCATGAAGGTTAAAGAAAATTCAGAGGCTTTTTTTTCCCTGCAATAAAAACAAGAGGTTAACCAGGGAGAAGGTAAGACTCTTCACGGATAAAGGCGAGAATGTGTGCTTGTAGTCAGGAGATATAGGCAAGGTACTAGACAAGTATTTAGCATCTGTATTCACCACAGAGAAGGACATGGAGGACAGCGAGATCAGTGTGGAGATTACCAATTCGGCAAGGGCAGTTTGAAATCAAGGAGGTGGTGGTGTTGGGCCTCTTGAAGTGCATTAATGTGGATAAATCTACTCCAGGCCCCAATGGAATCTACCCCAGGTTATTCAGCGAGGTAAGAGAGGAGAGTGCAGAATCCTTGATGAAGATTATTGAGTCTTCTCTGACAACAGGCGAGGTCCCTATGTGGAACTATGGAAGGGTCTCGACGAGAAACGTCACCCATTCCTTCTCTCCAGAGTGGCTGCCTGCCGCTCTGAGTTACTCCAGCTTTTTGTGTCTATCTATGGCACGTTCAAACTTTAATCTGGGAAAATACTGGGACGGGTGATCAAACACTTGGTTTAAAGGAACGTTGTCAAGGTTGGGGAGTAAAGGGATTAGTGGAGGGTTGGGGGAAGTGGAAAAGTTATGAATTTAGGTTCTAAGCTAAAAGGTTGTGCAAGGGACACCAATTGGAGTAAGAGCTTTAGAAAGAAGGAACTGCAGATGCTGGTTATACCAAGGAAAGACACAAAGCACTGGACAATTATTGAGATACCCAATTTTCTAGCCAATCATGAAATTCATTTCCACTATTTAAATGGAATTTATATTCCTGTTAACGCAGTACAGGATAGCATCCGACAATCTGAAAATTTGGTGACTATACTATAGAAATAATGGTAGTGGGGAGATAGAGTTATGTGGGTTCAGCTACATATTCAGATCATGTCTCCTAAAGATAGTAGAAAATAGTAGAGCAGGGGAGGGAGGAGGAGAAAATTAATGACAACAATATTTGATAAAGGATAATTTAATAAAGAGACAGGGATTTAAGATGATGCAGAGGCTTGTGTATAGGCTCTTGTTGCTCCTCGAGGTATCAAAATGCATTGTAGGTATAGGAAAGGAATTGTGGATGCTGGTTTACACCGAAGATAGACACAAAATGCTGGATCAAACTCAGTGGGACAGTCAGCATCTCTGGACAGAAGGAATGGGCAATGTTTCAGGACAAGACCCTTCTTCAGACCGAGTCAGGGGAGAGGAAAACACGTGATATGGAAGGGTAAGGTGCGAAAACGAGACATCAAAGGGGACGAAGGTCAAGGGAAATTGTAGAATAGATCATTGTTAGCAAGGGGAAGCTGACAACGAGGCGTACAATGTAAAATTTAATCAGGAGGACAGTCAGACTAGTCAGCGAACTAGGATGTGGAGGGATGGAGAGAGAGAGAAAGCGTGGGTTAGTTGAAGTTAGTTTTGTTTCTATCTTCGGTGCATATAATGCAGAAGTTTTGACATGTAGATTAAGATAAATAGAATAACTTGCATCTGATGAGGGATAGCTTTTCAGAGCTTGGATATCTGTCACAATATCGCACACAACTAACAAGGGACACCCATTTTAGATTTAGTTAAGAGTCAGATTTAATTAACAGGAAATGGTGCAGGAATATTCTTCCAGCAACAGTCACATATAATCAGATTCAGTGTTGCATTCAAAAGGGAAAACACACAGAGCTAGCTTTGCTGCAATACTCTACAGAGAGTCCACAGTAAATCTGTTCTGACTGCTCGAGTAAAATCATAACAGAACTTCGGAATTTGTTCATAAAATAACTTGTGATGTGAAATCAGATTGTAGCCCGTGGGGTTCTGGTTGCTATAATGAGACAGGTTTAAGTTAAGGGTTAAGTAAAGGGTTAGACCCTTGGACTATCCTTGATACAATTGCAAAGAGTTGGGGTGGTTAGGAAATTGAATTCCAAAGCTTAAGTTATGAATGAATGAATGAATGAATGAATGAAGTTTATTGGCTAGTATATTCACATACAAGGAATTTGCCTTGGTGCTCCACCCGCAGGTGACAACATGACATACAGTTACAGTTAGGACTGACACATTAATAATAAAACATTATCGATTAAGCATGTGAATTAAAATACCAGAGCAAAAGGAGGCTACAGATTTTTGGTTATTGAGTAGAGGTACAACTCGTGGAAAAAAGCTGTTTTTATGTCTGGCTGTGGCAGCTTTGACAGTCCGGAGACACCTTCTAGAAGGAAGTGATTCAAAGAGTTTGTGGCCAGGGTGAGAGGGGTCAGAGATGATCTTACCCGCTCGCTTCCTGGCCCTTGCAGCGTCAATGGAGGGAAGGTTGCAGCCACTAACCTTCTCGGCTGTTCGGACGATTCGCTGCAGCCTCCAGATGTCATGCTTGGTGGCTGAGCCAAACCAGACCATGATGGAGAAGGTGAGGACAGACTCTACGATGGCCGTGTAGAATTGGTCCATCATTGCCTGTGGCAGATTGTGCTTCCTCAGCTGCCGCAGAAAGTACATCCTCTGTTGTGCCTTTTTGACTGTGGAGTCGATGGTGAAAGTTATGGATGAAGGTTGGGATAAATTCCCTCTTATTTAGAACATTACAGGATGCATTGCTGGGATTGTACATGCGGCTACTGATATGGTAGATTAGGGTAAATTATTTGTGCTGATTGTGGAGACTGGGAGCAGTTGCAATCTCTTATAGCTTTGCAAAGGCCACTTTATAAAGTTACAAAACTTCTTTGCCTAACGTTTTAGAAGCCTCAATCGTGACAATAAAATCTGTGATTTACATTCAGCACAACCCAACCTACAGCACTGAATCATAAACAAAAGCAAAATATTAACTTAGTATAAACACAAGTCCCCTCCAATGCCGGCCCTGTATGCTATGTAGATGAATTAATTTTATTTATGCTTATTAGTCATTAAAGTTCAGACAAATAACTATTTGACCTTGAGCACTAGCAAAGGAAAAAATGCATAATGAAGCCACATAATTCCAATTTGTCACAGCTTCTGAAAGTAGAGGACCAAGAAATATTAATTTGATGTTGCTCTTGAAGAAGTCTATTACGTTATCGATGCCCAAAGGATGCCATAAACATTGAACTTTCCCTAATCCTGTGTTAAGAGTTCAGAATTCAGCTGACTTTGTTAAAGACGTTTGTTATGGTCCTCTACGGTGAAAAAACTGCTCTGTACTGCAGGTGACCCGAGCACTTTCTTCATCTATGCTATTGCCAGGTAACGCACAGGGAAATTAAACCAATTGATATAGCAGCGTGTAGAGAGGAACTGCAGATGCTGGTTTACCTATTCTAACCTCGCCCTCTCCGAACTTGGAGCCCTGCACTCACACGTCCTTTTTCTCCAGAGATGCTGTCTAACCCGTTGAGTTACTCCAGCGTTTTGTGTCTATCAATTGATCAGTTTGGGCTGTATTGCTGGATATCAGGTGAAAAACCTATGTTTACTGCTAATTCTTACAGCCATCATCTCAGAAGTTCTTCAGTAATTGGAGCAGGATTAGGCCATTCGGCCCATCATGCCGTCATTCATTCATGGCCAAACTATCTTTCCCTCTTAACCCCCATTCTCCTGCCATCTTCCAATAACCCCTGATACCTGTACTAATCAAGAACCTGTCAATCTCAAAAATTGCCTCCTGTGGCAATGAATTCCATAGATTCACCATCCTCTGACTGAAGAAATTCCTCCTCATCCCCTTCCTAAAGGAACGTCATATTTTTTTCTGAAGCTACGGCCTCCGGTCCTAGAATCTCCCACTGGTGGAAACATCCCCTCCACATCCACTCTATCCAGGCCTTGCACTATTCGGTAAGTTTCAATGAGGTTGCCCCTTCATCCTTCTAAAATCTGAAGAAAATGTCCAGAAGTAATTCTAATTCTGCACAATATTAACACAGCAGGTATTAATGTTCATTAGATGATGTAAATCACCATTAAGGCAATAAATCTGCTCGCAATGGAGTCAAGATAAACAACTTCACTTGTGTGATAGACACAGAATGCTGGAGTAATTCAACGGGACAGGCAGCATCTCTGGAGAGAAGGAATGGGTGATGTTTCGGGTCGAGACCCTTTTTCAGAGTCCCTCTTCCGCTGAGTTACTCCAGCAGTTTTGTGTCTGTCTTCAATTTAAAGCAGAATCTGCAGCTCTTTCTGTCACTTGTGTGATCTTATACTGGGGTTACATAACGGCCTGGAAGCGCTCCTCTTCATCTGGCTGTTTCATGGAGAACAGCAGTGTGCAGCTCACCATGTCCCGGGCTTGACAGTGCAGATGTCAAGGATGGTGCACTCCTTTAGTTTACTATTGTCACGTATGCAGAGGTACAGTGAAAAGCTTTGTCATTGCATGCAATCCTGTCAGCAAAAAGACTATACATGATTGAAATCAAGACATCCAGACTGTACAGATATAGGATAAAGGGAATAACGTTTAGTGCAACATAAAGTGCTGTAAAGCCCAATTTAAGATGGTCTGTAATCTGCATCATCAAACTAAACTAAACTAAAGCAGTCTGAGCGTCTCCAATGAGGTAGATGGTAAGTCAGAACCATTCTCTACCTGGCGATAGGATGGTACAGTTGGGACGGATGGGAAGAAACTCCTGGGCTCAACACTGTGGTCGAACAGTGCTGATTATGCCGAGCTAAGGAGCAGGATGCACTTTGCATCTGGCCCCTCAACTTCATTACTCATTAATCTGAATGGGAATCGTTTACCTGGATTGGAAAGATGAGTATTCTTTTAGGTATGAACATTGTCAAGTGGAAATCTAATAAATGTATGTGAAGCCGCAGAGAATGTCAGGGGAATTTTGCACAGGTATTGATCTGTACATATTTTTTATCCTGAATAAAGTATATTTTGGTTTTTAAAAAAGGTATGAATTGAAGAAAGGGATGTGAGCTTCCACAAAAATAACAACTTCGTAAACTATAGTCTTTTACTCAAGTATGAATGATAAGAAACAAGAATCTTGTAACAAGAACTCATTTCAACGCGAAATAGAGAGTATTTGTGAAAGCTTTGTGAGTCGTTAACTTTCAAGGTAATTCTTGCACAATGAACAGTTTAACCAACAGTTAAAGTTCTGTATTATTTTTCCTTGAACAGCTTTACGCAGAGCAGCAGTTCAGTTTACAGTACTGAAGTGAGCCCGATGTCTTCCCTCCATCGATATCGCTAATCTATTAGGGGCAGCGCGGTGGCGCAGCGGTAGAGTTGCTGCCTTACAGCGCCAGAGACTCAGGTTCAATCCTGACTTCGGGTGCAGTCTGTGTGGAGTTTGTACGTTCTCCCCGTGACCGCGTGGGTTTTCTCTGAGATCTTCGGTTTCCCCCACCCCCCCCCCCCCACTCTAAAGATGTACAGGTTTGTACATTAATTGGTTTGGTAGAAATTTAAATTGTGTTAATGTGCGTGGTGCGGACTCGGTGGGCCGAAGGGCCCGTTTCCGCGCAGTATCTCTCAACTAAACTAAACTATTGACCACTTCCCGCGCTTATTTGTAGTGATGAACGTTGTTCTTCGATCATTGAAAATATAATTCAATTTCTTTCCTTTTTGTATTTCAACAGTGCATCACCATTTATGTTATGGAAAGCAGAACGTTGAAACATTGCACCGTTGGTAGTGACAAGTCATGGAAATTCCTGTCATTCATTCTAGGATTTACGAATTCTTGATTGGAATTTCTCTTGCTGGCCATAAGACAGAAATAAAATCTGGTCAGCGCTCTCTGGATGGCAATGTTAATGGTATGTCTGGGACAAGATTAACAGATGGATACCGGTGTTACAAAAGAGTCAAAATTAGATTAAGGGTACCAGGCTGAGCTTTTAAACCCTAAAAGTGAAAACATTTATCTTGGATGATTCCATTTTTAATGTGATTGGTGCTTTAATTAGCTAGATGACCTGTAACCCTTCGAGAATAAGTACGGGATAATTTTAGGGGATCAAGTCAAAGCTTCCCAGAGATTTAGTGCACACCACACACTAATGCATGAAGGAATGCTGATAATTAGCTTGGCTGCTTTCATTCTTTTGGTGGGTTTTTTTTAATTGGATGCTTTGAAATAATGCCTACAGGTTCATTATTCACAGGTTTAAAGCCTGAAATGTGGCTGTCAAACAAAAGCATATTGTACGATGAATGGTAGCTGCCGTGTACTGCATGTTGAGTGCAGACCTGAAGCAACCTAGTTCTGCATGCCCTTTGTTTATTGAGAACTGTATCATATTCTTAACCATGAATTGTTCAAAAGTACAGGAACTAATGTTGGTGAGTTGAACACCCAACTTGTTAGGTTGGAGGCGGTAGAATTCGTACTCTGCAAAGCACAAATAGTGACTACACCGAGTTGTTTTAGGACATTAATTTTATAAAATACAAATCCCTAAATGTTTTATCATTTTAATTAAAGACACTGCATTTATCATGTGAACATATACGGGTGCCAGGTGTTATGGGGAGAAGGCAGGAGAATGGGGCTGAGAGGGAAAGATAGATCAGCCATGATTGAATGGCGTAGACGATGGGCCGAATGGCCTAATTCTGCTCCTATCACTTATGAAGTTGTCCATTGCCCGATAATTTCACGTTCTTAACTATGTTTGGTTAAACTTAAACTATTTTTTAAATTTAAAAACATAGCTTAAAAGCTTAACTAGAGGGAATCTATCCCAAGTCGCCCATTTATGTTAATGACTATGGTTACTTTTAATGTATGTAATTTATTTTTAGAAATGGTGTTTAATTTTTTTATGCTTTTGTGAGCACTCTGTTTTCAAAATGTTGTTTTAATAACTCCACCTCAAAATAAAAGGAAATTGTATCCTGTTTACAATCTTGTATATATTCCATTGAAACATGAATTTAGTGCTTTAATTTTTTAATTAATTTTTAAATACTAGTTAGATCCCACCAGCCATCATTGTCTGATAGTGGAATGCACATAATGCACACAGGTGGAGGGTTCCACATGTTGCTGCTGTGTTAGTTGATCTCAGCAGAGGTATGTTGCCTTTGGAATAGGTTGAAGGAAATTCGATGAGGGTTTCCTACGCTGATTGCTGACCTCTACTGTAGATGTGCGGCATGGTGGCGCAACGGTAGAGTTGCTGCCTTACAGCGCCAATGACCCGGGTTTGATCCTGACTATGGGTGCTTGTCTGTATGGAATTGATATGTTCTCCCCCCTGACCTGTGTAGGTTTTCTCCAGGTGCTCCGGTTTCCTCCCACACTCCAAAGATGGGCAGCTTTGTAGGCTAATTGGCTTTGTTAAATTGTCCCTGGTGTGTGTAGGGCAGTGTTCGTGTGCAGGGATCGATGGTCGGCATGGACTCGGTGGGCGAAAGGGCCTGTTTCCGCGCTGTATCTCTAAACTAAACAAAAATAAAACAAAATGTACATGCGGGCATCAAGTGAGGAGGACTTCAACTTTCATGCTGTCGTGAACTCACAGTCAAGCATGGTGACGCTGAAGGCAAGGGTTGCCAACTGTCCTGTATTAGCCGGGACATCCCGTATATTGGGCTAAATTGGTTTGTCCCATCCGGGCCCATCCTTGTCTCGTATTTGACTGCTACTACACGGGTCAAGGGGACTGTCGGGTCGGAGCACCGCGTCCGGCCCCACTTCACCCGTCCCGACGTAGTGCAGCCCATAGAGTGCAGCAGCAGCGCCTCGCCAGTGGTCCCGTCGGTCGGCAGCCCGGCCAGCTGCCTGACCTTCGTACCTTAGTTTACCACTGACACCACCCCCCCCTCCTTCTCACGGCCGATCATCGGTTCTTGAGTTGGATGGCGTGCAAAGTCCGGCGCCCGGACCAAAACTCATCAGCCGGCCCGCCGGCTGGGCTTTGTGCGCAGACCAACTCATCATTCACCCAACCACGGTCAACGAACTGCCGTCAGGAATTTGTCCATTAGGAGGGAGAAAGTTGGCAACCCTACTGAAGGCGTAGGTTTAAATGCCGATAGTGGAATCTGGCACCTGGAGAATTCTACCACTTGAGTGACCAATTTCCAAAGATAATGGCAGAAGATGATCCAAAACATCACCCATTCCTTCTCTCCAGCGATGCTGCCTGTCCCGCTGATTTACTCCAGCTTTTTGTGTCTTTTAAAAAAATTCTGGCAAATTGCCGCACTGGCAGCTTAAGCAACAGCATTTGACTCCAAAGAAGGGTATCGACCTGAAAAGTTACCTAACCATGTCCTCCAGAGATGCTTGTGACCCACTTAGTTACTCCAGTACATCGTAGTCCATGCAAGAATTCAGCATCTACAGTTCCATGTGCCTGCATTTTATGATTGATTGAACTGATTGAAAGATACAGTATGGAAACATAATTTACAGAGGCCAATTAACCTACAAACCTGCACGTCTTTGGGATGGGGAAGGAAACGAGAGAACCCGAAGGCAACCCACGAAGTCACAGGGAAAACGTGCAAACTCCACACAGGCAACTCCAGAGGTCAGAAATTTACCAGAGTCTCTGGTGCCATGAGGAGATTATCTCTCATCTTTAAAAGTATATGGTTTGCATTTCTATCGACTAAAGTGTATCTTCAAAAGTATACACTCTACGTTGAAATCTCCAATCTCAATGCAGGATGGAGATTAAAGCTAACAAGTACACTTCATCAATGAGTGACTTCATGTAACAAAGCCTGTGAATTTGACCCAGTCAGTGAATGCCAGGAATAATAATTTAAACCATTTTGAGGAATTGCACAACTGTGAGCAAAAAATGTTTTGTAGGCGGTAAATCTAAGGAGAATTTCGACCAGTCTTCAAAGATACCAACTCTGTGCATGCATTCTATGCCGTGTAATTCATTCATTTTCCCCCTGCCATGGAGGTGACTCAATAGCCTTTGGAATGTAATAAGGAGTTATATAAGTAAGCATAACAATTATGTTTCACTACTGCTGAGGAATGCTGTGTTTATTGACATAAACACACCAATTTTCATTAGTTCATAAGTGATAGCAGCAGAATTAGGCTATTTGGCACCATTCAATCATGGCCGAACTATATCTCCCTCCTAACCCCATTCTCAAGGCCTTCCCTCCATAACCCCTGACACCCGTAGTAATCAAGAATCTATCTTTTTCTGTCTTAAAAATATCAATCGACTTGGCCTCCTCAGTCTTCTGTGGCAATGAATTCCATAGATTCACCAATCTCTGCCTAAAGAAATTCTTCCTCGTCTCCTTCCTGAAGGAATGTCCTTTAATTCTGAGGCTATGACCTCTGGTCCCAGAGTATTCCTCAATTTGAGGAACAGGCGCCACCTTTCAACCGGTAACATTCCTGCCACCCATTGTCAGATTACGATTCTGCTGTTCTATTTACACTTGTTCTACAGAAACATTTTGTTCCTTTTATTTGTCACATTATCACCTTTTGCCTTGCACTGTTAGCCCATCTGCTCACATTCACATAAAAACAAGTTAATTGGGACTTTGCACTCAATGCTGGATTAAGTGGTTCAAGGAACAGCACTTCTTACATCTATCAAGTGGGAACTATTGCATTGGTGTAGCGTCAGACGAAGACAAGTTATTATCTTTGGCCATGGAGTTTATTAACCTTTTCCCCCAGGGATAAGACAAGCAATTACAGGCCTGTGAGTCTATCGTCAGTGGTAGGGAAGTTCATGAAAAAGTAATTCTGTGGAACAGGATTGATTCACACTTGGAAATACACGGGTTACTGCAAGATTCTGTTTGGACAATTTGATTGCATTTTTTGAAGAGATAAGTAAATGTATTGCCGTGGGCAATGCGGTTGATGTAGACTGCATGGACTTCAAGAAGGCCTTTGATAACGTCCCACTTGGAAACTAGTCCAAATGGTCGTAGTCCATGAGAGCCAGGGCAAAATTTGATCCAAAATTAGTATTGGAGATAATAGGTGCAGGAGTAGGCCATTTGGACCTTCGAGCCAGCACTGCCATTCAATATGATCATGGCAGATCATCCACAATCGGTACCCCATTCCTGCCTTCTCCACATATCTCCTGACTCCGCTATCTTTAGGAGCTCTATCTAACTCTCTCTTGAAAGCATCCAGAGAATTGGCCTCCACTGCTTTCTGAGGCAGAGAATTCCACAGATTCACAACTCTCCGGGTGAACAAGTGTTTCCTCATCTCCATTCCAAATGGCCTTCCCCTTATTCTTAAACTGTGGCCCCCTGGTTCTGTACTCCCCCAACATCAGGAACATGTTTCCTGCCTCTAGCGTGTCCAATCCCTTAATAATCTTATATGTTTCTATAAGATCCCCTCTCATCCTTTTAAATTCCAGAGTATACAAGCCCATCCGCCCCATTCTATCAACATATGACAGTCCCGCCATCCCGAGAATTAACCTCGTGAATCCAGGCTGCACTCCCTCAATAGCAAGAATGTTCCTCCTCAAATTTGGAGACCAAAACTACAAATAATACTCCAGGTGTGGTCACACTAGGGCCCTGTACATCCGCAGAAGGACTTTGTTGCTCCTATACTCAACTGTGGTGATGGAGTTTTTTCCAATATTATCAGAAGCCTGTGACCTGTGATAAACCACAGGTTTTGGAGCTGGGTCACAGTTTATTATTAATGATTTGATATGAATGCAAGAGAATGGATTTGTAAGTTTGATGTTATCAAAATTAGTGGCGATAGTGTGGAGGACAGTCGTAGACAGTGAATGTTACTGAAATAACCAGGAAATTATACTGCGCGGTACAAGATCTTGGGAGCAATAGATCAGGTAAGTGCACAGAGTCCTTTGCCCAGAGTAGAGGGATTAAGAACCAGAGGTCATAGGTTTAAGATGAGAGGGGCAAGATTTATTTGGAACTTGAGTGGGCAACTTTTTCACTAGAGGGCTGTGGATATATGGAACGAGCTGCCAGATGAGGTAGATACTATATATAACACCATTTAAAAAACACTTAGATACATAAAACTCTATAAACACTAAAAACACTATAGATACATGGATAGGAAGGGTTTGGATGGCTATAGGGGCTAATGCAGGCAAATGGGACAGGCTTAGATGAGCACCTACCTGGGCATGGAAGAGTTGATTCAATAAGCCTTTTCCTAAATTGTATGACTAAAATATCCTTTAAAAAATGACCATGGGGAAACGTCCTGGTCCGCACTTGCCTTGAATTATCAATTGTCCTTAAACTTCACTTGAATAACTTTCAATCATTCCAGGAAAACATATTGAAAGGGAAATCACTCTATGGTACTGAACCTCCAGATTTATTTAAGCAAATATATGTTCATTGACTGATGAAAGTCAGAGACTCAGGGAGTACCATAAAACCTTTGAGTAAATGAAAACTGACATTACATGCTTTGTCATAAATAAGATTGTTTTTACATGACTTTTCTCCATTGATAACATGTTCATGTGATAGAAGCAGTATTAGGCCATTCAGCCCATCAAGCCTACTCCGCCATTTAATCATGTCTGATCTATCTCTCCATTCTCCTGCCTTCTCCCATAAATCCTGACACCCGTACTAATCAAAAATGTATCCATCTCTGCCTTAAATATATCCATAAATACCTTGGACAAATCTTCACTTTACATCAAACTGAATCTCTGCTTCACTATGTATGCAAAGGAATGTTCGAGTTGTCTGAAGGTATATCAAGTGCCAGTTTTAATTGCCAATTGCAACAAATTAATTTGCTATGGTGACAGTTGCTGCGTTATTTTTAACTATTGTGGTGAAAATAATTGCAAAGACAATTTTAACTGTCGGAACATTAAGTGTAATATTTTATGTAATAGACTGAATGCTAAAAATTTAATATGGTGTGGAAATTATTGCATCTGAATACATTTGAATTTAGACTTTAGAGATACAATGCAGAAGCAGGCACTTCGGCTTAATGTTCTCTTCAGCCATAGCACGGAATGGGTACTCAAGTAGTTTAGTTTAGAGATACAGCACGAAAACAGACCCTTTGACCTATTCAGTTCATGCCGACCAGCGATCCCCATACACTAACACTATCCTACACGCTAGGGACACTTTATAATTTTACCAAACCTACAAGCCTGTACGTCTTTGGAGTATGGAAGGAGCACCCAATGATGGGAAGAAATTACAAACTCCGTACAGATAGCACCCGTAGTCAGGATTGAACCCGGGTCTCCGGCGCTGTTACGCCACAACTCTACCGCTGCGCCACCATGCCACAAATTGTTGCAAGATAATTTCTTCGATAAATAACACAGCATCCAAACTGTTGGAACCCGATCTTTCAGCTGCAAATTTCACTGGCTTTCTGATACGGAAGATTGAACAATCATTTTGGGAGCAAGCACGGAGCAGGAACGTCAGTGATATCCACACCAGGATATATAACTGTAACATAGCTTACTTATCTTTTCAGATAAGAAATATAAGTGATTATAATAACTGGCAATTACCTAGTAAGTATTACAATCACTTAACTTCTAACACCATGATATCAGTTAAGGTGTTGCCTCGGAAACAAATAACCTTTATCAGAATTAATTGGCCAAACAGATTAGCACCGCTGGTTTGTGAAATAAACCTTGGATCTCAATTGCCATCACTGAACATTTAAAAAAATATATTATATTATCAATTTTTTAAGTATTTCTGAATTCCGCATAATAGTTATGCACTCATATTTCACTTGTGCAGCTTACAACCCAGCGGTTATGAATATTGACCTCCA
The DNA here is from genome assembly GCA_963514005.1 of Raja brachyura. The sequence continues at coordinate 44,038,229 of OY740796.1, forward strand.
AATTCAAGTAACCCTTGCTTTCTCTCTCTCTCCATCCCTCTCGCATCCTAGTTCACTGACTAGGTTCCCTGTTCTGATTAAATGTTACTGATTGTCACCTTCCCTAACGTTGATCCATTCTCCATTTTCCTTGAGCTTTGTCCCCTTTGATCTCTCATTTTCACACATTATCCTTCCATATCTCTATGTCCCCCTTGCCCCTGACTCTCAGTCTGAAGAAGGGTCTCCACCCAAAACATCACCCATTCCTTCTATCCAGAGACGCTGCCTGTCCCATTGAGTTACTCCAGCATTCTGTGTCTATCTTCGGTGTAAACCAGCTTCTGCAATTCCATCATATACTAAATATTATTATCAATAGCATTCAAATATTGAAGAAGCATTTGGACACATGGATAAGATAATTTTGGAGGGATATGGGACAAATGCAGGCAGATAGGACTAGTATAGATGAGGGCATCAAGTCAGTGTGGGCAAGTTGGGCCGAAGGGCCTGTTTCCGAGCAGTATTACTCTATAATTTAAAAATTGTAGTCGTATTCAGATTACAATTTTATTTTGCTGCCAAAACTGAGATTACTGCCAATACTTCACAGCTTCAATATTTAATTTGGCAACACGGTATTATTTGGGTTAAGGTAGACAACAAGTGCTGGAGTAACTCAGCGGGTTAGGCAGCATCTCTGGAGAAAAACGGTGGGTGACGTTTCAGGTCGTCACCGTTCTTCAGACTGAAGAAGGGCCCCGACCCAAAACGTCGCCCTGCAGTTTCTTTCTACATATTATTAAGGTTAAATTAGAAAGGGCCGGCGGTATGGGCATCACGATGGCAATTAACTCTTAGCAATTTGACCCAGTGCAGTATATATGCACATAAAATTCATGCTGTAAACTTGTTCATATGATTTCATGTCTTCAGTACACTGATGCAATGCGGCTCAGGTGTCAACACCTGCAAGCACAACTTCTACCAAAAAATAAAGAAAATGCTGGAAGCACTCAGCATCATCAGAGCAAAATAACACATTTATGGGCATGTCCCACTTACGCGGCTTTTTCGGCGACTGTGTTAATATTGGCTAAATAAAGACATCATAAAGTGGAGGATCCCTGCACTAGTCAGAATTGCTCAACCCTTGTCAGCTGAACTTTACAGGCTTTGATTGGCGCCAGCCAGTCTAGCCTCAGACTGATGTGCAGGATGGTAAGGAGTCCAGGTGTTCTCCATCTTTCGCTTAAATTGATAACATGTATAGTAGTTTTGCAAACTAACCTTAAATGCATCATTTCTATTGGGTCGCTGCAAAAGCATTATAAATAGTATAAATAATGCTGCAAGGTGGTCATCCTGTTAATTGAAGAAGGGTCTCGACCCAAAACGTTTCCTAATTCCTTCACTCAATAGATGCTGCCTCAGCCGCTGAGTTTCTCCAGCATTTTTGTCTACCTCCTGTTAATTGATGAGCTTTGGAAAAATTGTTTGATTCCCAGGGCACGTTTCAATGTTTGTTCTTACTAGCTTCCTTTGAGAGCTTTCTTTCTTATACAATGTATGAGCTGTTGTATTATTGGGTTAGGGGAATGCCTGTTATGGAAGTGGGTTAATAGATATCTGTAATTGGGTTATTAAGAGACCACCGCTATGTTGTTCGGCCCCTCGAGGTCCCAGGACATATAATAGTCCTTTACCACGAGGCTCAGCGTCGATCTTCTGGGAGAACGCTTGGGGCTGCATGAACTTCTGGAGTGTCTCTGTCTGAGCGAGGCCTAGAGGGCTTGAACAGGTAGACACGAGGATCGAACCCGCGGTGGGATAGGTACAATGGTTGATCTGTAACGCGCTTTTGGTAAAATAAAATTTTGAAATACTGGATTTCATATTGAAGTTCCACTAGTAAGGTGGAATTCGAATTCCTGTATATAGAACTTTGAAGTTGGTGCATGTCCGTAATCGATTCCGAATAGCGGCTGATCAACAGTGAATAGTAACCCTCTGGTCAATTGATGACTAGTACCTGATAGCGAAGAGTACCTGAGAGTCAGGAGCCTCCTTACAATGAAAAGTAATCCGAAAACGAAGGGTACCCCTAATTCTGTCGAACTTAGAGAGGAGGGATAGAAGTCTCCTATAGAAGTCCAGTCTTAGCAGAGGGATAATAACATTTGGGAAGAAAAGTAATCATTTAAGGAATAGTACCCCTCAGCAAAGAGTAAACTAGGAAGGGGAAAATCTTCGGTATCAGAGGGAGAGGTGCACGGTGTCGAGATCGAGTTTGTGAATTGTGCGCTAGTGCTTTAAATCATTTTATAAACTGTAAAAATCTAGCTTTCCGTATTGTCAAAGGATCCGGATTTTGTAAATATTCTCTGTATGTAAATAAAATTAGAGTAATTAAAAGTTAACATTTAGATCGGACCGTCTTTTGTGTTGCTGCTTGTGCGAGTGTTTCCAGATTTAAAATTTGAAGAGAGAGTGTGTTTAAGTTAGATATTTATATTTGTTTGGATCATATTGAAAAGATCTGAATTGGGGTGGTTCGATCAGGGGTGGTACTCCTTCGATCGCTGCATCGGGGGAGGAGTCATCCCACTGATTGATTGCGCCACGAGGAGGATTATTTGAGTGCGCGATTTGGAATAAGTGAATGTTTTTGATTTATGCAGGAGTGTGGTTAGGTATACTTCTGATACGTGGACTAATTTATTTTTTGTGTTCAATTTTGCTCACGTGTTTAGAGTTAATTTGCATGTGTTTAGATTAAGATCGGGGATAGGAGACTGGCTGTGAAAACGTACGTGAGTGTGATTGGTTGTTTCCTGGAGCATTTTAAATTGAAAATTGTCTAAAATGATTTTGTTAATTTCGAAATAAAAAAAGGGAAATTGTTAAAAGTTGCGAGTAGTTTAGCGTTGTTTCCTTATCCAACAGAATGGGAAATCACGCCAATAAAGATATGACCGCTGACTCAGACAGTGCTCTGCAAGAAATATGCAGTGAATTTCGACAAAAAGCAGAGTGATTGAGAATCCTTTTCGGATCGCTAAACAGAGAATTAGGGAATGAATTATGGCCCTGAGGGGGCATAGAAACAGTAAAGGGATTAAAATACATTGAGCAGATTATATTGCAGTGTAGCGATAATACATGGCACAGGAATTAATTGAATTGTGGAGAAAGCGAGTAGAGCGGAGGAAAGAATGGCAAATTGGAAGGAAGCAATTCTAAAACGGGGGATAGTGTCAGAAGATACTGAAGAATTTGAACCTCCGGGTAGCCTAAGGGAAGAGCCTGAGAGTGTTAAAGATAAAAGTAAAAATAAATCTTTCACAGAAAGATTATCATCCATAATTCTTAGGCGCGAGGACCCAATGGTTGGTACTGGTTACGAGGGAGATGACAATGACGATTTAGAAGACTCGGAGAGCGTTAAAACTAGAAATTCAGGGCCACCACCTTATTCATCTATCGATCCTAATACCTCAAATGCACATCGGGGAGTTTGTAATAGGAATTGACAATCAAATCCCAGGGTACAAACTTCCTTAACCCTGACCACTCTGTCCATCACAGACAGTCCTACAGTTCACGGTACCAGAGGCCAAACTAAGAAAAAGACTAAATTAGTTATGGAAAAAGAAGAGCATACCCCTAAACAAATTGAACGAGCAGTTAAAGAAGGAAGGAAATCCTTTAGAAAATACCATGAACCCCCCTGGTGAAGGGGAAGATACATCTGGGTGTGAGACTATAACTGAGGTAGATCCTGAAGTTAAACAAACAAGCCTTAGACAGTTCCCTGTAAGGGAAATGCCAAATCCTTCTATTGATCCAGCCAATGCTGTAAGTGCAAATAATCCCCGTACAATTGGAGTCTATTCCCCATGGAAGCTAACGAGATGATGGCTATCTTGAGTCAAATACCCGATCATAGAGAAATCTCCCGCTTCTTTTGTGGATCACTTAAGAACTACAATGTGCGTTTATCACGCTGATTCCCGGGATTTATGGGCAGTGATCCAGCAAATAATTACCCCAAGTGAGCATGCCAGATTCCTAACGAATTTAGGACATCCGCCGCATGAAGCTCTGGCAAATATAATAGCGGATAATGGGGCAAGGGAGGAAGCTGTTTTAACAGCTCTTGCCAACACCCATCAGAAACCAATTGATTTGGCAGGAATATTAGATTCTCTGAGAATATAGAAAGGGGAGAAGGAGCGGATGAGTTTTTAGAGCAATTTTCTGAATTATATATGGATCAATCGGGTGACTTAAATTACAGAAATTGAGTAAATTCCCCTCAATATTGTACCATCCTAATGAATTGTCTCCCCACCAATGTAACAGAAGCCATTAAGACTAATAACATGGACTGGACAGAAAATAGTGCCAGTCAAATGATTAGGGCTGTAAGATATCATTGGAAAGAAATAAAGAAGCAGGATAGCCAACCTGCAGTAAAACCAAGAACTGAATATGTGAATAGAAAATAAATACCAAAATTCGACTCTGAATCATGGATCCCTAGAGTACCAGCAAAGTATGCACTGGGAGAAGTTAGAGTTCCGGAATATCCAGACCGATGTTACAGGGAAGCATCTGTCCTCCAAAGACCAGGGTTAAGGACAGGCTGGCCACAGGAATGAACCGGTGTTATCGTTGCAGAGGTGTAGGTCACTGGAGTAGGGAGTGCCAAAATAAAGAAAGGAACGACAGAGGGGGTCACAGAAGAAACCTCCAAGATCAAAGAGAATGGAGGGATCAACAGGATTCTAGAGAGCACAGTCTGCATGTCAGATGAGGAACCTATGTTGTCTCACAAAAAGCTGGAGAAACTCAGCAGGTGCAGCAGCATCTAAGGAGCGAAGGAGATAGGCGATGTCTGAAGAAGGGTCTCGACCCGAAACGTCGCCTATCTCCTTCGCTCCTTAGATGCTGCTGCACCCGCTGAGTTTCTCCAGCTTTTTGTGTAACCCTCGATTCTCCAGCATCTGCAGTTCCTTCTTTAAAACCTATGTTGTCTCTACAAGTTGAAGGTAAAATCTGCACTTTCCTAGTAGACACAGGCGCATCCATGTCATCTCTTCAATCAATATATAATTTACCGGAAGGAAAAGAAGTTCAGAATCTGTCTGGGTTTCAAGGACAAATTTGCCAGTATCCCATCTCTGTCAGTCGAAGTAGTATATGAAGGAAAGACAATCAGACATAGATTTGTGATAACCATCAGATTAGATTGCACACTGATGGCGAGAGATTTACTCTGTGCTTTCCAACTAAAAATAGAATGTGGCGATAGAGGTATAATAGTGCCCCACTGGGCCACTGCACGATAATGTTACTCCATGGTGACCCCTCAATTGTGGTCCTTAGATCTGGATGAAGAACCTCCACTTCATATTGCACTGGCATACGATAGAAGTGGAAAGAATAGTGTGCTGGAAGCCTTCTTTAAATCATACGAAGGACAGGAATAGGAAACAGAAGTATTGGCACTAGTGGAAGGAAAAGGGGGAGTTGCCGAATATGCTAAAATACCACCACAGTTATGGAAAAGAACTGACGAGGCTGCTCCTCACATCACTCGAAAGGTGAATTTCCCAGCTAGAGATAAGGACCTAAGAATGATAGTAAGAAAGGCAAACCCAAATAATTATCAAAAGCAAAATTTGTCTCATCAATTTGTTGTTGAATTTTACCAGGCCCCAAGGAAAGTTGTTATCCACTTACGTCATAATCTGGGGAGTGAGGTATACGAGTATGTGGACCCTCAAGTATGGGCGGAGGACACTGCTCAGGTAGGGTGCATGAACATCAATCCCATCCGTGTAACTCTCCGGAAAGGTGTAACACTTCCTTCAATCCAACAACATCCATAGAAACTACAGGCCCTCAGCAGCATAGACAAATTAATTTGGGGTTTGCTAGAACAAGGAATATTGGTGAAGTGCCAATCAATCTGTAGCACCCCTATTCTTTCCGTTCCAAAACCGGGAAAGGAGAGTCAATATAGACTCGTACAAGACTTAAGGAAAATTAACTTGGTTGTGGAACCACTTCATGCCCTAGTGAATTTGCCTTAGTGCCAAATCCCGCCCATATCCTAGCCCAAATGCCAGCTGAAGCCAAAGTATTTTCAATGGTCGACTTACAGCATGCATTATTTTCTCTTCCTCTTCATGAAAGCAGCCAATATTTGCTTGCCTTCACCTATTACGGACAACAATATACCTCGACCAGGTTGCCTCAAGGATTTGTCAACTCGCCTACTTTATTTTCCAGGTGTCTGCAGGATCAGCTAATTACTTTATAGTTTAAAATGAATTCAACATTAGTGCAGTATGTTGTTGACCTATTGGTGGCAAGTAAAGATGAATCCAGTAATTGGGAAGACACTGCACAATTACTAAATCATCTAGCCGATCTAGGATATGTAGCTTCCCCATCAAAAGCACTGCTAGCTCAGGAGAAAGTAAAATTTCTAGGGATTATAATTTCAGCCACCGAAAGAAGTCTTGAGAAGAGCAGACTCAAACCTATTCGCGAATTTCCAGTCCCAAAAGAAGCCAGACAAATGAGGCAATAGCTTGGCATGTTCAATTATTGCAGACCTTGGATTCCAAATATAGCTCTCGAAACAAAGGAGCTAACACCCTATACCAGCAATGAGGGCGAATTTAAACTAACAAAGGAGGCACAGGAAGCATTTGAGAACATGAAAAGATCTTTGATGCGAGCCCCGGCATTAGGAAGGCCATTATACGATCGTCCTTTCCAGCCGGATTGTACAATTAAATCTGATTGTGCCACTTCAGTATTAACGCAAAAGCATGGGGAATGACATAGACCAGTTGCATATTACTCCTCCAAATTAGATCCTGTAGCTAGGGGACATTCTCTTTGCACTCAAATCTTAACTGCAATTTACAATAGTTTACAATCGCCTGCTAATTTGACACTCCAGCAGGAAATTGTAGTGTACAGTTCACATTCGGTATCGGCATTGTTGGGGCAGCTTGAAACCCAGCATTTGACAATGGCCCGCCAAAATAAGTATGAGATCTACCTGCTAAACAATCCGTAATTGCAGTTTAAACACTGTACATTAATTAACCCAGCCTCTTTTCTTATTTCACCCCCAGAAGAGCGAGCAGAAGCAGGACATGACTGTCTATTTGTTATACAGGAGGAAACACCAGTGAGAGAGAACTTGAGGGATGTACCCATGGAAGACCCTGACATCACATTATATGTGGAAGGTAGTGCATCCATTGGACCGCGCGGTGAGAGATTGTCTGGGTATGCAAGTATTAATCAAAAGACGGAAATAGTAGAAGCAGCTGCTTTTGAATCACCCTATTCAGCACAACAAGCTGAATTATTGATTTTAGTTAGGGCTTGTATTATTGGGGAAAATCTAAAAGTAGATATTTACACTGATTCTCGGTGTGCATTTGGGGTGATGCATGATTTCAGACAATTATGGAAAAATAGGGGATTTCTAACTTCTGCAGGAACCCAAATATCACACAAACAATTGGTGACAAATTTATTGAAGGCCTTAATGTTACCAAGACAAATCTCTGTAATAACATGTAGCGCCCATACTAAAGGACAGACCACAGAGGACATTGGAAATCATAATGCCGATTTAGTAGCTAAAAAAGTATCATGGGAACATAAGGTGGTGGTACCTAGAATGATGAGGCAGACTGAAAGTGTAACTAACAAGTACCCCTTGGCGGAACTGATGCCGACCATCCAATAAATCGTTCGATTACAAGATGAGGTTACTGAAGGGGATAAGGAAAGATGGAGACAATTGTGATGTGTACTGGATTGTATGTCTGGGCTGTGGACCACTCCAGCAGGGCAAACTTGCATGACAATCTCATTGGCTGTATGGGTTACTGAGTGTATGCACTATACAACCCCCATTGTGGTGCAGGAGCAGTAGGGGACACTCTATTAGCTACTTGGTGGCATTCAAAATTACAATGTTTTGCTCAGAAAGTAGCAGTAATTGCCTGGTCTGCCAGCAATATAATCCAGGGAAAGGAATAGGATGTGAAACAGGGAAAACACCATTGCCTATGGATCCTTTTGAGACATTGCAAATGGACTATATTGAATTAGATAGACGCCACGGATACAAATACGTTCTTGTCATAGTCGATGTATTCAGCAGGTGGATTGAAGTATATCCAACCCTTGACAATAAAGGGGCTACAGTTGTCAAGGTGCTAATGAGAGAAATTGTCCCTAGATTTGGCATTCCCATTTGACTTAGCTCAGATAACGGTCCACACTTTATTGGACAAATCAATAAAGAATTTTGTGAACAGCTGGGGATCCAGCAGCAATTACACTGTGCTTATCGACCACAGGCTGCCGAACTTGTAGAAAGGGCAAACCAGACCCTTAAAACCAAATTAACCAAATTAAAGGCAGAGAAAGGACTTGGTTGGATTAAATTACTCCCAATAGCCCTATTTCAGATGAAAGTCACGCCTGCAGTAAAATCTAGATTGAGCCCAGCTGAAATTATTTATGATAGACCTCTGAAAACCCCTTGGAACCAAAATACAATGAAAATAGTTAACTTCCACCATATGACTGCAGATATGACTGACTATATCTTAGTCTTGACAAGAGCATTAAGGGATTTACATTGTAGAGTGAGAGCAGCCTATGAGGATATGCCTTCATTAGTACCTCCTATTAAAGTCAAATCTGGAGACTATGTCTTAGTGAAGAATTGGCTAAGGAAAGGATCAGAAGTTCGTTGGGAAGGACCGTACCAAGTTCTTTTAATGACTCAGACCGCAGTAAAGGTAGAAGGAAGAAATGCCTGGGTGCATTTTCATCGTTGTAAAATTATTAGTGAAGGTATCAGTAGTTAACTTGTTTTCTTAGGAATTATAATCAATGACCAATGGACTATCAAGATGGATGGAGGGAAATCGCGCCCACGAAAACTCAGGATGCGAAAACTCCTTAGACAGAACTTGTAAAGTTATGCCCATGAAAATTCAGCACGCATGACAAGATTCTGAGAAGCTACATCAACATCTTCTTGTTAGAACATTGTTAAAGTTTAGCAGTCATCATTGTATTCTGGAGTTATCATTTATGATGAGGATTATCATGAATGATAAAACAGGGGAATGTTAATATTAGCTAAATTAAAGACAGCATCAAATGGAGGATCCCCGCACTTGTCAGAATTGCTTAACCCTTGTCAGCTGAACATTATAGGTGCCAGCCAGAGTAGGCTTAGACTAATATGCAGGATGGTAAGAGGTCCAGGTGTTCTCCATGTTTCTCTTAAATTGATAACAGGTATAGTGGTTTTGCAAACTAACCTTAAATGCATCATTTCTATTGGGTCGCTGCAAAAACATTATAAATAGTATAAATAATGTTGCAAGACGGTCATCCTGTTAATTGATGATTGGTCGAACTGTTGAGCCTTGGAGAAATTGTTTGATTCCTAGGGCACATGTTTCAATGTTTGTTCTTGTTAGCTTCCTTTCTTATACAATGTATGAGCTGTTGTATTATTGGGTTAGGGGAATGCCTGTTATGTATGGGGTTAATCGATATCTGTAATTGGGTTGTTAAGAGACCACCCTCGTGTGGTTCGGCCCTTCGAGGTCCCGGGGAATATAAAAGTCCACCACCACGAAGCTCAGCATCGATCTTCTCGGAGAATGCTTGGTACTGCGTGAACTTCTGGAGTGTCTCTGTCTGAGCGAGGCCTAGAGGGCTTCAACAGGCAGACACGAGGATCGAACCTGCGGTGGAATAGGTACAGTGGTTGATCTGTAATGTGCTTTTGGTAAAATAAAATGTAGTTGTTTCAATTGCTTGATTCAGTGTATTTACTGAAAGCTTAGAAACAAGCAATTATCAATTGCCGGCACCCGTCATAGGTCGTTGCAGATCACCGAAAGTTTTCAACATGTTGAAAATCCAGCGGCGACCAGAACAAGGTGCAACTCTTTGGGCAACTACTCAAGACCATACAGGCTTCACCCAGCGACATGTTACCTGTATGGTCGTGAGTAGTCTCCTCAGTCACGCAAAGAGTTCTAGCGTCTTTCTGGTCACCATTGAATTTTCAACGTTGAATATTTTCAGCGACTTGCAATGACCTATGACGGGTGAGGGCAGGACGGAAAAGTCGCGAAAGTGCGACAGGCCCATTATGGTTTCAGTTCAGAGACCTTTTAGAGTTTGGTTTAGTGTTTAGATATAGAGCGCAGAAACAGGACCCTCCGCCCGCCGACCAGCGATCACCCCTTACATTAACGCTGAACTACACACACTGGGGACAATTTGCAATTTTACCAACGCCAATTAACCTACAAACCTGTACGTCTTTGGAATGTGGGAGGAAACCGGAGCACCCGGAGAAAACCCCATGCAGGTCAAACGTACAAACTCCATAAAGACAGCACCCGCAGTCAGGATCGAACCCGGGTCCCCGGCACTGTAACGCAGCAACTCCACTGCTGCGCCACCCGAGTACCAGATTTTCTGTTTTTGTCTTGCATTTCCAGCATGTGCAGCTTTTTAATTTGCAACTACTTCCATTATGCAGGACTCAGATGAGTATATTGAAGAGAAAGTGTAAAAACATGAAAGCTGGCAGTGTGTTGAATCCGTGTAGTAGAGTCAGAGTCATAGTCGTAGAATGTGGAATAAGGTCCTGCAACCCAACTTGCCCACACCGACCAACATGTCCCCTCTACACTAGTCCCACCAGTGGAATTCATTGCCACAAACGGGCGTAGATGCCAAGGCAATGGGTATGTTTAAAGCAGAGATTGACAGGTTCTTAATTTGTAATGGCCTCACAAATTATGGGGAGAAGGCAGGAGAATGGGGTTGAGAGGGAAAGATAGATCAGCCATGATTGAATGGTGGATTGGACTTGATGGGCTGAATGGCCTATGACTTATGACCTTATGACAGTTATGCATGGCAAATTGGTTGGAGTATTGACAGACTTGGTCAAACATAAGGGGCAAGTCAAGCACCAACTCTGAATGAAGGTCTTTTTAGTTTAGAGATGCAGCACGGAAACGGACCCTGTGGCCCACACAGACCATTGATCACCCATTTAACTACTTCTGTGCTCTGCCATTTTCGCATACACACCCTGCACATTAGGACCAATTAACCTAAAAAAACAAACGTCATTTGGATGTGGGAGGAAACCGACGGATGGAGGAAACCATATGGCGAAGGTGGAACATGCAGACTCCACACATTCATGATTCCCACGGTCAGGATCTAACCGGGATTCCTGATGCTCTACCAGCTGTGCACAAGTTATAGGAGTCGAATTAGGCCATTCGGCCCATCCAGTCCACTCTGCCATTTATTCATGGCTGATCTCTGCCTCCTAATCCCATTTTCCTGCCTTCTCCCCATAACCCTTGACCCGTTCTAATCAAGAATTTGTCTATCTCTACCTTGGAAATATCCACTGACTTGGCCACCACAGCCCTCTGTGGCAATGAGTTCCACAGATTAACTACTCTCTGACTACAGAAGTTCCTCCTCACCTCCTTTCTAAAAGAGCACCCTTTACTTCTGAGGCTATGACCTCTGGCCCTAGACTCTCGCACCAGTGGAAACATCCTTTCCACATCCACTCTATCTATGCATTTCATTATTCTGTAAGTTTCACTGAGGTCCCCCCTCAAACCTTCCAAACTCCAGCGAGTAGACGCCCACTGCTGTCAAACGTTCATCATATGCTAACCTACTAATTCCTGGGATCATTCTTACTGTATAAACCTCCACTGGACCCTCTCCAGGGCCAGCACATCCCTATTCAGATATGGGGCCCAAATCTGCTCCAACAGTACTCCAAATTCGACCTGTCCAGTGCCTGAGAGAGCCTCAGCATTACATCTCTGTTTTTGTATTCCAGTCCACTTGATTTCAATGCTAGCATCCATTTTCCCTTCCTTACTGCTGACCTTGAAGCGCTTGGACCTGATGCTTTTCAGTGTTGAAGAGGCCAGTTCCCTTACAGAGCCAACCATCAGGGAAGGGACAACTGCCCAGCTTGCTGCTGCCCAAAACGCGAGCATCATGTACAAAGAGATTACAATGCAGGACAGCAATCTGTATGCAATGACACTTCATTCAAGGCTGTCGTTTGCAAGGCTCATATTTAACCGCACGTACAGAAGTATCTAAAGAGGGTGATGTGGAAGCAGTGTTTTAGAATCCTTGGTAACTCAAATTTCACTGTACCTTAATTGGTACACGTGACAATAAACTGACCTTGAAACCTGTATACGATCATTGCTCCAGTGATTTACCACGACAATGCCTGAATTAGAGGGCATTAGCTATAAGGAGAGGGACACAAAATGCTGGAGTAACTCAGCGGGACAGGCAGCATCTCTGGAGAGAAGGAATGGGTGTCGTTTCGGGTCAAGACCCTTCTATATTAAGCTATAAGGAGTGGCTGGACGGACTTGGATTGTTTTCTCCGGAACGCCAAAGGTTGAGGGGGAGACCGAATGGAAGAATATAAAATTACGAGAGCAATGGGTGTCCCGGCAAGGTGCGCGCTGGGAGCAGAACCGGAAGACCAGGTCGGCCGCGGCTGAATGCAGGAAGACCCAGGAGTACACGGAGTCGTTGTTCAGAGAGGGGATGCTGCTGAGCCCGGCCCTTACTCGTCCCTGAAGAGGAGGGGGCCAGCCATGATGGTTGAGAGGAGCAAGGGACATTAGGAAAGTAGACCGAGGTCTTACCTTCCAAGATCGGCTGCAGGAGGCGAATCCAGGTCACAAAGGTGTTTCTTTCTCCCCTCTCCTTAAACCTATGTCCTCTGGTTTCTCGATTCTCTTACTCTGGGAAAGAGACTCTGTGTGTTTACCCGATGTAATCTTCCCATGATCTTGTACAACTTTGGGTGCTCACTATCCTAATTTGTCCAAACAACCTTTAAGTGTGTCAATATTTCTTGCCATCTGTATACACCTTTGGGCACAGCAGTAGCGTTCACTATGTAACATGGTTGCTTTCAAAAGCTCTTTGCATTATTGGGAAAGACGCTATCCTTGAGCATTCCTGCATTTTCTCTACCAGCTGCTCTCTGTTCAGGGAGAAAGATTGATGAATACAATTCACCTCGAGCACCGAGATCCAGAACGTCCCTTATGCAATAGCCTCTGAATAAAAGGACATACCTTTAGAAAGGAGATGAGAAGGAATTTCTTAAGTCAGAGGGTGGTAAATCTGTGGAATTAATTGCCACAGACAATGGATTTTTTTTAAGGAGGAGATTAACTACTGGAGAGACGGTTGACGGCACGGAAAGACGGCACCCGGGAAAGGCTGGGTTAGCACCCCAGTCTATGTCTTTCGTGAGAAGGACACCCAACAAAGCTACGGAAAGGCCTAATGAACAATCGTGGCCTAAACATCCATCAGGCGAGAATGAAATGCTCGGAGAAGGAGAAAGAGGTGCAGCGCACAGGCCTTGAACCTGGTGAGATGCAGGAGGAGCCAGGCCAGGACTCGCCCCACGGAGCCCAGCCTCTCCACGCACTAGAGTCTCCCAACCCCTGCAGAGTAGTTATTAAGATGGCTGATCCGTGGGCGGTTGCTGCTGGGATGCAAGTTGGGGCCTGATCAACCCCGGCTGGGTCGCCTGGGCAACGGTGTCTGATGTTGTGAGATCCGAAACACCCGATGACCCCATGTATGGGGCTATGGGGTGAAGGCGGGAGAATGGGGTTGAAAGGGAAAGATAGATCGGCCATTATTGAATGGCAGAGTAGACTTGATGGACGGAATGGTCTAATTCTGCTCCTAGAACGTATGAAGTTATACCAGTTTTGAAGATTGAGTGAGATTGAGTGGTATCCTCACTAGCAGCCAAAAACACAGGAAATACACAGCAATAGTGATCTTCACTGCCCACTTTCGAGGAATGTCCGGCTGAGGAGCTGCCATTTTGTAAAAGACGTGGCAACTGCTTCAAGACGCAAATGTCCTTTATCTCAGGACTCGACCGAAAACGGCACCTATTCATTTTCTACAGAGATGTTGCCTGACCCGCTGAGTTACTCCGGCCGTTTGTGTCTGTCTCCTTTATTTGCTGGCTGAGGAGCCCTCCTGAAGACCACCTCTGGATAAAGCCTCTGGAGAGACCAAATATGGTGATAGCTGGGTCTTCTACACGATCCAATTTGGCAGCTTTAGCATCAAGAACAAACAAGGGCTGACAACCACAAAGAGACACAAAGTGCTAGAATAACTCAACGGGTCAGGCAACATCTTTGGAGAACATGGAAAGTCAGTGATTCGGGTCTGAACCCTTCTTTGGACTCAAGACTTTTTCAGACTGAACATGGGTTCCGACCTGAAACATTGTCTTTCCATGTTCTCCAGAGATGCTGCCTGACCTGCTGAGTTACTCCAGCACTCCCTGGCAATATTTGGTATAAACCAGCAACTGCAGTTCCTTGTTATGACATTAAGAATTGACAACCATCTGCCTACTTTATATAAATCTAGCATGTGTGGGTGATGCACTCCCTACTGTCCTTACACCTATGGCACATAGCTTGTGTCCTGATGTGAATTCACGCATTCAACTAATTCTAGGCAAGTCTTCCGTTTGAACAGCAAAGCAGTGTAACACAACGATGGCAAATTAGTGCCATTCACTCTTCATTTCTTTCACACCTTCATACACATTCTTCTATGACTTCCAGTTGCAACATGTCAATTGGTATGTCATTGTCATTAGTAACATAGTTACCAATGAGCACACTTCTTTGAGAACAATCCATTTTAAATGCTGCAAGTGTTGAAAATTATTGACACCAAATTAGTCTTCCATAGGTGGCGCCGTTCATGGCAGCCGAGCCAACAGCCTGTCTCGACTTTATCTTCTTTTGCTGATTTGGTCTGTGTTTATTGTGTTTACTTGTATGTTTTAAGAGTACTTTTAGTTTTGTATTATGTGTGGACGGGGGGGGGATGGGGGGGGAACCGTTTTTTATCTCTTTCCTCGACGGAGATGGGACTTTTTCATCGTATCTCCGTCCACACTGCGGTTTTAACATCGTGGAGCCGGCGGTCCCTTTGTTAGGGATCGACTGTGGGAGCTCCAACTGCAGGAGCTTCGACCGCCCCAATCATGGGGGCTTTGATCGCCCCGAAGCGGGGGCTTTGATCGCCGACTGTGGAAGCTTCGATCGCCCCGACTGCGGAAGTTTTGATTGCCCCGACCGCGGGAGAAAAGGAAGAAAGAAGGTATAAGTTTTGCCTTCCATCACAGTGGGGAATGTGAGGTCGCCGAAAAAACAAGATGGACGTGCTGCCTGCACCGGTGGGGACTCGGTGGGAGTGTCATGAGTGCGGTGATCTCGATGTTTTGTGGGGACATGGCTCCATGAGGACATCCCGGAGTCTAGTGTGAGCGTGGACGGCTTTGACTGTTCGGGCGGACAGAGACTGCAGAGAAAGTGACAGCGGTCGGTACAACTCTGGTCACATCACAGTGAAGGAGCGTGTGTGTGGCCAGGACATTAAACTGATGGCTGTGGGTCTCCACTTATGCTGTGTGCCCTGGGGATGCTCACACACCGCTGTGGTGGCTGTTTAAGTCTATGTTTAATTTTTATGTGATTATGTATCTTTATTGCTTTATTGTACAACTGTTGTCAAATTAAATTCCTTGTATGTTTACATACTTGGCTAATAAGTTCATTACAATTCAGGAGGCACAGTGCCATAGCAGTAGAGTTGCTGCCTTACAGCGCCAGAGAGAACCGAGTTGGATCCATGACTACAGGTGCTGTCTGTATGGAGTTTGTACGTTTTCCCTGTGACTGCAAGGGATTTTTCCGGGTGCTCCAGTTTCCTTCCACACTCCAAAGGCGTACAGGTCTATAGGTTAATAGGCTACTGTAAATCGTCCCCGGTGTGTAGGAGAGAGCTAGTGTGCTGGGATAATTGGTTGGCACAGACTGTGTGGGCTGAAGGGCCTGATTCCATGCTATATCTCTGAACAAAACTAAACTAAATCCATATTTTAGAAATTGGATCATTTTCCTGGATCAATTTTCAAAAGAAAAATGTTAACAGACACGACTGCTCTTCATCTCGGTTTTTTTTTTACTGTGATCTAGAGTTATCTTCTGTGTTCTGATCATCCCTGTAGACAAGCTAGGAGTTATACTTGAAACTGTCCAAAGGGCCAATTTACATCACAATACAGGACAGCAATGCAAGCTGAAGGGTCTCGACCTGAAATGTCGCCAATTCCTTCTCTCCATAGATGCTGCCTCACCCGCTGAGTTACTCCAGCACTTTTTTGACTACCTTCGATTTAACCAACATCTGCAGTTCTTTCTTAAACAATGCAAGCTGATTGTTGACTTCAGAAGAGGAAGGCCAGGGATCCACAAACTTGTCTTCATCGGCGATCACCCATCGATGGTGGGGAGTGTGTCGACAATTTCACATTCCTGGTCATGTATAGCTCTCAATATCTGTCCTGGGCACAGCACGTTAATGAAATCACAAAGAAAGTCCATCAACGCCTCTACTTCCTCCAAAGATTGAGGAGATAAGGTATGTTGACGAATACTCTCCTGAACTTCTACAGGTGTACAGTGGAGAGCATATTGACTGGTTGCATCGCGGCCTGGTTCGACAACCCAAACGCCCAGGAATGAAGGACATTGCATAAGTGGTAAACGCTGCCCAGTCCATCATGGGTACGGAACTCCTCACCATTGAAGGAATCTACAGGAGGTGCTGCCTCAAAAAGGCAGCCAGCATCATCAAGGACCCACACGACCCTGGCAACGTTCTCATTTCACTCGAGCCATCGGGAAAGGTGGCATAGGAGCCTGAAAACTGTAACGCCAGGTCTAGGAATATCTTCTTAAGGGCCTGTCGCACTTGGCAATTTTTTTCGGCGACTGCCGGCGTCATTTCAGTGTCGCCAAAAGATTTTGAACATTTCAAAATCCAGCGGCAAAAAAATTAATGTGGCGCATGTCATACGTCATCACGCCGCGTCACGACCGCGTCACGCCACAAATTTTCGGTGACCTGATACGTCAGTCAATGATGCCAGCAGTCGCCGAAAAAAATCGCCAAGTGGGACAGGCCCTTTAGGTTCCTTTGAGGGTAAGCCCATGATTGCCCCTCAGTTCCAACCTTCCCACTCCATGATGTTGCAGTGGCTCCTACCCCAACGAGCACCCGATCATTAGCCTTGTTCTGTCCAGATTAGAATTTCTCCAATATAAAATATGAGATAAATAACTACATCTCTTTGGGGCATCTCAGATGATTTAATTACTGACACATACTTGCACTCCTTCAGTCTGGCTTCAGCATCTAGTTTAGTTTAGTTTATGGTCACGTGTACCGAGGTACAGTGAAAAGCTCTTGTTGCGTGCTAACCAGCCAGCGGAAAGTCAATACATGATTACAATCGAGCCATTCGCAATGTACGGATACATAATAAAGGGAATAACGAGAATAATGTTTTGTGCAAGATAAAGTCCAGTAAAGTCCGATCAAATATAGTCCGAGGGTCTCCAATGAGGTAGATGGTAGTTCAGGGCAGGACTGCTCTCTAGTTGTTGGTAGGATGGTTCAGTTGCCTGATAATAGCTGGGAAGAAACTTTCCAGTTGATAGAGCTACAGAAAGCATCAAAAAAATACAGAGGGCATAAGCAATCCAATATTGCATGGAGGAAGGGAAAATTTGGCCCATTGTGTGTTTGAGAAGGCATTTAAAACACAGTGGCACGGTGGCACGGTGGCGCAGTGGTAGAGTTACTGCCTGATAGCGCCAGAGACCCAGGTTCTATCCTGACTACTGGTGCTGTCTGTACAGTTTATACATTCTCCCCGTGACCTGCATGGGGTTTCTTCAGGAGCTCCAGTTTCCTCCTACACACCAAAGACGTACAGGTTAGTAGGTTAATTGACTTGGTAATAAATATAAAGTGTCCCCAGTAAGTGTAGGATAGTGTTAATGTGCGGGGATCACTGGTCCGTATGGACTCGGTGGGCTGAAAGGCCTGTTTTCGTGCTAAATCTCTAAACTAAGCTATACTAAAGGTGAACCCTACATTGCCCTGTGAGAACTGGAGCAACATTCCCGCTACTCCAAGCAAAATGTTTGACGTCACACAACCACCTCCTCTTGTTCGCCACCTGGTATTAACAGCAACATCATAGTACCACAACTGGCCCATATCAACAAGGCTCCTCCACAAATCGGTAACGACTGTGACTGCTCAGAAAGAAAAGGGAATCTGGTAAAATGATTTGCACGTGTAAAGAAGTGACCTTCGATTGACCAACAAATTAGCAAAGCTGTACACCTTAGTAAGCCATTACCATAATACAGTCGGATCATTGCTTGATGATAGTTAAATAATACAAGCGAATATAACTGTCAGAAGTTGTTCGGAAGTGAAAACAAAACACCCTTAGGGGCCTGGGCATCATTTGCGCTTCGTTTACGTGACATTATTTACGCGTCACAATGCGCACGTGATGAGCGCGTGGCGTGCATTAAGCGGGCATGGTGCGTGGTGACGTAGGCAGTGACATGCAGTCACGTGCGGCGCCCCAGGATTTTGGGATTCACAAGTGGGACATGCCCTCTAGTGAGATAAACTTGTTCAGCAAACTAATAAAATCGGACATAATTCTTCATTTGAAATCAACTGATTTCAAAAAGTGTTCGTCTTTCAGTAATATGTACTGTCAGGTTACACAGCGCCTTTTGTAATTTTCTCACACTAACTCAGCCATACACTCTCCTGATATTTTAAAAAAAGTATTTAAGAAAATCATCCGTATACATAACCAATCATATCGGAAATGGATTGGAGTCAGAGGGGGCAACAGCCCATTCCTGGAATTTTTCACCTCCCCTAGTCAGTGACGATTTTTAAAATCCTGATAGTATATTTTCCCTTGCAACCTTTTGTACATGCAAACAGCTCATTTTTATTCTATTTACTTTCGTACAATTCAAGCGAATTGATCACAGCTCTTTTCAAATAAAACTTTAAACCTGTCCTGCTCATGAAAAGCATTGTATTAGCAATTCATATTCAAAAAGTGTCAGCAATATAGTTTCAAAAAGAATAGCATATTTGTTCAAGCACCTTGGAATACAAATATTGCCGTGATTTATTTACGACTCGATTCAAGAGAAATGAACAGAGAATCCAGTAAAATATAATTTAGAACATAGAGATGCTTCTTCCTCCGACTCGTTTCACTGTCCTCCTGATTAAATATTACTGATTGCATGCCTCGATGTCACCTTTCCCTCAGATAACAATGAATCATTCTACATTTTCCCTTGAACATCGTCCCCTTTGATCTGTCATTTTCACACCTTACCCTTCCATATCTCTATGTCTCATCTCAGTCCAAAGAAGGGTCTCGACAAGAAAGGTCACCCATTCCTTCTCTCCAGAGATGCTGAGTTACTCCAGCATTTAGTGTCGTGCTTCTCCATCTACTACTTTCCTGTGATCCTTTCACCCAAATTGTGCAAATTACATCTCGTTTTCAGAATTAAATGTAGACTTTCCAATAATGGAACAAGCCACGATTTTTCAGATGACACGTTATATAATTCAAAGTAACCGTAAATCAAATTTATCTTGCTGTCGTTCTCAAAGACAGTAACTATTTAACACAGCAGAAGCATTGTCGAGGCCGTATGTGTGATAACAAGCATTATGACAGAATGGAAAAGCCCACCAAAAGCTATATTAATTAGAGACCAAAATATAATTATTCTGACACTAAATTCTTTTTATGAGCTTCAGTACGTTCAAAATCGCTAATAGACCTGATGGGCAAAGCAGATAAATAACAGAGCGATTATTCTGACATTGTGAATTAACCATTTCAGAGTCCATCCAATTTTGTTGCTCAACTATTAAACAATACAAAAGGATATAAAATAATGCTGGAAACCAAGTCACTCAGTAACAGTGAAACCTTTTGTATTTAAATACAGATTTGCTATGGGAAAGTTCAACGCTGTTCCAAAATCAAGACGCTGTAGTAATTAGGAAGGTATGTACAATACCCCCCTGTAAGGGAGATACTAATACAGCTCCTGCAGTTGCTAGAAGGTTGTTAGAAGACATCAACTCATTGGCGGAAATAGGATTATACGTGACCACTGGCAGAGTTGAAAGCCTCGCGTGTTTTAGGTAGTAAAGAAAGTTTCTGTGAAACTTAAAACTCGTGCAGCTAGCAAAAAATGTCATAAAGAGCTCCACAAACATATAACAACTTTTCAAATCAACGCAACTGTTTGCAAGTCGAATTTAGGCTGTTACTGCTTTCAGAAACAGCAAATGTTTATATTTTATAAATGCTACTATCCAGATGAACTGCAAGCACGCTTCTGAGCATTGTGATAAAATATCCATAAAACATTTTTGTTTTTTAAATATGGATGTAATTTTCCTGAATGCACATATGGTTAATCTAGATGAGGCAGAATATCACTCTGCCTTCATTGCCAGAGTGTGAGTTTCTTCAGAAGGTCTGATTTGCACAATAGGACAGGACTGAGAGGAAAGAGAAAGATAAAAGGTTTAGCCGTACCTTGAGGACTTCCATCGGCACCTGAGTGCTTGTGGGCAGATTGTTGGGGACGTTCACGTTGATGGCCTGCGTCTGGCTGACTGGTACTCGCTGCTGAATGTACTGCGCTGCCTGCTGATGTTGCTGCAGCTCCCGTCTCTCCTGCTCCTGCATTTGCTCACGCATGAGTTGCTGCCGTAGCAGTATCCGTGACGTCATGTTGGAGGAGGTTAATGGGGGCTTAGATGATCCTTGCTGCTCTGATGAATTGCTGCAACCGATAAATGGAGAAAACAGGCTTCTGTTAGAAGATAGCGACAGATGAGCACAGAAATATGCTTGTCAACTGGAGGACACGTCTCACTGAATGTGCTAGGAACTCACACTTATTGAACATAAACCAAAGCCTGAAAGCTGCAGTTTAACAACATGCATGCCGCACTGATTTAAGCTGATTTCCTCCCCCAACATAACATCCCAGTACGTGACAAATGACTGGAGTCGCAAATCAGATTGACATTAGAATCGGAGGGTAGTAACAAGGAACTGCAGATGCTGGTTAATACACAAAAGGACACAAAGTGCTGGAGTTACTTGGCAGGTCAGGCAGCATCTCTGGAGAATATGGATAGATGACATCTCAGGTCAAGAACCTTCTTCAGACTCTGGACGAGACTCTTCGGAAGACTCTTCTCAGAGTCTGAAGAAGGGTTTCGACTTGAAACGTCACCCATTCATGTTCTCCAGAGATGCTGCCTGACCTGCTGAGTTACTCCAGCACGTTGGATCCTTTTTTTTAAACATTAGAATTAATAATCTTAGAATTAGTTGTAACTCTTGTTAAGAAAACCAAAGATAATCCATTGCTATGACACTTTAAAATATTATTTAACCATTTACGCAATCCTAGCCAAAGCAATTTAGTCTATCCCCCATTTCATTCGCATAAATAAATGTTAACGTGAAATGAAATATTTGTTGAGTTATGGCAACAGTGCAAGTGAGGTGGGTCTAACATGGTAATGCTGCTGAAGAGGCAGCAGGGGGACAATGGGCCAAAGTATCTCCTTCTGCAACTTTCTGTGGCATCAAAATGTCACAAACTATTCCAAAGTAGCATCTGATATGTTAACATTATAAACTATTAATATAATTAATTGATTGATTAATCAATCGAACGACTCAGCCTGAAAACACGCCAACCACCGATTCATACTAATTCTATGTTGGACCAACTTTCTCATCCATTCCACACATACTAGGGTCAATTCACCCAACCTACAAACGCACACATCTTTGAGGTGCGGGAGAAAACCAGCACACCCATGGGAAACCAGGAAGAAAACGTGCAAACTCCACACAGGCAGCTCCTGAGGTCGGGACCGAACCTGGGTCTCTGGCGCTGTGAGGCAGCTGCTCTACCAGCTGCACCATTGCACCTCCCCACTGTTACAATATTAAATATAGTAATTGATTAATCTAAAAAAAGGAGAAAGGTCTGTACTAAGTAGTTAGACAGTGAATCAGAATAGTTAGAGCAGTCATGATCTTCTTTACGGAGAAGCTTAATCAAGGGAGCATTGACCCGTGCATGATCCTTATTTGATTGCACCTTGATCTCAACATTAACGAAACTGGCAGATACAAATAACTTGGGTATTTGGAAAGTGCACAAGTGCATGAAAGAATAAGACGCACAGGTTTGTAGGTTAATTGGCTTGGTATAAATATAACATTGTAAAAGAGTAACATTGTCCCTAGTATATGTACGTTCGTGTTAATGTGCGGGGATCGCTGGTCGGTGCAGACTCGGTGGGCTGAAGGGCTTGTCTCCGAGCTGTATCTCTAAACTAAACTAAACTGAAATATGAATAGAAAAATGTCCTAAGTGGCTGAGATGGCACTTTACAAATACCTGGTACACTATATGGGCTGAATAATCTTTCCTGTGCTGTAACTAACTTGAAAACTCTCCTATTGTTTCAATGGTGATCCTGAGTCTGACCCATTGGAAGTCTAAAAACCAGAAAGTTATGAAAATACCACAAACTATCATGCGTGTTTAAATGCGAGTCTGAAGACCAAAGATGCTGTCTGACCCATCAAGTTACTCCAGCATTTTGTGTCTGTCAATGTGTGTTAAACCCAAAATTGGTACAGAACATTTAAATGTTCATAACCAAGTGCATTAAGCTATACCTCTGAGTTATAAATGTTAAGAGTTGCAATAAGTTCACTGCAAACTGAAAAATGACAGCCAATGCACCAGCTAAAACATGTTTAATAATGTGTTTTGGATCAATGATAAGTTTTGAAGTTTAGTTTATTGTCACATGTACCAAATTACAGTAAAAAGCATTTGTTGTATGCTAACCAGTCAGCAGAAAGACAAACATGATTATAATCGGGCCATCCACAGTGTACAGATACATGATAAAGGGCATAATGTTTAGTGCAAGATAAAGTCTGATTAAAAGTAGGCTGAGGGTCTGAGGTAGATAGTAGCTCAGGACTGCTGTCAACAGTTGTTGATAGAGTGGTTCAGTTGCCTGATAACAGCTGGGAAGAAACGGTCCCTGAATCTGGACTTTTTATAACAGACAGACAGACACACACACACACACGCAATGAATGGAGATGCTTGGCACTCAATCTGTTAATAAACCATTTAGCAGGACACTAGTACAACAAACAGACACACTAACCTCAGCCAATTATGTGCTACTGTGTGGTTATGATACCACTGATTTAGAACAGATGTTAAGGTCTTGCCAAAGCTGGACAAGCCTGGTTGTTGGTCTGTGCAGACTTTTTACCTGACATAAATCTGGCATTATATACAAGGCTCAAGTCACAATCTAACCTGGCAAATGTCCAGCACATCTGGATGCATAAGTACTTTGCTAATTTTAGACCTTAATAATCAACATCCTAAAAACAAAACCATTACAATTGAAAGATTGAGAGGAGACCACAGAGGGATTGGTCACCAGCAAAAAGGTTGGTAGGTTGACCAAGTGTTGACATGGAATAAAGTCATAAGTAATAGGAGCAGAATTATAGGCCATTCGGCCCATCAAGTCTACTCCGCCATTCAATCATGGCTGATCTATTTCTCCCTCCTAACCCCATTCTCCTGCCTTATTCCCATAACCCCCGACACCCGTACTAACCAATAATCCATCTATCTCTGCTTTAAAAGATATCCACAGCCTTCTGTGGCAAATAATGCATGTGGCAATGTGAAAGAAAGTTAGGCAAGAGATTGGAGGCCTTCCAAAACTGGCCCTCAAGAAACATTATTTAAAGAAACTGCAGGTATAGCACCTCATATTCCACTTGGGTAACTCACAACCCAACTGTTTGAACACTGAATTCTCCAATTTTAGGGAACAAACCCACAAACAGCCCCCTTCCGTCTCAGGACTGAGTCTACCTGTGTGAACACTCAAAGTAAGTAAGATGGAAATCATTAAAGTCATGCTAGCCCCCAAAAGTGAAACTGATAGTTATAGCATGTGTTACCGTAACAATTCACACGCTGAATATTCCAGTCAATGATCATGATTGAAAGTTGCCAGTTCTGGATGTAATTTGTTCCAAAACTGACAGCCTTGGAGTCCATGCACAGGATCACGAGGACGAACGTAGACTGGTAGCAGCTTGCTTTATTGCTGTGGAACCTGGAAGGCTCTATTGCAAACTCCATTATTTAGTCTGATAAAGGGTCTCGATCCAAAACGCCTCCTATCCACATCCTCCAGAGAAGCTGCCCGATCTGCTGAGTTACTCCAGCACTTTATGATGAAGGCTCCAAAGTAAAATAACTAAACATAACAAAACGCAGGACACAAAGTGCTGTGTAACTCAGCAGGTCCGGCAGCATCTCTGGAGAGCATGGTCAGGTGACGTTTCGGGGCGAGACCCTTCTTCAAACTTAACTCCACAACTCTTCAACAGTTTTGCCTCACGTTTTAATCTCTGCCCTTTGTTCCAACCATCTGCTGATCAAAAATCCCCATTGCCTGTGTTTGCATATTGCCTGCCACGTTTTGTCCTGCCTTTCCTCTCTCCCAGCTTTCTTTCTCTGGCCTTTGTAATCAGTCTGAAGACAGGTCCTGACCAGGATCCTCAGCTATATATGTTCTCCACCTGCTGAGCACTTCAGCACTCCAGCACAATGAGCAGGAGAATGGGGTTAGGAGGGAGAAATAGATCAGCCATGATTGAATGGCGGAGTAGGCTTGATGGGCCGAATGGCCCAGTTCCACTCCTATTCCTCATGATCATAAACTGATCTTGCATTTTGTAATTAGTTACTTCCAGGGCTATAGAATCCACACGAAGAGGAAACTATTCCAGCAGCAGCCTACAGCACTCTCTTGCTTGAGCTGAGCAAATGCAGCTGAATCTCCACACAGTCTCTGCCCTCTCATCGACAAGCACTGGTCTGGGCAACAATCACGGGCCTTGCCAGCATTGCCCAAATGTTAAGAATACAATACAATACAAATTTATTCGTCACATGCACCAACTAAGGTACAGTGAAATGAAAAAAGAACACACAATACACAATAGAATACAACATAAACATTAACTCAAGGGATAGGTATTCCTGGTTACTAAGTGCCCAAAAAAACCCTCAAAATTAATGTTGGATTTTCTAACGTCAAGTAAACCCTTCTCTCTCTGTCCCTCCCGCACCCTAGTCGTCGTACTAGTCTCACTGTCGCCCTGCTGAGTTTCACTGCTTGTATCACTCGTTATCACCTTCCCCACAGCCAACAATGGACCATTGTGGGCTCCACCTTTCCTTGATCATCGTCGCTGTCTTTGATCTGTCTTTTTGCATATCTTTCTGTAATTTGTTGTATGCACCTTTTCATATCTCTCGGTTCCCTCTCCCCTGACTCTATAGTCTGAAGGAGGGTCTCGACCCGAAACATCACCTCATCCATTTCTCCAAAGATGCTGCCTGGCCCGCTGAGTTACTCCAGCATTTTTGTGCCTAACACTCAAACAAAATATATTGTAACCATGTGTTCTCATAACACATTTAATTTTATAGACCAAACCCAATTAAGAGATCCCTTATACCTTATTCATTTCTGCACCACAAACAGTTATTACACCAAAACTGAATTATGTTTATGCCCAAGAGTACTTAATCGTCAAAGATAGACGCAATAAGATGGAGTAACCCAGCGGGACAGACAGCATCTCTGAAGAGAATAATGGGTGATGTTCTGGGTCGAGGCCCTTCTTCAGTCTTAATCATCATGTGCGTAGGAATGAATTAATTCATGTTTATTGGCCAAGTATTCACATACAAGGAATTTGCTTTGGTGCTCCACCCACAAGTGCCAACATGACATACAGTGACAGTTAGGAATGACACATAAAACATTAAACATTAATAATAAAGGGGATAATACAGGGAGTGAAGGAATATGGATCACGTGGTGGCAGGGGAGATTAGTTTAACTTGACATCATGGGCGACATGGGCATTGTGGGCTGAAGGGCCTGTTCCTGTGCTGTACCGTTCAATGTTCCATGTTCATTCTGCAAACAATGATATTTCTTTGCAAACCTTTTGCTGTATTAGCTTGAACTTTTTCCATCTATGATGGTATTGCTTCTAATTTTCATGTATTTGTCAGCCCACTTACAAAACCAATAATTTCTATATATGCAGGCCCCCAAAAAAAATGCTTTTTGCAGTTCAGGGTTTCTTATAAATCATGTCCTTCTGGTGCCTCAGTCTACCTAACAGACGTTGAGTGGTGCTAGACATTTCTAATTTTACAGCGGAAAAAACTATGAGAAGTATTCCCCGAGGACAGTATCAAGCTGAAAATTTGCATCAAAAAAAGATCCCATTCTAAGGCAGTAAGATGAATTTACAGCACAGGTGCATTTATAGCACTTACACTTGCTATAAATAAATGAAAATGTCATTATAGTATTATACAGGATCTATTTAAAAATGTTTCTTCTTTTACCTGACACTTTGCATTTTATTAGAAGTGTCCAATGCAACAATGAACTGCTAGATTGCATACATGAGAGCTGGCACCATTTTATTTATACGCGTTCGGTACAGTAGTTTATTTTTAGTTCAGAGATACAGTGTGGAAACAGGCCCTTCGGCCCACCGAGTCCAAGCTGGCCAGCGATCTCTGCGGATTAACACTATTCTACACACACTAGGGACAACGTTTTTCAACTTTACCAATTCACTTTCAAACGTGTAAGCATTTGGAGTGTGGGAGGAAAGGAGGTCATCGTCGACTTCAGGAAAAACCGGCACAGTCTCACACCACTTCACATCAATGACAGCGATGTGGAGGTGGTCAGTAGCACAAAGTTCCTGGGGGTGCAGATCACTAACAGTCTGACCTGGTCGAATAACATCTCATCAACAGTTAAGAGAGCGCAGCAGCGGTCGCACTTTCTGCGCCGGATGAGAAGAGCTCACCTCCCCCATCCCATGCTCACCACTTTCTACAGGGGCACCATAGAGAGTATTTTGACCAGCTGTATCTCTGTCTGGTTTGGGGACTGTAAAGCCTCTGACTGGAAGTCCGTGCAGAGAGTGGTGAGGACAGCGGAAAAAATTATCGGGACCTCTCTCCCCTCAATCGGGGATATTGCGACCAAACGTTGCGTGTCTAAGGCCAGCAGTATTATAAAAGACCCCACACATCTCCATCACGGACTGTTCACTCTGCTGCCCTCGGGCAAAAGATATCGCAGCATAAGGAGCAGAACATCAAGGTTCTGCAACAGCTTCTTCCCACGAGCCATCAGACTCCTGAATGCCATGTAATGGGCTGCCACCATTGTCTATTTATCCTTTTATCCTATTTATCCATTTTACCCATGTTTGTCCTTCTGTTAATTATCGTGTTGCACAGGGAGCCAAATGCAACGACATTTCGTTTGGAACTGCATATATCAATGTATTTCTAAATGACAATAAAGTTTGTTTGACTTGACTTGACTTGACTTGAAACCAGAGCACCCGGGGTAAACCCACGCAGGTCACGGGGAGAACATACAAAATCTGTACAGACAAGCACCTGGAGTCAGGATCAAACCCGGGTCCATGGTGCAGGAAGGCAGCAACTCTACCGCTGCGCCACCGTACCTTTCCATGTTTTCTTTCATAACCACACTTATCTGTGCCACTCATTGGGAAATCCCACTGAACTGTGAAGTTTGTCAATTTTATGCAATATTTTAACACTTGGAGGATTTCATGCAGTGACTACAACATTGGGAAAGAGAATGGAGGTATTGATAAGCAATAATATCAAAAGATACGGCAAATTAAACGTGTTAACAACAGCAGAAAACTTCATAATTATTAATTACTTATGAGATCTTATCTTATAAGATCCTGCAGCAATTTTTGACAACCACCTTCAATATTTACAATTCCACCCACTATAGTGTCACCTTCAAAGCATGGTTGCCAAGATGGAAGCAATTAAATTCAAGCATGATCAAGAGACTGGACCCGGAGAACAGCAAATATCTGAAGAAGGGTTCCGACCCGAAACGTCACCTATCCATGTTCTCCAGAGATGCTGCCTGATCCACTGAGTTACTCCAGCACTTTGTGTTTTCTTTTAATATGAAAAAGTATTATAGGCCTTTGAGAGACCTAATAATAAAAATGAGAATTTCAAAATCAAGATTTATTTCCTAACCAGGAGCCATCATTAGTCAGCACACAGATGTCCGATGACCCCATAAAGGCTTGCTATGTGTTTTATTGGAGCAGATGAGGTTTGCATAACCACAAGTTTGTGAAATGTGGAAGAAGAATACAAAATGAAGGCACAAATGAAGGAATTGCAGGTGCTGGAATCTTGAGCAAAATACGAAGTGCTGGAGGAACTCAGCAGGTCAGGGAATTGTTCAGTCTGATTCTGACCATCTGAAGAAGGGTCCTGACCTGAAACGTCTCCAGCCCAATCCGTCCCCAGATGCTGCCTGAACTGTCGAGTTACTCCAGCACTTTGTGTTTTGCTCAAGAATACAAATGAAATAGTTGAACCACAAAAAATGTAGATGTCGGTATCACAGTCAACCCAAAACACACGATGGACTTCCAATTATAGACACAAAATGCTGAAGTAACTCGACGGGACTGGCAGCATCTCTGGAGAGAAGGAATGGGTGACGGAAGGGTCTCGACCTGAAACGTCACCCATTCCTTCTCTTGCTGCTGGTCCCATCGAGTTACTCCAGCATTTCATGTCTATCTTTGGTGTTAAAGCAGCATCTGCAGTTCCTTCCTTCACATGAAGTTCTAATTGTCATTTTCACAGAACTGATAGCCTGCCTAGGGCAGTCAACCAAAGCACCTCTGGGGTAGTCAGAGGTTATTGGGCTTTGCCCATTTCCCATTATTTTTCCTTGGAAGTATCAATAAACTGCAGGAACGAATCATTTCAGAATCTATGTTGCAGAAACTAAAAGTAATAAAGCCTACCGTTTTATAAATGTACCACGTTTCCGTAATGTAATGGCTGTAACCAGGAACAGAAACTGCTGATCCCCTCTCCGTGGTGCACGCCTTGTACAAAAATAAAAACCTTCCTTCCACACAAGATCTGTCGGTTTGAAACTTTCACTAAGCCTCTAATCTTTTTCATAAAAAGAGAGAACTCTGTGCTGCCACAATGGCGTCTCCTTAATAAATCGGACTAATTAGCGAGCAAGTCAGTGTATGAATAATTATTATAGCAGTGATGTGCAAGTTGACACCAATCTCTTTGGTCGTCAGATAATCAAAGTTACCATCAACATTACGAGCCTAAACTGAACATCCCAACAGGGCTATTATACACAGGCACATTTTAGAACAAAAATAGCTCCAAAGATCGTTGCAAAATGCACATAGTCAAAGGCATCATTTAATGGCACAGAATGCATAACGTTACAATTCTAAATATTTGAGGGAGTTATTTTCCTTCAAAATAAAAAATATTTTCAAATGTACTTCAAATCCTCTCTGTTCTGAAGTGACGCAAAGAGATACTTTGCTCTTGTGTTTAACTCGTTTAAATCTGGAGGAGCGAATAAATAGAATACTCAGCTGCAACTAAGCAACCTGTTCCAAACAGTAAAGCCCCAAAGCGATCAATTGTCATGAACAGACTTAAATATCCAGTTTTCTTCACCATTTTCAGTGCGACAGTCAGAAAGGCCAAACTTCTGACATGCTCGAGATGGGACACTGGCTAAGTTTATAGATGGTGATTCCTTTATCCAGTATCTGTACACTGTGGACAGCTTAATTTAGTTTTAGTGTTTAGACTTACAGCGCGGAAACAGGCCCTTCCGCACACGGAGTCCGCGCCGACCAGCGATCGCCGCACACTAACACTATCCTACACACGCTAGGGACAGTTTACAATTCTACTGAAGCCAATTAATCTGCAAATCTATACATCTTTGGAGAGTGAGAAAAAACCCACGCAGGTCAGGAGGAGAATGTACAAACTCCGTACAGACAGCACCCATGGTCAGGATTGAACCCGGGGCTCTGGCACTGCAAGGCAGCAACTCTACCTCTGCGCCACCGTGCCGCCCTCATGGTAATCATGTATAATCTTTCTGCTGACTGGATAGTATGAAACAAATAACTTGTGCACTGTACCTCAGTACATGTGGCAATGAACTAAACTAATCAAAAAAAGGGCAGGTAACAATAGACAATAGACAATAGGTGCAGGAGTGGGCCATTCGGCCCTTCGAGCCAGCACCACCATTCAATGTGATCATGGCTGATCATCCCCAATCAGCACCCTGTTCCTGCCTTCTCCCCATATCCCCTGACTCCGCTATCTTTAGGAGCCCTATCTAGCTCTATCTAGAAAGCATCCTGAGAACCTGCCTCCACCGCCATCTGAGGCAGAGAATTCCACAGACTCACCACTCTGTGAGAAAAAGTGGTTCCTCGTCTCTGTTCTAAATAACTTACTCCTTATTCTTAAACTGTGGCCCCTGGTTCTATACTCCCCCAATATCGGGAACATGTTTCCTGCCTCTAACGTGTCCAAACCCTTAACAATCTTATATGTTTCAATGAGATTCCCTCTCATCCTTCTAAACCCCAGGGTGTACAAGCCCAGCTGCTCCATTCTCTCAGCATATGACAGTCCCGCCATCCCGGGAATTACCTTGTAAACCTACGCTCCCTCAATAGCAAGAATGTCCTTCCTCAAATTAGAGGACCAAAACTGCACACAATACTCCAGGTGTGGTCTCACTAGGGCTCTGTACAACTGCAAAAGGACCTCTTTGCTCCTATATTCGATTCCTCTTGTTATAAAGGCCAACATGCCATTTGCTTTCTTCACTGCCTGCTGTACCTGCATACTTACTTTCATAGGCTGATGTACAAGGACCCCCAGATCCCGTTGTATTTCCCCTTTTCCCAACTTGACGCCATTTAGATAGTAATCTGCCTTCCTGTTTTTGCTACCAAAGTGGATAACCTCACATTTATCCGCATTAAACTTCATCTGCCATGCATCTGCCCACTCCCCCAACCTGTCTAAGTCACCCTGCATTCTCATAGCATCCTCCTCACAGTTCAGACTGCCACCCAGCTTTGTGTAACAATAGACAATAGACAATAGGCGCTGGAGTAGGCCATTCGGCCCAAAGCACTTGACTTTTCCAAGAAAAGATGTGCATAAAAGAATGAAAAATCCTGTCACTTGTATCCAAAACAATACAGTATTGCAAGAACAAATTGAATTAAGAAATGGTGAATTTGGTTTCATTTCTTAAGATATAATTCATTCCAAAATATAGTTTAAGCAACTGGAAATTGGAATGATGTAAAAAAAAAATGGTTGCATTAACTGAATTCCTTGTAGAAGATGATCTTCTGGTCTACTTTGTATTCTAATATGTAGTAAAAGATCAGTTAAGTGCTGAATATGAAATCATAATCTGTGATTTATTAAAGTGAGCCTTCCAAATTTAATATGAAACATCTTGCATTTAAACATGTTGGTCATGACTCAATAAATTGCAGATTAAAGTTATTTTACGTAGGTTATACAATGAGACTCGCAGAATGACTAATATTTCTGCCCTGCATCTTTCCTATAAACATCAATAAAACTCAAACCTCCTGTCCTAATATTCCAGAGGGGAACTTATTATTCCTGCCCCATCAATTCTTCACAAGATTGTCTACATTTACGTCTCATAACCTACATCCAATGTCGCAAGTAACATCGTTCAGTTCACCTCTGATTATATTCTATGTTCAACCTCAAACAATACCATTTCTGTTAGTAATAATATGAAAAGAAAAGTGCAACAGCTAGAATCCAAAGGATTCAGAAATGTACACAAAAATGTACCTTGGCCGTCAGATTGGTGCTTGATTAATGCATCAGTAGACTTAGAAACATAGAAACATAGAAAATAGGTGCAGGAGTAGGCCATTCGGCCCTTCGAGCCTGCACCGCCATTCAATATGCTCATGGCTGATCATCCAACTCAGTATCCCGTACCTGCTTTCTCTCCATACCCCCTGATCCTCTTAGCCACAAGGGCCACATCTACCTCCCTCTTAAATATAGCCAATGAACTGGCCTCAACTACCTTCTGTGGCAGAAAATTCCAGAGATTCACCACTCTCTGTGTGAAAAATGTTTTTCTCATCTCGTTCCTAAAAGACTTCCCCCTTATCCTTAAACTGTGACCTCTTGCTCTGGACTTCCCCAACATCGGGAACAATCTTCCTGCATCTAGCTTGTCCAACCCTTTAAGAATTGTGTAAGCTTTCATCTTTATCACCTACTTCTCATCTTGTTA
The DNA here is from genome assembly GCA_963514005.1 of Raja brachyura. The sequence goes on from OY740796.1 coordinate 44,070,725, forward strand.
ATTTCCTTTCATATTTTGCTTCATTGCATATTTTTCCTCATCTAGACCAATGGGTTCCTCGAACCAGATGCTGATAACTAAACTGATCTAAAGTTTCTTGGTAACTCCTTGGAGGTGATTTACTACACCAAATATTCTGATGATGTGACAGGAGAATTCCCACCATATGAATTGACAGACTTTAACTATTTCTTAATAACTTACCCTCGTATTCTGTTGGCTGACACAAAACGTCAGGGGCCGCCATAGTTTCAGAATAATGGGTAAGCCATTTAGAATGGAGACGAGGAAACACTTTTTCTCACAGAGAGTTGTGAGTCTGTGGAATTCCCTGCCTCAGAGGGCGGTGGAGGCCGGTACTCTGGATACTTTCACGAGAGAGCTAGATAGGGCTCTGAGAGATAGCGGAGTCAGGGAATATGGGGAGAAGGCAGAAACGGGGTACTGATTGGGGAAGATCAGCCATGATCACAATGGCCGTGCTGGCTCGAAGGGCCGAATAGCCTACTTCTGCACCTATTGTCTATTCTCTAAAATGCTGAAGTAACTGAGTGGGTGAGGCAGCATCTATGGAGAGAAGGAATGGGCGACGTTTTGGGTCGCGACCTTTCTTCAGACCCAAATGCTGGTTCACGCCATGTTTTAGGCACCATCTTGGTCAGAAAATGGTAATCTACTGTTGCTTTTCACGTTGCTCTTAATGGTCTATTTGGTAATAAGCCCATTCTTTTAAACTAACATCTTTAACCACATTACAACAGGCACAGATAAATCACTTTTCCTTTAAGGTTTCCCTGTATCGATGGAATGTACTGGATCGTGTCGGAAGGAAGTGCAAATGCTGGTTCACACCGAAGATAGACACAAAATGCTGGGGTAACTCAGCAGGACAGGCAGCATCTCGGGAGAAATGGAATAGGTGACGTTTCGGGTTGAGAATCTTCTTCGGACTGAAGAAGGGTCTTGACCCGAAGCGTCACCTATTCCTTTTCTCACGGGGTGCTGCCTGACCCGCTGAATGTACTGACTGGATCACTGGCTATACTTAAGTTGGATTCCAAATAATTCCTTTGATCCTTTGCAGCTGCTGTTTTTGACCTATGCAGGACGAGGGCTTGATTTGCCCTTCATATATTCATTCCCTGATTCTGGTTTCCAAATTCTCAAAAGGTCAGAAATGGAATATCAAATATGTGAGACAGGAAACTAGGGTAGTTGAAGGCCTTCGATGTCAGGGGGCTGAATTATCGCTGAAGGTGCCCTCGAAACCTGCGCTGACTTTGGCAGGTCTGTTTTGTGGCTTTAGGTGACTTTTCTGCTGAGGTTGCTGCAGGTAAACAGATAAACCTTAAAAAAAACTTGTAGTGTATTAACCAGATTACAGTCCGAAAAACAACCTTCACCATATGATATTCAACAATAAGATGCAAAATTGGAGGCAAATTCTGAAAAGTTCCAAGTAAATTTACTAACTGAAGAAGCATGGTGACGCAGTGACCTCACAGGGCCTAAACTGCTTCTTCATAGTCACTCCCTCACATGGCCAAAGACCCCAGTTCAATCCTGATCACTGGTGCTGGCTGAAACACTAAAATATTACGCCACAATTGCGCATCGGTACAGTTACTGCCTCACAGCGTCAGAGACCCGGGTTCAACCATGACCAAGGGTGCTGTCTGCAAGGACTTTGTACGTTCTCCCTGTGACCTGCGTGGGTTTTATCCAGGTGCTCCGGTTGCTTCCCACATCCCAAAGACGTGCAGGTTTGTAGGTTAATTGGCTTCTGTAAAATTGCCCCTGGTGTGTGGGGTGTGAAAGTGGGATAACAGTGAACTCGTGTGAACGGGTAGACTCGGAGGGCCGAAGGGCCGGCTGTATTTCCATGCTGCAATTTTAAACTCTAAATTAAAACAATACATTTCTACACTCTCAGTGGTATGATTAATGCAAGGATAAGAATATGCATTATCAACGGATCTTTGGAGTTTCCACATTGAATGCACTTAAGTAACGTGAGATAAACACAGTAAAAAAAAACTAACAGGCTCCTTCAAGGACAAATCTCTTGTGCACACCTCCCTCCACAACTCCCTGAATATAACATGCTTTCCCAAAAGGTCACATTGATCTGATGTTGCAGCTTCTAACATTTACAATGTTTACACAACAGCCACAATGAAGGAATAGTTTGATAAGACAAAACACTACAAGAACTACCGTGAATTGTTTACACATAGCTCGATAAAAGATGAAGTCCTACTGTATATACAAACTGTGTGGCTTGTGTATGGACGAAAATTGTTACATCTTAGAAACACTTCAGTGTTACGTACGAATAATGGAACATCATCTCTCCGTCCCTCCCCCATCCTCATCGCCATGCTTGTATCCCTTTGTTAGCACCTCATCCACAGCCAACAATGGACCATTGTTGGCTCCACCTTTCCTGATTCATCGGGGCCGGCGCCAATTTGTTCTGTACCTTTTCAGACCTCTAGTTTCCCTCTCCCATGATTCCCAGTCTGAAGAAGGGTCTCGACCCAAAACGTCATCTATTCCTTTTCTTCAGTGATGCTGCCTGACCCGCTGAGCTACTCCAGCATTTTGTGTCTATCTTTATTCTAAAAGCAAAACTCTGAAGACAGAAATGCATTTGTAAGTTAATTGGCTTGGTATAAGAATGTAAATTGTCCCTAGCAAGCGGGAATCTCTGGTCGGTGCAGACTCGGTGGGCCGAAGGTCCTGTTTCTACACTGTACCTCTAAACTACACAAACCCTACTGTTCAACAGTTAGCTGATGAATCTAATGGATGCTCCTGTAGTACGTCACAGCACAGTTGTGTTCTCTGGATCGTCGGAGGTTGAGGGAAAACTTGGTAGACATATAACAAAATTATGAGAGACATGGATGAGGTAGACAGTCAAAACCTTTTTCCCCCAAGGTTGAAATGTTGAAATGTAAAGAGCATAGCTATAAGGCGAGAGGGGGAAAGTTTCATGGAGATGAGCAGGGCAGGTTATTTACACACAGAGCGGTAGGGGCCTGGACCACATTGACAGGGGTGGTAGTGGAGGCAGATACACAATAACAGTGTTTAAGAGGCTTTTGGATTGGCACATGGAAGTGCAGAGAATAGAGGGATATGGATCATGTACAGGAAATGAGATCAACACAGTGCTGGCCTGGGACTCACCTCTCAGTGCTGACTGACCCTACTTCTTGCCTCAGTCCCCCCCCGATACTAATCCCTCACTGGCAGCTTTGCCCCATACCAATCCTCACTGTGGATCCATTAGCAGAAGACTAAAGTCCCCTTTGATCTGCATTTTCACACCTTACCCTTCCATATCTCTGTCTCCCTCTCCCCTGACTCTCAGTCTGAAGGAGGGTCTCGGCCCAGAAACATCACCCATTCCTTCTCTCCAGAGATGCTGCCTGCCCGGCTGAGTTACCCCAGCATTTTGTGCCCATCTTCAGCAGAAGAGTAGATATTGATCTAGCACACCTTTCCAGGTCAGGTCGGGGGGAAGTTCCCCCCGCCACGGGTACCATGTAATTCCATGCTACCTGCTCCATGGTCGGATAGTCAGCGACTAAACCGTTTTCTCCTCCACCTGGTTTGCCAGGTGAGGAGGGGGGCTGTGGACCCCCAGCGGGACCAAAAACAAGACCTGTCAAAGGGCGGGTGTACTCCTAGCGAACCAACGGCCATCCACACTTCAGTAGAAGTTGCGATCACTGTCGTACATAGCATTGTAAGGAATGATAATAAAGCGAACACACCAAAATCCTATACTTCCAGCGGCGGAAGTCCGCAAGAACTGGAGGACAGAGATGTGTGATGCATCCGTCACTGTTCCCGTTGGAAACCAACACCACTGTGTCGCTAATGTTTTCAACGACGAGGATGATGACACCAGTGAGGCAGGAGTGGTTTGTGCTGGATTCTCGCAGAGCAACACGGAGCTCACTCGCCAGTGAACCTCCCATTTTAAAGAACGGCAAGTTTGTCGCCATGATGTGAAACGCAACGTGCTGCAGTAAATCATCGGCTCATGCAGCATCTCCATAGGGAATGGACAGGTGACGTTCTGGGTCGGGGCCCAACTTCAGTCTGCACACTTCTTCCGATATTAACATAGAGGCTATGCGACAATACTAAACTTGGAGCAGCTGCTCGAAAAGCCACTTAAAGCAAAACGTTTTTTAGAATCAAGATGGTAAAGAAATCCATTTTTGCATCGACAATGTCTGAAAAATCATGATTGCAAAGTTGCCCAGAAGTCATCGTGATGACGATTCCAACAGCTCTATGACTCCTGTTATTTTTACAGGAAACACGTTATTTTCAATTCTATTTCTATCAATTGTTGTTCCCGCAGCTGCCACACTGAATCAGACTCGAAATATAACATTCAACTACGATTAGGTGGAATTGTGAAAATTGTTTTTTTTTTAGAGTATTCAAAGGTTTCTGTACTTAAATAATTTCACCTCTCCGACAACCTCCTCTCCCTAACTCTGCACGACCCCCGGCCACGCACACTGTAACTCAACACACACACTCAACACACAATGCACATACTACACATACACACCCACAACGCACACATACCTGGAACTTGTTGCCGGAACTAAATTAATGCAAAAATCTTTAAAAGAGCTGAGAGGCTCCATTTTGCTTCAGTTTGATGGGATTTGACCTTCATTTGGTCCCAGCCCTTACACTAAAGCAACTGGGTAACAGGAACTCCGTTGACATTAACCAGACATTATCACCTTTACTACCGTGGTCCATGATACCATTTATGCCACGATGTTGGCAGCGTACCCAAAGGCACGACTACTTTTTATTTTGCGCAAGGCACAAACACGCTGGAGACATTCATCAAAAAAATGCCACCAAGAAACCACTATGGACAAAAGCACAGAAAGTAACAAATTCAACAATGGATCAAATGCCTGACTTATGGACAATTCACAAGTCCCACAAAGGCACATGCGTTTGTTACGAGAGTGGCAGAGCTCGTTTCCTCCCACTTTCTCGACATTTAGCAATTGTTTCTTATCAGTCTTGCGTGCTTTTGATGCCAGTAATTGCCATACTTGCAAGGCATGGGTTAGCATATTGAATGATTTTTAACAATATTCTGATGTCTGCTTGGAACAGAACCTGCTCATTACCTGGGGAAGGTCCTGTTATGAAGATTTGGACTGTATATAAACAATCTTGGACTCAGAACCTGGGAAGCATTTTCAACAATTGGAGTGGAAAAAGTACAAACTTTTACAGTGAAGATAGACACAGCTAGAGAAACTCAGCTCGTCAGGCATAAGGAATAAGTGACGTTTCGAGTCGAGGCCCTTCTTCTGAAGAAGGGTCTTGGCCTCAAACGTCATCTATTGCCTTTCTCCTGAGAAGCTGCCTGTCCCACTGAGTTATTCCAGCATATTGTGTCTGTCTTCGGTGAAAACCAGCATCTGCAGTTCCTTCCCACACACTGGATTTTACAGTACGCTTACAACAAATACTTATTGTTTTGGTTGAAACAGCAGTCGCTGGCGGATCGCCAACATCTATTTGTTCCATGCAAGTCGGCCTTAGATTTACCAGATCTGCTGAACGTCCAGGAATTAGGGAGTAACAGACGGTGCCACTATGGCAATACGTTCTGTCGCTACTACACTCCCTCACTGCAAGGGTTTTACCAGTGCAATCCTGCCTTGCTGGAATTCCACAGCCTTCTATAGGACAACTACCCCTCCGATCAAATCTGGTGTCGGGTTGGAGAGAGAAACATAGAAAATATGAGCACGAGTAGGCCATTCGGCCCTTCGAACCAGCCAGATCATCCAAAATCAGTACCCCGTTCCTGCTTTCTCCCCATATCCCTCGATTCCCTTAGCCCTAAGAGCTAAATCTACAGTAACTCTGTCTTGAATAAATCCAGTGAATTGACCTCCACTGCCTTCTGTGGCAGAGATTCACAACTCTCTGGGTGAAAAGATTTTTCCTCATCTCAGTCCTATTCATTTCCATGAGGATTCCAGGCCGTGGGATTGGGAAGCAGCAAAAGACAAGCTAAAATAATTTATCTCCACACGTGAATATTTAAAGAGTTATTGACCAGTTTCCCCCACTGCGACTGCAAAGCTGATCACCTCACTACAAGCTCCTACTTCAGATTGAGGAAAGTGTCTCTGAGGATCCTCCAGTGCTTCTACTCAGCGGCTGTGGAAAGCATCTTGTCTGGAAATATCACAATTTGGTTTGGGAACTGCTCTGCCCAGGACAGGAAAGCTCTGCAGAGAGTTGTGTGTTCGGCCGAACACACTATGGGAACTACACTCGCCCCTCTGCAGGAACTATACATCAGACGGTGCAACTCCAGAGCCAATAAGATCATGGGAGACCCCTTCCACCCCTGCAACGGACTGTTCCAGCTGCTACGGTCAGGCAAATGCCTCCGTTGCCATGCTGTGAGAATGGAGAGGTTGAGAAGGGGTTTCTTCCCAGAGGCCATTAGGACTGTAAACTCCTATCTCACCAGGGACTAACTTTACTGGACCCTTATACTGTTTTTTCAAAATTGCTGGGTTTTTTTCCTTTTTCCTTCCACCCACAATATGCAATATGTAATATGTAAAATCAAATGTGATTCTGTTCCATTCTGTTTGTAGTTTGTTGGTTGGTTGTTTTTTTGCACAAAGTACGCGAACATTGCCACTTTTCATTTCACTGCACATCTCGTAAGTGGATGTGACGAATAAACTTGAACTTGAGATATGCCTGAAACTTTTTTAAACTATCTTTGGACAATTACTTCTGACGTGTCTCGATTATTGCCAACAATTATGGCATGAAGGTGGTGTGGTCCAGTTTTATAAAGAAAATTAAGACACTTGACACGGAATGCATCCTTTGTATCAGATACATGTTCTGAGATCCTGCTTGAATGCCAGTCAGACAATGGACAATAGGTGCAGGAGTAGACAATTCGGCCCTTCGAGCCAGCACTGCCATTCAATATGATCATGGCTGATCATCCGCAATCAGTACCCCGTTCATGCCTTCTCGCCATATCCCCTGACTCCGCTATCTTTCAGAGCTCTATCTAAAGGGCATGTCCCACTTTCCCGAGTTACTCACGAATTCCCTTAAGTTTTCCCCTTGATTCAAACTCGGAGAATGTCCGTAGCGAGTCCGTAGGAGTCCATAGCGAGTCCGTAGGAGGCCGTAGATATTTTATAGCGGCTCGTAATGCCAGCCGTAGGTACTCGGGGCATCAGGTAAGTCAGGAAGTTTTTTCACCATGTTGAAAAATGTCCACGAGTAAAGAAAATAGCCCCGAGTACCTACGGCTGGCTATTACCGTAATTCTCCGAGTTTGAATCAAGGGGAAAACTCAGGAGAATTCGTGAGTAACTCAGGAAAGCGGGACAGGACCTTAACTCTCTCTTGAAAGCATCTAGAGAATTGGCCTCCACTGCCTTTTGTGGCAGAGAATTCCACAGATTCACAACTCCCTGAGTGAAAATATTTTCCTCATCTTCGCTCTAAATGGCCTACCCATAATTCTTAAACTGTGGCCCCTGGTTGTGGACTCCCCCAACATCGGGAACAACATTCCCTCTCATTGAGCAGCAAGCCTTAAAGCAAGCTCAGACTGGATTCCACAACCTATGCTATCTCCAACATCATCTCCTCATTTGTAGCACAGAGACACCATTGCTCAACCCATCTCTAAGGCACTAAACGTTATTCCCTTATCATTGTACACTGTAAATGGCTCGATTGTAATCATGCATTGTCTTTCCGCTGACAGGTTAGCATGCAACAAAAAGGCTTTTCACTGTACCTCGTTACACGTGACAATAAACTAAACTGATTTCTCAGATCTGCCATATCCATTTGATGGCTTTATCTGAAGCTGACCCCGGCACTTCGGGCGGTAGACATAAAATGCTGGAGTAACTCACATTTCTTCTATCCAGAGATGCTGCCCGTGCCGCTGAGTTACTCCAGCATATTGTGTCTACCTTTGGTTTGAACCAGCATCTGCAGTTCCTTCCTACAAATTCCACTGCACAACGGGGCTGTAATTGAGGTACTCAAATTGTTTGACCAGTTCAACCACGTTTTCTAATGTCTTATCGCCCATTTGCTCACAGTCTCTGGGCGCTCATTTCTGAGCACCCAGAGACATGAGCTTGTCATTGATAATGGATATCGTCCACGTTCACAATTCATAGTTGCAGTGTATCTGAAAGAATCTAAAGGACTCATCTTGACTTAAACAATGCTGCAACAGCTGTGTTCAGGCAGACTACAATTCACGATGAATATAGAAACAAAGAACTGCACATGTTGTGTTAACAAAAATAAAACAACACAAAATGCTGAAGTAACTCAGCGGGTCAGACAGCATGTGTAAGAAGGAACTGCAGGTGCTGGTTTAAACCAAAGATAGACACAAAAAGCTGGAGTAACTCAGCGGCACAGGCAGCATCTCTGGATAGAAGGGTCTCGACCCAAAATGTAGGTGCTGGTTAAAACCAAAGATAGACAAAAAAAAGCTGGAGTAACTCAGCGGCACAGGCAGCATCTCAGGAGAGAAGGAATGGGTGACGTTTCGGTTCGAGACCCTTCTTCAGACTGGTTAGGGATAAGAGAAACGAGAGATACAGCTTCTGATTTTCACCCTTCAAACAGCTTATAATGGCCTGTTTTCTTTATCATCGTTACTTTTTTGCTTACTGTATCTTCCATTCATTGTTCTTTATCTCTCCACATCACCGTCTATATCTCTTGTTTCCCTTATCCCTAACCGGTCTGAAGAAGGGTCTCGACCTGAACCGTCACCCATTCCTTCTCTCCAGAGATGCTGCCTGTCCCTCTGAGTTACTACAGCTTTTTGTGTCTATCTTCGGGTCAGACAGCACCCCTGGAGAACATGGATAGGTGAGGTTTTGGGTTGAGACCCTTCTTCAGACAAGATTTCAATCTGAAGAAGGGTTCCAACCTGAAACGTCATCTTTCTATGCTCTCCAGAGATGCTGCCTGACCATCTGAACTACTCCAGCACTCTGTGTCTTTTTAATTTTTTCAAGATGAATCTAGCTTGGTCTCACTGTGTTCACAACTTAGAAAATACCCTCAAAGTTCCATGAGAGACCGTGAACATTTACTCTTACAGCCGTCCCAGGCATCCTCTTTCATCAGTTATTATATCAACATAATTTTGCCTGTTCAACTATCAAAGAATCACAAATCTCGCGGTTCAGCAGTTTCAACATATATGACTCCTCGGTGCAGAGATTTGTCATGGTGTCATCCAACCACCAGAGGGAGTTGAACAAAAGAATTACAACGTCTCCTAAAGTCACCTTCAGGAAATTAAAAAAACTTAAAGACTCGGACAGTCTGACGAGAGACTCAAAATGCTGGAGTAACTCAGCGGGACATGCAGCATCTCTGGAGAGAAGGAATGGGGACGTTTCGGGTCGAGACCCTTCTTCAGACTGAGAGTCAGGGGATAGAGAGATAAACTTTCTAGAACAATCTACTCCACTGGTGGACGTTAGACACACGCTGCTTAAAACAAAATCTCTTGCATGCATTAATAACATATGCCCTCTGTTCCTTTATCATGATTTTATTTCAGCTCATATCATTGTAGGAGAAATCCCTTATAATTCATAATCCCTTCACACAGAACATAGAACAATACAGCATGGGAACACAATGTTTGAGCCGAACACGATGTCAAGTTAAATTGATGCCGTCTGCCAGTACACCATCCATATCCCTCTATTCCTTGCACTTCCATGTGCCTATCTAAAAGTGTCTGAAATGCCACAATTGTGTCTGCCTCCACCACACGCTGTGTACAAAACACAAGTAAAAACACTGTGTAAAAATGTGCTCCTGGCCCCCACACATTTCCATCAAACTTTGCCCCTTTCACTTAGTTTGACCTTTAACTATTTTCTCAAACAATATTGTTTTTTCACCTCATTCTGAATATCCAAGGATCTAATGTGCAGCTAGATGTACAACTGCCCCAGTTCTTTCAATTTAGTTTAATGCAATGATACAGCGCAGGAAAAGGCCATTCGGCCCATCGAGTCCGACCCGACCGGTGATTCCCAAACAATTTATGAGTTTCATTGAAGCCAAATTAACCTACACACCTGTACGTCTCTGGAGCGTGGGAGGAAAACCGGAGGACCCGGGGAAAAACCCACGTGGTCGCGGGGAAAAAGTACAAACTCTGTACAGAGAGCACCCGTAGTCAGGATCGGGCCTGGGTCTCTGTTGCTGAAAGGCAACAACTGTGCCACCAATTTCTTCACATAATCGTTTTTTTCCAAACAATGGTTATTATCCCTCACTACAAGTGGAAGCAGAGTCAGGGGATATGGGGAGAAGGCAGGAACGGGGTACTGAATGAGGATGATCAGCCATGATCACATTGAATGGCGGTGCTGGCTCGAAGGGCCAAAAGGCCGACTCCTGCACCTGCTGTCTATTGTCTAATGTCTATTGTTCTTCAACTACCATCCGCTACTTTATATTCACCTCTTTCTCTCATTTTTAAATCCTGCACCGCGGATTTCCGAGGAGTCTCCCATTCTTCTTTCATCCACATTTCAGTAATAGCTCCAATAACATACTGCTTCACATTGACCCCAGTCTTCTGCTCACCTGCAGAGAATGGAGCAACTGGGCTTGTATACTCTGGAGTTTAGAAGGATGAGAGGGAATCTTATTAAAACATATAAGATAATTAAAGGTTTGGACACGCTAGAGGCAGGAAACATGTTCCCAATGTTGGGGGAGTCCAGAACCAGGGGCCACTGTTCAAGAATAAGGGGTAAGCCAATTAGAATGGAGACGAGGAAACACTTTTTCTCACAGAGAGTGGTGAGTCTGTGGAATTCTCTGCCTCAGAGGGCGGTGGAGGCCAGTTCTCTGGATACATACAAGAGAGAGCTAGATAGGACTCTGAAAGATAGGGGAGTCAGGGGATATGGGGAGAAGGCAGGAACAGGGTACTGATTTGGGATGATCAGCCATGATCACATTGAATGGCGATGCTGGCTCGAAGGGCCGAATGGCCTACTCCTGCACCTATTGTCTATTGTGTATTGCAGATGGGGCTCATCAGGCTGGGAAGGCTGTCCCTCTAGGAGAGGGAAAACTCTGATTTAAAACCTCCACTGCCTTGTGGCCATATCCAGTCATGGAAAAGGCTGCTGGAGTAAACCTCAAGAAAATCCAGAGTCGGAGCCCCTAAGGCAGTTCGTCGTTGTCTACAACCTCGCTCTGGCAGCTCCTGCGACGGCGCTGGTGCCAAACTGTAACGGCCCTGCTGTTCCTTTGGATTGATCAGCGACATGGAGAGGGGGACGTGCTGCATGGGCAACAGCCTGTCCTCCATATGACATCGCCCAGGCTTGCATCCGACCATACATCACCTGCAGACTAGGATACATCACCCTTGGTCAGTCATGACCGAGGGGGGCCTACAATTGTCTATTTACTCAGTCAACTTCGTTTTTAGTGGCACATGCCACAAAGCTCTTATCAAAGTCCTCTGTCCACCTTCAAGCCCTTTGTAAATAAACACTTTTTGTTTCCCATCTTTCAAACTCACTAATTGTACTATATTCTATGGCCAGCTTTGCATTTCTTCTCTTGTAATTGTCAAGTTCCCGCTATCCTGTCAACCGCTTAAAGTCCGTTAACATGCAGATTATAACATGAAACATTGACACAAAACTCCAGAGTAACTCAGCGGGTCAGGCAGCATCTAAACGTCACTTATTCCTTTTCTCCAGAGATGCTGCCTGACCCGCTGAGTTACTCCAGCATTTTCTTTGTCTGTCGTCAGTGTAAACCAGTATCCGCAGTTCCTTCTGACACATAACATGAAACATCTTCGATTTGCTTTTATGAGGCTTAATTCAATACTTCCACTTCTACTCTAAAATGTGATTGCTAGAAATCGCAATAGTAAAGTCATCATTTCTGCAGCAAAATGTTAACACTAATGAGTCATAATATTAGTTTCCTGGCAAAATGCATGAACTGCATTAATTTTTGATCTTGTACTGGGCCTTCTAAGTGTCTGATGAAACAATCTGTAATTGGTTCATAACAGTATCAATATATTTAAATATTTATATTTATTTTCCGTGTATCTCTGACTCTTCAGGATTATAAATCTAATTAAATGGATTCATAACGTCTTCCGAAACTCTGCTTAAACCTACAGTGGCTTCCAAGCCTCTGTTAATAACAGGCCACACTCTAGTCTTTCAACGTCCCACAGTTTTAATTCCAAAGCCTGAGCACTGGTTTCCAGCCTTCCAGTGTTGTAATCCCAGTGTATTGCTCCCCTCTCTGGTTAGGATCGTAACTGCACCACACCTCACAAATGTGTGCACATACCCCAAGATTTCACATCAAATAGTGCAAGGCATGGATAGAGAGAATAGGGAGAGGATTTTATCCACTGGTGGGAGAGTCTGGGACCAGAGGCCACAGCCACAGAATAAAAAGACGGTTCTTTAGAAAGAAGATAAGGAGGAATTTCTTTAGTCAGAGGGTGGTGAATCTGTGGAATTCATTGCCACAGACAGCTGTGCAGGCCAAGTCAATGGATATATTTTTTTAATAGCGGAGGTTGACAGATATCTGGGGTGGAACATTGCAACCTTGACACGGTTTCAACTAATGTAATCAACCCAGCGTGCACAATCAAACAAGATCAAATAGAACAAGTTGTCCCACAACTTTAGGCTGTGCACACCATACGCAAGAAGAAGACAGGTTTTTGATTAGTACGCATGTCAGAGGTTATGGGGAGAAGGCAGGAGAATGGGGTTGAGAGGAAAAGATAGTCAGCCCATTGAATGGTGAAGTAGACTTGATGGGCCGAATGGCCTAATTCTGCTCCTAAAACTTATATCCATAATGTTCAAGGAAAGCTATTAGTTAAAATTACATTATTTCATCATCAATTTTGTTACACTTTTGTGACAATTAGAATAACAGTTTGATTTGAAATAATGCTAAGCATTAAGTTCTATCCTTGAGCCCTGCGCAAGGAGATGGTACCTGACCTGGTCAGCTGCGGCAAGTTCCTGCTCATTTAATAGTGGATGACAAATCCGAGCTAATGGAATGGTCCCAGAGAGATGGGGATGGGTATGACTGGGAAGGGGGGAGTGGAGGTGTTGTGTGGGTAAACACAACCCTGCCCTCATCAATGAAGCTACTGTAGAGATGCTCAACATCTTTATGTTTATAGGCATCCATATCACCAGCAACCTCACCTCAACCCTTCAAATTGGACAGCAAAATGATCACACGTTTACTTTCATAGGCATCTGAGAAAATTTGTCAGGTCGACAAGGATTCTCTCAAATTTTTGTTAGTTGATCTTAGCTCTCCATTCAACACCATTGTGCCAGAGCTACTACACTCCAAACTTTCAGAGTTGACTGTGTCTGAACCCCTCTGTCGGTGGATCACCAGCTTCCTGACAGACAGGAAGCAGCATGTGAGGCTGGGGAAGCACATCTCGAACCCGCAAACCCTCAGTATAGGAGCACCGCAAGGCTGCGCACTCTCCCCTCTCCTCTACTCTCTCTACACCAACGACTGCATCTCCACTGACTCCTCTGTCAAGCTTCTCAAGTTTGCGGACGATACAACCCTGATTGGACTGATCCAGGATGGGGAGGAATTTGCCAACAGACAGGAAGTGACACAGCTGGTGTCCTGGTGCCATCGCAACTACCCGGAGGCTGGAGCGAATCATCCGATCTGCTGAGAATTGGCTGCAAGCTTCCCTCCATTGATGCTGCAAGGGCCAGTAAGCGAGCGGGCAACATCATCTCTGACCCCTCTCACCCTGGCCACAAACTCTTTGAATCACTTCCCTCTGGAAGGCGACTCCGGACTGTCAAAGCTGCCACAGCCAGACATAACAACAGCTTTTTTTCCACGAGCAGTGACTCTACTCAATAACCAATCATCTGCAGCCTCCTTCTGCTCTGGTATTTTATTTAATTCACATGTTTAATCAATAATGTTTTATTATTAATGTTTAATGTTTTATGTATCATTCCTAACTGTCACTATATGTCATGTTGTCATTTGCGGGCAGAGCACCAAGGCAAATTCCTTGTATGTGAAAACTTGGCTAATAAACATAAACTTATTCATTCATTCAAACTTCTACAGTATTTTCATAAGATGCACCTCGGCCTGGCACTGCAACTGCTCTGCTCTTGACCACCTGAACCTGCGGTAATTGTGAGCACAGTCTAGTCGAGCACAGGCTCGTCACTTCCTTCCATTCGGTCCATCTTCACTGTGCATTGCATCAGGAAAGATCGTCAAGGTCGCCTGCCACCCTAGCCATTCCCTATTCTCTCTTCTACCTTCAGATTCAATATTTAAAATAATAAGTTTAGAGATACAGCATGGAAACAGGCCCTTTGGCCCACCGAGTCCGCACCGACCAGCGTTCCCCGCACATTACCACTATCCTACACATACTAGGGACAATTTGCACTTATACCATGCCAATTAACCTACAACCCTGTACGTTTTTGGAGTGTGGGAGGAAACCATCTCGAAGATCTTGGAGAATACCCATGTGATCACAGGTAGAACGTACAAACACTGTACGGACAGCACCCATAGTTGGATCAAACCTGGATCTCTGGCGCTGCAAGTGCTGTAAGGCAGCAACTCTACCGCTGTGCCACTGTGCCGAATTTACAGGAACTTGAAAACTGGATGTACAAAGTTAAGACCAGCCTCTGCCCAGCAGTTATCAGACACTTTACCCACTTACCTCTTTCCCACCTCCTTCCTGGAAGTGTTGCTATATACTCGAACTCCGCCCCATTAAATTATTCTGTTACCGCATTTTGTTTTGTACTACCTCCGTTTTATAGTGTAATAGTCTGATGTCCGTGCATACATTAGTGTGTTTATTGTGCACATTTGGTATTCATTATTTATTTTGTGAGCTTCGTGTGAACTATGAAGTTCGTGGCACCCTGGTGCACAGGACAAAAAGCTAACCCGAATCAAACCTGAATCTACAAAGCTCCAAATAGATGGAGAACGCAAAGTAATGAGCCAGGGGTGAGATGACAAATTATTACATGTAACTTTCTGGCTGTGGCTCATTAAATGAAAATGGAATCAAAAAGTTGCAAGTGGACAATGGACACAAGTGCTTTTTGATCTCTCACCATTTTTTAAGTATTAAGGTCATAAGGTCATATGGAATAGGAGTAGAATTAGGCCATTCAGCCCATCAAGTCTACTCCGCCATTCAATCATGGCTGATCTATCTCTCCCTCCTAACCCCATTCTCCTGCCTTCTCCCCATAAACTCTGATAAAGAATGTACCAATTTCTGCCTTAAAACTATCCACTGAATTGGCCTCCACAACCTCCTGTGCCAAAGAATTCCACAGGTTCACCACACTCTGACTAAATAAATTTCTCCTCATCTCCTTCCTAAAAGAACGTCCTTTAATTCTGAGGCTATGACCTCTAGTCCTAAACTCTCCCACTAGTGGAAACGTCCTCTCCACATCCAATCAAAGGATATTGATTCTATCGAAGTGGATTCTATCTGCCACGCCCTTGCCCCTTCTCTTCACCTATCTATATCCCCCAAAGCCTTTACACCTTTCTCATGTACCATTTGTCCACTTAGATTTGTTTTGTCAACATACATGAAAACATTTCCCTTGATATCAGAAGTGGAAAATGGCGATGAGAGAAAAGAGGAGAAAAGTGCTTCCATCTATGTAATAGAATTCAGATAGGTCAGCTCTTCCGATTCTATAATTCACCTGCATCCATTGGACAGATGCTGCTACTCAATATCAGTGAATCTAACTCTTATTTTTGAGAAGCAGTTTCAAGCACATGTACAAATTCATCTTGAAAACTTTAAAGGAAAAGCTACAGACATGTGGCCCTTATTTGTTGGTGAATTTAATGAGTGGCAGCCTTAAGGATCTGTGTTGTTGTATTCAACAACTTATTACAATTTACACAACTTACTTAGTTAAAAGGATCAAATATATAGTTGTTATATTTGTAGATGGCACAAAGGTAGGTGAGAACGTAAATTGCCAAGAGGATGCAATGAGGCTATAAATAGTTTCAGGAGCAAAAATCTGACAAATTGAGTATAATGCAAGAAAGTGTGAAACTAATTAAGAAGCAAATGAAAATTATGTCTTATCAAAATGGTGAAAGATTGCAGCATTTTGCAATGTAGAAAGATCTAGGTATAGTGCATGATCCATAGAAGGCCAGTTTATGAGCGCAGTACGTCATTATGGATGTTAACAGAATATTATTGTTTATTATGAGGGGAATTAAATATAAAGGTTGGGTGATCATGCTTCAGTTACATAGGGTGTAGTTTTGGTTACAATTGGAGTTCTGCATAAAGGTACTGTTCTGGGATCACAAGAGACTGCAGATGCTAGAATATTGAGAGAAAAAAACACAAAGTGCATGAGGAAGTCGGCAGGTCAGGCAGCATCTGTGGAGGGAAACGGGTAGACAGCGTTTTACGTCAAAACCCATCACGAGTCTGGAAAAGGCTCCTCATCCGAATCATAATGGTCCATTTCCCTCAATAGATGCTGCCTGGCCCAATAAGTCCCCCCAGCACTTTGGTTTCATTTTTGTTATAATATTGTTCTCCTTATTAAGGAAATATATTAATACACTGAAACAGATTTAGTAATTTAGAGATTTAGATTCAGATTTAGAGATTTACTAATTAGTCCCAGGAACTAGCAGTGGCTGCCTCGCCAACAGTCTGTCTGTCCTTTCTTCTTTTTGTTAGTTTTAGCCTGCGCTAAAAGTATGTTTCAGTGTTCCTCGGTTTGTTTTATGTGTGGGGGGGGGGGAGGGGGGGGTGTTGGGGGTGACATTTCTTTGCAATCTCTTACCTCGATGGAGATGCGATTTTTATCCATATCGTATCTCCGTCCTCACCGCGACCTAACATCGTGGAGCTGGCGGCCTTTCCTGGAGGCCGACCCTGATGGAGTCAGGTGACCAGGAGTCTGCGGGACTTTAACATCGCGGAGCATGCAATCCCTTTGCCATGGATCGAAGCTCCAACCGCGGGGCCTGTGGACTTTAACATCGTGAAGCCCGCGGTCTCTGGTAAGTAGAGGCCGACTCGGGAGCTCCATGCCACGGAGATAGTTTCAACCGCTCCGACGCGAGAGGTTCGATCAACCTGACGGGAGTTTCGATCGTCAGCTGTGGGGGCTTTGATGGCCCCGACTGCAGATAGTTTGACTGCCTCGACCGCGGGAGAACAAAGAGGAAGATCACAGTGAGGAATGTGGAATCCACTGTTAACTTTTATGTGGTTGTGTGTCTTGTTGCTTTTCACTTAGTATGGCAACTCAAATTTCACTGTACCTTAATTGGTACATGTAACAATAAACTGACCTTGAAACCTTGAGCGGGTGGATTGTCTTTAGAAGAAAGGTTAGATATGCTAGGCTTGTACTCTTTTTATTACTCCAGCATTTTGTGTCTACCTTCGATTTGAACCAGCATCTGCAGTTCTTTCCAATGCAGCGAGATCAGAGATGTTGATTGAAAGTGGAGCATTAAAGTGGCACACAACAGGAAGCTCAGTGTCGGCCCTTGGAGTGAACCACGATACACTGCTGAAACATCCCAAATCACCATTTGCCATCACCTACGTGGATGATATTCCACTGTGTTCACCAAATGCAATAGAGTAGATTGGATGCAAGTGACGATCTGTGGTATTTAAAATGAATGTGGGCAATACATGGCTTTTTATTGATATCCAAAATCTTCACAAAATTTGAAAATTACTTGACTATTATACAAAACAGTTACATCCAAAATGAAATAAACAGAATTTCCAGCCTAAAGAAGGGTCCCACCTGAAATATCACCTATCCATGTCCTCCAGAGATGCTGCCTGAGCCGCTGAGTTACTCCAGCTGTTTGTGTCTATCCTCTGGATATGTTGCCTGAAATATTGAGTTATTCTAGTACTTTGGGACATGAAATAAAATTTCCATCCCAATCATTTCATACATATGGCAAATTTGCAATGTTAGAAGCACTTGAGAAGATGTGTAAAACTCTTCTCAAATGAACAGAATGGTCCACAATGCTGACAAAGCATTTAAACATGGACACCAGGCATGTGGTCCACAAATGCTGTTGGCCTTCAATGCAGGAGCAGGTCTTCAAAGTTAAGACGTTAAGCTCCGGCACCCAAGGGCATTGATATTATCTTTACAAAACTGCCTGCATCACTGGACTTCCTCCACCATTGAAATACCATTTCCTTCCACCACTGGTGCACAGTGGCTGCAGTGTATACCATCTACAAAATGCACTCGGGCTATCCAACGTCAGAAGTCCACCTCTTCCCCCAAAGCAGGCAAGCACTTCAGCCACATACAATCATCACTGTCTGCAGGGTCCACACCATTGCAATTTGGCAAGGCATCACTGTGACCTCGTCTTTGCTGGTTCAGAATCCTGGAACCCCCTTCCAAATAGTATCGTCAAGAGTCAAGAGAGTGTATTGTCATGTATCCCAGATAGGACAATGAACTTCTTGCATTGCTGACCATTCACCAGTACTGCGGCAGTTCAAGGCGATGGTTTGCTGCCATCCTCTCAAGAAAACATAGGATGGGCAGCAAATGGCCTTAAGAGTGACATCAAACCCAATAAATTAATAAACTGAGAAAAATATGTTTGCCGTGCTTTGGAGTGAACAATCTTTTATTTAACACCTATTCGTCAGATACAGAAAACATGGTTTTCTGACAAATTGGCGTTTTTGGTTCACACAGTATTTTTCCCCTGTGACACGACTGATAACACAAATATTCATTTAGCGAATGGTTCAAAATCTTATCACAAGTCATCAACATCAAAATCCATATCATAACGCCGAGCTTCCTTGCATTGTGGATTCCACTTTATTTACTGCTTTAAGGTGATGTTAATTTATTTGTGAACCATGACCATCCAGCAAATAATTCATTAACAGTACTGCATGCGTGGTGCTTTCATTTAACTTAATAAATGACCACAACGAAGAAATGCTTCGGCACTCATTTGTTTTAAGATAGATTCGTACAAAATTATAGATGCGATCAATTTTTTTTCAAAAAATACAGTTCGACACCTCCACCGTCTGACGTGAGCATATGCTTGGCAATGTATGCAAATACATGGCTCCAGTTTGACACTTTTACAATTTTATCACAGAAAGGTTGAACTGAGGTCGTTACCGGACCTTAATATACGGCGAACTAAAATGGTTGAGATTTCTGAGTTGACACCAATGTGTTTAAATATTTATATTTAGCTGTGATCTAGCTGACAAATGTAGCACACTGCACACTTATTGGGCATTAACCAACGGATTAGAGAGCTAGAATCAAGTGAAGGCGAGCACAGTTAAAGGGGGGGGGGGGGGGGGGGGGGCGACACTAGGCAGGAAAGCTGGTTAAGTGTGAAAATATTTGCCAAAATACATACCCTAAAGGCTAAGAATAATATATATTTTTTTAAAGCAGAATTATCTTTACATAGAGGCAGGTTGGGAAAGTTTAAAGCTTTTGCACCTTAAAAAGCGGAAAAATATACTTGATTTATGTCAACATTTACAAGTTAGAACGTCCTAGAAGTGGTGAAGTACTTACATGTAAAACCTTTGGAAGGAGCATGGTCTGAACATTTGCACTCCGACAGACTCCATCTTTTTTTCATGAAAGGTGTCTTGCAAGCCCTTGGAGAACAGTGAAAGTCAAACTCTACGGCAGTATATGTGTCACTAGGGGTGGCTCCTGATAAGGCCCTGGCAACTCCAATCCTAGCAGAGCTTGATACTGAAGTGGTGCCTACTGTGTGTCTGCAGCAATAGACCTGTTCAATCCAGCACCTGCATGTGATATAATGGGCCAGTCCCACCACCAAAGCTGTAAATCTGTATTTGCAAACATCATCTGAAATAAAAACTACCTCCGCTCTCTCCCCTAATATGCATCTTTCAGGGAGGGTTGTCAACTAACGCTTGCAGCGTTCCGCAAATCGACACTTTTCTAATCAAGTACAGAGAAAACACTCCTGCGAACCAAACATCTAAATTTACTTGTTACATACAAATGTACTTGTTCGTGTCATGCAGCTTCAATGTAACCAGCAAAGACTGCATTTAAATACAGGAGAAACTACAATTCTTCCTTACTTCAGCACTCTTTGTGTCATCAATTACGAATATCCACTATTTCAGTTGGAAGACAGCTAATGGCGTGCTATCATTGTGCTTTTTTTCAAGAAAAAGAAAGCAAGATCGTTCAACTCAAAACGAAACAAATAAATCTGCTCCTGGATTTTATGCTGAAATCATTAGCTCCCTGTTCGTTTTTCGTTCAGCTGGCAACACACTTGCTCTGCATTTTCAGCACTATTTTTATCCCAAGGTTTCCAGCATTTGCAGTTTTTCATTTGAACCTGTTCATCTCTTTTGCACTCGAGTCGCACTGACTTTGTCCCTGTATTTGCTCCCCAAGCACCTTTAACGGGCAACCAAATGAACCAACTGAGTAAACAACTGCTCTTTAATATTAGGTATTTCACTGCTTTCTCAAAACGCTGCAATGGTGGGGTTCATTTGAAATGTATTGCTTTACAACAATCAGCAATCAGTTTTATTCGTCACATTGCACACAAATTGCAAGTGAAATACCAACATGCTGCAGCATTTCAAAATCTTAGGCAATTTAAGCCAACAATAAAAATAGGTATTATATGCTGGAGTAACGCAGCAGGTCCGGCAGCATCACTGGAGAAAAGGGATAGGTGACGTTTCGGGACAAGACCCTTCTTCAGACTGAGAGTCAGGAGAGAGGGAAACAAGAGACAGAAAAAGGTACAAAGAGCAAATAAATTAAAGGTATGCAAATGCACAAATCAAGGCCAGCAACAATGATCAAGGGCAGGTGGAGCCCACAATGGTCCATTGTTGGCTATGACGGCATGAATTGAATTTTCAGGACTGAACATAATTGCACTTACAAGTCCAGCATTGATTGAATGGTGGAATAGACTTGATGGGCTGAATGGTCCAATTCTGCTCCTATAACTTATGAACCAAAAGTGCACTTCCATAAATTAACTTTTTTTTTAAATGCAGTCACAGGCAAGGTCAACATATAATGACCAGCTTTAATTGCATAGCATGGGATGCCTTTTCTGTGGGCAGTTAAGGGTTAACCGTATTAGCGTAGGCATGGTTCAGATGAAGGCCCAGCCCGGGTAAAGATGGTACATTTCTTTCCCAGAAACAAATTAGCAAATCCATTGGACTTTCACATCAATCCGCAACTTCATTTGAGTGAATGGATTAAATCTCATCCCCCAACTCATCGCTACGGAGATGGGTTGAAAATCCTGTGTTACGATCATCGAGTGCTCATTCAAATAAATAAAGGTGTTTAAAGGTTATTTTCAGAATGCCAAGGCTCTGTGGGGGAGGACCACAGTCTAGGGTCCTTCCACTGCTGGGCATTGGGGGGCAGGGTGTGTTGGAGATGCCCCTCAAACAAGGGAAGGGATAACACCCCAGGGGAGCACATGAGTAGCAAGGGTGCCGGGTACAATGATATTCTGTGAACACTACGAATTAAAGGTATACAAAAGGACAAAGGACACCAGGGGCGGCCACGATTGGCAGCCCCGCCAACAGTCTGTTTTTGCGTCTTTTTTTGTTATTTTTAGTGTGTTTGAAAAGCTTGTGTAAACGTTCTCCGGTTTGTTTTGTGTGCGGGGAGGGGGAGGGATGAGGGAGAAACTTTTTTTTTCAACCTCTTACCTAGCCGGAGATGCGATTGTTTTCTGGATCGTATCTCCGGTCGCTCTGTGGCCTCACGCCCTGGAGTTGGAGGCCAGCTCGGACTGACTTTGAGCCCCCCCCCCCGCCGCAGGGCATGGACTTGCCATTGGATCTGATCCCTTGCCTGGGATTGCTCCAACCGCGGACTGCGGACTTTACCATCGAGAGCTTGCAGTCTCGGGTAGAGACCGTAGATGTCGGGGAGCTCCAACGATGCAGAAGGCTGGACCAGACACAACCCGGGGTCCAATCCCCCCCCCCCCCCCCCCCCCCTCCCGATGCGGGAGCTTGATCGCCCCGATGAGGAGAGCCCAAACACCGCCAGCTACGGGAGCCAAGATCGTCCCGTCAACAGAAGGCTTGAGGCCCCCAACCGCAGGAGAACGAAGAAGGGAAAAGATTCATTTTAAAAAGGGTGCTATTTCTGGGCCCCACCACAAAGGGTTTACTGAGCAACTACCCCTTTAAACTTAGCATCTGAACTGTATGACATATTTCCATAGAAAGACCAAAACTAACATTGCCTTCAGACTTACAAAAGTTGAAAACAAATATAAAAAGACTTTCACTTCCATTGTGAATCAATAATTGAGCAGGTTTATACGCATAAAGCTATTTTGAAGACAATTGCCAAGTTCACATACGTCAAGAATCAAAAGTTTGTTTTACGAAACAGTAGTAGTTAAACCAGCGGCATAAGTGGGTTCAAGCGTCAATCTAGAATATTGTAAAGACTTTTATCTGGATGCAGATAAGCGCTGACGCCAAGATAGTGGGCATAAACTTTGTCAGAAAAAAGGTGGAATCTTGTGAAAGCAGTTTTATGCCGAGAGAGTACGTATGCTCCAGGATTTACAAGACCATTCCACGTAAGCAGCCAGTTGCAAAGTTTGACTGATTTTTAGGCTTCAGAGATATAGTGCCAAAACAGGCCCTTCAGCCCACCGAGTCGATGCCAGCCAGCAATCACCCAGTACAATACACACTAGGGACAACTTACAAATTTTACTGACGCCAATTAAGCTACAAACCTGGACATCTTTGCAGTATGGGGAGGAAACAGGAGCTCCTGGAGAAAACCCATGCGGACACAGAGAGAACATACAAACTCCGTACAGACAACACCCGTAGTCAGGATCGAACCCGGATCTCTGGCGCTTTAGCGACTCTACCGCTGCGCCACCGTGCTGCCCATGTTTTCAGACATGATCTGAGCAAGCAAAATGGGGCAACCTTGTCAATTTCCACAAATCAGAGAGTTGCAGGCTCTAATTCAATTGAATTTGGTATAAATTGCTACAATTAGGTACTACCGCAATAGGCAAACCAAGAAGTTGTGCATATTTTATGCAGAAAAGCTAATCCAAGTGAACTTCATGCTTCTTCACAATAAAGAAGGGTCTCAACACACGAAACATCACTTATCCATGTTCTTCAGAGATGCTGCCTAACCTGCTGAGTTACTCCAGCACTTTGTGTCCTTTTGTGTATTAACCAGCATCTGCAGTTCTTTGATTCTATGCTTCTGAATTTGGTGCTTCTTGGATCTCCTAATGGGCCAGTAAATGAATGGAGCAACATTGAACTCTTGAGGCACATTATTCATGAAGCTACCTACTTGGTGTGAATTTAACAGATAACGCACATTAGTTTCAGAATCACAGATTAGGAACAGGATGAAAATGGTCCAGGAAAATACGTGGTGTACAGATAACAATAGACAATAGGTGCAGGAGTAGGCCATTCAGCACCGCCATTCAATGTGATCATGGCTGATCATCCACAATCAGTACCCCATTCCTCTCTCTATATCCCCTGACTCCGCTATGCATAAGAGCCCGATCTAACTCTCTCTTGAAAGCATCCAGAGAACCAGCCTCCACTACCCTCTGAGGCAGAGAATTCCACACACTCACAACTCTCTTTGTGAATGTTTTTGCTGATCTCCGTTCTAAATGGCTTACCAATAACCACGATGAGCACAAAACCCTTTCTTGAAGAAGCAGTGAGAGAAATGGATCCCATAATGGTAGCATAGGGGTGCAGCGATAGAGTTGCTGCCTTACAGCGCCAGACACCTGGGTTCGATCTGGACTATGGGCGCTGTGTGTACGGAGTTTGTATGTTCTCCCAGTGACTGCGTGGTGTTTCTCTAGGTGCTCCAATTTCCTCCTACACTCCAAAGACATACAGGTTTCAAATTGGCTTCGGTAAAATTGTAAATTTTCCCTAGTGCGCAGGATAGTGCAAGCGTGCAGGGATCGCTGGTCAACGTGGGCCGAAGGGCCTACCTCTGCGCCGTGTCTCTAAAGTCTAATTGGCCTGCAGTTGTAATTGGGGAGATGCCACCTTCTCTTATAAGCTTGTTGTGATCACAATACAACTATAAATTGCTATTAGTAAAACACCACATGGACACACTCTGCTGAAAAACAGTGGATTTTTAGATTCAACTACACGTGTCTTCAGGGAGATTTCCAAAACAATTATGCAATTAAAAAGTGACCACCACTTGTGTTGTTCCGGTGTCACCTTCACCAAGGTGAGCTTGTTGATCACAGTGCGGTACAGCCACTCATTATAAAGATTCAATGGAGCATCAGAAGACCATCCACTGTGGCCAATTATTTGTTTGTGTGCACATTGATGGCTAAGGTCAGCCATTTTGTGGGGAATGTGGACGAGCCGCTGTGGTGGATGTTTGTATCAAATTTTTATGTTGTTGTGTGTCTTGTTGTTTTTTTGGCAAGCCAAAGTCCTCATATGTTGCAAAACATACTTGGCTAATAAATTATGATTATGATTATGATTTTAAAGCCACGTTGCATCAGAATTGGTAACGCTTATGAACAAACAACTCTGGTATGCCTGTGTGTATTCTCTGCAGGTAATACTATTCTTAAAATGGAGCTTAGTTATTGATTTTTCTGCCTTCTAAGAAGGACAATAATGGTGGTATTTGCAGCAGAAATTGTTTTAAAGGATTACACATTAAACAGACAAGTGTGTTACCAGATGTTGCTACATAGGTTTAGGTAACAAAGTTGAATATTTACTCCAGCTTGGGTTTAAAACAAAAATTGCTCTAATTGGCTCAACAGTTAATTACTGTCATAGTTATGCCTGCAACTCGTCCACAGATTTTAAAGTACTCCTAAAGCATTGAACTGTGATATCCAATGACCCAATGACCAGTGAGGAAGCAGCTTTCTGATTCCACCCCCCTCGGCCTTTCTCAGAAAAAAAATCCTTCTGCTTATTGGAGTGCAGGCATTCCCAGCACAGTGAAACGTCACCAGGAAGAGAAAATGTCTCTTTAAAAGCACATAACCTTCGTATCAAAACTGTGCACACTTCGTCAATTCCACTTTCCACTTCAATACACGTATATTGAAGAAGGGTCCCGACCCAAAACATCAACCATCCTTGTTCTCCAGAGATGCAGCCCAAACCGTTGAGTTAATCCAGCAATTTGTGGTTGGCGCTAGTTAGCATGCAACAAAACTCTACCTCAGTACACGTGACGAGAAACTAAACTGTACTTGTGTCCTTTTGTGCAAACCAGCATCTGCAGTTGGTTGTTTCTATACACTGAATATTTATCACAGACGTAGCACTAACAGTTGAAATGTATATGCTGTGTGCCATTACTACTTTTACTCTTATTCAAGAAGGAACTGCAGATGCTGGAAAATCGAAGGTACACTAAAATGGTGGAGAAACTCAGGGGGTGCTGCAGCATCTATGGAGCGAAGGAAATAGGCAATATTTCGGGCCGAAACCCTTCTTCGTCTGAAGAAGGGTTTTGGCCCAAAACGTGGCCAATGAGTTTCTCCAGCATTTCTGACTACTTTTACTCTTCTTCTTCTTAAGCCCTTTGCTCCTCTAGGGAGCATTAGGCCATTGACAAATGTCCTCCACCTCACTCGGTTGTTGGCAGTTCTTTTAAGATCTCCCGAGTTGAGCCCACTCTCAGACATCTCTGTCTGGACACCTCTTCTCCAGCTGTTCCTGGGGCGACCTCTTTTCCTTTTCCCTTGGGGGTTCCATTTCAGGGCTTGCCGGGTGATGTTTGTGGCAGGTTTCCTGAGGGTGTGTCCAATCCAGTGATCCTGAGAGCTATGCCGGATGGAGTTTCATATCCCTGGCAGGTTCAACCAAACCGGAGAGGTGAGGAGGCAGACAAAGCAGTCCCTGGTCCACCAGGTTGGGGGTTGGGCGTGGCGTTAAATACACCCCCCCCCCCCCGGAAAAAAGTGTGAGTTACAGAAACTTTGACTACTTTTACTATTTCTAGTCAAATGTTCAAAGTCAGGATGGAGAATGTGTGGTCAAAAGGTATTTTTTAATCAGAATAAACTTTATTCAGAAAATGTATACAAAACAGGCATTGTGCAAAAACATTTTCAGAGGCTATACGTACATTAGTGTAATATTATAATGTTCACAGAAACATTTCACATCTCACCCCTGCTACTCATGTGCCTCCTGACATGATATCCCTTCCCTTGTTTGAAGGCCGTCTCCACCACACCCTGCCCCCCCCCCCCAATGTCCAACAGCGGAAGGACCCTAGACTGTGGTCCTCCCCCACGGTGCCTTGCCGTTAGCTGCACCGAGCTTCAGTGCGTCCCTCAGCACGTACTCCTACAGTCTGCAGCGGGCCAGTCGGCAACATTCCCCGATGGACATCTCGCTCTGCTGGGAAGTGAACAACTTTTGCACAGACCAAAGAGTTGATGACCTTCCAGCAGCGCTTGACGTCCGTCTTTGAATGCATCGTTGGGAACAGTCCGTAAATCACGGAGCTGCTCGGGATAAACCCTTGCATCCTTCTCCAGACTCTCTGCGTAAATCCACACTCAGCAAAGGTACACAAGGTAGGCAAGTCTACACAACCCACAAATTAACTTTCAAACTCGAACCACTTAAGAAGAGTCTGCCCCCAGTGGCAGGTGTAGGAATTGCCGAAGGGAGAATTAGAATTCGTGTGTAGATGACAACCCCCCTCCTTATCTCAGTGGATTTCATCCTTTTAAAAATATGAACCTTTCTGCAACTAAAGCAATCCTCTCCAATTTCTCTAGCCAGCTGATATGCTCATTAGATATCAAATGTCACATTGGGGATGTTTTTCCTCGTGGAAAACGCCATTTTGCAGATGTAGCATCGGTACAAATAGAAATGCAAGATTTCAACATCTCCTTGGACTGCACAAAATCCCAAGTAATTTCCTTAAATAGAAGACAAAATGGCTGGTCTGATACAATTCAAATTTCAGTTCAATATGCTGCCACATACTTTTGTCTGGAAACAGATAGCTTTAATAGCTTTGAGTTTAGAAGGATGAAGGGGAGGACTTCATTGAAACCTACAGAATAGTGAAAGACCTGGATAGAGTGGATGTGGAGAGGATGTTTCCACTCATGGGAGAGTCTGGGACCAGAGCCTGAGGCCCA
Source organism: Raja brachyura (assembly GCA_963514005.1). The sequence continues at coordinate 44,098,163 of OY740796.1, forward strand.
AGAATAAAAGGACGTACCTGTAGAAAGGCGATGAGGAGGAATTTCTTTAGTCAGAGGATGGTAAATCTGTGGAATCCATTGCCACAGATGGCTGAGGAGGCCATCGATGGTTATTTCGATGGTGGAGATTGATATATTCTTGATTGGTACGGGTGTCAGGGGTTATGGAGAAAACGCAGGAGAATGGGGCCGAGAGGGAGAGATAGATCAGCCTTGATTGAATGGCGGAGTAGACTTGATGGGCCGAATGGCCTAATTCTGCTCCTAGACCTTATGAACTAATATCCATAATGGGGAGCTATTAGTTCAAATTACTTGTTATTTCATCATCAATTTTAGTAACACGGTTGTGACAAGTAAGATAACAGTAATTTAGGCAGAGAATGTGCTGCTATCTGGTAAAAGCTGTTAGGATGAAATGGTTATTACCTTGTTGCAGTTATAAATACATGGCTAACACAAAACTAGAATGGAGATTGAGTTTAGTTTATTGTCACATGCCCCGAGGTACAGTGAAAATCTTTTTTGATGCGTGGTAACTAATCAGCGGAAAGATGATACATAATGACTATCGAACCATCCACAGTGTACAGATACATGATAAAGGGGATAACGTGAAGACCGTTTAGAGCAAAGTGAAGTCCAGTAAAGTCCGATCAAAGATAGTCCGAGGGTCTCCAGTGATGGAGATAGTAGCTCAGGACTGCTCTTTAGTTGTTGGAAGGACAGTCCAGTTGCTTTATGGATGGAAATCAAATTAATATTTTAAAAAAATTAAATTGCAATATTTCTGAATGACGGATTCTGAAAAAATATATACCATTATTTGAAATATTTACTATTTTATATATAAAATATAGTTAATGCAAAATTAACTACTGTTATATATAAAATACAGTTAATGTAAAATTTAAAAAAATATATTGTATAAATAGTGCTATTTAGACAAATAGATTTTTCTTCAATGTAAAATTTTATATTAAAGAAAAAACAATTAGTCTAAATCGCACTATTTTGGTTCACCATCACTACTAAAATACTATACCTAATCCATACATTATATATAATAGCCATAATCACAGATGCTTTCTTTCCCTCCAGCCTGCAAAGATCTTGATATTTTGAGGTGCGTTACTGCATGAGTAAAACTGAGCCACTGAAACCCATTTTTAACCAAGGAATCTTTCTACACTAGAGGGCGCTTCACAAAAATTCAGGGAAAATTGCCATGTCACCTTTATTTCACCTTCATGGAAGAAAATGGATTAATTCTCAATCCCTAACTGAGGCAGTTAATCAAAAATAGATTTTTTTTTAAATATTAAAAAAATGTGTTTTTTTAAGCATCATCTGAATTTCAGGCACTAATTGAAATCTCCTTAACGAGGTTGCAAAATCTGTCGTGTTTTTGAAAATGTAATACCAAACAAAATTCAGCGAACATAGATCCAATTATTAATGGTCAAAATCCTGAAATTCAAAGCTCTCAGTGAATACTTCTCAACAAACTGAAAATTAACCTTCATAGATGGGTATTTAAGCTTTGCATTAGAAGACAGGACAATGCTTGGCATCTACTGTTATCCTCCTAGAATATTACTAATTGAATTGTGTTATTGCGAGAGGGAATTTAGGACTAGTGTTTTCTCCATCACGATGGTCAGAAATGTTTTACATTGGTTGCTTTACAAACACTTTGCACAGTGTCGCAGCAGTAAAGTTGCTGCCTTACAACGCCAGTGACCCAGGTTCGATCCCCACTACGGCTGCTGTCAGTAAGGACTTTCTACATTCTCCCTGTGACCGCGTGGGTCTTCTCCGGGTGCTCCGGTTTCCTCCCGCACTCCAAAGACCTACAGGTTTGTAGGTTAATTGGCTTCGGTAACATTGTAAATTGTCCCCTAGTGTGTAGGACAATGTTAGTGTACACAGTGACCGCTAGTCAGCGCAGACTCGGTGGGCCGAAAGGCCTGTTTCCGCGCTGTTTAAAGTCTAATGATTTGTTGCCGATCCATAAATAACATTTGTACCTACTTTTATAGGCAGGTCTGGCTGGCATCTGTTTCAGTACATATAAAAATAGACAAATTGATATAGATCCTTGTGATTATAAAACAGTGGCTCAAGCCAAGTTTAAAACAGAGGTAATTTACAACAGTGGCACATCGTACACTGTTGTGCAGTCTCATGTCTTGTGGGATCGAGGGCGGCTCACGAGTCTGATGTACGAGCAGTGGGGGCACATGATGGCCAATGTGTGGTGGATTTAGGGTTGCAGCCTTCCTCCTGTCTCTGGCACTAACGATTCGGCGATTGTCTGCTGACGGCCTTCCTTGTGGTTGTACGCCAGACAGTCCTGTCACTGGCACGGGTTCCCAGTTTTTTTGGGGAGGTGGTCCATATATAATTCAAATTCTAAAATGGCACCACTATAAACTTCCCAGGAGGAGATAATCCACTGGAATCCAAAGCTTTTAGTTTAGTTTAGTTTACTGTCATGTACACCGAGCTACAGTTAAAAGCTTTTATGTTACGTACCAACCAATCAGCAGAAAGCCAATACATGATTACAAGCAATCCATTTACGGCGTATAGATGCATGATAAAGGAGTACAAGAAGATCATAGTTAAACTTAGGAGTAGCGATTTAAGAGTGTGGAGCGATTGTAATAAGAGTTTGTGTATCTGCTTCTGTGGCTAGCGCACAAATAGTCGCATGTGCTGGGCGCCATCCTGGAATCCCAAAAGCGGACAAAATCTGGAAGAAGGCGCAAAGAAAGAAAGAACGATTACTTAGTGCGTGATTTTTGATGCGTTTCATTTGCAGACGATTGGAGGCTGGCTTGACAGCATTGAAATAAACACATTGACAAAGATCACCATAATCATACTTTATCATACTTTATTAGCCAAGTATGTTTTGCAACATACGAGGAATTTCATTTGCCATCCAGTGATACCAATAAAAGGCAACAGAACACACAAAAAACATTTTAACATAAACATCCACCACAGGGACACCTCCACATTCCTCGATGTGAAAAAAAGTTCAATCTCTCCCTTCTTTGTCCTCCAGCGGTCAGGGGCCTCTAACATTCCGTTGGCGGGACGATCTTATTCCCGTAGCCAGCGGCGGGACTCCTCGTCGGGGCGATCAAGCTCCTGAAATCTCAGCTCCCCCACGCAGGGCGATCTACCCAGGGTCTCAACCAGAGACTGCGACGAGCTCCTTGATGTTAAAGTCCACATCACAAGATTCCAAGCAAGGAAACGGATCCGATGGCAAGTCCACATCCCCGTGGCGGGGCTCAAAGTTAGTCCTGAGCAAGGCCTCCAGCTCCACGATGTTAGGCCGCAGAGTGACCGGAGATACGATCCGGAAAAACAATCGCATCTCCGGAAAGGTAAGAGATTGAAAAAGGTTTCCCCCGACCCCCACCCGGCAAACCCCCACATAAAACAAACCAGAGAACATTAATACATACTTTTTAAACACACTAAAAATAACAAAAAAGACAAAAAGGACAGACAGACTGTAGGCGAGGCTGCCATCGAAGCGCCACCCGGTGGAGTATGGATGAAGGTTATACTAGTGGAATGGCTGAGGTAGGTAAAGAGGCAAGTCATGTATGAAGGTGAAAGTTGATAGATTTCTTCACTCTTGTGATGTGCCAAAATGTATTACCCATCCCTAATAGCTTGAGGGAGCGAAGGAGGTCAGCAGCAAATAAGAGCTTGCAAATCTCAGTCATACAATGTGAAAACAGGCTCTTCAGCCCAACTTGCCCACGTCGCCCAACATGCCGCATCTACACTAGTACTATCTGCCTGTGTCTGGCCCATATCCTTAATCTTATACTATCCATGTACCATTCAAAATGTCTTTTTAAAACATTGAGATGGTACCTGCCTCAACTACCTCCTCTGGCAGCTCGTTCCATATACGTACCACCCTTTGTGTAAAAGAGTTGCCCCTAAGATTCCTATTAACTCTTTCCCCTTAAACCTGTGTCCTGTGATTCTTAATTCCCCTACTCTGGATAAAAGGCTTCACCGTAGCTATTACCGTATCTATTAATCTCATGATTTTATACACCTCTATAAGCTCACCCCTCATCTTCCTGCACTCCAAGGAATAAAGTCCTAGCCTGCTCAACCTCTCCCTATAGCATTAGATGAATAATGTCCATTTAACTATAGGTATTTGATTCGACACTAGTGTCGGAGATCCTTTCAAAAACAAATCCAATTGGAGACAACTAGATTATTGTTCATCCAGGCCCAGAGCAACGTAACATCAGGTAGAGTGTAATGTAAGCAGGAGAGGATTATTACTGCTGTTATCTAAAATTAAAACAAGTTTTGTACATTGTTCGAATAAAAAACATTTATTCACGCAAATGGAGTTAAACCACAAGAATGTTGAATATGCTTTACGAAAGGCAAATTGCAGGAAAACTAATGGACTGGATGCAGAGCTCCCAAAATCACATATGTTAAATCATTTGTTCATTTGACTCAAGTTTCAGTTAAACCAGATTTTTCTCATTCAAGTGGGAATGCCTGTACATAAGGTGGAAACAAAGAACTGCAGATGCTGTTTATACCAAAGATAGACACAGAGTGCTAGAGGAACTCAGCGAATCAGGCAGCATGTCTGGAGAAAAAGAATGGGTGGGTGACGTTTCAGGTCAGGTCGGGTCTAAATAGTCTGTAAAAGGGTCCCAACCTGAAACATCACCCATCCTTTTTCTCCAGAGATGTTGCCTGACCCACTGAGTTAACTCCAGCACGTTGCGTATATCTTTGGTATAAACAGCATCTGCAGTTCTTTGTTTCCACTTTATGTACAGGCATTTCCACTTGAAATCTAGTTTAATTGAAACATGAGTCAGATGAGCAAATATGTCTCTTTCTGCTTGTATATAAAAACAGGAACCCAATCACATTCCAGTAACTGCAGACCAATACTCCCATTCCCAATAAGAATAGATGGAAGAAAAATACAGCTGCAGGATTATCTGGTTGCCAATTTGTTTCAGTCAATTTCGAGCTGTCTCACGGATCAGCCATGATCACATTGAATGGCAGTGCAGGCTCGAAGGGCCTCCTCCTGCACCCATTTTCCATGTTTCTATGTTTCTATTATATGGCTGTATGCTGCTGGACAGATTTACCAATGTGTGAGGAATCGGTGGAATCCAGCTGTCATGTCTGTGAATTTCCTCTTGCCGTCTTTATTTTGAATTATGCAGTCCACAGTAAAACTCACTGACATGCCTTTGACCCTTACATGTCTCGAGCTTTTATCATTCTGTTAACAAATCAAAGCTAATATAAATCATGTGTGCCACATAAATCAAGATGATGATGGACTATCAATTTTTGTACATCAACTGGGACAAAGAATCACAGCAGGACAGAAGCTTCAAAAAAAGAACACTCTGATATCAATCATGGCTGTCAGCTTTCCTTGATTCACCAGGGGAACATTCGTCTTCCACAGCTACCAATAAGTTAATTGACTCGTAAGGTACAGGAAACACAGATTTCACAGGATCCGCCACAAATTTACACACAGCGAGCAGTCCTGAAAGAAGTTAGTCCACAGTAAAATGTATAGGACTGATTTAAAGAAAAGGCATATTAAAATCCATGCACAGAGTATTCAATACTGGTGTAAAGAATTGTAATTGGCATTGTGCTTGTGCACAAGGTCACAAAGTTAGCTGTAAGCAGTTCACCCACTTTTGGTGATTTTCAGCTTAATTCAGTTTAGTTTAGAGATCCAGTGTGGAAACAGGCCCTTCGGCCCACCGACCAGCGATCCCCGCACATTAAAACTACCCTACACACACTAAGGACAATTTGACATTTGCCAAGCCAATTAACCTACAAACCTGTACGTCTTTGGAGCAGAGGAGGAAACCGAATATCTTCGAGAAAACCCTCACAGGTCACGCGCCCAAAGTCAGGATCGAACCCGGGTCTTTGGTGCTGTAAGGAAGTGGCTCTACCGCTGCGCCACTCCACCACCCTGGTACTTCACTAACTTATCTTCGGTGTTCAACCAGCATCTGCAGTTCATTCCTACTCATTTTGTCTGCTCCACTGCGAAATCTCCGCAACGTATGCCTACTTGTAAGAGGTTCTCCTCCTCTTTACCTCGGAAGAACTGCAACACCCTCTCTCGCTGCTCCCCCTCTGCGATACCCGCTGAGTTACTCTGGCATTTTGTGTCCATCACTAATTTTTGGAGTTTATTTCAGTCGAGTGCAGTTAAATAATTCCAAGTACATTTGGATAATGTTCCAAATCCCCACCAGGAAATTTAAAGTAATATTGGAAGAGAATGGAACAATATGTTTATGTAATGCCTCCGATCATTGTTTATGCCATATTTTTGTCATCCAGTTGAACAAAAATAGAGACTATTTTTGCATAACCTTCATTCAGAAAAATAACACTGACCCACAATTTAACTCGGAGGTGCTGTCTGTACTCTCTGTTATAAGGGTTTCAGACAGAACCTCTTTGGATTGAAAACATGGGCAATTATTGTTAGAGAAATGCAACTTCTGCACAGCACGACTTCAAGAGCAAAACACAAAGATAGACACAAGATGCTGGAGTAACTTGGCAGGTCAGGCAGCACCTGGAGAAAAGAAATAGGTGAATTTTGGGGTTAGAATCCATCTTCAGACCCCTACCTCCAACCCAAAACATCATCTATTCCTTATGCCGGAGATGCTGCCTGACCCACTGAGTTATTCCAGCATTTTGTGTCTATCTTCAGTATAAACCAGCATCTGCAGTTCCTTCCTATTAATTGCAATAGCAGTTCTTTAGCAATGGAGATTTTTTTTTTAATTCACTATTTCTGCCGATGTTATTTCTCTCGCACTCTCTGATTTACACCTGCCTTTCAAAGTCTTTATTTTGTTTTCTGCATGGACTGTAAATCCTCGTATAATCTATGTTTGGCTCAGTATGATAGGCTGAAGACACACATTGATCTTTATCTCCAAATTGATGCCACAGAAATCACGAATCAGAAGTAAATTAAAACTAATTTGCACTATAATGCAGAGGAAAGCAATAGACAATAGACAATAGGTGCAGGAGTAGACCATTTGGCCCCTGGAGCCAGCACCACCATTCAATGTGATCATGGCTGATCATCCACAATCAGTACCCCGTTCCTGCCTTCTCCCCACCTTGGCACCTGCCAATGAAGTCAATAGAAGCACCATGCCCTTCATAAGTTATAGGAGCAGAATTAGGACATTCGGCCCATCAAGTCTCCTCCGCCATTCAACCATGGCTGATCTATCTTTCCCTCTCATCCCCATTCTCGTGCCCCATTCTCACACAAACACAAATCAATAACCTGTCAATCAAACATTGCCTTAAAAATATCCATTGACCTGTCCTCCACAGCCTTCTGTGGCAATGAATTCCATGATTCACCACCCTCTGGCTAAAGAAATTCCTCCTCGTCTCCTTCCTGATGGTAGGTCCTTTCATTTTCAGGCTATGGCCTCTGGTCCGCGACTAGTGGAAAGGTCCGCTCCACATCCACTCTATCCAGGCCTTTCACTATTTACCCACCTCCACTCTCAGCACCATACTCATGCCAGTTTCTCACAGATCACATGGATCATTTGGAACAGCAGTTGGGGACGCAGGCGCATACAGGAGCCAGAAAGTGTTATCAAGTTCAAGTTCACATTTATTGTCACATGCACCCATTAAGGTACAATGATATTTGAGTTACCATACAAGTAAAAAGAATAGATTGCAATTACAGGGAGGTGTCCATGTTGCATGTTCGGTCAGATAGATAGCTGGGTGACTGCCAGGAGAGGTGGGCAGTTAGTGCAAGAGTTCCCTGTGTCCATCTCCCTTTCAAACAAATCTACCATTTTAATTACAAAAAGGCCCAACGCGCTGAAGTAACTGATGCTGGAGAACGTGGATAGCTGACATTTCGGAACGTGACCTTCAGACCATTTTAGATACTGTCGGAGGGTTGGGGTGGGGAGGGATCACATCTCAGGAAAAAATAACTGCAGCAGCCAGACTACTGGCACCACATCTGGCTCTGCTGTAAAAGACTAAATGGGGACGAGCTTAAAAATAGGCCATTGTGGTTGGCATGGACGCGTTGGGCCGAAGAGCCTGTTAACGTGCTGTACGACTCCATGATTCGGTGTGCAATCAGTGATAGGGAACTCCACAGCCGGGACACAGACTGGAGATTGTGTGGCCGATAGAGAGAGTGAGAGACTCCATGATGACGCGTTTCCACCCTGGTCAAGGATGTCTTTGAGCTGGCAAAGGATGTTCTGAATGTGGTGACCAGCCAGAGGTTGTAGTCAACATGCAGTTTTGGAGTCTGTTTCTTAAACATTGGGACAGTCCCAGCCTCAACTACCTCCTCTGGCAGCTTCTTCCATGCACCCATCATCCCTTGTGTGAAAAAGCTACCCCTCCGATTCCTATTAAATCTTTTCCCCTTCACCTTGAACCTATGTCCTTGATTCACCTACTCTGGGCATCTATGCATCTACCCGATCTATTCCTCTCATGATTTTGTACACCTATTAGATCACCCCTCACCCTCCTGCACTTCCAGCCCACTCAACCTCTCCCTATAGCTCAGACCCTCTAGTCCTGGCAACAATCCTTGTAAATCTTCTCTGTGCACTTTCCAGCTTGACAACATCTTTAAGGGGCTGTCCCACTTGGGCGACCTAATCCGCGAGTTCTGGAGAGTTTGCCCTCGACATGCTCGCAGCATGGTCGACACAAGGTCGTAGGAGGTCTTTGTAACTCTCCTTCATGCTCGAGAGTAGTCCCCGTGTACTCGAGGCCTCAGCTAGGTCGCGGCGCATTTTTCAACATGTAAAAAAAGGTCGCCATGGAAAAAAAATCGATACTTTTTTTACTCGTAGGTTTAGTCGTAGTAGGTCGGCGTGTTAGCCGTAGGTAATTGGGGGTAGTCGAAGGTAGTCATAGATAGTCTTCATCATAGTCAAAGGGAGGTCGAAGGAAGTCGTCTTCACTGTCCACCATTCGGTGTCCATTTTTCCCAAAGTTAGTCGTAGCTAGTCGTAGCTAGTCAAAGCTAGTCTTCTACATAGTCGAAGGAGGTCTTCAACATGACATTTTTTCAAACTCTCCTAAACTCTTCGAAACTCGCCAATTAGGTGACCCAAGTGGGACAGCCCCTTTCGTACAACAGTGCCCAGAATTCAAGGCTTCAAGGTTAGTTTATTGTCATATGTGCCAATTAAGGTACAGCAAAATTCAGGTTATCATGCAGCCATACTGAAAAAAGCAACAAGACACACAACTACATAAAAGTTAACGTAACCATCCACCACAGTCTAAATGCGGCCTCACATGCAATGTCAAGGTGAGACCGCACCGAGAGGTGCGTGTGCAGTCTGGATCGCCCAGCCAGAGGAACCTGACAAAGGCACAGAAAGGATTGACTAGAATGTTACCTAGAATCTTGAGAAACATAGATTGGGCGAATTAATCTTTTCCCAGGGTGGAGAAGCCCAGAACTAGAGAGCATTGGTTTAAAGTGAGAGGGGAAAGATTTAAGAGGCCTAAGGGACAATTCCCTCACACAGGGGTTGGTGCATATCTGGAATGAGTCACCACTAACCAGTAGATCGTGTTCATCAGATAACAAGAGTATGGGATTCCCCTACTGTCCTGGCCAACATTACCTCACAACCAACACCTGAAATAGATGATAACAAGTGATATAAAGTGCTTTGTTTCACTGTTTTTATCACTCATTATCACCTTCTCCACAGCCAACAATGGACCATTGTGGAATCCACCTTTCCTTGATGTTTTAACAGGAACGGCAGATGCTGGAAAATCGAAGGTAGACAAAAATGCTGGAGAAACTCAGCGGGTGAGGCAGCATCTATGGAGCGAAGGAAATAGGCAACATTTCAGGTCGAGTCTGAGGAAGGGTCTCGACCCGAAACGTTGCCTATTTCCTTCGTTCCATAGATGCTGCCTCACCCGCAGAGTTTCTCCAACATTTTTGTCTACCTCACCTTTCCTTGATTATCGTTGCTGGCTGTGATATGTCCTTTTGCATACCTTTCATTTATTTGTGCTCTGTACCTTTTCATATCTCTAATTTCCCTCTCCCCTGATTCTCAGTCAAGATGAAGGGTCGGGACCCAAAACGTCGCCTATTCCTTTTCTCCAGAGATGCCGAGTTACTCCAGCATTTTGTCTCTATCTTCAGTGTAAATTAGTATCTGCAGTTCCTTCCTACACCTGAAATAGATGAACTGATGAACAGGTCATTTGCTTAATTGCTGTAACACATTGACTGGGATATTAATTTTATTACTAACAATGACTAAACTCTATAAAAGGCATTTAATTGACTGTAAATGCTTTAGGAAATCCAGAAGGTTGTAAAGATTACATCTTTATTTTATTAAATGTCGTTACTTGCAGAACTTTTCCAATTTTCACCAGGTGAACTGGCCTGATCAGAATGCTGTTTATCATCCATAATATCCATAACGGAATCAAGGGATATGGGGAGCAAACAGGAACGAGGTACTGATTCTGGATGATCAGCCATGACCAAATTGAATGGCGGTGCTGGCTCGAAGGGTCGAATGGCCTACTCCTGCACGTATTTTATATGTTTTTATGTTTCTATCTCAGTAATTGTTAAAGGCAGCCCAAATTCAAAAATGTATCGAGCCTTGCAATTGTGACCTTGAGCAGACACGGTGAGCAGGATCACACCAGTTCTGGGCCACAATTCAAAAGTCATGTTCAGTTTCCTCCCCTAATCCCCAAAGTATTTTCATTTCCATCAAATAAAGCAAGAATCCACACCAACAGCCACATACCAATATTACTAAAAGCTATCCCAACAAGGAAACAGTACTTCCAGGAAAGATTTCTATTCCAACTATTGAAAATGCGGGCACATTTCCACTTGCAGTTACACTACAAACATTAGTAGCAGTGGAGAGCGAACAAAACCTGGCAAACAAAGTTCAAACTCAACTCTGCTTGACCCCAAGCATGGTTTTTCATGTGTGTGGAGCTCTGCTCTGCACAGTCCCCTTCATCATGTTATTCCCTTCATCATGTTATTCCCTTCATCATGCATCAGTACACTGTGGATGGCTCGAACCAGCATTTGCATTCCCTTGCTACACATTTTGTTTGCTCCAATGCGAAATCTCCTCCAGGTATGCCCGTTTTGAAGAAGTTCTCCTCCTCTCTCTGACGAGAGTTCTGCAACAACCCTCTCTCGCTGCTCTACATTTTCCTTGATCTCCCTCCCCTGTCTCGTTTTCACACCTTACACTCCCTTATCTCTGTAACTTGCTCTCCCCTGACTCTCATTCTGAAGGAGGGTCTCGACCCAAAATGTTATCCATTCCTTCTATCCAGAGATGCTGTCTGTTACTACGTCCATCTTCGGTTTAAACCAGCATCTGCAGTTCCTTCCTACACTGTAATCATGGCATAGAGTCACAGAGTGATACAGTGTGGAAACAGGCCATTCGGCCCAACTTGCCCATACTGGCCAACAATGTACCAGCTGCACCAGTCTCACTTGACTGAGCTTGGTCCATATCCCTCCAAAACTGTCCTGTCTATGTACCTGTCTAACTGTTTCTTAAACTATGGGATAGTCCCAGCCTCAACTACCAACTCTGGCAGCTTGTTCCATACACCCACCACCATTTGTGTGATAAAGTTACCCCTCAGATCCCTATTAAATCTATTCCCCCTTCACTTTGAACTTATGTCTTCTGGTCATCAATTCCCCTACTCTGGGCCAGAGACCTTGTGTATCTGCCCGATCTTTTCCTCTCATGATTTTGTCACCTCTCCCTATAGCTCACACCCTCTAGTCCTGGCAACATCCTCGTAAATATGCATTGCCTTTCCGCTGACTGGTTGGCATGCAACAAAAGCTTTTCACTGTACCTCGGTACACATGACAATAAACTAAACGGAAAACTAAACTCAAACTCAAAGAGTTGATTTTTAAACAGTCAAGGCAAAAAAAAAAAAATTACAACTACTGAAACACAAGTTGATTACATATTCAGAGACCACAATCAACAACTTGAAGATTATAATAGAAACAAGGAACTGCAGATGCTGGTTTACATGAAAGGATGCAAAGCTCGGGAGTAACTCAACGAGTCAGGCAGCACCTCTGGAGAACAGGGATAGGTGACGTTTCAGATTGGGACCATTCTTCAGATGGGTGTCGACTTGAAATATCACCTACCCATGTTTTCTAGAGATTGACCTGCTGAGTTACTCCAGCACTTTGTGCCCTTTTTGAAGAAATGACTGCATCCAAGGAGACAAATTCTAACTCCATACTTCTAGCAGAGAATTAATGAACAGGAATCTTTGACAAAAATTACCAGTCTAAGTAATAATGACCTTGGATTGCCATTGAAGCATATCTTGTTCACCAAGGTCCTTCAGGGGAAAAAAGTCTGTCATCACAACCTGGTCTACAAAGTTAGACTCTAGACACCACTAACTTAAGGTTCACTCTTATCTGTCCTCTGGGGTTGTCCAGTAAAACAGAGCAACCTAATGAAATCAGCCTCAGCAGGGAAATGGTGTTATAGAAATTATGACAACATTTTGCTTAATCCACGTTCCAGAATTTTTCAGGAAACAACTCGAGAAATAATAACTGCATCGTTGGTCATTTTCAAAAATTCTACAGATGAAAGAATTGTTCCATTGGATTAGAGGAAAGCTTAGGGATGCAAGCAGAAGCCTCCACGTGGCACATCCCGGGCAATGCTGACGACAGGAACTGTACCACAGTGACTGACTGAAGTAGCCAATTCTGCAACCACCGACCGTCAACCGTCACTGACCGACCGGAGAGACGGGATATAGAAGATGGCTGGACTCAAGGAAGAAGAAGGAGGTGAAAGCTGATGTAGTTTAACTGTTTCCAAAAATGAGGTCAAGAGCGAAGAGGGACTTATAGAGCAGTTTACGACATTCATTTTGGAGAATATGCTGTAGGCCATCATAAAAGATAAAATACAATGCTGGGATTGGACAGTCAACATGGATTTATGGAAGTGAAATCAAGCTTGCTTGTGCATCAGGTCACAATAACATCTCCATCAAGCGAGAGTTGAACTTGCGACTCTTGACAAAGTAATGTTTGGAGTATGTCACAAGCAGGATATACTGTAACTAGGAGAATGTATAATGTTTGTTTGGAATTTTGGTACGCTTTCAATAAAGTCCCAAGGTGGGACGTGCAGATGGGACATGTTGGCCGGTGTGGGCATGTCGGGCTGAAGGGCCTGTTTCCATGCTGAAAGACTCCACGACTCTTTAAGATCTTAGTTTACACTGTACCTCGCTCGGTACAGGTGACAATACATTAAACTAAACTAGTTTGCAAAATTAAAGCACGTGGGTTGGGGGCAAGGTACTAAAATAAATCGAGAATATGCTGGCAGACTGGAAACAAATAGAACAAAAAAACAGTTTGTTTTCAGAGTAGCAAGCTGTTGGGGAAATCAGAGATCAGTGCTCGGACTCCAGTCATTTTTCTTTAAATTAAGGATTTACATACAAGACATCCAAGTCTGCAGATACAGTAACATGAATCTGGGTGGAGGGTGGTCTGGTGAGAGGGACACATACAAGTGATCCTGTGCTATTTGTCCAGGTTAAGGGAATGGCCAAAACTGTGGATGATACCATGGATGAATGAGGTTTTACATTCCTGCCAAGTCCGTTTGATGGACTGGGTCGCTTAGGCATCTATTTACTGTGTTAAAAGGATCAAGGAAAATGGGAAGCATCCACACTGACCTGATTTGGGTTGATCAGCCATGATAGATCTCCTGAAACCCAAAGCCCTTCCACCACCAACAAGGCACGACAAGCCAACAAGCCATGTTAGGGGCACAGGTGTAGATTTGCTGCCTTACAGCACCAGAGACCTGGGTTCGATGACCGACTGTATGGAGTTTGTGCGGAGTTTGTACGTTCTCCGCGTGACCGGGTGGATTTTCTCTGAGATCCTCAGTTTCTTCCCACACTCCAACGACTAACAGGCTCGTAGGTTAATTGGCTTGGTATAATTGTGAAATTGTCCCCAGTGTGTGCAGGATATTGTTAATGTGCATGGATCGCTGGTCGGTGTGGACCCGATAGGCGGAAGGGCCTTTCCCATGCTGTACCTCTAAACTAAACTAAAGGCACATGTATGGATGGGAAGGAACTCTCTCCAACTTTATGAATAAGCAGCTCCAAATCCAAAATACATTACTTGCAAAGAAATACTTCACTTTCTATATGAGATTTTGATTCATGTGAATTTCTAATTCCACATGATCTTTCGTTTATAGAAATAACATTTGAGGTTTGGATTAAGAAGTTATCCAGATTTCATCAGGTTGCGATAAATTGAGAACTCCAGTTTTTTGAACAACTGATTTTCCTCAGCAAAACACTAATGATAAAAATCTGACACAAAACTGAATATGGATCTGGACAGCAGATGAGCCAACATGGGACACAAGTGCTAGAGTAACTCAGCAGGTCAGGCATCCAACCCACTGGGGACCCAACCCAAAATGGCACATGTCCAGAGATGTTGCAGAACTCACTGAGTTACTCCAGCACTTTGGGTCCTTTTTGTTCCTACAGTTCCTTGTTTCTATAAGAAAGTCTGAAGAAGGGTCTCGACCCGAAACGTCGCCCAGTCTGAAGAAGGGTCTCGACCCGAAACGTCGCCAGCATTCTGAAGAAGGGTCTCGACCCGAAACGTCGCCTATCCAGTCTGAAGAAGGGTCTCGACCCGAAACGTCGCCTATCTCCTTCACTCCTTAGATGCTGCTGCACCCGCTGAGTTTCTCCAGCTTTTTGTGTAATCCTTGTTTCTATAGATGAGTCAACAAGTTTGGAAAGACGTGATAACATTTCAGGTCAATGATCTTCAATAAACTCTCAGTAGTATCAGCTAAGAGGCGTTGGAAATTACACATGCAAAGGTTTAGCAGGATCAAGCCTAATTGAGTTTAGGAACCACATCATTCTTGCGCAACTGGCCAAATGTATCATGTGAAGAATAATCACTCGGGAAAAATATCTGAGAACTGGACGTTTGCTGAAATCGATGTTAACACAAATGAGGACATTGAATTGAGGATAAAAGCAAATTGACGCACATCGTTCTTTTTAAATATCTATTAAAGTATCATCTGCAACAGCATATCCACCCCAACACCGAACTATATATAAGGGTTACACAAAAAGCTGGAGAAACTCAGTGGGTGCAGCAGCATCTAAGGAGCGAAGGAGATAGGCGACGTTTCGGGTCGAGACCCTTCTTCAGACTGGTCAGGGATCAGGGAAACGAGAGATATAAACAGTGATGTGGAGAGATAAGGAACAATGAGTGAAAGATATGCAAAAAAGTATTGGTGACAAAGGAAGCAGGCCACTATATATAAGGTTGCTGCAGGAATTAAACAAGACTACAATAAGTTACAGTAGATCACAATTAAACCCATTAAAATGAGACAATATGGGACACAACCTACAACTGAATACACCAAACCATTCGAGTTCCCATTCCTCAAGAAGCATTGCAAGGGTTATTCGATTCTGCACATACTGCTGTGATTAAAAGCCGAGGCGCTCCACTTGTGACTGCAATTATTGGTAAAGACTATTCACTTAGCATTAAATAATTCACAAAATGACACAAATTTCAAAGAGAATGAAGTGGCACATTGCACAAAAATACTTCTCGTGTTAAAAGCATCTCCACTCATATTCCAATGCTGTGAGGGGTTTCATGTGAATAATTCCCAGTATTTTCCTTCAAATTAACTGCTGGCTCAAGCACTTGCAGAGTGTTCCATTGATACAGTACAGTACAGAATCTGTTCCAACAATCAGCTTGCCCAAGTGGCAAATGACGCTAGCCATGAGATACTGTGACAGTGGGTAACCTTCTACACTCCAGAAATCCTCTCCCACTCTAACTAGCCTTCTGCATACAATGTCCTCTCTTCGCAGTTGAATACTTCAGACATCACTCATTTGCTTCTTTCCTTCTGCTTTCTGCAAGGTAGAAGATATCAAGACTCCAGAACCAATCACTATTTCAAACCCCCTTCACCTAGGTGCTGCCTCCTACTCTTAACTCAACTTCATTTTGTTTTAGATACAGTATGGATTTGGGCCCTTCGGCCACCGAGTCCACATCACCAATTCATTCAGTCCAGAAATGCTGCCTGTCCCGCAGAGTTACTCCAGCTTTTAGTGTTATCTTGTGTTGAGTCGCACCAGCTTCTCGTTCTCACCCAACACATAGCTAACAATGGCCTGTTTCCTGTATCATCATAACATTTTGGCATATTTTTCATTTATTGTTCTATATCTCTCAACTTCATCGTCTACATCTCTCATTTCCCTTTCCCGTGACTTTCAGTTTGATGACGGGTCTCATCCCGTAACGTCACCCATTCCTTCTCTCCAGACATGATGCCTGTCCCGCTGAGTTACCCCAGCTTTTTGTGTCTATCTTGAGTCCACATCGACTGGGTATCACCCCCATACACAAGGCCAACGCGATGTCATGCTGTTCTACACACCAGGGTCAATTTACAGAAGCCAATTAATCTACAAACCCGCACGTCTTTGGGATGTGGGAGGAAACCGGCGCACCCGGAGAAAGCCCACGCGGTCACAGAGAGAAATTGCAAACTCTGCACAGACAGGACCCGTAGTCAGGATCGACCCTGGGTCTCTGATGCCGAAAGGCAGCAGTTCTACCGCTGCGCACATGTGCCCACTTGGTTATTCTGTTATTGTACTACATCCTTCAGACTGCAGCTTGGTGAAGATGACAGCAAACTAATCCCAACCTCGATCTTCAGAGTGTTCAGTGTAACAGTACAAAGAAAAATATCCAGCCTTCTAATGTAATAGAAACATAGAAACATAGAAATTAGGTGCAGGAGTAGGCCATTCGGCCCTTCGAGCCTGCACCGCCATTCAATATGATCATGGCTGATCATCCAACTCAGTATCCCGTACCTGCCTTCTCTCCATACCCTCTGATCCCCTTAGCCACAAGGGCCACATCTAACTCCCTCTTAAATATAGCCAATGAACTGGCCTCAACTACTCTCTGTGGCAGAGAGTTCCAGAGACCCACCACTCTCTGTGTGAAAAAGTCCTTCTCATCTCGGTCCTAAAGGATTTCCCCCTTATCCTTAAGCCGTGACCCCTTGTCCTGGACCTCTCCAACATCGGGAACAATCTTCCTGCATCTAGCCTGTCCAACCCCTTAAGAATTTTGTACGTTTCTATATGATCTCCTAAATTCTAGAGCGTATAAACCAAGTCTATCCAGTCTTCCTTCATAAGACAGTCCTAACATCCCAGGATAATGATAATGTAACTTCAGTCATCGCACAATCTTTTACAGTGGTTCATAGCTTCTCATTTCTTGAATGTCTGAGAGGCCCATTGGTCCAGTGCTCAGTGTAAGAGATTTTCAGGTGCAACTACAATAATGTTTAAATCACCCAATTGTATTCTCTCACTTGTTATTAACTTCCCACAACTCGCAGCATCAAACACTAAGGGATGTCACAGTGTGCAGATTTAAATGTTACGACCAAGGAAATATTGCTGTTTGTTCCCATTTTGTTTGTCTTTACGAGTTAGCTCGTGGAAATTGATGTGTATTCTCAACTTCCTTTCCACATTTTTGTCTTCTGAAATGACCCATTTGTTAACTCTTTCTAGTTTGCATATTAATATTGTTGTTGGTCAACTTGGAAGTTATCACAACTTTACTTCCCCACACTGTTCACAGAGTCAGTCCTACAGCATGGAAACAGGCCTTTCAGCCCAACTTACCCATGTCAACCAAGGTGCCCCATCAATGTTAGTCCCACCTTCCTGCATTTGGCCCACATCCCTCTAAATCTTTCCTATCCATATACCTGTTCAAGTGTCGTTTAAATGCTGTTAAAGCACCTTCCCCGACTACCACCTCTGGCAGCTCATTCCACCGCCCTCTGTGTGAAAAGGGTGCCCCTCAGATTCCTATTAAATCTTTCCCCTCTCCCCTTAAATCTATGTTCTCTGTTTTTTGGTTCCCTTACTCTGGGTAAAATACTCTGTGCATTCACCTTAAATATCCCCCTCATGATCTTAGGCACTTCTACAAGATCAACCTTCATCCTCCTGAGAGAATGGAGTGGCTGGGCTTGTACACTCTGGAGTTTAGAAGGACTTGAGGGGATTTTATTGAAACATATAAGATTATTAAGGGTTTGGACACGCTAGAGGCAGGAAACATGTTCCCGGTGTTGGGGGAGTCCAGAACCTGGGGCCACTGTTTAAGAATACCTTTTTCACACAGTTGTGAGTCTGTGGAATTTTCAGCCTCAGAGGGCGGTGGAGGCCGGTTCTCTGGACACTATCAAGGGAGAGTCTGAAGACGGGTTTCAGCCCTAAACTGTGCCTATTTCCTTCGCTCCATAGATGTTGTCTCACCCGCTGAGTTTCTCCAGCACTTTTGTCTACTATCAAGGGAGAGCTAGATAGGACTCTTAAAGACAGCGGAGTCAGGGGATATGGGGAGAAGGCAGGAACGGGGTCCTGATTGGGGATGATCAGCCATGATCACATTGAATGGCAGAGCTGGCTCGAAGGGCCGAATGGCCTACTCCTGCACCTATTTCTATTGTGTATTGTCTCCTGTGCTCCAAGGAATCCAGTCCTAGCCTGTCCAACCGCTCAGACCCTCAACTCCTGGCAACATCCCTGTAAATCTTCTCTTCTCTCTTTCCAGCTTCCACTGTTACCTATTAACAAAAAACAGCAGGCTCCCAGAGCATGCTGAGGAGCTGGTCACACCCAGTAGAGTTTAAAATGGACCTCAGAGAACGTGGCCATGAAATAGGGTTGTGACAGCTGATTTTTAATCAACAACCCACGCTAGAAAATTCGCAAGTGTTGGCACTAGGTGAAAATAACACCAGGCTTGGCCTTATCCCAGGACTGTATTATTTTGGTACATTGGCACGGTGACCAATTGTAGTTTTGTTAAACTGGATCCTTGACAGTGGACTAGCAAGTGGAAGGCTACATTGAGGGAAGGCTACAGTATCACTAGTAAAGAATAGAAGGGCAATCTAATTTTTAGAACGAGTTGTGAAGTAAGACACTTAAGTGAAACGTAGATGCTTGCAACGATGGACACAAAAAGTTGGAGTAACTCAGCGGGTCAGGCAGTATTTCTGGTGAAAAGAAATAGGTGACGTTTCAGCTCTAAATCCATCCTCAGACGGGTCTCGACCTGAAACGCCACCTATTCCTTTTCACCGGAGATGCTGCCTGACCTGCTCCAGCATTTTTGTGTCTATCTTCAGTGTAAACTAGCATCTGCAGTTCCTTCTTACACATAGACACCAGCTAGGTTTGTTCAGTGTATAAACAAAGCATTTACTTACAAAAGATCATTGATACAGCCAATTGCAGTTTTCTGGAACAGAATCCAAACGATTTGTCAGATTAAGTTGATGGGAGCGAATGAAAAGCAACACTGTAGTATTGGCCTGAATTGGGATAGCAACAATACTATCAGCCTGCAGAAGGGTCTTGACCCGAAACCTCACCCATTCCTTCTCTTCATACCAGTCTGAAGAAGGGTCTCGACACAAATCGTCACCCATTCCTTCTCCCCAGAGATGCTGCCTGTCCCGCTGAGTTCCTCCAGCTTTTCATGTCTATCTTCAGCATATCTTCTACAGTCATTCCATAGTTGGTCTGAATATGGAGGGCCTATCTTTCTAGCCTGAAGCATCCTGGAGACCAGAGAAGGCAATGTGACAATGAAGTTATGGAGATGTCCCTCTACAAAATTCACAGGTTTAAAAGCTGGCAAGGACCCGCCACCTGCTTTGCAGATACCCTTGGTGTTTGAGGACCAGTGGCAGAGCACAGACCCTGGTGGACAGAGCTCTGCCAGTTTCTTTTTCTTCTTCTTGCGTATGGCGTGAACAGCCTAAAGTTGGAGGACAACTTGTTCTATTTGATCTATTTGATTGTGCACGCCGGGTTGATTGCATTCGTCAAAACAGGGCGGACCACGTGAAGGTTGAAATCTTCCACCCCCTCTGCCAGCTGGTGTGGGGCATCTTCCTTTGACTTTTGTGTTTTATGAGCAAAATATAGCCCAACATATCTTACTTTAACTTTGGTCTACTTAATCTCCTTTCAGCTCTGTCCTATCATGTATCTGTGCGCCGTGGAAGGCTCGACTGCAATCGTCAAGTCAAGAGTCAAGAGTGTTTTATTGTCATATGTCCCGGAGCTGCAGCACAACAGAATATGTGAATATGTAAACATTGTATATAACGGGGAAAAAAAAGAAAAAGTTCAATAAATAACAAATATAGTGCAAATAACAAATAATAGTGTAGTATCTTGCAGTTCAGAGCTCATAGCTTATTCGTTGTGTTTAATAGCCTGATGGCTGTGGGGAAGCAGCTGTTCCTGAACCTGGACATTACAGTCTTCATGCTCCTGTACCGTCTTCCTGATGGCAGTAGTGAGAAGTGTGTGGCCAGGATGGTGTGGGTCCTTGATGATTTTGGCTGCCTTTTTGAGGCAGCGACTACGATAGATCCCTTTGACGGTGGGGAGGTCAAAGCCGGTGATGGACTGGGCAGTGGTCACAACTTTTTGAAGTCTCTTCGCTCCTGGACGTTCAAGTTGCCGAACCAGGCCACGATGCAAGCAGTCAGACCAGTCTTTCCGCTGACTGGTTAGCGCACGACAAAAGCTTTACCCTGCACCTCAGCTGGCAGTCACTGTGGCACAGTGGTAGAGTTGCTGCCTTGCAGCGGATGCAGCGCCGGAGACCCGGGTTCGATCCTGACTACGGGTGCTGTCTGTACAGAGTTTGTACGTTCTCCCCGCGATCTGCGTGGGTTTTCTCCGGGATCTTCGGTTTCCTCCCACACTCCAAAGACGTACAGATTTGTAGGTTAATTGGCTTGGTAAATGTCAAAATTGTCCCTCGCTGCGGGGATCGCTGGTCGGCGCGGACACGGTGGGCCGAAGGGCCTGTTTCCACGCTGTATCTGAATACCAAACTAAAGTACACATGAAAATAATATGTAATAAAATGATGATAATAAATAATAAATAATAAAATGATGATAATCCAAACCAAAATTATTCCTTTTGAATCAAGATGAGTTTACGTTTCTCGAGGGCTCTCCCGTGTCATCAGTGCCGGCTGTGATTTGGTCGGAACCTTTTCATACCTCTAGTTTTGCTCTCCCCTGGTTCTCAGACATGACCCAGAACGTCACCGATTCCATTCCTCCAGAAGTGCTGCCTGACCCGCTGAGTTATCCCAGCACTTTAAGTCTATCTGCGATTGACTTTAGCTGGATTATTTATGCTATTCACCACAAAAAGGAAAAACATATTCAACTGCGTTTGCAGAATACTCAGTCGAAACGGCCTTCTCCATATCACATTGACCCAAGTTCTGAAAAATGTAATCCCACAAACGATCCATTGTTGACACTGACAGAGGCTTTGTCATCCTCAAAATTGTGCGTTTGAAAGGGTCCATTTTAGTCAGTGTTCAGCATGAAAATGTTTACATTTTTCACAGACATCTACAAAAGCAGCTCGCAAATTGAGGCGATTTATAATAAATTGTTGCACTGTTATCCGATTCCATGAACCTGCCGATAGCATCAGTACAACAGGTATATTGTACACATATAGTGAGATCATCGTGTTCATATAGGCTGCACAACTTAATCGTTTATTGCTGCTGGTA
Source organism: Raja brachyura (assembly GCA_963514005.1). Next base: position 44,120,073 of record OY740796.1, read on the forward strand.
AAAAGCAAAGTCTCTTTCTGTTGCAGCACCACACAAACAAAATATTAGTACACTGGTGTCCTCTGTTGAATGATAACATTACAGAACAATGACACGTTTCATAATCCCTTAAGTTTAGTTTATTGCTACGTGTACCGAGGTACAGTGAAAATCTTTTGTTGCGTGCTAAGCAGTCAGCAGAAAGGCAATACGTTACTACAATCGAACCATCCACTCTGTACATGATGAAGGGAATAACATGAATGAAGTCTAGTGCAAGTTAAAGTCCAGTAAAGTCTGATGAAAGATAGTCCGAGGGTCTCTAATGAGGTAGATAGTAGCTCAGTACTGCTCTCTGGTTGTTGGTAGGATGGTTCAGTTGCCTGATAACAGCCGGGAACAGCATTTCTCTAACTGCACGTAACACCGGCATTCCCTCTCTCTCCATCCCTTCCCCACCCAAGTTGCATCAGCTTCTCGTTATCACCTAGCAAACAGCTAACAATGGCTCGTTTACTTGATCATCATTACTTTTTTGCATATCTTTCATTCATTTGTTCTGTATCTCTCTCTCTACACCACTGTCTTTATCTCTCATTTCCCTTTCGCCCGACTCCCAGTCTGAAGAAAGGTCTCGACCTGAAAAGTCACCCAGAGATGCTGCCTGTCCAGCATTGTGTGTCTACAGCTGGGAAGAAACTGCCCCTGAAAACAGTACATTGCTTCAGATTAGGCAGGGGTGTGCAATGCCCCTAAATAAGATAAAGCAATTTGCTGCCCTCTTGATTCGCGGTGTTGAACAGTGCCTGGATCGTGTGCTGATGCCTGCACTTTACCGACATTATCTTGAAGCTGCACTGCTATTTCCAAAATTCGAGCAACGCCCAACATTTTCAGGGAGTAGAAATAATACATGTCTACGTGCTAATCTCCCGTGGCACCGCTCAATGTTAAGCCCAGGATAGAAGATCACATACTAGGTTTAACTGCTGCGGCTGATCAGTTTTCAGCCCTGGCTTGTCCATTTGGCACCCCTGTTCATCAACTCTATGTGGTGAAATGTTCTCGATATACCCGAGGCGAATTAGATACTAACTGCTGTTTATCTCTACGCTGATGTTTGCTTGTAAATCACCAGCTGCTCCTCTTGGGCAAAGGCCAGGTTGACATATTATTAACGAGCAAGAAATAAATCACGTTTTTAAGGTTACTGTTGTGTTTTTGTGTTCTGGTGAAGGTAAATTGGCTTGGTGAAGGATAGTGTTCATTTGCGAGGGTTTGCTGGTCAGCGCGGACTTGGCGGGCCGAAGGGCCTGTTTCCAATCTGTATCTGTAAACAAACATTCAAATAAGCTAAACTTAAATACGAGTGGGCTAAAACAAAGAAGGGTCCCGACCCAAAAAGTCACCCATCCTTTTTCTCCAGAGATGCTGCCTGACCCGCTGAGTTACCTCAGCACTTTGTGCCCATCTTAAATGTGCCTGGTGTACAAGTTTGACATATCAACATACAATTCCGCCATTCGATGTGCAAGACTCCGAGCAATCTTCTGTAACTTTGCTGTGAACATTTGTTTTGTACTGAGGGGACTAAAGAACATGGATTGTGACAAAAAGCAGACAGGAAAAGCTGAAGTTACTTGAAGTTAGAGAAATCAATATTCATAACGATTGATTATTCAATCAATATTTCTCTAACTTCAAGTAACCCTTGCATCCCCTCTCTCTCTCTCTCTCTCGTCATGGTACTAGTTTTAATGTCGTCCTGTTTAGTTCCTCTGTCTGGTTACTCATTGTCACCTATCCCACACCCAATAAAGGACTATTGTGTGCCCTACATTTCCTTGATTATCGGTGTTTTATGCATATCTTCTATTAATTTCTCATACCGTCTATATCTCTCATCCCACTTTCCCCCGACTCTCAGTATGAAGAAAGGTCTCGACCAGAAACGTCACCGATTCTCCAGAGATGCTGCCTGACTCACTGAGTTACTCTGGCTTTTTGTGTCTGTCTTCAGTTTAAGCCAGCATCTGCAGTGAAATGCTATTTTAGTAGAACTGGAGGCTTCATGCTATTAAATCAACACCGCACTGATGGAGTGCAGAAGAGATCAGGGGATTAGGGTTAATATATCAGGATGGATAAAGGATTGGCTAAGTAACAGAAAAGGGAGGTTAAATGCTTAATCTTCAAGTTAGCGAGCTGGGTAAATCGCTGATCTCAAATATTTACCATCTATATTAAGGACTTAGATGACGAACCTGAGTTTACTATAGCTGATGATACAAAAATGGGAAGGAAAGCAAGTTGGCAAGAAAGGATAGGGTCTGCATCAGGAACTGATAGATTAAGCAAGTGGACAAAAAATGGGAAATGGGATATAATATGGGAAAACATGAAGCTATCCACTGGAATGCCAAAAAATACATTTAAATGTAATGAGGGAGGGAATGCTCTTGCAGACAGGGCCCCCAAAAATTAGTAGGCCCAGATATCCCCACAAATTGACTCTTAGTCAAATGTTATCAGCCTACTACTTTTTGGGGATATCTGGCCCTACTATTTTTTGGGGGACCCTCTCTACAAGAGCATCCCCTCACCCATTACATTTAAATGTTTTTTTGTGCATTCATGTGGATAAAGAGACATACAATGAGGAAACAGGCCCTTCGGTCTAACTTGCCCACGCCGACCAACATGTCCCATCTACACTTCCCGTCTCACCTGCCTGCATATGACCCATGTCCCTCTAAACCTATCCTCTGCATGCGCCTGTCCATAAGTTTCTTAATTGTGTTGATATTTCCTGCAACAGCTACCTCGTTCTATATACCTACCACTCTCTGTGTGAAAAAGGTGCTCCTCAGGTTCCTACTAAATCTTCCCTCTCTCGCTGTAAAACTTATGTCCTCTGGTTCTCAATTAACCCTACTCTAGGCAAGCATCTACCCGATCTATTCCTCTCATGATAATTGCAAAGGAATGAGAGCATAACAGTAGGGGAGCCATGATATGGTTATACAGGGCAGTGTTGGCCCCCACACACAGATCTGCAAACAGTCTCCTGACTAAAGGGTCTGTCCCACTTGGACAACCTAATCCACGAGTTTAGAAGATCCTAGATAAGTTGAACAAATGTCATGGTCGTGTTGACTCGCCGAAGAAAAGGACCTCCTACGACTATGTCTACGACTAAGTCTACGACCTCCTACAACCCCCCTCAACCTCATTCTTCCACACCTAAGACCAACTACGGCCAGCTATGAGGAGAAAATGATCACATGATAAAATGATGTAATGTTTGCATTTTTTTTCTCGGGCCAGTTACTGACCTACGAACACCTACGACTACCTACGACTACCATCACGACCTACTATGACCTACCTATGAGTAAAATGCCAACCTTTTTTTTACGCGTGGACATTTTTTATCAGGCTGGAAAAAACGCCGCGACCTACTTGAGGTCACGAGTACGCGGAGACCACTCACACATGAGGAAGAGTTACAAAGACCTCCTACGACCTCCTATGACCATGTGGCGACCATGCTGCGAGTATGAGTCAAGGGCAAACAGAGGTCACCAATTAGGTCATGAAAGTGGGACAGGGGCTTAATGACACATGCCACAGATGCAATTGAGAAAAGGTTCACTTGTCCTATGAGAAAGGTGGAACAATACATGTCCATATTGATTGGGGATTTGAAGAAAGAAGTGAGCACATTGAAACCTAAGGCCACCTAACAGTAGTAGTGAAGTTGGGGATGGTATAAAACAGGAAATTAGAAATGCGTGCGACAAAGGCAAAACAGTTATAATGGGTGACTTCAATCTACATTTAGATTGGGTGAATCAAATTGGCTGGGGCGCTGAGGAAGAGGATTTTTTGGAAAGTATGAGGGATAGTTATCTAAATCAACATGTAGAGGAACCAACGAGAGAGCAGGCTATTTTAGACTGGGTATTGAGTAATGAGGAAGGGTTAGTTAGCAGTCTTATTGTGCGTGCCCCCTTGGGCAAGAGTGACCATAATATGGTTGAGTTCTTCATTAGGATGGAGAGTGACATTGTTAATTCAGAAACAATGGTTCTGAACTTAAGGAAAGGTAACTTTGAGGGTATGAGACGTGAATTGGCCAAGATTGACTGGCAATCAATTCTAAAAGGGTTGACGGTGGATACGCAATGGAAGACATTTAAAGACTGCATGGATGAACTACAAAAATTGTTCATCCCAATTTGGCAAAAGAATAGATCAGGGAAGGTAGTGCATCCGTGGATAACAAGGGAAATCGGGGATAGTATCAAAGCAAAGGATGATGCGTACAAAGTAGCCAGAAAAAGCAGCATACCAGAGGACTGGGAGAAATTCAGAGACCAGCAGAGAAGGACAAAGGGCTTGATTAGGAAAGGGAAAATAGATTATGAAAGAAAACTGGCAGGGAACATAAAAACTGACTGCAAAAGTTTTTATAGATATGTGAAGAGAAATAGATTAGTTAAAACAAATGTAGGTCCCTTGCAGTCAGAAACAGGTGAGTTGATCATGGGGAACAAGGATATGGCGGACCAATTGAATAACTACTTTGGTTCCGTCTTCACTAAGGAAGACATAAATAATCTGCCGGAAATAGCAGGGGACCGCAGGTCAAAGGAGTACTTGAGTGAAATCCAGGTTAGTCGGGAAGTGGTGTTGGGTAAATTGGATGGATTAAAGGCCGATAAATCCCCAGGGCCAGATAGGCTGCATCCCAGAGTACTTAAGGAAGTAGCTCCGGAAATAGTGGATGCATTAGTGATAATTTTTCAAAACTCTTTAGATTCTGGAGTAGTTCCTGAGGATTGGCGGGTAGCAAATGTAACCCCTCTTTTTAAGAAGGGGGGAGAGAGAAAACGGGGAATTACAGACCAGTTAGTCTAACATCGGTAGTGGGGAAACTGCTAGAGTCAGTTATTAAAGATGGGATAGCAGCACATTCGGAAAGTGGTGAAATCATTGGACAAAGTCAGCATGGATTTACGAAAGGTAAATCATGTCTGACGAATCTTGTGGAATTTTTCGAGGATGTAACTAGTAGCGTGGATGGGGGAGAACCAGTGGATGTGGTGTATCTGGACTTCCAGAAGGCTTTCGACAAGGTCCCACATAAACGATTAGTATATAAACTTAAAGCATATGGCATTGGGGGTTCAGTATTGATGTGGATAGAGAACTGGCTGGCAAACAGGAAGCAAAGAGTAGGAGTAAACGGGTCGTTTTCACAATGGCAGGCAGTGACTAGTGGGGTACCGCAAGGCTCAGTGCTGGGACCCCAGCTATTTACAATATACATAAATGATCTGGATGAGGGAATTGAAGGCAATATCTCCAAGTTTGCAGATGACACTAAGCTGGGGGGCAGTGTTAGCTGTGAGGAGGATGCTAGGAGAATGCAAGGTGACTTGGGTAGGCTGGGTGAGTGGGCAAATGTTTGGCAGATGCAGTATAATGTGGATAAATGTGAGGTTATCCACTTTGGTGGCAAAAATAGGAAAACCGACTACTATCTAAATGGTGGCCGATTAGGAAAAGGGGAGATGCAGCGCGACCTGGGTGTCATGGTACACCAGTCATTGAAAGTAGGCATGCAGGTACAGCAGGCAGTGAAGAAAGCCAATGGTATGTTAGCTTTCATAGCAAAAGGATTTGAGTATAGGAGCAGGGAGGTTCTACTTCAGTTGTATAGGGTCTTAATGAGGCCACACCTGGAGTATTGCGTACAGTTCTGGTCTCCAAATCTGAGGAAGGACATTATTGCCATAGAGGGAGTGCAGCGAAGGTTCACCAGACTGATTCCTGGGATGTCAGGACTGTCTTATGAACAAAGACTGCATAGACTCGGTTTATACTCTCTAGAATTTAGGAGATTGAGAGGGGATCTTATAGAAACTTACAAGATTCTTAAGGGGTTGGACAGGCTAGATGCAGGAAGATTGTTCCCGATGTTGGGGAGGTCCAGGACAAGGGGTCACAGCTTAAGGATAAGGGGGAAATCCTTTAGGACCGAGATGAGAAGGAATTTTTTCACACAGAGAGTGGTGGGTCTCTGGAACTCTCTGCCACAGAAGGTAGTTGAGGCCAGTTCATTGGCTATATTTAAGAGGGAGTTAGATGTGGCCCTTGTGGCTAAGGGGATCAGAGGGTATGGAGAGAAGGCAGGTACGGGATACTGAGTTGGATGATCAGCCATGATCATATTGAATGGCGGTGCAGGCTCGAAGGGCTGAATAGTCTCTTTCACTTCTTCAAGTGTAAGAACAGATACTACACTTGATCTTAGCCAAAAGGCCGAGAAGCATCCTGGGAGCACAGCCTTTTTGATCACGGTTTCTCCCCTGCCAGGTAAGTATCTGAATGGCCTACTCCTGCACCTAATTTCTATGTTTCTATGTTTCTAACTCAGTGGGTGAGGCAGCATCTATGTCCTGGGCCTCCTCCATTGCCAGAGTGAGGCCCAGTGCAAATTGGAGGAAGAGCACCTCATATTTCGCTTGGGTAGTTTACACCCCAGCGGTATGAGCATTGACTGCTCTAATTTCAGATAGGCCTTGCTTTCTCCCTCCTTCCCCTCCCCCTTCCCAGCTCCCCCACAAGCCTATCTTCTCTATCTCCAATGAAGTGTAGATTGTTTAATACTCCACTCACATTATTGATTTTCTATTTTTACTCTTATTTTATTTTCCTCTATTATTTCTTCCTATCAATTTCTTTCAGTATTAAAAATAATAAAAAGTATAGAAGTACAAATAAGAATGATTGTAAACTTTAAAAATATTAAGAATGTATGTGATGAATAATATATTCTTTTTTTTTTACATTTTAATTCGTCTTAATATGTATTTACTTCTAATAAAAAATATTTTACAAAAAAAAAACAAGCCTACCTTCTCCGCCTCTTCCTTTCTTTTTCCCGCACCCCCCCCCCCCCCCCCCCCATTACATCAGTCTGAAGAAGGGTCTCAACCCGAAACGTCGCCTATTCCTTCACTCCACAGATGCTGCCTCACCCGCTGAGATCCACCAGCATTTTATGCCTACCTTCCATATCCTAAGTGACAAGTTCCTGGGAAGCGGCAGGACCCAATGCAGTGTGGTCACCACATGAGACGGTGGATGGTGGACAAGATGACAGCTCACACAAGAGTGCTCTAACAACCAACTATGTTTGTCATCCGCTTGTCAAGGCTGTTGATTATTACGAACTTACTTATCATTACTTCAAAATATTGTAAAAACTAAAGATTAACACGCATCTCCAACTCTCAGCTCAGTCCCAGCCACCTCACTGGAGACCATTGAACAACCTTTCGGACTTCCACCTTATATCTTTGCAATAAATATTGCACTCTTTATCCGTTATCTGTGCACTGTGTTGTATTCATGTGTAGTCGTTCCTTTGACTGGATAGCACACAAACAAAAGCTTTTCACTGGACAATAATAAACTAAACATAATGAGAGGAATTGGCCTAATATTGGAAAGGATAAATCAATACTTAAACTCATCACTCCTCGGCATTGAAATAAATACACTCGTTGTTGCTGTGTCCGGTCTAAACTCATGCAGAAGATAATGCTGGAGTAGCTCAGCGGGTCAGGCTGCCTCTCTGGAGAAAAAGGATGGGTGACGTTTCAGGTCGGGACCCTTCTTCAGAAAGGGTCCCGATTCAAAATGTCACCCATCCTTTTTCTCCAGAGAGACTGCCTGACCCGCTGAGGGAAATTGATCTGCCGACAGTCATAAAAACACAAGATACATGAAATATGAAATCAAAGTAACGAGTGGAAAGGATTGGGGAGAAAGGGTGGTCGTGGGGGGCTTGCTTTGGAATACACCAGCATCCGCAGTTCCTTTCTACATTAAACTAATGCAGGTTTAGAAAGCAGATTCTACAGTGTTACTGCCAGAGAGCAGAAGCACGTTTGTGTTATAGTCGCCATAATCTTTACACAATCCAACATTGGAGAATATTTGATCAAGCCACAGAGAAAAAGCACCCAATCGACATCTGCATGCGACTCCCAAATCTGAAGGCAGATTAATGCTTGCAGTTTGGGAAATAAATGCATCTTATCCCACCTAGTGCTGACCCACCGAGGTGGAAATGATTGCTTGCAAATATGGGGCACAAACTAAGAGGCGGGAGAGGAAAAGCGTTGAACTGAAGGACAATTCTATGTTGAACTGGAACCAATTAAAAGGGTTGGGCTTCCTGTTCCTTGTGCTCTCCATTTTACTGCCTGGTCTAATGTAGTTTCCGAAGAAATTATACACTTTTTAACAAGTCATTCGTTAAACATTCTTTTAATTGTGGCAGTTAAACATGCCAGGCTTTCTGTATAAATTTCATTAGCAACTTAACCACAGAAAAATTTGGGAAGCTGACACAAGCCTTGACAAGCAGCAGAGTACCAGAGATGCAACTAATTCAGATTTTTGTTGCACACCAGTTTCATGATGGAGTCCACAAAATGTAATAAACAGGAACTGCAGATGCTGGTTGATACCATAGACAGACACAAAATGCTGGAGTAACTCAGCGGGTCAAGCAGCATCTCTGGAGAAAATGGATAGGTGACATTTTGGGTCAGGACCTTTCTTCAGACTGAAGAACGGTCCCGACCTGAAACATCACCAATCCATGTTCTCCAGAGATGCTGCCTGACCCTCTGAGTTACTACAGCATTTTGTGTCTATTCGTGATGGAGTTTGTGTGACTCAATGTCAAGTGCCCCTCCAGAGACTTGAACAATATCCAAGCTGGTACTTCAGTGTCGCATGGAGGGAGTGCTGCATGTTCAGTAGTATTATCCTTTGGATAAGAAATTCAACCAAGGATAATCTTCCTTCCCAAGTGGATGCGAACAAGCGCGTGCCACGATCTTGGACAGTGAGGGAGTGCTGCCTGACAGCTTGGCCACTCTTCAGGAGGTCAGGACAACATCCGGATGTTGACAATTATTACATTGTGGGAGTTGGTATCACACAGCATGGCTGCAGATTCAAACTTATGTCCTTTAATTACACCACATATTATAATGTCACTCACAGCATATTGTGAAGATGAAATGAAGTTTGATTTATTTTGAAGACAACTATTTGCTGGAAACGTACAGGTTTTTGAGCAGGTTTCCTCTCGACGTCCGTTGAAGCAGGTCACATACCAGATTGAGTTCATGTGGTGGGCAATTCTCCAATTTCAGTCATTTTCAGCAGAATGTCAGAGTTCATGATGAAGATAAATCAAATCGGTTTACAAAGTGAGATGTCTAGAGAGAGAGAGAATGTGGAGAGGATGTTTCCATTAGTGGGAGAGGCTAGAACCAGAGGCCATTGACTCAGGATAAAAGGGCCCACCTCTAGAAAGGAAATTAGAAGGAATTTCTTTAGTTGGAGGGTGGTGAATCTGTGAAATTCATTGCCACAAACAGCCGAGGAAGCCAACTCAATGGATATTTTTAAGGCGAGGATTGACAGATTATTGATTAGTACGGGTGTCAGGGGTTATGGGGCAAAGGCAGGAGGGATGAGAGAGAATGGTAGATAGGCCATGATTAAATGGCGGAGTAGACTTGATGGGCCGAATGGCTGAATTCTGCTCCAAGATGTTGACAGAGGTGTTGAACTGCAAGCACAAGTGAAACTTCATAAGTTAGGCCAACAACCAATGGTCAATGAATTTTGATCGATTTGATTGAATGATGCAGCATTGAAACAGGCCCTTCGGCCCACCGAGTCCTTACCAACCATTGATCACACATTCACACTAACTATGCTGTCCCACTTTCCCAATCCACTCCCAACCCATTAGGGGCAATTTTTACAGAGGAAATTTCACCTACAAAAACGCACGTCTTTGGAATGTGGAAGGAAACTGCTATTCCTGGAGTAAACCCACATGGTCACAGCGAGAACATGCAAACTCCACACAAACAGCACCCGAGGACAGGATCAAATGTAGATCTTTGGCGCTGTGAGGCAACAGCAGGTCTGAAGGAGGTCTTGACTTGAAACGTCACCTATTCCTTTTCTCCAGCGATGCTGGCTGACCTGCTGAGTTACTCCAGCATTTTGTGTCTATCTTTGGTGTAAACCAGCAACTGCTGTTCCTTCTCTACCTGCTGCACCACTGTGTCACCCTTAAGTTGATTTAGCGCAGATTAGCAGCCCATATAAGATCTATAGCAATAGAAATCTGTAAATGATTTGATTCCCGACACGTGGCAAATTAGATTAGATACTAAACAGAAAATACACTTTCCCCCATAAAAACAAATGTATTTGAATAGTTAAAATATAATCAATTGATACATACAAGAAATACATTTGGCACAAAATCGCAAGTCCCTTAAATAAGGTACATGGTTACACAAGTTACACCAATGACTCAGTCGACAGTAATGTGCATGCATAACCAGTGATTGGAGATAAATAATCCAGCTGTCTACATCATTCAATTTACGATGCTGACCCCATTAATAAACAGAGTTTTGTAAGGTTGTCATCTCTTTTATCAGCAACTCTTGAGCGTCGCTGTTTCTTTGAATCTGATTTTCACCCATCCTACAGATAGCTTCCCAAAAGGTTAGGAAAATGGAATTCAAAGTTTCGTTGTGCCGCCAAGGTCATGATTATATTTCGTGCTAGACATCGTCGACAGTAGCATCTGTGATTTACATTTGTGCTCAAGATAGCAAACACATCTCCCAATACTAAATCAATGCTTAAAATACACCAGCAAAATACAACTAAGGCTTTTGGAACTAACTCACACCCAAACCTAAAAGACCGATGGAATGACCCATTCAAACCTTTACCAGTTTTATCATATCTTTCCACCATTCATATATTCCTCCCACACTCGGGATCTACAGATTTCGAGGAAAAATTGGCTTCGGTAAAAGTGTAAATTGTCCTTAGTGCGTGTCGTATAGTGTAAGTGTACGGGGTGATCGCTGGTCATGATGGGATGAAGGGCGTATTTCCGCCTATATTTCCAAAAATTCATTCGATTGTCTAACATCAGCAGGTGTTAACATTCCCAATGACATTTCAACTTCTTGGCCAATTTATGACTTGAATAAATTCTGAATAAAGTTATTTCCCATTCAACCTTTCATGGCAAAGTCTTTAAATGAGCATCTAGCCCACATCCTCCTAAATTAAACATTACCACACAATAAAAACATCACTTCAAAAGATAACAAAATTCTCTAAAATATCCAATATTCTATTTAATTACTTATAAAGACTATTTAAAATACTGAGGAATTCCTTTTTTCCTCTCCAATATAATTAACCACTTTAATGCACCTTTGTAAGTGATAATTGACAATATTCTCACTGGAGTTGAACATTTCTTGAACTTAAATACAGACTACTATTCTTATGCTTTAATGATTTACCTGTTTGAAAGGAGCCAGAATATCATTGTTGTGGATTTGAGCAACACCGAACATGACAAAAATTGACAACAAAGATAATAAAATATTGAAATAATAGGGAAAAAGGGGTTAAATTATGTTAGGCCAGGAGGAATTCCCACCTTCGGAGAGTGGGAGCAGAATAGATTTAAGATTTCACCAATAAAATTTACTAGAGAGAACATAAAGGTGGCAGAATGAATCGCTGCCTCTACAAACTGCTACAAAAGGATCTAGTTCAAATGTGCTTCAAATTAGTCATGGAAATTGTCTACTATAGTAATTGAAAACATCCACCATCAAATTAGCTAATCAAAAAATAAGTCAGATATTTTCCTTAATGGTAAGACTGATGGAGTCTGCATCATGAAGTCCATTGCTAATTTGCATGCGAGCAGTTGCACCATAGGGCAGAGAAAGACTGGACTGGTTCGTCCTGGACCCAGCCTGCTGCCCACACTCACAAACCAGGCCACCATCCACAATCACCTCTCGTGGATGCAGTGACCCAAACCAATTGACCCTTCCACATCTTTTTAAGTTCATAGGTTTTAGAAATACAGCATGGAAACAAACGCTGCAGCCCACCAAGTCCGTGCAGATCAGCTGTCCGCGCAGACTATCTTACACACACAAGGGACAATTTACAATTTTACTGAAGCTAATTAACCGACAAACCAGAAGATGGACAGACTGAAGAAAGGTCTTGACCCGAAACGTCACCCATTCCTTCTATCCAGAGATGCTGCCTGTCCCGCTGAGTTACTCCAGCTTTTTGTGTTTATCTTCACATCTGCATGCAGTTCCTTTCTACACAACCAGCAACTTGTGTGGGAGGAAACCAGAGCACCCGGAGAAAGCGTCACGGTCACGGGGAAAACGTACAAGCTGTGTACAGACGGCCCCCCTAGTCAGGAACGAACCCGAGTCTCTGGTGCTGTTAGGCTGTTCACTGTTAAATTCTATGATGTTGTGTTTTATCTTTATTTGTGTGCTGCATGGCAAATCAAATTTCACTACACCCAATTGGTGTGTGTGACAATAAATGTCCTTTGTCCTTTGTCCTCTGATATTGATTATGTTCATAAGTAATGGAAGCAAAATTAGGCCAGTTGGTCCATCGAGTCTATCTTTCACTGCAATTCAGAAGGATGCGAGGGGATCCTATAGAAACATAAAATTCTTAATGGATTGGACAGAAAAAATGTTCCTCATGTTGGGGGAGTCCAGGACCAGGGGTCACAGTTTGAGAATAATAGGTAGGCCATTATGGACTGAGAGGAGGAAAAACATTTCCACTCAGAGAGTTGTGAATCTGTGGAATTCTCTGCCACGGAAGGCAGTGGAGGCCAATTCACTGGAGGTTTTCAAGAGTGAATTAGATTTAGCTCTGAGGGCTAACAGAATTGACGGATATGGGGAAAAAGCAGGAACGGGGTACTGATTTTGGATGATCAGCCATGATCATATTGAATGGCATTGCTGACTCGAAGGGCCAAATAGCCAACTCCTGCACCCAATTTTTTAGTTTCCTTCCCAACTCCATTCTTCTGCCTTCCTCCCATGGCCTTTATTAATTAAGAACAGCCTTACTAATCAAGAGTCAGTTTAGTATGATAGCCAGAAGTAGTTAAAAATCTATCTGAATGTAAAAAAAAAACTGTGAAAATACTCAAAAATAAAACAGGGCAGCACTGTGGTGCAGCATAGAGTTGGTGTCACAGCACCAGAGACCCGGGTTTGATCGTGACTACGAGAGCTTGTCTGTACAGAGTTTGTCCGTGTGACCCCCTGTGTTTTCTCCGGGTGCCTCGGTTTCCTCACACACAGCAAGGACGCACAGGTCTGTAGTTTAATTGGTGTTGGTAAAATTGTAAATGCTCCCCAAGTGTGTGTAGGATAGTGTTAGTGTGCGGGGATCACTGGTCGGCTCGTGGCGCACCGGTAGAGATGTTGCCCGACAGCGCCGCAGACCCGCGTTCGATACTGACCACGAGTTCTGTCTGTTTGGAGCCCTGAAATGGGGGTACTATGTATAAAGGCTGCTGTAATTCCTACATGGTGAAACCAAAATGTATAAAAATTGCCTTTATTAAAATCTGACATTGTGCACTTTAACCACATGAGATTTTTTTTCTATTACAAATCTCAAATTGTGGAATACAGAGGCAAATAAATAAATGATGGGTCTTTGTCCCAAACATTATGGAGGGCACTTTAGCTCTCTGAATGTGTCATCACAAGTAGACCGGTTGGAGGAGGAAGATTTTGGCTAACATTCATCAGTCAGAGGAATGAGTACAGAAGTTGGGATGCACAAGACCATGGATAGGCTGCACTTGGAGTGTTGTGTTCAGTTTTGGTGACTCCATTATAGGAAAGATGCCATTAAGCTGGAAAGAGTGCGGAGAAAATATACTAGAATGTGTGGGAAGGAACTGCAGATGCTGGTTTAAACCGAAGATAGACAAAAAGCTGGAGTAACTGATTGGGACAGGCAGCATCTCTGGTAAAAAAAAAAGAATGGGTGCGTTTCGGGTGGAGACTGACTCTCCGTCTGAAGGTCTCGGCCCGAAACATTTCTTCCCTCTAAATATACTAGAATGTTGCTCAGACCCCAGAGCAATGGATAGGATAGGTTTGGAAGGGTCTGGGCCAAACACAGGCAACATGGACTTGTGTAGATGGGGCATGGGCAAGTTGGTCCAAAGGAGCCGTTTCCACGGCGTACAACAATGACTCAATAGCAAGAGTTTGGGCTGAGTAAGACGGTATTCCTTGGAGCACGAGGCCGAGAGGTGGTCTCGTAGAGGTGTATAAAAGCACGAGGGGAATAGATAGGGTGAATGCATAGAGCATTTTTCCTAAGATAGTGGAAACAAGAATAAGTGAGCATTGGTTTGAAGTGAGAGGGGAAAGATTTGAGGAACCCGAGGGGCAACTTTGCAAAGTATTTGAGCCAAGTAGAAGAACCACAAGTTAAAATACATCTGGACAGGAGAGATGTAGAGGGATATGGGCCTCACACGGGCAAATAAGTACCTTAGATGGGCAAGTCGGTCAGTACGGATGAGCTGGGCCGAAGGGCCACTTTCCATGACGCATTACTTTGATTCTACAACTGTTCCACGTACTCTGGTATACAATCAGTCATGTCAAGCTAAACTCGAAAATCCCATGTCCAGAGTTTGATTAGTATGGATATCAGGGGTTATGGGGAGAAGGCAGAAGAATGGAGTTAAGAGGGAAAGATAGATTAGCCATGATTGAATGCTGGTGTAGACTTTCCCACTAGTGGAAATATCCTTTCCACATTCACTCTATCCAGACCTTTCACTATTCGGTAAGTTTCAATGAGATCCCTCTCATCCTTAAAAACTCCAGAGAGTACAAGTCCAGTGCCAGGCAGAACAGACTTGATGGGGCTGAATGGTCTAATTGTGCTCTTATCATCTATGAACATGAATATACCATCAATAAATAAACAGATTGGAAGGAGAGATGATATTTTTTGCAAATCACATATTTAGTAGCACTACCACACTAATAGCACTGACAAAGGTGTTAATTACATGATACATTTCTTCTGTTTATTACGCCATCAACTTTTTTTTTCTAATTTTCTTCATTACTTCACAATTCAGAGGCAAAGCCTCTCCAAAGAGAATTCAATGTCTGATGACAAAAATCACTTAAGATAATTAGATATCAGCTAAATATTTCAATGTCTATTATAAGTTGCCATGAATGGCTCTTTATACAAATTTGGCTGTTCTGAAAAATAAATGGGTCTCTTGCAAATAATCTTAAATTTTTAGTAATTGCATTTCCTCGGTGCATTAAATATGTTGAATCCGCCAGTATTATATTCCATACCAAACGCATATTATGCATTTAATCCAAGTTCCTTTGCTGACTCCAATTACAAGCAAGGACCTTACATTAGTTTGCAGCACAAGGGCAAGCGGGAGCTAAAATAGTCAGACGAAGAGGAAGATTTAAAATACAGCAGACACGGCACAGCAGGGTGGTGAATCTGTGGAATTCTTCGCCACAGAAGGCTGTGGAGGCAAAGTCAGTGGGTATATTTAAGGCAGAGATAGATTGATACTTGATTAGTATCGGTGTCAGAGTATTGGGGAGAAGGCCGGAGAATGTGGTTCGGAAGGAGAGATAGATCAGCCATGACTGAATGGCGGAGTAGACTTGATGGGCCTAATGGCCTAATTCAACACCTATCACTTTGCCCCGATGGCGGGAGAAAAAGGGAAGAAGATTAAACTTTATTAGCCACTGTGGTGGATGGTTATGTTCTTATTTTTATGTTAACTTTTATGTAGTTGTGTATTTTCTTGCTTTATTTTAGTATGCCAGTATGGTAATACAGAATATCACTGTACCTTAATTGGTAAACATGACAATAAAATACCTTTGAAATCTTTGATCTAATGATTTAAGAGGAAAATTTCTTCAGGCATGCAGTGACTAATAGGCAAAAACACAGAGGATTTTTCAAAACGTGATGGCAAAGGCTGGTTTTCTTATTAGAAACCCATCAATCTTATAGAATAATTTATGCATTTTGTTATCCCCGGAATAGATATTCTGTGTACAATGCTCATTCATTGATTTAGGATCATGCAGAGCAATGTAGACATTCGACACCACACATCACAAGGTGATCCAATCCCATTCACATTCTAGCAGCGATCGTGTAATCAACACCTTTGGTAGTGCTACTTAAATATGTAGTTTGCAAAACTATCTTACCTTACAATCTTTTCATTTATTGATGGTATATCTTCATAAGATCATAAGTGATAATAACAGAATTAGGCCATCAAGACAAATGCACCATTCAATCATTGCTGATCTATCTCTCCCTCCTAACTAAGAACCAGGGATCAAATTTTAAGTATAAGGGCTGAGATTAGGAAAAATGTTGTCACCCAGAATCTGCGGAATTATCTGCCACAGAAAGCTAGTGGAGGCCAATTCACTGGATGTTTTCAAGGGAGAGTTAGATTTAGTTCTTAGGGCTAAATGAATCAAGTGAAATGGAGTAAAATCAGGAACGGGGTACTGAATTTGAATGATCAGCCATGATCATATTGAATGGCGGTGCTGGCTCGATGGGCCAAATGGCACCTACTGTATTTCCTTTGTTTTTTATCTTTTCCTCTCAACCTCATTCTCCTGCCTTCTCCCCATAACCCCTGACACCCGTACTAATCAAGAATGTTATCAAACTCCTTTGAGATTACAATGTGTATTTTAATTGCCCACACGTGTGGACTGATTCACATTCTAATGCAAAATATTATACAGAGACAATTCTACCATTACTAAATGGATGCATTTCTGTACTCTATGTACTACCAGAAGGCTTTTCACTAAAATGGTAATAAATAATCTGGTTGGACATTGATTGTGAACAAATACTCTGATCAGTATTACTCTCGATCAGTGATAATACCCATACTCTATTAACAGTTGCCAAAGTCAAACCATATTGGTGCTCAAGATGAATGAGTTTTGCCGACTGTAGACCAGGGGGCTTTATACCTTGTCAATGCGCCAACGCTGAAACCAGAAGTGACAACCTCTACTTCGATGGATACGGAAAGGAATTGTCAGGGAAGTTTGGTTTAGTTTAGAGATACAGCGTGGAAACAGGCCCTTCGATCCACCGAGACCGCGCCGACCAACAATCATCCGTACACTAGTTCTGTTTTGCATCCTACACACCAGGGGGAATTTAGAGAAGCCAATTAACTGACAAACCTGCAGAGTTTTGGAATGAGGGAGGAAACCCGAGCACCTTGAGAAAACCCACAAGGTCACAGGGAGAATGTTCAAACTTTGTTCAGACAGCAACTGTAGTCAGGATTGAACTTGGGTCTCTGACGCTATAAGGCAGCAACTCTACCGTTCTGCCACTGTGCCACCCCACAGTAAATGATTTAACTATTTGCAATACACATCTTCAGAAGTGAAAGCAATGCATTTGCAATTTTAATATTTGGCAAAATGGCATTCTCCAATCTGCCTGTTAGAGATGCATTATATTTTATAATGACCATTGAAAATAAGGTACTTCAAATTTGACTTGCTTGATTTTCTTTGTTATATCAAGCCTTGTGTCTTCCTGTTTGTGACCCTAGCTCCACACAGTTCTTTTTTGTAAAATTCAAGAACCCATACTTTTTTTTTTAATTGACGTGTGTGCACTGGAGTATCCACATGCCTTTCCTGCAACAATATGCCGTGGATTAATGATCAAGATTTTCACACATTCAAATTATTGTTGTCACTGATAATACTGTTGCTACAACTGACAATTCACTCATTCCAAAAATACAAACTTTGCAATCATAGTGCTTAATATACGAGGTCTGATGCTCTAAACCTTCCCTGTGCAAAATCAGTGGATGTGATACATGAACCATAGCTGCTAAGCTTCAGATGTGTTCTTCAAATATCTTCTTAAATATTTCAAAACATTGTGCTTTCGGGCATTTCTAAACTCCTATGAAGTCGACTTGTTTATTGACATTTCCAAATTGCTCTGTATCATAAAGCTGGAATTGTAAAGCAGTAACAAGGTCAAATGAAAACTTTCCAAATTAGTACACTGTACAAGAAAGTCATAGAGTCTTACAGCAAGGAAACAGGCCCTTAGGCCGAACCTGTCCGTGATGCCCATCTAAGCTATTCTCATGTGCCCCTGTTCAGTCTATATCCCTCCAAAAACTTTCATATCCATGTACCTGTCCTTTAAATACTGCTATAGCGCCTCCTCTGGCAGCTCAAGAGATAAGAGCCGAATTAGGCCATTCGGCCCATCAAGTCTACTCCGCCATTCAATCATGGCCGATCTATCGCTCCCTCCTAACCCCATTCTCCTGCTTTCTCCCCATAACCTCTGACACCCGACACCAGCTCGTTCCATACATCCAGCATTCTCTGAGAGAGACAGTGGCCCCTCCGATCCAAACCACTGAACATGTTCAGAAGTACTGAACATGACAGTCCCCATTGTCTAATCGTAATGCAGCAATATTCAGCTTTGTGAGATCCTGAACATAAGAACAATTTACTTTTATTTCAATAACTGCCGTTGGGTTTTACATCCATTGTCTATTTTCTTTACAAGAAAGTTCAATCTTCTACCAAAGTAACACGTTTATATTTAATATTTGCATTGCACAGGCACGTCTCTTGACAAATCTATTAGTTTACTCATCCAGACATTCTCTTACGCAGGGGAAAAAAAAACCTGCTCTTGAATTAGATCCAAATACTCTGTGTGAATATTCCACACTATTGACACTTTGCATTTTCACACACAGGTTTTCCCCCACATGCTCCCAGGAATAAAAGTGCCAACTACCTTTAGGCATCACCACAATTAATTGGCATCTCGTGTCATGCCTTTATACGTGGCAGAGGCGGAACAACTTTCTTTTGTTGGTTCGTCAGTTCTCATGCATACAATACCATTTTAATGTGTAGGAAGGAACTGCAGATGCTGGTTTAAACCTAAGATAGACACAAAATGCTGGAGTAACTCAGCGGGACAGGCAGCATCTATGGAGAGAAGGAACGAGTAACGTCTGAAGAAGGGTCTTGACCTGAAACATCACCCATTCCTTCTCTCCAGAGATGCTGCCTGTCCCGCTGAGTTACTCCAGCATTGTGTCGATACACCATTTTATTTTCTGCTTCAGCGGTGGTTTAAGTGTTTGGCTTAGTTGTTGATAATCTTGCTTCGATGTAATATTCTTGTGTTTCCCAGCAAGATAAATCCATGTGATTATTTAATTACATTGTTCAGTCGAGTTTTACAAATGTTGACCTATTATATGGCATGGGCATAGAGTGCCCATTCAGACCATTTCATATTTCAACTTACAGATAATGGCTCGCAGATCATTCATTGAAGTGTAATATTATTCCTTTTAAACGCAATTGCATAGACAAATTAAAAAAATCAGCCAGATTCAGACAATGGAAATAAATCAGTTGCATAATAATCATTTTCACACATAGCAACGTAGCCAAAATATTCAGCTTGTGAATGGCATGATCACACACACACACACACACACACACACACACACACACACACACACACACACACACACACACACACACACACACACACACACACACACACACACACACACACACACACACACACACACACACACACACACACACACACACACACACACACACACACACACACACACAGTATCTGCTGGTTTCATCTTCCCTTAATGACTGGATTGAACATTTGCTAATTAGACAAAAAAGTCAGCTTCCATCATGAATAGCACAAGGTAAGCCATGCGTGACCGTGGAAATTAGGCTTAAAGCTGAACAGTGAGTGTTACACTGAGTGCCGAACATGCTTCAAACACAGACACAGAGTGAATACTCCTGTGCACAATTCCTCAGGAGTATTAATTGTATCATGGTATTCAGTTCATGCTCTTGATTTGGTCACTTTCTTGTCAAAACTGTCTCTGGACGCACGCTTTCTGTTTCTGTTAGAGTGCAGGCCTTTGAAAAGGATTAGTTACAGAAACAACAAACATTACTTACAGGAAACTCTGGTTTTCTGTGTTTGTCCATCTTTTCTTGCACCTGTACAGAACAGCATTACAAGGGTGGAATCTGATCTTATTGCACGCCGATATCACAAGAGATAAAAAGGGCCGTTTCAAATGCATGTCTTTGGTAACAGATCCATCAACAGCAGACTGACCCCATGGTCAATCACACAAGATTTTTTTATGCATATCAACCAAACATGGAGGAAAAAGTCACAACCGCAAGGCATTTGAAGATTTTGCATAAGGTTAATAAATTGACCACAATCATTCCCTTGGTCAGGAAAAAATGCAACATTTGGCCATGAAAAGAAACATTTCCCATATATGTAAAATCTATTATTTGACGCACACCCCCATCCACATTAACGGTACGGAGGTGGAACGTGTTTCTAGCTTCAAGTTCCTGGGAGTCAACCTCTCCGACGACCTCTCTTGGACCCACAATACCTCAACTCTGATCAAGAAGGCTCACCAGCGTCTCTTCTTCCTGAGGAGACTGAAGAAGGTCCATCTGTCTCCTCAGATCCTGGTGAACTTCTACCGCTGCACCATCGAGAGCATCCTTACCAACTGCATCACAGTTTGGTATGGCAACTGCTCTGTCTCCGACCAGAAGGCATTGCAGAGGGTGGTGAAAATTGCCCAACGCATCACCGGTTCCTCGCTCCCCTCCATTGAGTCTGTCCAAAGCAAGCGTTGTCTGCGGAGGGCGCTCAGCATCGCCAAGGACCTCTCACCCCAACCATGGACTGTTTACCCTCCTACCATCCGGGAGGCGCTACAGGTCTCTCCGTTGCCGAACCAGCAGGTCCAGGAACAGCTTCTTTCCGGCGGCTGTCACGCTACTCAACAACGTACCTCGGTGACTGCCAATCACCCCCCCCCTTATTATTATTTATTCAAATCATTTGCTGTGTCGCTCTTCCAGGGAGATGCTAAATGCATTTCGTTGTCTCTGTACTGTACACTGACAATGACAATTAAAATTGAATCTGAATCTGAATCTGAATCAGCCGGATGGAGAAAATAAGTTATGGTCTCCACTCTAATCCTTCCACCAATTTCCAACAAGCCTGCAGAAGAGTCTAAAGAGGTGCAATGGAGGCAGATTCATTGACAACCTTCAGAAAGGGAACTGAACTGAAGATGATCAGACTTGAGATACAGCGCGGCAACAGGCCCTTCGGCCTAGCGAGCCCACAGCGATCAGCAATCACCCCGTACACTAGCACTATCCCCCACACTAAGGGCAATTTACTATTTTTTTTTACCGAAGCCAATTAACCTACAAACGCCAATGCCTTTGGAGTGTGGGAAAATACCAGAGAAAAACCATGAAGTCACAGGGAGAATGTACAAACTCTGTACGGACAGCACCTGGAGTCAGGATCGAACCCGGATCTCTGGTGCTGCAACTGTGCCACCTCATTGGGGTAATGAACTCTTGACGCTAAACCCTAATGCAGAGGTACAAATAAACCAAGATGTGGACTAACTGTTAGCTCATCCAAAGTGGGATAGTAGATGCAATGATTTGAATGCCATCAACATTGCTAATCTACCTTCTCCACGTTGGCGTGGCAAGGTGGCGCAGCAGCAGAATTGCTGCCTTACAGCACCGAAGACCAGGATTCCATCTCGACTATGGTTGCTGTCTCTACGTTCTCCCTGTGACCTGCGTATGATTTTTCCGAGAGCTTTGGTTTCCTCCCACACTCCAAAGACATAGGTTAATTGGCTTGGTACAAAGGTAAAATTATCCCTCGTCGTCAACTGTTCCCAGTCTTCAACATCAGATGTGCAAATTCAGAAGTGAATATCTGACCAAGCCAACTTACACCAGGCACCTCTGTTATGTGTAGGAAGGAACTACAGGTGCTGGTTTTACACCAAAGATAGGCACAAATGCTAGAGTAACTCAGCAGGACCGGCAGCATCTCTAGAGAGATTAGGTGACGTTTTGGATCAAGAACCTTCTTGAGACAGAGAGTCAGTGGAGAGGGAGCGTAGAGATAAGGAAGGGTAATGTGTGAAAACTGCAGATCAAAGCAGACGATGTGTCATATCATTGGGTTGTAAGCTGTCCAAGCAAAATATGAGGTGCTGTTTCTCCAATTTGCATTGAGCCTCACGCCGGCAGTGGAGGCACAGGACAGAAAGATCAGTGTGAGACTGGGAGTGGGGTTTAAAGTGTTTAGCAAACAGGAGATCACACAAGCCGAGAAGGATTGAATGGAGGTGTTCAGAGAAACGATCGCCGAGCCTGCGCTTGGCCCCACCGATATGTAGGACTCCACACCTGGAGAAGCGGATACAGTAGATGAGGTTGGAGGAGGTGCACGTGAACATGATGAGTGTAAATGTTAACTATTGTCCAGCTGTGGAATCACATCATAATTGCACATAATCTGAAGAAACAATCACCTTTCCACCACCCAAATCAACTAGGCAGCACGGTGGCGGAGCGGTAGAGTTGCTACCTTACAGCGCTTGCAGCATTAGAAACGCGGGTTCGAACCCGACCCCGGGTGCTGTCTGCACGGAGTTTCGATGTTCTCCCCGTGACTTATGTGGGTTTTCTCAGAGGCTTTTGTGGGTTTTACGTGGCTTTTCTTGGTCCCCCCCCCCCCCCCCCCCCACCCCAAAGACGTACAGGTTTGTAGATTAATTTGACTTGGTATAAGTCTAAATTGTCCCTTGTCTGTGTAGGATAGTGTTAATGTGCGGGGATCACTGGTCGGTGTGGACTCAGTGGGCCGATGGGCCTGGTTCCACGCTGTATCTCTAACTAACTAACTAAACTCAAATATCATTACGGTAGCTCTGTCATGCACTATTTCCATCGTAAGCATTGCACAAAGCCCAGAAAGTAAATATGATCCACATCACATCCAAGATATTAGTAGCTTGTATTTACTAACAGCTATTGAGGAACATCCTGTTCAGGCTTGTATGACCTGCCCGAACTTTGAAGTGTTGGCAATTATTCAGTGGAACTTCGCTGAGAGCATTGACTTGCAGTTGATGGAAATTTGGGCCTCAGGGTTTAGACTTTGGCTATTTACTTTCCCTGGCCATAGCAGGTTCAGTCTTTAAAATTGCATCTATTCCAAAAAAGGCTATAAAGGTTAACTCCTTTTTCAGCACCAGTAAGTATCGTTCCTGACAAATCTGTGGCGGTGTTTAAAAATGACATTCATTTTGTGCGGCACAGTGGCGTGTCGGTAGAGTTGCTGCCTTACAGCGCCAGAGACTGGGTTCGATCCTGACTACGGATATTGCCTGTACGGAGTTTGTACGTTCTCCCTGTGACCGCGTGGGCTTTCTCTGTTTTTCCTCACACATTCCAAAGATGTATAGGGTTTGTAGGTTGATTGGCTTCGGTAAAGGATAGTGTTAGTGCACGGAGTGATCGCTAGTCAACGTGGACTCGGTGAGCTGAAGGTCCTGTTTCTGCACTGTATCTCTAAAGTCTAAAGATAAACTCTCAAGTGCTGTACAATAAAAATAATTGCTTAGAATTTGTGCGCGGTATGGACTTGGCAAGAGAACTTGGCAACTGGTCAGGATGTGTCACATCTATACTTAAAGCACAATGGATATAGACCCTTCAATTCACCGAGTCTATGCCGACCAACGATCACCTGTACACTCGTTCCTATGTTATCCCACTCACCAAGAACAATTTACAGAAGCCAATTATCCGAAAAATCTGTACGACTGGAATGTGGGAGGAAACCAGCACACCCGGAGAAATCCCAGGCGGTCACAGGGAGAACGTACAAACTCCGTACAGACAGCACCCGAGGTCAGGATCGAACCCGGGTCTCTGGCGCTGTAAGGCAGCAACTCTACCGCTGCGTGACTGTGCTGCCCCTTGGGGTAAAGAACGATTGACACCTGAAAAAAAGTATTTTCTTTTTAAACATGCAAACATTTTATACTAATTGCACTCTTCAGAAACAGTGCCATCGACAAAATGCATTGATTTAAACTTTAATTCCATTTATGGTCATTATTTTTAAACCTCTACATTGAATTTAATCCTAAATTGGGTCATGGCTTCACTACTAAATTATCCTCAAAGTAATCCCTTCCAGTAGTTTATCCATTCAACTGCCTTACAGTGCTTCATTTAGAGTGCATAATCTAATATATGCTTTCTGCTGCTTGAAGATGCTCTCCTTTCATAATTTTAAATTGAATTTCAGACAACTAATATCCCAAACCATTCTGAACAAACAGAAGGCAACAGTACTTCATGCATCTCTGTAGAGTCATACAGTCATATAGTGTGGAAACAGGCCCTTTGGCGCAACTTGCCCGAGCCGACCAATGTGCCCCATCTACACTAGTCCCACCTGCCTGCATTTTGCCCATGTCCCTCTAAACCCATCAGGATCCATATGCCAGTCTAAATGTTTCTTAAACATTGCAATAGTACCAGCCTCAACTACCTCCTGCAGCGGCGCATTCCATGCACCTACCACCCTTAAAGTGTGAAAAGTTACCCCTGACTTGTTTTGTGAAAACTTCATCAGAAACTTACCAGAAAACAGAATGCCTCCAAAGCACAAGTCGAGAACAGAAAACTCTCCAGTTGACATCTTCAACCTGTCCATTGATTAATGCACGGTTATATGCTGGTGGCCCAGTGCCCAAGGTGTCCGTGTGCTGAAGTACAGCACCATCTAGTGCTCAGGCATAGATCCCCACCGGGGCAAATCTTGCCCGCCTCCAGCTGCTACATTTTCAGTGCGCCTCAGACTTCCCCACATGCACTGCAGAATGCAGAAGCCTAAAATATATGGCAGGACTAGTTGCTCCACATTTGTCAACACACTCCATATCGGGCCAACCAACTAGACACAGTCTGACTAGGATTCCCAAGTGTTGCAAAGGAGAAAGCAGCACTCCAATCCTAAGGTAGTTCAGTGTAGAAACTAGCAACTGCAGATGCTAGTTTGCACAAAGTGCTGGAGTAACTCAGCAGGCCAAGCAGCATCTCTGGCAAACAGGGCTTGGTGGCGTTTGAAGAAGAGTCCCGACCCAAAACATCGCCTATCCCCGTTCTGCTGAGATGCTGCTTGGCTCGATGAGATACTTCAGGATTTGGTGTCCTAGATAGGCACAAAGTGCTGGAGTAACTCAGCGGGTTAGGCAGCATCTCTGGAGAAAAGGGATGGGTGACATTTCAAGTCAGGACCCTTCTTCAGACTTTAATGTCCTAGGCAGGTTCAGATCTGGTACAGGAGCAGAGACCTGTCGATTTCAATGAAGATCAAGATCCACATATTATGAGGACAAAGTAAAGCCAAATATTTTTTTAATTATTTTATATATTTAATGTTTTTATTTACATGTGTTCCCAGCAGCATTTATTATTAATAGTTTTAGTATTGCTAATAGTTTAACTTTCATTTTAAACAGGCTTTAAATGTTTGTGATGATAGGGAGATTTTAAAAACTTTAAATCCATCAGTGCTTTGTTAAAAGAGAAACCTCTGACTCACGTTTTGCCTTCTGCCAAACCAATACAGGCTTCACCCAAGGCCCAGTCACCACCTGACTGGAGATTCACAAGTTATAGGTGTAGAATTAGGCCATTGGGCCCATCGAGGCTACTCCGCCATTCAATTTGCCTCAGAATCCCATTTTCCTGCCTTCTCCCCATAACCCTTGACACCCTTTCTAATCAAGAATTTGTCTATTTATGCCTATAAAATATCCACTGACTTGGCCTCCACAGCCCTCAGAGGCAATGAGTTTCACAGATTAACTACCCACTGACTAAAGAAGTTCCTTTCTAAACGAGCACCCTTTAATTCTGAGGCAATGACCTCTGGTCCTAGACCAGTGAAAACATCCTTTCCACATCCACTCTATCGATGCCTTTCATTATTTTGTAAGTTTCCATGATATCCCCCTCAACCTTCTAAACTCCAGCGAGTAGAGGTTTCAGTGTTGTCAAGCGCTCATCAAATGCTAACCTACTCATTCCTGGGAATAGGTTTGTGAACCTCCTCTGGGCCCTCTCCAGAACCAGCACATCCTTCCTCAGATATGGGGCCCAAATTTGCTCACAGATTATTGAGGATCAGCAAAGCTGGTCTTGCACGGCCACATGTGCCCAGCTGTGGCACAGATGTGCAAGGGTCACCTGTGACTGGATCAAAATAGTATTGCATATGTAATGGAGTCAAAGGCTAATACTTCAAGTACATTGTCACCTGGAATGGCAGCATAAAAAGAGAAGTCTGAAGACCTACAGCACAACACCTACAAAATTAACACTACAACCAATGACAAATTTCATCCATATAATTAAAAGTATCATCTCGACCACTTCCTGTCTGCGCTGTATATTGATTTTAGAAAAACCGCTACACTGTGTCACTGTGATTATTGGCCATCTTACTCACAGTCCTCCTCCGCTGAGCCAGCCCCAAGGATCTTTCCCATCGATAAAAAATAAAAAAGTTATGAGTGTTTAAAAAACCTTGAGATGAGCTGATTGGTCCTCTCGCCTGTCAATCACCACAATGACGGTAACGCCCCTTCCGGGGAGGGGGGCAGACTATAAAACCCCAGATGTCTGGACGTGAGTCCGTCACTCTGTAAGATAGCGAGGGAGAGGCCACGACTGTTAATCTAAGCCGTGAATCAACTGAACTGTGAGTCTGCAATGTACTTGCAATAAATTATTTGTTAGCCCTTAATGACAATGCCAAGAGTTCTTTGGCCTACTGCCCTGCCTGTGCTTGAAAGTGCAATGCTTAATTGGAAATGAAATGAAATGACAATGACATGAGTTGTTTGGCCTGCTGCCCTGCCTGTGCTTGAAACTGCAATGCTTAATTGGAAATGAAATTAGAAATGAAATGACATTGCCATGAGTTGGTTGGCCTGCTGCCCTGCCTGTGCTTGAAACTGCAATGCTTTATTAGGTCCGACTGTGTTTAGAAGGAATAAACGCTTTATTATATCCAACTGTGTTTGGAAGGAATAAATGCTTTATTATATCCGACTGTGTTTAGTCCAAAAGTCCAGCCCATTTCGTGACTTCCGCTTAGTGGACAGGTCGCGTTCATTGCGTAATTTCCGGTGAAAGCAGAGGTCGCGCTTATTGCGGATCTGCCGCTGACTGCGGAAGCCCCACAGTGGAGAGGCCGCACTCAGCCGTGTGAGTAGATTCAAGAACGTTTACTGTCATATATATGGTGTGTGAGTCAGTGTGTATGAGTGTGTGTGAGTGTGAGTGCGTGTGAGTGTGTATGAGTATGTGTATGTATGCGAGTGGGAGTATATGTGAGAGTGTGTGTGTGAGTGTGAGAGTGTGAGTGAGAGTGTGTGTATGTATGTGTGTGTGAGTATATGTGAGAGTGTGCGTATGTATGTGTGAGAGTGTGAGTGTGAATGTGAGTATATGTGAGAGTGTGTGTATGTATGTGAGTGTGAGAGTGTGAGAGTGAGTATATGTGAGTGTGTGAGTGTGAGTGTGTCAGAGTGTGAGTATATGTGAGAGTGTGTGAGTATTTGAGAGTGTGAGAGTGTATGTATGTGAGTGTGTATATGTGAGAGTTAATGTATGTGTGAGTGTGAGAGTGTATGAGAGCGAGAGAGAGAGAGAGAGTGTGTGTGTATATTGGAATTGGTGGAGAGGTGGAATATAGCGTTGGGGACCGGGTTGCGTTGGGGGACCAGGCCTCCCGTGTGACAGGGACCCAATGGGTCCCACTTAGTCTAGTGTTCATTTAGAAACAGTAGATTTGTACTTGAAGATGCACTTCTTTCATAATTTTAAATTGAATTTCAAATAACTAACATCCCATTTTTTTCCCCCAAAGTATTTCCAAAGACTCATTGCAAAGGACACTGCAGTCTTGTTCAAGAAAACTAAATTGCATTGGCCTTGATTTAATTCACCAAGAGAGGGGGATTAAAACCAAACATTAGTTTTGTTCTGATCTATGGCATACCTGCCTACTGCCGTATTGGCTGTGTTGATGTTCTGAATATGGAGTAAAGGACAGATTTTGTCATCAAACTCAAATCATGTTCCAAGAAATTAAGAGACGAGTTTAATCTATTCACATCCCAATTGGATTATCTGGGCTCAGGAATCTCAGCAGGGAAACATGAGGAGGAATCAACCAAATCAGTAGGTTAGTGCATTGTGAAAACACTACCTGTGGGCCAAGACACCAGGGGAACTTGAAGTACCCCACACAGCACCAACTCGTCCCAAACCCAACAGGTTTCTCAACTAAACTTCCAGCCTTGTCACACTGTTGCAATCACCAGCACCATCCTTACCAATTCTTCTTCCTGCCTCTTCCCAATGGCCCGATCCAAACCGTCTTTCTTGTCGGAACCACACCTACAGTCCGAGGTGGGGCTTCTCTCACCCAGAAGCTAGAGATCACAGCCAAACATCCCTTGTTGTACCCTCCCCCCTCTGGTTTTGCCGCTGACCAGTCTGCCAAGGAGAAAAGTGTACTGGTCCTGCCATTCATACGAGCACCACATCCATGTCTCTTTCTTCTGGATTTTCTCTACATACGTTCTCTTTCTCTGCACCCTTCTGCCAAACCGCTAGCTTCATTGTGAGCTAACTACAAATAAAAGGTAATGAGACATAGGAGCAAAATTAGGCCATTCGGTCCATCGAGTCTGCTCCACCATGTGATCGTGGCTGATCTATTTTTCCCACTCAATCCAGTTCTCCTGCCTTTGACAGACAATCTTTGATACATAACCTTGTTGTTGAAGTTCACTTGGGTACTATCACAATGTTTAAATAAGCATTTAGACAGATACATGGATAGAAAAGGTTGGAGGGATATGGGCCAGTTGAGACTTGTGTGGACGGGACATGTTGGTTGGCATTGGCAAAATGGGCTGAAGGGTCTGTTTCCATACTGTATGATTCTCTGATGCATTATCCATTTGTAAAATAAGTGAGCATTACAAAGCTTCAAATCATTCTTATTAATAAGCAGTCATTAATATTTAAAAATACAAAATTAAAAACAAATTTTGAAATGATGACATTATACATGTAATGCTATTTTTACTTTAGTTAAAAATAGTATTATGTATATTCTTAACCCTGACTTTAAATAAAGGAAATATTGGTGATCTAAGAGTAAGCAACAAATAGCCTATCTCACACACCCACATCTATTCTCAGTCAGGCTGTGGAGTTTGATATTAACCACTTGCTCAAAGGATCAATCATTTCATTATTACGCTTTGGTGAACTCCCTTTCAATGTCACCTTGATAATGGAAAATGTAATGCGCAGATTTTACTGTGTGGCAAGTCTGCACAATTTCAGCTGAGAGGGAGCCAGCTTTAGCACTGATGAGTTTGTGACTTGCTTAGCACTTTGCTGGGAAGGTGTCTGGTGCTGACCAAGTCAACACAAATCTTATTAAGGTTTCCATTACCCGAGCAGTAATCTGCCCTCAGTAGTTACATGTTTAAGAATAAGCACGCGAAATATCAGACAAAGATCAAAAGAACCTCAATCCAAATACGATGTTATGCAAAATCCACAGCATCCAAAATACCTCCGCAACTATAGTTTGACTGAATATACCCACGGCAAAGATCAGTTTCAGTTTAGTTTATTGTCACGTGTACCGAGGTACAGTGAAAGCTTTTGTTGCGTGCTAACCTGTCAGCAGAAAGATAATACATGATTACATTCGAGCCATTTACAATGTTTAGATACAGGATAAAGGATTAACGTTTAGTGCAAGATAAAGCCAGAAACGTCTGATCAAGGATAGAGCGAAGGTAGATAGTATTTCAGCAGGTTGTGGTAGGATAATTCAGTTGCCTGATAACAGCTGGAAAGAAACTGTCCCTGAACGGAGGGGGAACGTGTGTCCCCTGCCCCCCCCCCCGGGATTTCCACCACTGAGTGTAAACTACGCAAGCAAAATATGAGGTGCTTGTTCCTCCAATTTGCACTGAGCCTCACTCTAACAATGGAGGAGGCCCAGGACACAAATGTCAGATTGGGAATGGGATGGGGAGTTGAAGTGCTGAGCCACCGGGAGATCAGATAGGTTAGGACGGACTGAACGGAGGTGTTCAGTGAAACGATTGCCAAGCCTGCGGTTGGTGTCGCCGATGTAGGGAAGTTGACACCTGGAAGTCTAGTCAAGTCAAACAAACTTTATTGTCATTTAGAAATACATTGATATATGCATTTCCAAACGAAATTACGTTGCATTTGGCTCCCAAATGCATCTAGAAGTTTGCTCCCCCTCTATCCATGTACTGTCTAGACAGTAAGTGTCTAGTCACATTATAATGCCAATAGACATCTCCCCAAATTGTTTCAAAAATCATTCAACCGAGAATCTCAAGGACAAGGAACTATATGCTCTTCAACTTGGATTTGTTTTTTAATGTAAATAGACTTGCATGTGTGCGGCAACATAGTAGGAAATACTTTGACAGTATAATCATTCTTCTTATGTGAGTTTAAGAAGGAACTGCAGATGCTGGAAAAATCGAAACGTCGCCTACTCCTTTTCTCCATAGATGCTGCCCCACCCGCTGAGTTGCTCCAGCATTTTTTGTCTTCTTATGTGAGAAAGTGTTTTAACCCACGCAGAATGATGGCCATGCAAACTGGACGGTGTTTTACGAGAAATCTTGACCCAGATGTGGAAAGAATTTTCCTATTCGGTCCTGAACTCTGCCGAATCACAGCGTCATTTTGGTATGAAGGAGGATATGCAGTCTATGAAAAGCATGTTGGCTTTTTATAAGCTTCATCTATTCTGCCCCATTCCCAAACTCCTCAGATGAGCAATTTTTTTTGTCCCCTCATGAATGTAGTACCATTTAAGAACACAAAACTGAATGTGTTTTTACCACTCTAAAGTAATGAATTCCAAGTTTTAAAAAACCTTTCCTTTTATCATCTATGGTTTACTTTTCCCTCTGGTTTATTAACTCTTGTGATTGAAAACCATTTCACTTTATTTTGGAGATACAGCGCGGAAACAGGCCCTTCGGCCCACCGAGTCCGCACTGACCAGCGATCCCCACACATTAATACTATCCTACAGTAAAGTGACAATTTACATTTATACCAAGCCGCTTAACCCACAACCTTCTCACGTCGATAAGATTTCTGCACGAGTTTGAATATTTCTTTCAACTCATTAAACCTTCTTCACTCCAAGAACAATTTTAACTTCTCAATTCCATTCATGTACCGTGTTCCTGGAACTATGAACAAGGATCTCAGGCGTAGACAAAAATGCTGGAGAAACTGAGCGGGTGAGGCAGCAGCTAGGGAGAGAAGGAATAGGCGGCATTTCGGGTCGAGATCTTTCTCCAGCATTTTTGTCTACCTTCGATTTATCCAGCATCTGCAGTTCTTTCTTAAACAAGGATCTCAGGGAATGTTTTATGCTTAGTTAAATATCTTGACCTAGATATTTTACCAGACTTTATTTTGCAATCTCTCAATAGCTGTTGAATGAGCTCTTGAAAGAAAAATGAAAGATGTGGTAGTGTTCCCTCATGTAACCTCTGCTTTGGTTTTTTTAAAATCCAATATTGGGCGTTATGCTGAGTTTTCCATGTTATTGGAATCCTTACTCACAACTCTTACATCAGGAAGTGCTGAACCGTTACACCACAAAAGAACCAGCACAGTTTCACCTCCTTCAGGGTGTTAGCAATAATGAGTTCATGCTTCCATAAGGAGAAAGAATGTCAGAATCCTCTGGGAAGGTGGTTACGACAGAGGTACCGCACTCAAGGAACAACGCAATCTTGCTATGTTATATAGAGTCATACAGCACGGAAACATGCCAATTCAAACCAACTTGTCGATGCCAATCCAAGATGCCCCATCTACACCAGTTCCACATTAGGCTCGCATTCCTCTAAACCTTCCTCGATTCTTGAACTTCTATCTACCTCATTGGAGACCCTCGGACTAATCATTGATTGGACTCTACTGCCTGATCTTGTCCTCATTATTCCCTTAATCATGTATCTGTACAATGTGGATGGCTCGATTGTTATCATGTATGTATTGTCTTTCCACTGACTGGGTAGTGTGCAACAAAAGCTTTTCACTGTACCTCGGTACATGTGACAATCATCTAAACTGAGGGAACTCAGGGCTGGGAGGTGTCTCTGAGGGTACAAATACCCTCCATGAATACCTTCACTTCTCGGAGCCAAATGCCCCTTCCATACGAGAGTGTAACTATCCCAACATGTCGAGTCAAGAAAGTTTTATTGTCATTGTCATACGTCTCGAAACGGAACAATGAAATCCGTACTTGCGGCAGCACAGCCTGTAAACACCTTGATAAAGAACAAGAAAGTTGTATACATATTGCCCTCCCTGGCTCTTAGTCAGATGAAAGGTCCTGACCAGAAACGTCACCCATCCATGTTCTCCAGAGATGCTGCCTGACCCACTGAGTTACCCCAGCACTTGTGTCCTTTTGTGTATTAACCAGCAGTTGTTGTTTCTACATATTTATAGCTGGAACTCAGATCATTCCAACCTCCCGACACAAGTGTTGATACAATGATACGATTTATTTGTTGTCATTTGAACCTCATTGAAGTTCAAACAAAATTTGGTTACTTGAATGTCAGATATTTTGTGTTCTGTTCTTTCATCTGATTAACTTTTTGCACGACTTTGTCTGACATTTCTATTTGCTTTTGAGGGAAAACCTGCTGACACCAACCAGGGACTTGGAGAGGGTGGTGGAATTGACTGGGCTCCTAATTTTGGAAGATTCACAAGTGGTTATTTGGACATAATTGAGTTTAGCTTTAGACATCCAGCATGGAAACAGGTCTTTCAGCCCACTAAGCCCACACCAACCACTGATCGCCTGTCCCCATTAGTTCTGTGTTATCCCACTTTCTCATCCATTCCTTACACACCAAGAGCAATTTACAGACCAATTAACCTACAAACACACACACCACTGGAGGATGTGGGAAGAAACCCACGCGGTCACGGGGATAATGTGCAAACTCCACACAGACAGCACCCGAGGTTAGGATCGAAGCCAGGCCTCTGGCTCTGTAAAGCAGCAAGTCTACCAGCTGCGTCACCGGGCTGCAAGAGAGAGAAGTCTTATCTTTGGTTAATAATAATGTT
This sequence comes from Raja brachyura, assembly GCA_963514005.1. The sequence continues at coordinate 44,153,306 of OY740796.1, forward strand.
TGGTTTGACCCAACGTGACCGAAAGCTGCTTCGCCAGTCCACTGTGTTCAAGTCAAGTGGGCCAATATTGCTGAAGATCTCACAAAACTAAATCTTAGTCACCGTACACCTGCTGGCCTAATGCTGGCAACTGCACAGCAGTAAGCAGTGCTGGGGTGCATCAAAGTCTCAGATCAGGAACTCTAACAGCCTGCATCAATTGAATCAGAAACAGGCACCTTAATGGTTAACATGGCATAATCCCATTTTGTCCATACGTGTCTGTTCCTTTTTTTTTTGGCTTTTGCACAGGAGCGACACAGTGGCGCAGCAGCAGTGTTGCTGCCTTACAGAGCCAGAGACCCAGGTTTCACCCTGACTACGGGTGCTGTTTGTATGGAGTTTGTACGTCCCCCCCGTGACCCGCGTGGGTTTTCTCCGGGTGCTCCATTTCCCTCCCACACTCCAAAGACATCCACGGTTGTCAGTTAATTGGCTCTGTAAAAAGTTGCAAATTGCCCCCAGTGTGTAGGAGAGTGTTAGCGTGTGGGGAACACTAGTCGCCTCAGTCTCGGTGGGCCAAAGGGCCTATTTCCGCACTGTATCTCTAAACTGAATGAAACAAATTTCAAGGTCCCTCCTCAACGCTGACATCCTCGCAATTACGGCACTACACCCAGTCATGACTACTGTAGTGTAACGATTATGAAAAATTTAGTTATTTTTTAAAAATCACTCATCAGCATACACAAAAAAAATAATATTTGAGACTATTACAAAATGTTAGCATCTCAAAATGGCCACTGCCATTCGTGAGTGTCAAATGCTTAATATCTTAAAAACATAGAAGGCCTCTGTCAGCACTTACAAGTATGTGCATTAATCTATTTAAAAATAACCAGGTTGGTGCTAAAATTAAAATAGACACAGAAGCATCATATAAATATACCAAGCGCCTCTCCGTCACCGTCAGTAGACATTTCCAGACTTGGACAAAACTTAAAGTTGTACTTAGATGGATTAGGAAAATAGTTATTTTTCTTTGTGGATATCAGAAACATAGAAAATAGGTGCAGGAGTAGGTCATTCGAGCCTTCGAGCCAGCACCGCCATTCAATACGATCATTGCTGATCATCCAAAATCAGGGCCCCGTTCCTTCCTTCCCACTATATCCCTCGGGTCCGTTCGCCCCAAGAGCTAAATCTAACTGTCTCTTTATTAAGCGTCCTTCATGTTGTCTCACTATTACAAGCTGCTTGAAGGCATAAAACTCTTCATAATTCAGTACAACTTTCCACAAAGAAAACTGAGGTGATTTAACTGGTAACACAGTAAAAGACGTGCATGATGGCCTCACTCTAGCAATCTCTGCATCTCAGATTACAAATTCAACTGAAAGAAATATGGTTGGGAGATTACTTCGACCTGAACAAAGACTTCAACATCACAGCTTTGGTGGTTGTGGATAAAGTAGATAGAATTTTCTGTGGAAGCTTTAGGGTCAAATGCACTGCTTGGGTTCAGGTGAGAGTTCCAAGTTACAATCGTGTTCAGAGATGCTGCCTGGAGGTTAATTGGTCTCTGGATAATGCTCACTGGTCCGTAGGGAGTGGGATAGTACTGAACTAGTGTGAATGGGTGAATGGTTGGCGTTTAGTCGGTGGGCCGAAGGGACTGTTTCTATGCTGTACCTTGAAACGACACCAAAAACTCTATTTCAACCTCTTGCTTGGGAAGAGAGTATCGGATGGACAGAAGGAGGTGCTCAAAGACTTTAAGAAATACAACTGAGTTACTCCAGCATTTTACATTGAAACACCAGACTCGAGCATCTGCAATTCTTGGTCTCTCCAAGTTGCAGTCTTGTTCAGAGATGCTGCCCGACCAGCTGAGTTACTCCAGCACTGTGTGTCTATGTAAACCCAGGCATCTACAGCTCCTTGTGTCTCCATGTTACAGTCTCCGTCAACCAGTTGTAGAAGGTGGAGTCATTGACAAGACATCAAACGTAGTTACACAATCAGGCTACCATAGCTTCAAGCTGCTGTTGAGATATTGTACTGGAAGAAGGTCGACCATGCCCATAGCTGATGTACCAAGGGACACTTCACAGAATGGAAGTGAATATGGGAGCCTTGTTGCACTGTTGCACAGTCGAGACGGGAAGTGGATGACTGGGCAGGTGGGTGGGTAGCTTGTGAGGTGACCAGCACTTCCTATCACTTGTGTGTGCTTCCCATCTATGGACTCAAGGATTTCAACACCATTCCCAAAACTCCTCCACTTTGAATGGTCGCAGGGAAGGGGGTTCCAGGAATCAGTGGGGATGTTGTATTTCTTCAAGTAGTCCTTCTTCTGTCCCTCTGATACTCCATTTCCAAGCAAGACCATGAAATATTATTTTGGTCTCGCTTAGAGATACAGCATGGAAACAGGCCCTTCGGCCCAGCAAGTTCATGCCGATCATCCACACTAGTTTTATATTATCCCACTTTCACATCCACTCCCTACACACCTGCGATCATTATGCAGAGGAAAATTAACCTACTTGTCTTTGGGATGTGGGAGGAAACTCATGCAGTCACACCTCTGGTATGGGTTTGAGTGTTATCAAGGAAGGTCAGCCCCACCAAATTGCATAATGAAAGCCAGCTACTAGAGAATTGCATTGTTGACTTTATTTGTTGTCAATGACTAAATGGGCTTAAGAGAGATAATGCACCATTGATGCAGTAAATAACATGGTGTTTGAGCTTTGATTAGACCCATTGTTTCTATAAAAGAATATAAACTAAGATGGGGAGATTTAAATGGGTTGGTGCACGTCAATGGACAGGCATTATAAAAATGGGAATTATTGGTAGAGAAGCTGCCTTACGACCCCAGAGACCGGGGTTCGATCCCGACGGGTCTGTACGTTCTACTCGTGACCGCGTGGGTTTTTGCCGAGATCTTCGCTTTCCTCCCACAATCCAAAGACGTACAGGTTTGTGGGTTAATTGGCTTGGGTTTGTATACTTGATAGAAGTGTAAATTGTCCCTTTTACTGTGTAGAATAGTGTTAATGTGCTGGGATCGCCGGTCGACGCAGACTCGGTGGGCCGAAGGGCCTGTTTCCGCGCTGTATCTCTCAACTAAACTAAAATCGGTAGATTCAAAGGTTGACTGTGGTTTAAAAAGGGAAAGGAAAGCCCCTGTGTAAGAGTAACTGCAACGTCAGCCAAGATGGGCCAGAAAGGCAAGTGCTTGCAAGGAAAAAGAGATGAGTCTAGAATAATGTTTAAGAAAGAACTGCAGATGCTGAAAAAAATCAAAGGTAGACAAAAATGCTGGAGAAACTCAGCGGGTGAGGCAGCATCTATGGAGCGAAGGAATAGGTGACGTTTTGGGTTGAGACTCTTCTTCAGACTGATGTGGGGGTTGGGGGGGGTGGGAAGAAGAAAGAAAGAGGTGGAGACAGTGGGCTGTGGGAGAGCTGGGAAGGGGAGGGGAAAGAGGGAGAACGCAAGGACTACCTGAAATTGGAGAAGTTTAGAATAAGCTCAGTTTGGAAAAGAATGTGAGTGCCTCAGCTGTTAACCATGGACTCTCTTGGTTTGAACTAGGAACTTTGGGGTTTTTTTGTACTAGTATTGGGGTTTTAGTTTATTAGCGTTTTGTTAATTATACATTATCTATGTGTATTACAAGCTCGTTATGCTGCTGCATGTACGAATGTAATTGTTCCATTGCCGGTACGTATGATAAGTAAACACTCTCAACTCGAGGGTAGACACAAAACGCTGGAGTACCTCAGCGGGTCAGCCAGCATCTCTGGAGAGAAAGAATGGGTGACGTTTCCGGTCGAGACCCTTCTTCAGACTGATGTCAGTGGAGGGGGTGGGACATAGATAGAATGTAAGTGGAGACAGTAAGACTAGTGGGAGAACTGGGAAAACTGGGGAGGGGATGGAGAGAGAAACCAAGAGCTATATAAAGTTAGCAAAGTCAATGTTCATACTGCTGGGGTGTGAATTACCCAAGCGAAATAGGAGGTGCTGTTCCTCCAATTTGGGCTGGGTCTCACTCCGACAATGGAGGAGGCCCAGGACACAGTCCCACTCTCAACCCGAGCCTTCTTTAACCAGAGGGTGGTGAATCTGTGGAATTAATTGCCACAGACGGCTGTGGAGGCCAAGTCACTGGATATTTTTAGAGTGGCGATTGACAGGCTATTGATAGCTAGGGTGTAAAGAGTTGCGTGGAGAAGGCAGGAGAATGAGGTTGAGAGGGAAAAATAGATCAGCTGCGATTGAATGGCGGAGTAAACTTGATGGACCAAACGGCCTAATTCTTCTCCAAATATCTTATAAACTTACGAACTCTCGACTCTCTTGGGATGGGAGCCCAATTGAATGCTGAATGGTTGAATAGATGTGCAAAGGGAATGTGTGGGGGCAACAGAATAAGTGGATGGTCTTGAATGAAAAAATGACACACATCAAGCTCCATAAGGCCACAGGACATGGGAGCAGTATTAGGCCATTCAGCCCATCCCGTCCGCTCCGCAGTTCCATCACGGCTTGTCTATTTTCCCCCTCAACACCATCCTCCTGCCTTTTCCCCCATGACCTTTGACACCCGCACTAATCAAGAACCCATCAATCTCCACTTTACAAATACCCAATGTCTTGGCCTCCACAGCCTTCTGTAGCAATGGACTCCACTGATTCACCGCCCTCATCTCCAGTCTAATGGTACGTCCTTTTATTCTGAGGCCGTGTCCTCTGCTTCTCGTCTCTCTCATTTCTGGAAACATCCTTCCCATGTCCACTCCATCTCGGCCTTTTTGTATCGTTCAAGACCATCCACTCTGCAATTCCTCGTTGCTACTGTTGGCCTGACTGATACTCCAAAGCAAGCTTTAAGTTGTTGCTGTGAGGTTGTGGCTTTTAGCAGCAAAATCCTTTTACTTTTCCCAACAGGATCCAAAGAATAGCAGTCGTTACATTCACTTCACCTCACCTCACCTAGTCAAATAATGCTTAACTGACTCCTACAACCAGATGCAACGCTCACTGGGAAGATTAAATCACATCAAATTAGATCTGAAACAAATGAGCCTACATACATTATTCAGCAGAAACATGTGAATAAAAACCATGGGTTACACAAAAAGCTGGAGAAACTCAGCGGGTGCAGCAGCATCTAAGGAGTGAAGGAGATAGGCGACGTTTCGGGTCGAGACCCTTCTTCAGACTGGTCAGGGATCAGGGAAACGAGAGATATAAACAGTGATATGGAGAGATAAAGCAAGAACAATGAGTGAAAGATATGCAAAAAAGTATTGGTGATAAGGAAAGCAGGCCATTGTAAGCTGTTTCTGGTGTGAAAATGAGAAGCTAGTGCGACTTGGGGGGGGGGGGGGGGGGGAGATGGAGAAGGAATGTCAGGGCCCGAGGGCTGAGGGAGAGGTGGGGGGGTGGGGGGAAAGGAGCAGTCTGGGTTAACAGAATTGAGAAAATTCAATGTTTAAGCCCAGAGGATGCAGACTCCCCAAGCGGAATATGAGATGTTGTTCCTCAAACTTGCGGTGTTGTTCACTCTGGCCATGGAGGAGGCCCAGGACCGAGAGGTCGGATACGGAGTGGGAGGGGGAGTTGAAGTGCTGAGCCACCGGGAGGTCGGGTTGGTTATTGCGGACCGAGCGGAGGTGTTCGGCGAAACGATCGCCTAGCCTCCGCTTGGTCTCACCGATGTAGATTAGCTGGCATCTGGAGCAACGGATGCAGTAGACGAGGTTGGAGGAGGTGCAGGTGAACCTCTGTCGGACTTGGAATGACTGCTTGGGTCCCTGAAAGGAGTGGATGGGGGAGGTGAAGGAACAAGTGTAGCATCTCTTGCGGTTGCAAGGGAAAGTGCCCGGGGAAGGAGTGGAGCAGGAGGGAAGGGAAGAATTGACGAGGGAGTTGCGGAGGGAGCGGTCTTTGCGGAAGGCAGATAGGGGGGGAGATGGGAAGATGTGGCGAGTGGAGGGGTCACGTTGGAGGTGGCGAAACTGGCGGAGGACTATCTGTTGTATGCGCTGGCTGGTGGGGTGAAAGGTGAGGACCAGGGGGACTCGGCCCTTGTTGTGAGTGGGGGAATGGGGAGAGAGGGCAGTGTTGCGGGGTATGGAGGAGACCCTGGTGCGAGCCTCATCGATAGTGGGGGAGGGGAAACCCCGTTCTCTGAAGAACGAGGACATTTGCGATGACCTGGTGTGGAACACGTCATCCTGGGAGCAGATGCGGCGTAGTCGGAGGAATTGGGAATAGGGGATGGAGTCCTTACAGGAAGCAGGGTGGGAGGAAGAGTAGTCCAGGTAGCTGTGGGAGTCAGTTGGTTTGTAGTGGATGTCAGTCAGGAGTGTGTCACCTGCAATAGAGATGGTGAGGTCAAGGAATGGTAGGGAAATGTCGGAAATGGTCCAAGTATATTTGAGTGCCGGATGGAAGTTGGTGGTGAAATGGATAAAGTCAGTCAGTTCTGCGTGGGTGCAGGAGGTGACACCAAAGCAGTCGTCAATGTAACGGAGGTAAAGGTCGGGGGTGGGGCCCTGGTACGTCGAGAACAAAGATTGTTCGACGTACCCGACAAAGAGGCAGGCGTAGCTAGGGCCCATGCGTGTGCCCATAGCTACGCCTTGTGTTTGGAGGAAATGGGAGGAGTCAAAAGAGAAGTTGTTTAGGGTAAGGACCAACTCCGCTAGGCGGAGGAGGGTGTCAGTGGATGGGTATGGGTTGCTCCTCTGGTCGAGGAAGTACCGGAGGGCTTTGAGACCATCCTGGTGGGGGATGCAGGTGTATAGTGACTGGACGTCCATGGTGAAGATGAGAGGATGGGGGCCTGGACAACGGAATGTGCGGAGCCGACGGAGAGTGTCTGAGGTGTCTTGAACATAGGTGGGGAGGGATTTAACAAAGGGGGATAGGATGGAGTCAAGGTATGTGGAAATGTGTTCGGTGGGGCACGAACAGGCAGAGACAATGGGTCTGCCGGGGCAGTCGGGTTTGTGGATTTTGGGGAGAAGGTAAAATCGGGCTGTGCGGGGCTGGGAAACGATGAGGTTGGAGGCTCGGGGGGGTAGGGAGCCGGAGTTAATGAAGCCGGTTATGGTGCTCGAGATGGTGGCCTGGTGCTCGTCAGTGGGGTCATGGTCCAGGGGTAAGTAGGAGGAGGTGTCCGAGAGTTGGCGCGTGGCCTCTGCTTTGTAGAGATCGACGCGCCAGACTACCACGGCACCTCCCTTGTCGGCGGGTTTGATAACCCAGTCTGGGTTGTTGAATAAAAACCATGCTAAGTGAAAAAGGTTTGTCAATGATACAAAGTATGAAAATATGCCATTATACATTCCCAGAGCAGTGTCCATGGGAGAATCATAACGTCAGCAAACTACCCACTACAAATGCATTTGCTGAATACATATGCAGAAGGAAAATTACAATACACAACAGAAATGCCCAAAGCTGAGTAAAGGATATCATTCTCTCTCTCTCTCTCTCTTTCTCTCTCTCTTTCTCATACTCTGATTTTTAAGCATCAAGGCAGTTTTGATCAAAGCTTTCACATCTGTACGGATTAGATTCATTGGCACAACGGGATAAAAATACTTGCTTTGATTCGTAAAAGCAACTTTGGCCGTTCAATGGACGCATTCCAAAAGTCTGTACTGGTTGCCACTGTTTTACTGATTGTAAACAAAGATAGAGGTTTGTTCCGTGATGGAGTTTGCATATCATTGCCAAATCACACAAAAACTGCGGATTTTTACAATCAGACGAAATTAGAGATCTTGTTAGAAATAGAATGAAAGACAGCAGGATTTAACGTTATTTTCTAATCTCCCAAACTATCTTATCAATACTTAAGGTATGTATACTTTTGTAAACTATCTTATCAATACTTAAAATTCTTAAGGGGTTGGACAAGATAGATGCTGGAAGATTGTTCCCGATGTTGGGGGAGTCCAGAACAAGGGGTCACAGTCTAAGGATAAGGGGGAATTCCTTTAGGACCGAGATGAGGAAAACATTCTTTACACAGAGAGTGGTGAGTCTCTGGAATTCTCTGCCACAGAAGGTAGTTGAGGCCAGTTCATTGGCTATATTTAAGAGGGCGTTAGATGTGGCACTTGTGGCTAAAGGGATCAGGGGGTATGGAGAGAAGGCAGGTACGGGATACTGAGTTGGATGATCAGCCATGATCATATTGAATGGCGGTGCAGGCTCGAAGGGCCGAATGGCCTACTCCTGCACCTATTTTTCTACCTTTTTTTTTCTCTAAGGTATTTACGATAGTTCCAGTCCAAACGTTTGGCAACATAGGTTCATATTCTAGAATGTTTATTGAAGATTTTGTTCAACACAGAACAATTTAAAACTCAACATTTACCTACAAGCTGCGCAGGAAGGAACTGCAGATGCTGGTTTAAAATGAAGATAGACACAAAACGCTGGAGTAACTCAGCGGATCCGGCAGCATCCCTGGAGAAAAGGAATAGGTGACATTTTGGATCGAGACCCTTCAGACCGAATATCAGGGGGGATGGAAACCTCAGCGATTCCTTTTCTACAGAGATGCTGCCAGACCCGTTGAGTTACTCCAGCTTTTTGGGCCTACCTTGAATTACCTACAAGTTGCTGCCTTACAACGCTTGCAGCGCCGGAGACCCCAACTACGGGTGCTGTCTGTGCAGAGTTTGTACGTTCTCCCCGTGACCTGCACGGGCTTTCTCCAAGGTCTTCAGTTTCCTCCCACACTCCAAAGACGCACAGGTTCGTAGGGTAATTGGCCTGTTTCTGTGCTGTATCTCTAAGCTAAACATTGTCTGAAAGAGCAATGATTACAGATTCTGCAGTCTTTTGTAAGAAAGAAAGGAATAGATAGAACTATAAAATGAAGAAGTGAGACCTACCTCTGGTGAGGTGGCATGGGAGCAGGGACTGGGGTTGGAGTCAAGAAGCAGGCATAGGTAATAGGCACAAGTAAAGGGGTTGGCATTGGTACAATGGACTGAACGCCTTCATTCTTTGATATCCGAGTCTTGCTCGTTAGTGCTGGCAGCCGAACAGAACAGCCAGCACTCATCCATGTAAATGCCACGTGGTGTACAATGAGAACTTCCCAGCATATGTTCTCAAATATGCACCTGTATTATGTTTTTAACAATTTAAAACCATCTCATTTTTTTAATTTTAAAAAAGAGCAAATGTATTCATTTGTAAAATAAACATTTTAGTTAAACACAATAGCACAAAACAAACTTTGGAGACCATGGCAAGATGTTTCAGAAAATGACAAATTCCCATTATCCTGTATCTGTACACTGTAGACGGTGTGGTTGGAGTCATGTGTAGTTTTCCCCTGACTAGATAGCACCCAACAAACAGATTTTCACTGTACCTCAGTGCCCGTGGCAATAAACTAAACCAGTGCTCATTTTAGGAGGAAAATATGCATCTACAGATGCGAATCCAAACCAACTGACCTTTCAATGTTAACACTGCACAGTTTTCACCAACCCAGCAATTTACTTAACTGAAGACAGACACAAAATGTTGGAGTAATAACTCAGCGGGTCAGAAAAAACTCAGCATCTCTGGAAAAAAAGAGTAGGTGACGTTTTGGGTCGAAACCCTTCTTCTGACACGCTGAGTTACTCCAGCTTTTTTGTCTATCTTCGGTTTAAACCAACATCTGCAGTTACTGCCTGCACAATTGACTTCACTGCACCATTTTGTACACACGTATACACACATATGATTTTGCAGGGGTTTTTTGTAAGTAGCTTTCTGTCTTTTATTTCTGGTCACCACAGTAAACAACATGTGCCTTGAAAATTCCCATAACAATTCATGCCATTTACCCAGTACAACCAGAGCAAAAGTCAGCTTGCTCAGGCAGTTTGTAAATTAGCTTGCAAATTAGCTGCCTAGCAATTTACGGGCAAATCCATTCAGCATACACATGCTGGAGTAATACTGTGTTGTATCATACTCAACAAACTATCCATTTTTATTTTTGTAAGCAGAGTTAGTGGAATTAAAAAAAGGATAACATTCATCATTCTGTATAAGATAATATTGCCCCAGTTTCAAGGTTATATGATTTATAATGGATGAACAGCAAAATAAACATTTTACTTCAAAGGTGCAATCTTCACGATAATGTTATCCACCATACCTTATCTACACAGCACAGATGACAAAAATGTTTATTTTTCCTAATACACTAAAGTTTATATTAATGAATGAAATCATCTTAATAGAGGAAGGCACAATATTTACTTGTGCCCTAGAAATTCTGGAGCATTTAAACTCAATGTTACAACTTAGTCTGAGTTCCATCCAGATTTTTCAAGAGGGTCCATGCATGGGAATAACGTTTTATGCATAGTCTTGGTGAGGCAACCATGCTGGAGGTTCTTAGGGAACTTAGAGAGTCAGAGAGCATTACAGCATGGAAACGGGCCTTGCAGCTAACCTCGTCCATACTGATCATGTCAAGAGTGTTATTGTCATATGTCCCGAAACAGAACGATGAAATTTGTGTGTGTGTGCGAGCAAGTACGTGTGGACGTAAATGTAACAAATGACAAAAACAATGCCCCCTGCCAAAGTCTATGTAGTTCGGAGCATATTTGGAGGTTGTAGTGTTTCATAGTCTGATGGTTGCAGGGAAGAAGCTGCTCCTGAACCTGGACGTTACAGTTTCCAGCTTTTACTGTGCACGTCCTGCCTTGTTTTGCCACACGTCACTCTCGCCAAAGTTACATTTAATTTGCCATTCCTTGATCAACCTACACAACTCGTATTAATCCTGTTGTCATTTAGATATCCTTCCACTACCAATTTGGTGCCATCTGCAAATGTACTACAATGTTAATACACTGCCTCCCAAATTTTTTAATGTACACTAGACCAAGTGCAGACTGCTCCCCCAACGCACGGTGGGGGGGGGGGGGGGGGGGGGAACAGGCATCAGTGGCCCCAGCACCGACCCTTGCGGAACTCCACTGGTCACAGGTCTCCAGTCAGAAAAGCAACCCTCCACAACTGCTCCTTCCTCCAAGCCAACGTTGAATCCAATTACCTTGCTCACCTTGGATTTGGTGCAATGTAATCTCCCATACCAGCCGACCATGACAAAGATCTTAGTAATGGCCTCTGCTATGGACAACATCCACTGCCCTGCCCTCATCAAACCTCCTATCTAGTCAGAGAGACCAAAGAGTATTACAGCATGGAAACAGGCCCTTCAGCCCAACTTGCCCATGCCGGCCACCATGTCCCATCTAGACTCGTCCCACCTGCCTGCATTTGGCCCATATTCCTCTAAACCTGTCCTATCCCTGTCTAAATGTTTCTTAAACATTGCTCAAAAATACCCAGTTGGATTTCCAACATGGTGCAAAACAACCGGAAATGGTCATCATTGTGTTTCACTCAAGGGGGAAATAAATACAAACCTGTATCATTCAGAACCAAGTGAACTTGTTCAACCTTGTCTATTTCAAAAAGCAGCAGTATGGGTTTTATAACCATATTTTTTGAGCCATATTTTTTGAACCATGGCTGAAGCCCTTGAATCTCAAGCATTTACACTTCCGTAATAATCAGCAAACAGAGAGATATATCAACATTCAACACTGGGCAGAGAGAGGCAGAAGAGCAAATGCACAGGGAATTTGTTTTTAAAGACAGGGAATGGACTAACAAGTTTGAAACGCTAACAGGGTTTCAATGGTAGAAAAAATGCTGGAGCGGGTGCAGCAGCATCTATGGAGCGAAGGAAATAGGCAACATTTCGGGCCAAAACGTTGCCTATTTCCTTCACTCCATAGATGTTGCTGCACCCGCTGAGTTCCTCCAGCATTTTTGTCTACCTTTGATTTTCCAGCATCTGCGGTTCCTTCACAAACACGGTTTCAATGGGCCTGCTAAAGCAGCCAGAGGTGGAGGAGTGTGAATAACATGTTACTGTTAGGAAGAGGGAGCTTGTCATCGAGATGAAGGAAAACTCAATGGGAACATAGTTATGGGTAGAAACAAGGAACTACAGATGCCGGTGAATAATTTAAAAAGACACAGAGCGCCAGAGTCAGGCAGCATCTCTAGATGGGTGAGGTTTAGGGTCAAGTCTCTTCTTTATGGGGATGTCTTCAGCTATTTGGAAATGACATGATGATAGTCCTTATGTGTGTAACTACTGGTGTACACATACTCTGAGTAAGAGGATGGCAGAAACGGGGAGTACCTCAGATCATGATAAATGAGGATAGAAGAATGCACCAGGCTTTGGCAAAAAAATGGGAGAGACAGATAGCATGAAGGAAAAGTGATCTTGAGGGTGGTGAATCTGTGGAATTCATTGTCAATGGATATTTTTAAGGCAGAGATTGATAGATTTGTGATTAGGACAGGTATCAGGGGCGATGGGGAGAAGGCAAGAGAATGCGCAAGGAGGGAGAGGTAGTTCACCCATAGGCAATAGACAATAGATAATAGACCATGCAGGAGTAGGCCATTCGGCCCTTCGAGCCAGCTTCAATGTGATCATGGTTGATTGAATGGCGTAGACGATGGGCCGAATGGCCCAATTCCACTCCTATCACTTATGAACATAAAGACAGTGAAGAAAATGAACTTGGACAAAAGAAACAAATACAAGAATACCAAAAATACAATGACAAGTAATATAAAACACAAAAGACACGAAATGCTGGAGTAACTCAGCAAGTTAGGCAGCATCTCTGGAGAGCATGGCATGTAGTTTTAGAAAGGAGACGAGGAGGAATTTCTTAAGTCAAAGGGTGTTGAATCAGTGGAATTCTTTGCCACAGACGGCTGCAAAGGCCATCAATGGATATTTCTAAGGTGAAGATTGACAGATTCTTGATTAGAACGAGTGTCAGAGGTTATGGGGAGGAGGCAAGAGAATGGGATTGAGAGGGAATGATAGATCAACCATGATTGAATGGCAGAGCAGACTTGATGGGCCGAATGGCCTAATTGTGCTCCTAGAATGTCTGAACATCTGAATGAATTCCTACATAATCACTTCAGAGTGAACTTAGCAACAACATGCATCTTACTTGGGTAAAATGCTTCAGGTAAATGTCAAAAGTATGGCAGTTCCTGAACCTTCTATGTTCAGGAACTTTCTAATGACATAATCAGCTGTGCAGTGTAACAACGTTTGTGAACAACAAAACTGTTGCCACCAAAAGATTCAACCTCTAGAAGCAGGTGTAGAAATAATCTGGCAGAGTACACCTGTCCTTTGGGAAAGGTAGCAGTAAACAATCATTGTGTTAATAAACCACATCTGCCAGGGAAATAACCGAAATAAATCCAGAGGACATGGGTTTAAGGTGAAGGGGAAGAGATTTAATAGGAAACTGAGGGGTGACAGAGGGGTTACTCTGGTGCTGTAGAAAGTATCCTGACCAGAAACATCTCTATCTGGTCTGGCAACAGCTCTGCCCTGGACAGGGAGGCTCTGCAGAGAGTAGTGCGTTCGGCCAAAGGCACCAGGGGAACTACACTCCCCCCCCCACCCACTTAGCAAGACTTATACACCAGGAGGTGCAGATCCAGAGCCAGCAAGATCGTGAAGAACCCCTACCACCAAGCAACCGACTGTTCCATCTGCTGGCAAGTGCCTCCGCTGTCACGCTGCGAAAACAGAGAGGATGAGTCGGAGTTTCTTCCCACAGGCCATCAGGACTGTAAACTGATCTCACCAGGGCGTAAATAATGTTGTGTCTTTTTAAAAAAAAAATGTAAATACTGGTTCTGTTCTGTTGTTTTGCACAATCCCGCAAGCATTGTCACTTTCATTTCACTGTACATCTTATATGTGTATGTGACAAATAAAGTTGACTTGACTTCACACAATAGGGTGGTGGGTGTATGGAACGAGCTGCCAGAGGAGGTTGTTGAGGCAGGGACTATCCCAGCATTTAAGAAACAGTTAGACAGGTAGATGGATAGGACAGGTTTGGAAGGATATGGGCCAAACGGGGGCAGGTGGGACTAGTGTAGCTGGGACACGTTGGCCGGTGTGGGCAAGTTGGGCTGAAGGGTCTGTTTCCACACTGTATCATAGAAACATGGAAAATAGGTGCAGCAGTAGGCCATTCGGCCCTTCGAGTCCGCACCGCCATTCAATATGATCATCCAACTCAGTAACCTGTACCTGCCTTCTCTCCATACCCCCCTGATCCCTTTAGCCACAAGGGCCACATCTAACTCCCTCTTAAATATAGCCAATTAACTGGCCTCAACTACCTTCTGTGGCAGAGAATTACAGAGACTCGCCACTCTCAGTGTGAAAAATGTTTTCCTCATCTCGGTCCTAAAGGAATTCCCCCTTATTAGGTTGCCTAATTATAGGAAGGATGTCAACAAAATAGAGAGCGTACAGAGGAGATTTACTAGAATGTTGCCTGGGTTCCAGCAACTAAGTTACAGAGAAAGGTTGAACAAGTTAGGTCTGTATTCTTTGGAGCGCAGAAGGTTAAGGGAGACTTGAATGAGGTCTTTAAAATGATGAAAGGGATAGACAGAGTTGACATGGATAAGCTTTTCCCATTGAGGGTAGGGAAGATTCAAACAAGAGGGCATTACATGAGAATTAAGGGACAGGAGTTTAGGGGTAACATGAGGGGGAACTTCTTTACTCAGAGAGTGGTGGCTGTATGGAATGATCTTCCTGCAGAAGTGGAGGCAGGATCGATTTTAACATTTAATAGTAAAGTGGATAGGTATATGGACGGGAAGGGAATGGAGGGGTATGGTCTGAGTGCAGGTAGATGAGACTACGGGAAAATAAATGGTCGGCACGGACTGGAAGGGCCGAGAAGGCCTGTTTCCGTGCTGTAATTGTTATATGGTTATATGGTTTATCCTTAGAATGTGAGCCCTTGTTCTGGACTCCCCAACATCGGTCTGGACCTCCCCAACATCAGATCACTCTATGACTGTGAGCAGATCTGAAGATAGTTTACCATATTTTATGACATTCTATGTATTTTTTTAAAGAAAATTACAATTTATTCTGCACCGCACTATAAATTAATGATATTTGGATAGAGACAAATGGCCATATTTTTGGTCTATATTAAAGCATGTTGATTTATATCTCTTTTAAAAGGCAAGTATTTTCTTGGTAAACAAACAGAATTAGCACAGGTCATCTGTAAAGTCGTGAAAAGGTAGGGTAAGTGGAGTTAAAAGTTTAAAAAAAAATTCTACGGTAATGAATCCGAAGAGAATAGGTGTGATCGCCGGCCTGATGGCCAATTTCCCCCCAAGGATACTAGGAAGATTTAATGTTCTTTCCGGACAATAGCCGGATCGTTTCATGATTACCAGATGAAACAATATATAGCCAATCTTGAAACTCGTGGCCTGACATCAAGAGGGGGAAAAAAAAACTGCGTTCATATCCTCGCATTCCGAAAAGGGCATTGTTTGTGTTATGTTGTGACATTGAACAAATAAGGCAGCTCCCGGTAACACCCTCAACCATACATATATTAACCTCCGGAGGGTTCATCCACATCACCGGCGCTTACCATATGGTTCAATTGCTCGTGCGTTCTGCTGAAAATTTCGGGTCGAAAACCAATACTGGAAGTGTAAATTGTTTGCACAAGCTGCAGGTTGAAATTAATTCATGTCATTTCTTTACGGCGACTGGTTTTGAAACGGTACAACGTGTTATTAAATATTGGACGCGAGCTCAACGTACAGAACTTAAACATCTGACGTTTGTAAAATATATCAACCAATTATTTGATTTGCCAGGTTTGATCATCCTTCCTCTTTTTTAAAAAAATATGTATTTCTGCAAGATACAACTAAATTACAACGAGAGTTTCAACGCGCTCGACTAGAGATTTTTTTTTTTGCCTTGCAAGGATAAAATGCGTCCTCGAGAATTACGTTCGTGCAAACGCCAGACGTCTGCGCTGAGCTATCTCTCCCCTTCGTTTCACCTACAACTTCCATTCTGGGCTGCATTTCACCATTGCCCAGCGAGGGGCAGGCTTTAAAATAGAGTGGGAAATAAAAACTTATCGCAACTACAGAACGTACAAGCAAACACACACACACATACACACACAATATCGCTGGCAACTCGTTCAAACGTGGAACACGTCCAGGTGGAACCGCCTTCACCTTCAGGACGAGTTCAATAAGTCCCTAGACATGTACAGGAACGGTGGCGATTGTCCTAACACTTAGACCACAGCGCCGAGCTGGGAGTGAGAGGTGCAAAGCCGCCGGCCCCAGCCAGGACAGGCCCCAAATCCCAGCCCAGGAGCCCCCCCAATAGTTCAACTTCCACCCCCCCCCCCCTCTTCTCCTTGCAACCTCTCAATCACTGGTCGACCCACTCCACTTAACTCGGACCCCCCCAAATCCAACCCCCTAAACTGTCACCATAATGTCAAAAAAACCTGTCACACCATGCAGCCCCTTCCCACGCTGTCAATCCACAGCCATCCACTCTCCAAGTTGTACCCCCGTCTCCACTCAATCTCCTGGTCACCTCTGCATCACAACTAACCCGCTGTCACCCGCCCCCCCCCCCCCTCTCCCACTCCTCACTGTCACCCCCACACTCCAGTCACTCCCTCATTCTCCACAGGTAATTCCCATCCCAATTAACAGTCCCCACTTCTATTCCTCAGTCACCCCATTCCAATCCCCCACTGTCACCCCTCATTCTCACCTCCACCCCCCCCCCCCCCCCAATTGTCACTCCTGCCAACTTTCACTCTGACCCACACTCCCACTGTTACACCTCACTGGCAATCCTCACTGATCCCGTTCAACCTCAGTCGCCCCCTCATTCACAATTGATCCCCAGTCACCCTGACTTCCCAGTTAACCCATTGTCACCTCCCCACACACACACTGCCACTCCCTCTTCCCCCTCCAGTTGTCCCCAATGCCCATTCCCTCTCCCCTCAATCTCCCTCTCCCCTCCACTCGTCAAAGCTCCACACCATGACCCCCAGCCTTTCTGCACCAATACCTCTCCCTCTCTCCCTCCCTCCCTGTCTCCCCAC
Organism: Raja brachyura; assembly: GCA_963514005.1. The sequence goes on from OY740796.1 coordinate 44,170,390, forward strand.
ATCATTCACCCTCCACCAAAGTCACACCCATCCCTCTCCCCTCGCTGTCACTGACTGACCTCCGGTTCAGCGGTTGGCTCTTCAGCTCGTAAAACGTTTTCGCCTCTTCGTGAAATTCCTCCCCGACATCGAAATCCGGAACAATTCCCGACTCGGACTGCATGGGTCCGGGAGTGATGGGCAGAGCAGAGGAGAGGAGAGGAGAGGAGGGGAAAAACTGACTGGCAAAGACAGAGATAGGGGGGATAGGAGAAAAAAAAATCTCCCCGGAGCGGCGAGAGCGCAATAAAACGTCAACAGGACACAGAGAGGGAGGGAGAGAAGGAGGGAGGGAGGGAGTAAAAGTTGAGGAGAGAGAGAGAGTGAGAGAGAGCGACTGTCTCCGCTTCAGAGCCGGAGCTGCGAGTTGCGATCTTCGCCTCCTCCCCTTTTGCTACACTGCGCCGCGCGGTGCGCGCCGGGAGTTGTAGTCTAAGCGGCGGTGACGCGCCATCCCCCAACCCCACGCCTGCGCGGCCGGCGGACTACAACCCCCCAGCGGCCCCCGCGCCTGCCTCTGCTGTGCCGGCCGGCCGGCGGAGTTCACCCTCTCAGCGGAGAGTCAGCAGCTTTTTATTGCCTTTTACCGCCTCTCCCTTGCAGCCACCACACAGTCAATCCCACTTTCATTTGTTCGCCACCCTCACGGCCAAAGGGCGGACTCCAGCGTATAAATTATGTGGGATTTATCTTGTTTTAACTGCGATCACCACATTTTGAACCCCCCCCCCCCCCCCCCATGTTAGGGCTGTTGCTGTTCATGGAGACGCAAGGATCTAAATCCGGCAAGGCTGCTTGTCATTTGAATGTTTCTCTGACGTCCCCCTTTGCTCCTGCATATGTGTTTATTTTTCCCAAAGCGCTTTTGATGCGTCAGCAAAAACATATTGTGAACAACCAGGCAAAGGAAGGAAAACGCATTTATTTCTCTGCAGTTTGACAATAAAATCATAACATCATAAATATAGTGCAATTGTGAAAAGTCTAACCCCCCCCCCCCCCCCCCTTGAGTATTTTTGATGGAAGTTTTGAAAACATACCTGACCAGTGAATGTGTAATTACACATTGGCCATTATTGAACTTATTTATCTGGACAATGCATTAATAGTCATCCATTCATCTCTCATTTCCCTTATCCCTAACCAGTCTGAAGAAGGGTCTCAACCCGAAATGTCACCCATTCCTTATCTCCAGAGATGCTGCTGAGTTACTCCAACTTTTTATATCTATCTTCGGTTTAAACCAGCATCTGCAGTTTCTTCCTACTCAACAATTAGTTCAGTTTCAGTTGAGTTTATTGTCACGCGTACCAAGGTACTGTGAAAAGCTTTTGTTGCGTGCTACACAACAGAAAGACAAAACATGATTACAATCGATACATTTACAGTGTATAGATACATGATAAGGGAATAACTTTTAGTACAAGGTAAAGCCAGCAAAGTCCGATCAAGGATAGTCGAGGGTCATCAAAGAAGTAGATCATAGTTTGGCACTGCTCTCTGCTTGTGGCAGGACGATTTGGTTGCCACATCAATGAATGTAAAAATAGCCCTCGATAATCCTTTAATAATATTGATCAATCCTCAATAATTGTATGTAGACATCATGAAAAGTTACTGAATGAGAATGCTGCAAATCTCAGATTAAACAGCATTCTGTGAACAGATATCAGTTACAAAGCAACTGTGCAGCAAATTGAGGGGGGGGGGGGATTCATGTTTGGTTTTCAACTCCACAAGGCTGCAGATATCATCAATTATCCTCAAACCTGTGTGATATGCTGCTCCATAAACTCAGTGCTAGAAAGGTATAATTCTGGATACTTTATATCAGATGCACAGTTATGTGGAAAACCATCATTATAGAGGGAGTGCAGAGAAGGTTCACCAGACTGATTCCTGGGATGTCAGGACTGTCTTATGAACAAAGACTGCATAGACTCGGTTTATACTCTCTATAATTTAGGAGATTGAGAGGGAATCTTATAGAAACTTACAAAATTCTTAAGGGGTTGGACAGGCTAGATGCAGGAAGATTGTTCCCGATGTTGGGGAGGTCCAGGACAAGGGGTCACAGCTTAAGAATAAGGGGGAAATCCTTTAGGACCGAGGTGAGAAGGACTTTTTGCACACAGAGAGTGGTGGGTCTCTGGAACTCTCTGCCACAGAGGGTAGTTGAGGCCAGTTCATTGGCTATATTTAAGAGGGAGTTAGATGTGGCCCTTGTGGCTAAGGGGATCAGAGGGTATGGAGAGAAGGCAGGTACAGGTACTTGGATGATCAGCCATGATCGTATTGAATGGCGGTGCAGGCTCGAAGGGCCGAATGGCCTACTCCTGCACCTAATTTCTATGTTTCTATGTTTATTATGATTATTTTTTATAGTAAAAACTTCCTAGAATCTGAAGAAGGGTCTCGACCCAAAATGTCACCTATTCCTTTTCTCCAGAGATGCTGCCGGACTTGCTAGAATCTAAGTTGGGGGGGGTGATGCCGTTTTGAAGACTTATGCCTGAATGTTGTAGTGTGCAGATACTGACATGCTTGATGCATATTGCTGTGGGACTTTAGTTTGGAGATACAGAGTGAAAAAAACAGGCCCTTTGGCCCACCGAGTCAGTGCCAACCAATGGTAACACATATATTAGTTCTATCCTACACATAGCGTTGTTGGTCTGGTCAGAAATTAAGACATTAGTGTCTCATTATAAGGGGAATATGTCCGTAGGATTTAGTTTGGAGATGCAGCATGGAAGCAGACCCTTCGGTCCACCATTGATTGCCTATTCACACTAGTTTCATGTTATCCCATTTTCTCATCCGCACCCTGCACACTCGGAGCAAGTTATCGAGGCCAATTAACCTAAAATCCTGCACGTCCTTGGGACGTGGGAGGAAACAGGGGCACCTGGATCAAAACCTACGCAGTCACAGGGAGAAAAGTGCAAACTCCACACAGACAGCAACCGAGTTTACGATCGAACCCGGGTATCTGGCATTGTGAGTCAGCGGTTCAATCAGCTGCGCTACAGTGCTACCATGTTTAAAAGTAAACATGTGACATGCTGGAGCACCAGTCAAATGATTAACACTTCCAGGGCAACTCAACATCAAGAGAACTTTTGTCATTCTTTCCGTGATCATTGCACGTCACACTAAAGGACAATGATAGGTCTTTGAAGTTTCCTGCAGAATATTCTGAGACACATAAAGCCGTTTGGAAATTGTTGTTATTGTATTTGACCCTGTTAATTATCAATCGCATAACACTAAAAAAACATCTGGAATTGAATATCTAGGCCACTATGTCGGCAGAGACATTTATTCCATCAATCAGGCCAAGACTAATTAGAGGGACATGCCTCATATTTCGCTTGGGCAGCTTACAACCCAGCGGTATAAATATGAATTCCTCTAATTTCAAGCAACTCTTGCATTTCCTCTCTCTCTCTGTCCACCCCCCACCCTAGTCGACCTGCTAGTTCCATTGTTTGCATCCATGTACCCCATAGTTATCAACTCTTCCACAGCCAACAATGGACCATTGTGGGTTCCACCTTTCCTTGGCCAATTGTGCCGGCTGTGATCTGTGCTGAACCTTTTCATGCCTTTAGTTCCCCTGTCCCCTGACTCTCAGTCTGAAGAAGGGTCTCGACCCGAAACATCGCCTATTACCCGCTAATTTACTCCAGCATTTTGTGTTTATCTTCGGTTTAAACCTACATCTGCAGTTCCTTCCTACACAACAGTAACTTTGTTCCTGGCCTAGAAATTACTGGAACTTGCCATTCTGAGTAGATTCTGAACACACTTGTGCAACATTTGCCTTTTAGTGGCGACACAAGGAACTGCAGATCCTGGTCGACAAAAAGAGACACTAAAGGGCCTGTCCCACTTGGCCGTCATTTGCGCCTCATTTATGCGTCATATGTAAAATAGGTCGACACGTCGTGACGCCTGGGGGGGCGCATGGGTGACGCACGCATTGCGAATGGTGAGGCGTGGAATCGTATACGGTGGCGCACGGTATCGCGCGGCGCTCCAGGATTTTGTAGTGGAACAAAATCCTCATGTGGCATCGCCGTGATGTATCGCGTATGCACGCTGACGCATTGGCGTCGCTCACTGTATCACATGCACGCATGGTTACGTCACCATGCGTCAACATCCGTAAACATGCGATGCCGCACGACGCCCATACGCAGTCGGCCCGCTTTTACGCATCATGTAACCTCTAACCTCGTCCACACAGACCTCTTCCTGGGTTGCTTGCTGGCCTTTCTTGTTGTATACCTGCCTGGCTGATCTGTAAGTATGAGGGCTGCTGATGACAGAAGTCTCTCTTGTTGCTGTAGCAATAAAATCTGTAGTTCTTCCATGAAGGTCATGATGCAGAATAGGGAAGCAGGGTATTCTAATGACGTCACGCTTACTAGACGGCTGTGCTGATGCATGATGATGCGTGATGACACGTGATTTGCACGCGACGTAGCACGTCACGACACATCGACCTATTTTACATAGGACGCGTAAATGAGGCGCAAATGGGGTGGAAGATTGCAACCTTCACGTGGTCCTTCCTCTTTCGACTAATGCAATCAACTCGACGTGCACAAACGGAAGATCAAATAGAACAAGTTGTCTAACAACGTTAGGCTGTGCACGCCACACGAAAGAAGACGAAGTAGAGGCGCAAATGACAGCCAAGTGGGACAGACCCTTGAGTGCTGGAGTAACTCAGCGGGTCTGGCAGAATCTCTGGAGAACATGGATAGGTGACGTTTTGGGTCAGGACTCCATCTTCACACTCCAGACTTCTAGATACCTTTTTAACATGATCATTTAAATGTAAAGATGCTTCTGTTAAAATAGCTATGAATATATCTCTTGCAATCATTTTGAACAATTATTTGTTGGCTTTCAAAGAATAAATTCATAGCTCATGGAGACAACCCTATGCAGTTTTCATTTACTTTGCACATACGGTTGGATGAAAGCTTCACAATAAATAGTATGAGGAAGCATTTTTCTATGCAAAAGGATTTGAGTATAGGAGCAGGGAGGTTCTACTTCAGTTGTATAGGGTCTTAGTGAGACCACACCTGGAGTATTGCGTACAGTTCTGGTCTCCAAATCTGAGGAAGGGCATTATTGCCATAGAGGGAGTGCAGAGAGGGTTCACCAGACTGATTCCTGGGATGTCAGGACAGTCTTATGAACAAAGACTGGATAGACTCGGTTTATACTCTCTAGAATTTAGGAGATTGAGAGGGGATCTTATAGAAACTTACAAAATTCTTAAGGGTTGGACAGGCTAGATGCAGGAAGATTGTTCCCGATGTTGGGGAGGTCCAGGACAAGGGGTCACAGCTTAAGAATAAGGGGGAAATCCTTTAGGACTGAGATGAGAAGGACTTTTTTCACACAGAGAGTGGTGAGTCTGTGGAATTCTCTGCCTCAGAGGGCGGTGGAGGCCGTTCTCTGGATACTTTCAAGAGAGAGCTCTTAAAGATAGCGGAGTCAGTGGATATGGGGAGAAGGCAGGAACAGGGTACTGATTGGGGATGATCAGCCATGATCACATTGAATGGCGGCGCTGGCTCGAAGGGCTGAATGGCCTACTCCTTCACCTATTGTCTCTTGTCTATTGTCTATTGAGACAGATAACCCTTTGAGCAGAATGCAGATCAAATCCTTTAACTGAATTGAATGTAGAACATAGAAAAGTACAGGGTTACACAAAAAGCTGGAGAAACTCAGCGGGTGCAGCAGCATCTAAGGGGCGAAGGAGATAGGCGACGTTTCGGGTCGAGACCCTTCTTCAGACTGGTCAGGGATCAGGGAAACGAGAGATATAAACAGTGATGTGGAGAGATAAAGAACAATGAATGAAACATATGCAAAAAAAGTATTGATGATAAGGGAAACAGGCCATTGTAAGCTGTTTGTGGTGTGAAAATGAGAAGCTAGTGCGACTGGGGAGGGAGGGGGTGGGAGATGGAGAAGGAATGTCAGGGCCCGAGGGCTGAGGGAGAGGTGGGGAGGGGTGAGGGCAGTCTGGGTTAACAGAATTGAGAAAATTCAATGTTTAAGCCCAGAGGATGCAGACTCCCCAAGTGGAATATGAGGTGCTGTTCCTCCAACTTGCGGTGTTGCTCATTCTGGCCGTGGAGGAGGCCCAGGACCAAGAGGTCGGATACGGAATGGGAGGGGGAGTTGAAGTGCTGAGCCACCGGGAGGTCGGGTTGGTTATTGCGGACCGAGTGGAGGTGTTCGGCGAAACGATCGCCCAGCCTCCGCTTGGTCTCACCGATGTAGATCAGCTGGCATCTGGAGCAACGGATGCAGTAGATGAGGTTGGAGGAGGTGCATGTGAACCTCTGTCGGACTTGGAATGACTGCTTGGGTCCCTGAAAGGAGTGGATGGGGGAGGTGAAGGGACAAGTGTAGCATCTCTTGCGGTTGCAAGGGAAAGTGCCCGGGGAAGGAGTGGAGCGGGAGGGAAGGGAAGAATTGACAAGGGAGTTGCGGAGGGAGCGGTCTTTGCGGAAGGCAGACAGGGGGGGAGATGGGAAGATGTGGCGAGTGGAGGGGTCACGTTGGAGGTGGCGAAACTGGCGGAGGACTATCTGTTGTATGCGCTGGCTGGTGGGGTGAAAGGTGAGGACCAGGGGGACTCGGCCCTTGTTGTGAGTGGGGGAATGGGGAGAGAGGGCAGTGTTGCGGGGCATGGAGGAGACCCTGGTGGGAGTCTCATTTATAGTGGGGGAGGGGAAACCCCGTTCGCTGAAGAACAAGGACATTTGTGATAGAAAAGTACAGTACAGGAACAGGCCCTTCGGCCCACAATGTCTGTACCGAGCGTGATGCTAAGGTGAGCTATTCTCATCTGCTGCACATGATCCATATCCCTCCATTCCCTGCATATCCATATGTCGATCTAAAGACCTCTTATCGTTTCTGCATCCGCCACTACCTTCCAGGCACCCACCACCCTCTGTGTGAAATAAACCTGTCCCACATATCTCCTTTAAACGTTGCCCCTTTCACCTTGAATTTATGCCCTTTGTTGGAAACATTTTCACCCTTGGAACACAGTCCGGGTTGTTTATCCTATCTCTGCAAAGTTAGCTTTTTTTCCTGCCAGATTATTAGTTTAATTGAAAAGTTTGTTCGCTCGTGTGTCGGACGATGTATAGCTCGCTGTTGGCTTCCGTTGTCATCCAACATGTTGACGGAATTAGTCGTCCGACGCGTCACAGAGTGCATCGTGTCGCCGTTTCCGGGGATCGCCACGAGGAGGCTTCTGTCGTGATCCCCAATTGAAAAGTGCAAAAGTAGAAACATACCGCAAACTACGAAATTAAACTAGCTTTTTGATCCAACTGCTGCCTTCAATTTAAGCTTAACATTACAAAATTATAGATATTAACTCATCAAACCAAATACAATCAACAGAGTTTGAGATAGGGAACACAATATTACAAAATGTAACAGATGAATAAGCATCTGATTATTAACTTTTCACACCTAAACATAATCTCGTCAAATGTGTGCTGAGTTAGCCCAGAGAAATATGTGTTGTCTTTCAAGAAGCACCATGTGAATCAATTATATAAGTATTGTGAGCAGTTTTAGGCCATATATATGAGGAAGGATGTGCTGGCATTGGAGAGGGTTCAGAGGAGGTTTACAAGAATGATCCCAGGAGTGCTTGGGTTAACATATGATAAGCTTTTGACGGCACTGGGCCGGTACTCACTAGAATTTAGAAGGATGAGGGCACACCTCATTGAAACTTACCGAATAATGAAAGACCTGGATAGAGTGATTGTGGAGAGGATGTTTCCACTAATGGTAAAGTCTAGGACCAGAGACTATAGCCTCAGGATATAAGGATGCATCTTTAGAAAAGAGATGAGGAGGAATTCCTGTAGTCACAGGTTGGTGAATCTGTGGAATTCATTGCCACGGACAACTGAGGAGGCCGTCATTTGGATATTTTAAGGCGGAGATTGACAGATTCTTGATTAGTACAGGTGTCAGGGGTTATAAGGAGAAGGCAGGAGAATGGGGTTGAGAGGGAAAGATAGATCAGCCATGATTGAATGACGGAGTAGACTTGATGGGCCGAATGGCCAAATTCAGTTCCTGTAACCTATGAACATGAATTAATATGCATACAATTTGGGCTAAATGCATTGGATGTAATAAATCTCAACTAAAGGTCTATATATGAAACACAAGGAAGTGCAGATACCGAAATGTTGAGCAAATATTCCTATTCATATTCCCTTTCTCGTGATGCGGTCTAACCCACTGCGTTACTCCAGCTTTTTTCGTCTATGTTCAGTTTAAACCAGCATCTGCAGTTCCTTCCGACATTAGGAATTAAGAATATAAGTAGTGTATTCCCAGAGGATCGAGTGCAAGAGTGGAGTGGCTATTGTGTACAGGCCTGATTGCAACCTTCACCTGGTCCGCCCTGTGTAATCAATGAATGCAATCAACCCGGCATGCACAATGAAATAAGATCAAATAGAACAAGTTGTCCCACAACTTTAGGCTGTGCACGCCATACGCAAGAAGAAGAAGAAGCCAGGCCTGGTCTCCTGACTTAAAGAAAGATATACCTGCAATTAAGGGAGTGCGGCACACCTGCACCAGATTCATTCCTGAACAATCAGACCAGAATAGAGAAGACATTTCTTTACCCAGAAGATGGTAGAGTCATGGAGTTATACAGCACAGAAACAGGCCCATCGGCCCGACTCGCCCAAGCTGAGCAAGATACCCCATTGACGCCAGTCGCACCTGTCTGTGTTTGGCCCATATCCCTCCCACACAAGTAGGGAGGAGTGACCATACGCAGCCGATAGCAAAAATGAATCCTCCAGTCGCTCTTTCCAGTTTAATTGATTCTTCATTGAAACAGTTATACAGACAAAGAAGTAAACATAGCAGCTCCTCTTTATCCTTATACAAATCGTAGCTTTCCGTTCTTACTATCTGAACTGGTAAAAAACGATGTTCCTTCTCTCCTGCTCGCTCCAGTCGATCAGACCACTCCCAGTGGTTTCGCTAGCCTAATCCGTATAAATGTCATGCCCATCTACGTATCAAAATCCCACCCCCAATCGTACAAAATAATTCTGCAAGAAATATCTAGACAAAATAATAAATTATTCTAACAGTAACTAGCCTAAGCAAGAATGGCTCCAACAGCCTCTAAAACCTTCCTATCCATGTCCCTGTCCAAGTGCTGTTTATATGTTGTTACAGTACCTGCCTCAATTACACCTTCTGGCCGCTTGTACCATATACACCCCCCTCCCCCCCCTCCCCCCCCCCCCCCCCCCCCCCGACTGGAGAAGATGCTGCTCAAGTTCCTATTAATTTTTTTCCCCTCTCACCTTAAACCTACGTCCTCTAGTTCTTGATACTCCTACTTTGGGTAAACGTGCATTTGCCCTATCTGCACCCCTCATTAATCTTTGTAATCCTCAACCAAGATGAGCTATGGAGGATCAAAGTTTGATAGATTTTTACTGACTCTGAAATACAAGGGACATGGATTAGTCAACAAAGTGGATCAAGGTGAAAGATCATCTGTGATCTCAGTGGACTGTAGAGCAGTCACGAGGGGCACCTATGTGGTCGATACTGGTCGACTCTCTTTCCTCAGGAGAAAATGAATCACAAGGAAGGAATCCAAACACAGAGACTTGTAAGTGCAGAAAATGTAAGATCAACCATGGTTCAAAAAATGTTGAAGTGAAAAACATTTAATTTCTATTTTTAGTTCTTTAATGGTTACTGATGCAGAGCAGAAAAATGTGCCATATCAGCATAACCATGTGGAGCTGGGAGTGGTAAAGTCAGCAAAATAATAGATATTTCATAAATAAATATTTTTGTGTTGAGAGTAAGAAGGTGGTTCAATTGCTTTAAATATTTTCACAGGAAAACAAGATATTATAATGATAATATACAAATATAATGGAAATTTAAGGCTATTCATCTCTGAATTAATCACTCCAGTTGGTTTTATGTCTAATCCCAGGCTTTTCTGCTAATTCGCCCTGGGTGGAGATATTTCAGTTAAGCATTAAAATAGGAACAAACTTCATTCATAATCTCTTTCATTTAGGCCATTTTTTCAAATTTTGCATTTCTGCTCAATCAGTTTTGTTTAGTTTAGAGATACAGCGCGGAAATAGGCCCTTCGGCCCACTGAGTCTGCACCGACCAGCGATCCCCGCACACTAACACTATCCGACGCACACTTGGGACAATTTACATTTCTACCCCGCCAATTAACCTACAGACCTGTACCACGTTGGAGTGTGGGAGGAAACCGAAGATCTTGGAGAAAACCCACGCAGGTCACGGGAAGAATGCACACACTCTGTACAGAAAAGCACCCGTAGTCAGGATCGAACCCGGGTCTCTGATGCTGTAAGGCAGCAACTCTACCGCTGCACCACATTTGTTTATCACATTGATGGAATCTGCTTTAAATTAATGTCATCAGGCAAGATTTAACATGTAAGTTGAAATAAAATTATTTCCTTTTAAACCTACTCTGTACTATAATAAGATTGACAGCTGTGTGAAAGGTACATCTTCTAGATGCGCAGTGATGTGACCTGGGGTCATCGGGCGTTTCGGGTCTCACAACATCAGACACCCTCGCTCAGGCGACCCAGCCGGGGTTGATCAGGCCCCGACTTGCGTCCCAGCAGCAACCGCCCACGGATCAGCCACCTTAATCCAAAGCCATCTAGTGGCTTTCTCTGCGGCATCACTTGAGGATTGAATGGCCCTCTTCTTTGCCAGCCCCGTAATGCCCAACTGGTTGAGGACTTTGCAGAGTGGGCGTCCTGCAAAGCCTCCACAGCCCACCTCTATGGGCTCATAGTGTGTCTTCTAGCCTCTGTCCTGGCACATCTCCACCAGTTCCTGGTACTTTGCCGCTTCCTCTCGTTAGCTTCTTCAATACGCTCTTCCCAGGGCACTGTCAGCTCCAGAATGATCAGCTGTTTTGTCACTTCGGAGGTGATGGTCATGATGGAATGATGTTGCTGTGATGTGCTGTGGAAATTTCAGCTGTTTGCCCAGATTGACGTGCAGCTGCCAGTCAGTGGCTGTGTAGAGGAGGCCCATCCTTGTTTTTGGTTGTGGTCGGGGCTTCTCTCCAGCTTTGACAAAAGTGATTGATTTCTTTGGGGCATGATGGTGTTTGCTGTTACCGATGGCAGTGGCTATGCTCTCAGCAACCACCTTGAGCACCTAGTCATGCCGCCACCGTTAGCGACCTTCCCCAAGGGACGTTGGGCAGCTGCTGAGGAGATGTTCTAGTGATCCTCTTCCAGGCAAAGTGGGCAGGAAGGTGTCTCGCTCTTTCCCGAGACGTGGAGGTTTACTGGGCTTGGTAGGGCATCGTAGACAGCTTGGACAAGGAACCGGATGCGCTGGAGGTCTGCATGCATGATGTTTGACCAGGTAATCCTGTGCTGCGGTATGCTCTCCCACCTTGTCCACGCTCCCTGCTGCCTGAGCCCCACCGTCCTGCTCACACGCTCTTCCTCTACACCTGCTCAGACCTCTTCCTGGATTAGACGGTGTCTCTCCTTGCCCCGGGCCTTGCCAACCGGTGTCGTAGGGAAGTATCCCAAACCCACCCTGCCAGTTGCCATGACTCCCACCAATGCCTTTTGCCTTAGGCGTGTGTCTGCCACCTCCACTGCTTTCTCCGCCCTCCATTTCCTCCCTGTTCTCGCCTCGATGCCAACCGATGACACCTTCTGGTCCCTGGAGTCCCTGTACTGCAGTGCCTCTCATGTTCGCGCTACCATAAACTCTTCCGTGAGGCCACTGAATGGGAGCTGCAAGGTGTTACTGGTTCCCTACAATGCTGCACTGTTGAGGCTGCGGGGAAGACCAAGCCACCTGCGGAGAAAGCCGCTGATCTTCCTTTCGAGGGACTCAACTGTGGTCAATGGAACAGCGTAAACCAGCAGAGGCCACAGGACTCGGGGCAGGATGGAATGCTGATAGAACCAGGCCTTGAATCTGCCAGGCAGGCCTGACTTGTCGACTTTGGTGAGCCAGGCTTCAAGGACTTTTGAATGGGGCCAAAGTCTTTCAGAGTTGCGTCAAAAAGCTTCCCCAAACTCTTGACAGGTTGCTCAGTGATGGAGGGAATGGCAGTTCCAGATAGTAAGCTTATTTAATACAACACATGAACAGCCAATTTTAAATTGTTTATTATTCGCTTTTTGTTAGTTATGTTTGATTTCTGCAATCGGTTCATTATAAATTTAAGAAAAACACTATGGAAAGCCTTCTAAGATGACCACTAATTTCCTTGTGCTCAAGGAACAAGAATACTTTTTATATACTTTTGTTTTTTATATGGTTTATTAAATATAGCAATTTTTAATCATTGATAACTGTGTGCTCTGGGATCTCTTTGCTCCTCCATTCCACATAGTTCCCAAGGAAGCGATTATTTATTTGTCCCAATTAAAATGGACGACATTGTCCTTATCTACAAAAACTAAATGCTAAATTGATGTCAGAAATCTGAATTTCTCAGCAAGTAAGGTAACATTTGAAAAACAGAGCTAACATTTCAAATTACATTAATAACTTTCAGAAGAAGTGGGGGATCGATAGATTTTAAGCAAATCTATCGGCATTAAAATAGACTGGCATAAAATGAAGGCGGTAAAAGGTTAATGGTACGAAGTAGAGGATGGCCTTTATAATAAATATGAACAAGTTAATTTACCTCCTGTTAGTCTCAAACAAAATGGAAATGCTTGCAATACTCATCAGCTCAGTGCTGTTTGACCTGCTGAGTATTTTCATCATTTTCTATATTTATAGAATCAAACACTGTGGAAAAAGTTTCTTCACCCCAATGAATCTGTATGGATTATCAGTCTGAAGAAGGGTCTCGACCCGAAACGTCACCCATTCCTTCTCTCCATATATTTTGCCTTTCCCAATGTTACACCAGCATTCCGTGTCTATTTTTGGTTTATCAAGTACCATGTGCACTAATCCCATTTTATTTTCCCCACACTTAATTAACTACTTCCTCCCCCCCAATCACATACACGCTAGGGGCAATTTACAATGGACAAATAACCTACCAGTTTGCACATCTTTTAGGATGTAGAAGGAATCTGGAGAACTCCACTTAGAAAGCAGCGGAGCTCAGGGTTGAACCCTGGTCACTGGTGCTCTAAAGCAGCAGCCTCACTAACTGCAACACTTTGCTTTCCATCACCATGCATATGACAGATGTGACATGTTCAGCTGTGGTCAGTCAGATGCAAGCTTACTGAGAACAGGCAAGTCAATGTTAGTGTCACGGGCTTATGAATAAAAGCAACTTTTATATCGTGTTCTTCCAAACATGCTCTGTCTTGATACAAATCCTGGAAAAAAATAGATTGAGTGGCACAGTTTTACAACTAATAGAACCACCGCCTCATAGCACCAGAAACTCAGGTTCAATCGGGTGCAAGAATTCACATGTTCTCCCTGTGACCGTGTGTGTTTCCCCCAGAAACTCCTGATTCCTCCCACGTGGAGAAATGAGGAACTGCAGATGCTGGAATCACGAGCAAAACACAAAGAGGTGGAGTAACTCAGTGGGTCAGGCAGCAATCACTGAAGAACATGGAAAGTCGACACCTCGGGTCAGGACAATTCTTCAGACTGATTGGGGTAGGAAGGAGAAAGATGGAAAAAAAAGAAGTGAATAGCAGCAAAATGTGAAGTTCGAGGAAGGGATATAGGTGGAAGGGGATAGGAGGGAGGGGACGGGATGGTGGGAGAAATGGCGGTGCACCCGGATGGTGCTGAGGACAGAGAGCGGAAAATAGCGACGGGCAGTTGTGAAGTAAACTTGGAGAAATCAATGTTCAACAGTATGGTGTTCAATGTTACCCCCTCAACCTCCCTTGCACCCTTCTGTCTCTCTTTTTACCTCTTGTCTTTATTCACCCATCTGTCAATCGACACTCCTCTCACCTGTATCCACCTGTCACTTACCTGGCTTTGTGCCGGCCTCAACTCTTTTCCAGCTTTCTCCCCCTTCCTACAGTAAGTATGTAGAAGAATCCCGATCCAAAATGTGCACTATCCACATCCTTCAGAAATACTGCCTGACCCGCTGAGTTACTCCAGCACTTTATGCTTTGCCCAATCATGTGTGGGCTGATGTTCCTGTTATGCAGTTGAATGGTAGAAGTTAGGGCTGATGGTCTTCATAAAATGTGGAGAAATCAGATTGATGCAGGATTAACATAAAGGGATGAGTGATGGTTGGTGTGAACTTGATGGGCTGAAGGGACTCTTTCCATTTTGCATCTATGGCTCAACCGGAGAGCAGTGTTGAACTACTATCTACCTTATTGGTGACTCTCGGACTATCCTGAGTCGGACTTTGCTGGCTTTACCTTGCACTAATCATTATTCCCTTACCATGTATCTATACACTGTAAGTGGCTCGATTGTAATCATGTTTTGCCTTTCTGCTAACTGATTAGCACGGAACAAAAGCTTTCCACTGTACCTCGGCACACATGACAATAAACTAAACTAAGCTGAACTAAACGATGGTATTCAAAATAAATTATTTATTTCCATATTGACCCTAAAAATAGTGTGAATTTATGGAGGACTCTTTGGCAGACGAGCAGTCTGACATCTTTGATGGTGTAACTATTCCAGGCTTTGAAACCCGCACTATCTCATTACGTGGTGGGTCACAAAGTCTCACTCTGTTAACATGATACAACATAGGTTTCCTTTGGCTTACATGGTTCCTTCCTCACATATGAAAATTGTTACCAGCCAACATAACAAAGAAGACAAGTGTACAACACGGTGCCAAGATAATGTATTTGTAATGAATCATTCCATTTTTGTTTGCCAAACAAAGTGCAGTACAGCTGCAATAATACGCAATCAGATTGTTTGGAAATGCGGGGAGTTTGGTGTCTAGCTGGTACACATACCTCAATATATATAGACGGCGCCGAAGTGGAGATGGTTGTAAGCTCCAAGTTCCCAGGAGTAAATATCACGTGCAGCTTGTCCTGGACTAACCACATTGAAGCAATGGCCAAGAAAACACCTCGACTTCCTTAGAAGACTTGGGAAGTTCAGCATGTCCCCAACAACTCTCACCAACTTCTGCAGATGCCCCATTGAAAGCATTTTATCGGGATGCGTCGCAGCTTGGTTTGCGAACAGCTCCATCCAAGACCGCAAGAAATTGCAGAGAGTTGTGCTCGCATCCCAGACCATCACACAAACCCGGCCTCCCTTCCGTTAACTCCATCCATACTTTACGTTGCCTCGCCAACACCGCCAGCATAATCAAGGACGAGTCTCGCCCACGACACTCCATTTTCTCCCCTCTCCCATCAGGCAAGAGGTACAGAAGTGTGAAAATGCACACCTCCAGATTCTGGGACAGTTTCTTCCCTACTGTTATCAGGCAACTGAAGCAGAGAGCGGTCCTAAGCTACCATCTACCTCATCTGAGACCCTCGGACTATCTTTAATTGGACCTTGCTAGATATAATCTTGCAGTAAACATTATTCCCTTTATCCAGCATCTGTAACACTGTGGATGGCTTGAATGTAATCACGTATAGTCTTTCCCCCGATTGGTTAGCATGCAACAAAAAAGCTTTTCAACACTGTACATTTGTGGCATTAAACTAAACTAAACTATTCAGAAAAGCATGGCAGTTGACCTAGATCAGAGAAGTTGACTGTACACAGCGTAGTGTTTAAAATCAAATATCACCTTGGAAAGTGGTGTTGCTTGCAGAATAACATGGCAGGCAGCATCCTGATTCAACAATGTGGGTAGTGAAACTCCAAATTAAATAGTGAGTCACTACAGGATAACAAGGTGGTTAAAAAGGCATCTGGGATGCTCTATTGTATTAGTCAGTGAATGTAAGAGTGCAGATGCTGTGTCAGAACTGCATTCATTAAACCACAGCATTGGTCCACTGATCACAGGAGAGATTCAACTGCACAGGAGTGGATTCATACATTGGAGGAAATCAATACATTGCCAAAATGGAAAATTTTGATTCAGCCTCAGTGTCTTTTTTTAAATTTCAACAATAATCTTTATTTGTGATTTGAAAAAAAGTATACACAATACAAAACAAAGACCATGAAAAAAATCATAATACTTTCTTAGTATCGACACATTCAACATTGTGAGTGTTGCTATACCCAGTTGTTTTAGCACCTCTCTTTTTCTTTACGCATCACTTCATTGCCATGGGGTGTTGTCCCTTTCCCTTGTTTGGGGGGGGGGGGAGTGTCCCCCATCGTAATTAACCCTTCGATGTTCAGTAGCTGAAGGACCCTAGACCATGGTCCAACCCCAATATATCAATGCATAAGGCCATTTCATAGTCATATTCTACAGCGTTTTGTCCAGCTAGTTTGATCAGTAAGGGTGTTCTTGATTAATAAGTGTGTTAAAGGTTATGTGAAGAAAAGGGTTGAGAGGGGAAAATAGATCACCCATGGTGGAATAGTGGAGTAGACTCGATGGGCCGAATGGCCTAATTCTGCTCCTCTGTCTTATTACTGTCATTATTTTAGACTTTAGAGATAGATTTTAGACATTACGTTGATACACTGTGCAAACAGGCCCTTTAGCCCACCAAGTCCGTGCCGACCGGCGATCATCCCACACACTAGTATTATCCTACACACGAGAGACCATTTACAATTTTTATCTCAGCCAATTAACCTACAAACATAGAAACATAGAAAATAGGTAGAGGAGGAGGCCATTCGGCCCTTCGAGCCAGCACCGCCATTCATTGTGATCATGGCTGATCGTCCTCAATCAATAACCCGTGCCTGCCTTCTCCCCATATCCATTGATTCCACTAGCCCCTAGAGCTCTATCTAACTCTCTGTTAAATCCATCCAGTGACTTGGCCTCCACTGCCCTCTGTAGCAGGAAATTCCACAAATTCACAACTCTCTGGGTCAAAAAGTTTTTTCTCACCTCAGTCCTAAATGGCCTGCCCTTTATTCTAAGGGAGGAGGAAACCGGAGCACCCGGAGAGAACCCACGCAGTCAAAGGGAGAACGTACAAAACTCCGAACAGACAGCACCCATAGACAAGATCGAACCCAGGTCTCTGGCACTGTTAGGCAGCAACTTTACCGCTGTGTCACCGTGCTCTTAGCTCTTTGGGCTAAAGGAATCAAGGGATATGGGGGGAAAAGCAGGAACGGGGTACTCCAAGGGCCGATTGGCCTACACCTTTACGTATATTTCTATCTTTCTATGTGCCATCCGTTAAATATGTTAAAGCCCAAAGATAATTCAATGCTGTCTTATGGATCAATATTTTCTCTTAAAAATTTAAATTCATGGTGACTGGATTTTCTAACATTATTAGATCAGCAGAACAATTGTTTTTCAAGCAGCACATCGGTCTGATTTCCCTGATATGAGTGTTTGCGGAGCCATTAAATATCTTATACATCTCTCGGAATTAACGGTGAGGCACTCGGAGAAACACCCGACTGAAACACATTCAAAGGGGCGGCACAATGGCGCAGAGGTACAGTTGCTGCCTCACAGCGCCAGAGACCCGACTACGGGTGCTGTCTGTACGGAGTTTGTACGTTCTCCCCGTGACCGCGTGAGTTTTCTCCGAGATTTTCAGTTTCCTCCCACACTCCAGAGACGTACAGGTTTGTTACTTGGCTTGGCATAAATGTAAATTGTCCCTAGTGTGTACCTGGTTGGATGGCGTTAATGTGTGGGGATCGCTGTTTGGTGCGGACTCGGTGGACCGAAGGGCCTGTCTCCGCGCTGTATCTCTAAAACTAAAAGGCAGCCCAACTTTGTAGAATTTTACATCAACAACATAAGGTTATGCTTATTTATAGGTTAACTCTAATAAATTCTTGAGAGTTGTTGATCTTTGAGTGATAATGAACTGTGGATGCTTATTGTATTTTTTTCTTCACTGAAGCTCATTATCGTGTTCCTGATTTGCAGAATTATCACCAAGGCACAATTAAAATTTTTATACCCTTACTTCCTATCTGTCAAGCTATTTATTCAATTGAGCCTCCTGTTAAACAGAAGTTTTAGACGTCACCCCCATCAAGAATAAACTCCAGCTTAAATGTTTTACATTTCTGTTCATTCAAACCAAAACCCTGTTAATTATATTTTCACACCATTGTCTGACAAAGACTGAATGACTACTTATTAGGAAATAGTGAGTGCTTATATATCGAAGTGTTATACATAGTGATACTTGTATTGAACAGCATACAAAAATGGATTTGACTTTTAATTACTTTGGTATATGTGACAACACAGTACCATTGAAGTAGAACAAAATGGAGACCCAAAATTTTGACTTGCTCCTCTTGCCTCCACAGATGCTGCTTGACACTTGAATTCTTCCAGCGTTCTGTTGTTTTAGCACCAAGACTTGTCTTTCAGTCTTTCTCGCGATGGATTTCGTTCTGAGTTCCAGCAATGGAGAAAACAGAAGCTAAAAGTCAAACCTATCACCACTCTAAATATAATGCTATGAATAGCTCCCAGATATTATCCTGGCATCTGAAGAGGGACAAGCTTTCCAGCTTGTGAGAGTTTAGCCAAGTGTAAAGGTCATCGACGTTACTCCATGGTAGATTAGTTCCTTGCTCCTTTCTCTAATATTTAGTCCAAGTACAATGTTACTGAAATGGTAATTTTGGGCACTTAAAGCATGGGTGAGTCACAGTGGCGCAGCGGTAGAGTTGCTGCCTTACAGCTCCAGGGACTCTGGTTCTATCCTGACCACGCATGTTGCCTGTACGAAGTTTGTACGTTCTCCATGTGACAGCGTGGGTTTTCTCCGGGTGCTCCGTTTCCTCCAACACTACAAAGTCGTGCAGGTTTATAGGTTAATTGGCTTCTGTAAAGTGCCCCTAGTATTTCGGCTAGAACTAGTATTAGGGTGAGGTTGGTTGGCACAGACCTGGTGGGGTGAAGGGCCCGTTTCCACGCTGTATCTGCAAACTGATCTGTGTCATGAGCAAATTAGCAGTTTTGAAAATGAAGACTTTTAAGTAAGTAAGTAAGTAAGTTTATTGGCAAAGTATTCACATACAAGGAATTTGCCTTGGTGCTCTGCCCACAAGTAACAACATGACATACAGTGACAGTTCCGAATGACTCAGAAAACACTAAACATTAATAATAATAATAATACATTAATGATAAAACACCGTTGATCAAGCATGCGAACCAACAAAATACCAGATCAAAGGGAGGCTACAGATTTTTGGCTGTTGAGTAGAGCAACTACTCGTGGATAAAAACTGGTTTTATTTCTGGCTGTGGCAGCTTTGACAGTCCGGAGTCACCTTCCAGAGGGAAGTGATTCAAAGAGTTTGTGGCCAGGATGAGAAGGGTCAGAGATGATCTTGCCTGCTCGCTTCCTGGCCCTTGCAGTGTACAGTTCATCAATGGAGGGAAGGTTGCAGCCAATAACCTTCTCTGCTGATCAGACGATTCGCTGCAACCTCCGGGTGCCGTGCTTGGTGGTTGAGCCAAACCAGACCATGATGGAGAAGGTGAGAACAGACTCTACAATGGCTGCGTAGAATTGGACCATCATTGCCTGCGGCAGATTGTGCTTCCTCAGATGCTGCAGGAAGTACATCCTCTTGTGTCATTTTGACTGTGGAGTCGATGGTAACCCCCGACTTAAAGTCCTTGGAGATGATGGTTCCCAGGAACTTAAAAGACTCCACAGATGTGACTTTGGTGTTGTCGATGGTGAGTGGCGTGAGGGGAGGGGGAGCTCTCCTAAAGTCTGCAATCAATTCCACTGTCTTAAGAGCATTGAGCACTAGGTTGTTGCTATGGCACCAGGATGCCAGCTGTGACAATTCCTGTCTGTAGGCAGATTCCTCCCCATCCTGGATCCGTCCAATCAGGGTTGTGTCGTCCGCAAACTTGAGAAGCTTGACAGAGGTGTCTGTGGAGGTGCAGTCGTTGGTGAAGAGAGAAGAGAGGAGAGGAGAGAGTACGCAGCCTTGCGGTGCTCCTATGCTGAGGGTTTGCCCTGTTAATGTAGTCAAGAAGTTTGCATAATAGTATTTGATACTTGCATAGATTATGGACTTAATATCTACCAGTTTCATCTTTAGTTTAGAGATACAGACTGGAAACAGGCCCTTCGGCCCAACAAGTCCACGCCAAGCATTCATCACCCGTGTTCGATCCTGACCACGGGTTCTGTCTGTATGCAGTTTGTACGTTCGCCCTGTGACCGCGTGCGTTTTCTCCAGGTGCTCCGGTTTCCTCTCGCACCCCTTAGACATATAGGTTTGTAGGTTAATTGGTTTCTGTAAATTGTCCTCAGTGTGTAGGCTAGAAATAGTGTACGGGTGATTGCTGGTTGGCACAGACCTGGTGGGGTGAAGGGCCCGTTTCCACGCTGTATCTCTAAAGTAAACTAAAGTAAATTGATGTTGGAAGCCCGGCACAATACAACGGCTCTGCAGACTTTATTTATAGAGCTCCAACATCCTGCCTCCACATTTCTTCAAATACCGAGTCCCAAGATGATATATTTCGTCAGTTGCTCAGACATGGGTTTCTGGGGGAACATATGACGCACAATCTCGTTACAATAGAAGTTCACATTATTTGGTGAGATTTTAACATCTTCCGGGCATTAAGGAATGTGCTAATTCCAACTGACAGCTTCAGCAGATGTTCTGGGATCCAGCAGAAGGATGTCCCAAGAGTTTCATCATTGCAGCGTCCAAATTAAATGTGCTTTTTACAAGTTATTCAGCTCTTGTGCGAGTCCTGTCTTATTCTCATCTAATTATACCCATTTTCGAATTTGCAGCACCTGCTGTTTCCATTTGAACTAATACTTTAAATTGGAGCAAATGAAAATATATATTTTCAGTAGTGATAGGTGCAAAATTAGACCATTCGGCCCATCAAGTCTACTCCGCCATTCATTCAGGGCTGATCTATCTCTCCCTCCTAACCCCATTCTCCTGCCTTCTCCCCATAAACCCTGGCACCTCTGAAACAGAACTTGATTTCATATTTTCTGCAATTATCATTTACAAGTGTATCACCAGTTATTATTTATCGATTTTCCCTTTCAAATAAATATTATTACCAGCTTATTTTACGTCTTAAAATCTTATTTTAATCAATGTTACAAAATGTAATATGTCCAAAAAAACCCACAAAGTGCCAGTGTAACTCAGCGGGTCAGGCAGCATCTCTGGGGGACGTGGATAGGTGATGTTTTGGGTTGGGACCCTTCTTCAGACTGATTGTAGTAGGGGACGGAGAGAGATGCAGGTGGGACAAAACCAACCAAGTGATAGGTGGATCCAGGTGGGGTGGGGGGTGGGGAGGTCTGATTAACAGATGGGTGGGAAAGGCTAGAGATGGAAAGAAGCCAACAGGATGTAAGATAAGGAGAGGAGGAGTAAAGTGTGAAGTTAGAGGAAGGGATGTAGGTGGAAGGGGGCAGGGGGGAGAGCAGCAGGACAGTGGGAGACAATGTGTGGGCACCTTGGTGGGGCACAGGGAGGAGAGGGGGAGGGAGGTTCAATTTTAATACCGTTGGGTTGCAAGCTACCCAAGTGGAATATGACGTGTCGTTCCTCCATTGGTGCTGTCATTCTGGATGATGTAAATATAGATTAGTAATAGGAGATCAATGACCGATGCCAACAAATAGATCCACATGAGCATATAGAGAACTGAGAATGAGAAGAGAGCTCAGACATTAGTTGCTGCTTTACAGCGCTTGCCGCGCCGGAGACGTGGGTTCGATCCCGTCTACGGATGCTGTCCGTATGGAGTTTGTACGTTCTCCCCGTGACCGCGTGGGTTTTCTCCGAGATCTCCGGTTTCCTCCCACACTCCAAAGACGTACAGGTTGGCCTGGTATAAGTGTAAATTGTCCCTGGTGTGTGTAGGAGAGTGTTAATGTGCGGGGATCGCTGGTCGGTGTGGACTCGGTGGGCCGAAGGGCCTGTTTCCGCGCTATACCTCTGAGCTAAACTAACAAAGCTAATTAACCTCTGTCCAGGCAGCTACCTCACAGCTCCAGTGTCATGGATCCAATCCTGACCTCCAGGGCTGCCTGCGGGGAGTTTGCATGTACTTCCTTTAACTGCGTGGCCCTCCTCAGCTTTCCAATTCTTTGCTCCTCTCCCTCTAGGACTAGAGGTTACAGCCTCAGAATGAAAAGACGTTCCTTTAGAAAGGGGATGAGGAGGAATTTCTTTTGTCAGAGGGTGGTGAATCTGTGGAATTCATTGCCACAGAAGACTGTGGAGGCAAAGTCAATGGATATTTTTAAGGGAGAGATGGATAGATTTTTGATTCGTACAGAGGTTATGGGGAGAAGGTAGGAGAATGGTGTTAACAAGGAAAGATAGATCAGCCATGATTGGATGACGTTGACTTGATGGGCCGAATGGCCTAATTCTGCTCCTAACACTTATGAACGTATGAATTGAACAGCTGATGGAGATAGAGCACGACGCCACTGCTATCTTGTGGTGAAAGGCTGTAAAAACATCCTGAAATCCAATCAATCATCATTGGAAATAATGAAATTTGTCAGATATTACTGCTCCATCTGATGCATGCCGTGGTTGGCTCCTTTAAACTCTTTTTATGTTGCCGTTCCATTTCTTGCACCATCACGACAAGCTTGAAAATGATTAAAGCATAAAAATCTGAAAAAGCCAACGATGCCTGGAGGTGCCAGAAATTACAACCCGTGTGAAATCAGTGTCTGTACATTTGTCATGCCATATGCAAAAAGACAGACATGCCTTTTCATAATTTCGAGTGTAAACTCTCAAACTCAGTGAAAAAGTCTGTGCATGTCAGTACACAAGTTTAATTTGGGGCGGCACAGTGGCGCAGCTGGTAGAGCTGCTGCTGCACAGCTTTGAACACTCCGGTTCGATCCTGACCTTGGGTGCTTTCTGCGTAGAGTTTTCATGTTCTCCCTGTGACCACGTGACTTTAGTTAAGTTTATTGTATAGTGAAAAGCTTTTTTGTTACGTGCTATCCAGTCAGGGAATAAGACTATACATGATTACAATCGAGCCGTCCACAGTGTACAGATACAGGATAAAAGGAATAACGTTTGGTGCAAGATAGAGCCCAGTAAAGCCCGATTAAAGATAGTCCGAGGTTCTCCAATGAGGTAGATGGTTAGTCAGGACTGCTCTCTAGTTGGTGATAGGACGATTCAGTTGCCTGATAACAGCTGGGGAGAAACTATCCATGAATATCTGTACCTCTTTCAAACATCTGTACCTCTTGCCTGATGGGAGAGGGGAGAAGAGGGAACGTTCGGGGTGAGACTCGTCCTTGATTTTGCTGCTGTCTTTGTGGAGGCAGTGTGAAGTGTAAATGGAGTCAATAGAAGGGAGGTTGATTTTGCACAATGGTTTGGGCAGCGTCCACAATTCTCTACAAATTCATGCGGTCTTGGATGGAGAAAACAAACATTCTTCAGAAAACAGCTCTCAATATTTCTCTCATCCAGCTTGTAAACGGATATGAAGAAAGCGAATGGCATGTTAGCTTTCATAGCAAAAGGATTTGAGTATAGGAGCAGGGAGGTTCTACTTCAGTTGTATAGGGTCTTGGGTTTAATCTTAAGAAAGAAATAAGAAAAGCTAAAAGAAGATATGAGGTTGCTTTGGCAAGAAAGGTGAAAGTAAATCCAAAGGGTTTCTACAGCTATATTAATAGCAAAAGGATAACGAGGGATAAAATTGGACCATTAGAGAGCCAGAATGGACAGCTATCTGCAGAGCCAAAAGAGATGGGGGAGATATTGAACAATTTCTTTACTTCGGTATTCACCAAGGAGAAGGCTATTGAACTCTGTGAGGTAAGGGAAAAAAGTAGAGTAGCTATGGAAACTATGAGATTCAAAGAGGAGGAAGTACTGACACCTTTGAAAAATATAAAAGTGGATAAGTCTCCAGGTCCAGACAGGATATTCCCTAAGACATTGAGGGAAGTTAGTGTAGAAATAGCAGGGGCTATGACAGAAATATTTCAGATGTCATTAGAAACGGGAATAGTGCCGGAGGATTGGCGTACTGCGCATGTTGTTCCATTGTTTAAAAAGGGTTCAAAGAATAAACCTAGCAATTATAGACCGGTTAGTTTGACGTCAGTGGTGGGCAAATTAATGGAAAGGATACTTAGAGATAATATATATAAGCATCTGGTCAAACAGGGTCTGATCAAGAACAGTCAACATGGATTTGTGCCTGGAAGGTCATGTTTGACAAACCTTCTTGATTTTTTTGAAGAGGTTACTAGGGAAGTTGATGAGGGTAAAGCAGTGGATGTTGTCTATATGGATTTCAGTAAGGCCTTTGACAAGGTTCCCCATGGAACGTTGGTTAAGAAGGTTCAATCTTTGGGTGTTAATGGCGGAGTAGCAAGATGGATTCAACAATGGCTGATTGGGAGATGCCAGAGAGTAATGGTGGATGGCTGTTTGTCAGGTTGGAAGCCGGTGACCAGTGGGGTGCCTCAGGGATCTGTGTTGGGTCCACTGTTGTTTGTCATGTACATCAATGATCTAGATGATGGGGTGGAATATTGGATAAGTATTCAGATTATACTAAGATAGGGGTGCTGTGGATAATGAAGTAGATTTTCAAAGTCTACAGAGAGATTTGGGCCATTTGGAGGAGTGGGCTGAAAGATGGCAGATGGAGTTTAATGCTGATAAGTGTGAGGTGCTACATCTTGGCAGGACAAATCAAAATAGGACGTACATGGTAAATGGTAGGGAATTGAGGAATGCTGTGGAACAGAGGGATCTAGGAATAACTGTACATAATTCCCTGAAGGTGGAATCGCATGTAGATAGGGTGGTAAAGAAAGCTTTTGGTGTGCTGGCCTTTATAAATCAGAGCATTGAATATAGGAGTAGGGAAGTAATGTTAAAATTGTACAAGGCATTGGTAAGACCAATTCTGGAGTATGGTGTACAATTTTGGTCGCCTAATTATAGGAAGGATGTCAACAAAATAGAGAGAGTACAGAGGAGATTTACTAGAATGTTGCCTGGGTTCCAGTAACTAAGTTACAGAGATAGGTTGAACAAGTTAGGTCTTTATTCTTTGGAGCACAGAAGGTTAAGGGGGGACTTGATTGAGGTCTTTAAAATGATGAAAGGGATAGACAGAGTTGACGTGGATAAGCTTTTGCCATTGAGGGTAGGGAAGATTCAAACAAGAGGGCATGACATGAGAATTAAGGGACAGAAGTTTAGGGGTACATGAGGGGGAGCTTCTTTACTCAGAGAGTGGTGGCTGTGTGGAATGATCTTCCTGCAGAAGTGGTGGAGGCAGGATCGATTTTAACATTTAAAAGTAAAGTGGATAGGTATATGGATGGGAAGGGAATGGGGGGGTATGGTCTGAGTGCAGGTAGATGGGACTAGGGGAAAATAAATGGTCGGCACGGACTGGAAGGGCTGAGAAGGCCTGTTTCCGTGCTGTAATTGTTATATGGTTATATGGTTTGACCGCACCTGGAGTATTGCGTCTCCAAATCTGAGGAAGGACATTATTGCCATAGAGGGAGTGCAGAGAAGGTTCACCAGACTGATTCCTGGGATGTCAGGACTGTCTTATGAAGAAAGACTGGATAGATTTGGTTTATACTCTCTAGAATTTAGGAGATTGAGAGGGGATCTTATAGAAACTTACAAAATTCTTAAGGGGTTGGACAGGCTAGATGCAGGAACATTGTTCCCGATGTTGGGGAGATCGAGGACAAGGGGTCACAGCTTAAGGATAATCCTTTAGGACCGAGGTGAGAAGGACTTTTTTCACACAGAGAGTGGTGGGTCTCTGGAACTCTCTGCCACAGAGGGTAGTTGAGGCCAGTTCATTGGCTATATTTAAGAGGGAGTTAGATGTGGCCCTTGTGGCTAAGGGGATCAGAGGGTATGGAGAGAAGGCAGGTACGGGATACTGAGTTGGATGATCAGCCATGGTCATATTGAATGACGGTGCAGACTCGAAGGGCCGAATGGCCTACTCCTGCACTTAATTTCTATGTTTCTATGTTTCTATATACCAAGCGCCTAACCACATCCCCCTGTTTCCTCTGCCATTTCCATCAATTAGACTTGGTGCACAAAATTGGTATTTGAACTATGCTTGCAGACTCAGTCTTATTTAATAACTTTCCCCACGAAAGTGCAGCACAGTAGTGTGATGAATAATTTTGAATCAAGAGCCGGCCTTAGGAGGTGCGGGGCCCAATTGGGAACAATCTTGGTGAGCCCCAGGTTCCCAGCCAAGGTCTGCCAGCCCTGTTATTTAGTATATATTTTGAAATTGCACACTAAGGTGCCATGAATTATACACTGTCTTAATCTCTCCTTGTCTCATCTGACTGTCAGTACCTCCGCTGTCTTCCAACCTTTACCGTAGCTGCTAATTACCATTAAACTGCGTTATTCCACGCATTATTTAACGAAGGTTTACTAATATTCTGTTTGGGCTCTGCGGTTGCAACCTATGTTTCATTGCAATCAATGTTTCAGTCTGTGGTCAGGGAGAATGTCGTCCCTGTACAGCTCCCTCCCGATGGGTGGGAATGAAGGGCGGGAATCGGAAGGCCCCGAGGTTGATGATGGGAGGGAGCGGGGAATGTGACCTGCTGCCTCTGCCGCCTCGCTTTCGCCGCACGACTGCTCCCGGCAGCATCTCAAGCTTCGGCCTTGTGAAGCTGATATTGACCACTTTTTTCCCGACACACTTGTTAGTTACTACACGTACCAATCACAGCCTTGGCTTACCACTGGGTCCTGCATTATGCACACACACACACGTTTTGTGTGCGAATGGGTGTGAAATGGCGCCAACACCTGGTGACTATTGCATATGGGCTCAGTGCCTGTTTCTGTGCATTATATGCTAACCGGGTGGTGTACTTGGGTACGGCAATAATCGCACTGATCTCTGTGCAAAATAATTTCACTGCACCTTGGTAGACGTGACAATGAAGGAACTATTGTGTGCGCACGTTCATGCATATGATTGTGTGGCATAAATCAAATGCTATTCCATTTGGTAACTGCTGCTTTTGAGACCATTTGCTTCAGATGCACCTTGACTGACTAATTCCAGATGAGAGTCAGCTGCTCGGTCAGTGACTATCCTGGTAACATCCGCTGGCGGGCTCACTGTAACTGTCTGAAGTAAAGTTGTACTTACGGGTCCCCCGTGCTCCGGGTGTCAAATACCGGTAAGTGTGGCTGCAGAAAGGGATACGGGAATAGTATCCCGGAAAGTGGTGACAGTATTGAGAGTTAACCGCGGGGCTGTGTTGTTGTCAGTGAGGAATTACACCTACTGAGGGTCGCTGCTGAGGGGATAGAGTGTGTTGCCCACCGGCCTAGCGCGGGGCATCCTTAGGCGCGGGGCCCAATTGGGAGCAATTGGTCCATTTGGCTTAAGGCCAGCCCTGGGGGTGGGCCATTTAGAAATGAGATGAGAAAAACGTTTTCACCCAAAGAGCTGTGAATCTGTGGAATTGTCTGCC
Source organism: Raja brachyura (assembly GCA_963514005.1). Next base: position 44,198,109 of record OY740796.1, read on the forward strand.
TCAGAAGGCAGTGGAGGCAAATTCTCTGTATGCTTTCAAGAGAGAGTTAGATAGAGCTCTTAAAGATGGCAGAGTAAAGGGATATGGGGAGAAGGCAGGAACGGGGTACTGATTGTGGATGATCAGCCACAATCACATTGAATGGCGGTGCTGGCTTGAAGGGCCGAATGGCCTACTCCTGCACCTATTTTCTATGTATGTATCTAATATGGGATGAAGGAGTAATCTTTGAGGCATTTTAAATTACGATTAACGGAAAGGTCAGTAGCAAACATACTCTGTTGAGCGATTTAACCATGGTAATACTTACGTGATTTATTCAGGGAATAGGATGGATTTCCACATTAAGGACAAACAGTAGAAGCAATGGTGAGTTCAAACATAAATTTGACACACTAAATAGAAAACAAACATTCTTCAGAAAACAGCTCTCAATATTTCTCTCATCCAGCTTCTAAACAGATATACCAAGCGCCTAACCACATCCACCCCGGTTTCCTCTGCCATTTTCATCAATTAGACTTGGTGCACAAATTTGCTATTTGAACTATGCTTGCAGACTCAGTCTTGTTTAATAACTTTCCCCAGAAAAGTGCAGCACAGTAGTGTGATGAATCACCTTGCTGTCCCTGGTTTATTCCAGAAGGAGAATGAATGTAAGTGTAGGAAGGAACTGCAGATGCTGGATTTACACCGAAAATAGATACAAAATGCTGGAACAACTCAACGGGTCAGGCAGCATCTCTGGAGAAAAGGGATAGGTGACATTTCTGGTCGAAGCCCCTTCGTCAGACTGAGGGTCATCAGTGGCCTGTTGGCATGATTATAGCATGCACGTGAAGCAGGACCTTCTCTTCTTATCATCTGTGGAGTTCTTGGAACCCATGGAAGAAAAATCCAATCGGCTTAACATAGATAGGTTGGTGCCTCTAAAGAAATTGTGCACACCTATACCAAGACTGGTGCGTGGCCTGAAACGTCACACTATTCTTTTCTCAAGAGATGCTGCCTGACCCGCTGAGTTACTCCAGCACTTTGTGTCGATCTTCAGAGAATGTAAGTCACTTATTTTAAAAGGGATGAAACTAATACAGTGAAGTTGCTGTCCCATGTTTGTGGCAACGTATGCTGCATCAGAGTTGTGCGCCCAGGATCCTGCGGCACATGGTTAAAGGTTTCAACTTAACAGAGTTTGTGCTGACATCTGATAGCAGGGCCAAGCTAAGGGCACCAGTCGCTGAATTAACTACTGTTTCATAAGGCTGAGTGCGTCAATATATTGATTGGTATGACCAGTAATTTATGAAGAAAATAGTGTTTAGTTTAGCTTAGTTTAAAGATACAGCGCGGAAACAGGCCCTTCGGACCACCGAGTCCTCACCGACCAGCGATCGACACACACTAACACGTTGGGGATAATTTTAATAAATTTTAATGAATAAGCCGATAAACCTGTATGTCTTTGGAGTGTGGGAGGAAGCTGGAGCACCTAAAGCTTCTTGTTGCCTGCACTCTGAGTGTCATTAGTTAACAATGACTGCGGGAGATCACTTTTGCAAGTGTCTGGTGTCGAGTGAACTTGTGCAACACAAAAATAGATCTACTATTGGCACAGCATAAGTAAGCATGGTCTTCACACTTTGGTTTAATTTAGTTTAGGTTCATTTAATTTAGTTTAGTTTAGCTTGGTTTAGTTTAGTTTAATTTAGTTTTGAGACACAGCATGGAAACAGACCCTACAGCCGACCAAGTCCACAGCCACCCATCAATCACCCGTTCACACTAGTTCTATGTTATTCCACTTTCTCATTCACCCCCGATGCACTAGAGGTAATTTACAGAGGGTCAATGAACTTACAAACCCGCACATCTTTGGGATGAGGGAGGAAACCGGACAACCCGTAGGAAACCTCTCCACAGGGAGAATGTGTAAACTCCACACGGGCAGTTTGCGTGTGGCCTCATTCTGGCAATGGAGGAGGTCCAGGGCAGAAAGGTCAGTGTGAGACTAGGAAGAACCCGGGCCTCGCGGGTCGGAAGTGGAGCCTCACTGGTCGGAGGTGGAGCCTCATGACTCGACAAAGCCAGTGGCCAACGGCCCTGGCAGCGTTAATAGAGAGGTCAGTGCGGCGGTCAATGATGGCGCCGACCGATGCACGAGGACAGACATGTCGAAGTGAGGACGCCCCTGCTGAAGGAAGGAACAATGGAGGACCCAGCGTGGGAGGACTGCCGTGAGGGAGTGGAGGAGGGGAGGAAGAACAAAAGTGAGCCTGGCGCAAGGAGTACTTTGTAACTTAGTCAGCGCCCTTTATGTGGCGACTATTTGTATACCTTGGGTATGCAAGCAAAGAATTTTACAGTGACTTGTCACATGTGACAATAAAGCATTCATACAAGGGGACATAAAATGTTTAGAAACCAAGAGATCCAGTAGACCTTGGCGGAACAAACGCAAGTGTTCGCTGAAACGGGCTGTTGAGTCTACGTTTTGTCTCACCGATGTGAAGGAGGCCTGATCAGGAACACCAGATGTAGTGGCAGAGGTTAGCGGAGGTGTATGTGAACCTCTATCTCACCTGGAAGGACAACTTGGGGCCCCTGCATGGATGTGATAGGAATGAGATATAGGGTGGATGCAGGGAAAGTATCTGGAGAGGAGGTGGCTTGGGTGGGAAGAGATGAATGAACCAAGGAGTTACGGAGGAAGCGTTTCCGTGGAAGTTGGAAACGGGTTGGGGCTGGGAAGACATGCCTGGTGGTGGCTTCACGTTGAACCTAAACCGTATGAACTATGTGAATCAACGTGGCATGTACACCCGTTTCCCTGCATTATAATGAAGGCAGAACTTCAAAACATTTCACCGGCTATGAAAACATCAGACAACTTGAGTTCAACATAAACATGAGTTATTTTTATGGTCATGATGAAAGTGGAATGTGCCGTAACAACTTTGTCCAACAGTAGGTGGCACTGTAGGCTAACAACAAAGGACCAGGCCATTGACAATAGTTATGAAGGAACTGATAGCATTCGAGAGAGTCAAGAGTCAGGGAGGTACATGGTTGGTGCAACCGGTTGATAGTCATTGAGTAGCATTCACTCAGACATCTGCATACTCACTCTCAAACGTGGAAACCCAGGCGTTACTGCTGGGGCCGAATGCTGAACTTCGCTCTGCTGCGGTATGGCCCAGTCTTCCCAGAAATACACCACTAGAGATCCAGCATGGAAACAGGCCCTGCGACCCACCGAGTCTGAAGAAGGGTCTTAACCCGAAACGTCACCTATTTTTCTCCAGAGATGCCGTCAGACCCGCTGGGTCACTCCAGCTTTTAGTGTCTATCTTGTAAGTCCACGCCGACCATTGATCACCCTTTCGGACTAGTTCTATGTTATTCCACTTTCTCATCCGCTCCCTGCACACTGGAGGCAATGTACAGGGGCCAATCAGCCTACAAACCCGTACACCTTTAGACGTGGCAAGGAGGCAACCCACATGGTCACAGGGAAAACATGCAAACTCCACACAGATAACACCCGAGGTCTGGATCGAACCCGGTCTCTGGCGCCGTGAGGCAAAGTCTCTACCAGCTGCGCCACCCTTTTGGATCTGCTTCAGGTTCGATCAGCTGCAGGATTTATGACCCCATTGATTTCAATGGGGAAATAATTTAGGAGGTTTCAATGAGAACACGTTAGTGTTGTTAAATTATTTCATATTGTTCTCATAATTATTAATAAGCATTTTAGTTGGTTACAGTTAACTCCACCTTTTACAATTTACTTTTAATTAATTTAATATCTGCAATGGAATAATGAAAGCTATAACAGCATGGGCTGGACTGGGCTCAAGATTGCTTCAGGCTGACAAGTTCAGTCTCTGTTCACACACCGGGTTAATATGCCATGGAAAGGCAATTCCCGGCAGCACGGAAACAGGCTCTTCGGCCCAGCTTGTCCATGACCCATCTAAACTAGTCCATTTTATCTGCGTTTGGCCCATATCTCTCTAACCCATCTAAACCAACAAGATCTGCCACAGTAATCCAACAGCATCAGCAGCGGTGAAAATAAAAGAATGAAACTAAGATCCTGTTTGCTTCAAAGGAAGCGGGATTCTAATTCTTGGCATCATTCCGTGAGAGGAATGGATCGAGTAGCTGCACAGAATGTCTTTCCCACTGTAAGGGAATCGAGAGCCAGAGGACATAGGTTTAAGGTGAGGGGGGGGGGAAGATTTTATAGGAACCTGAGGGGTAACTCTTTCACACAGAGTGTGGAAGTTGAACGGAACAAGCTGCCGGAGGAGGTAGTGGAGGCAGGTACTATCACAATCCTTTAAGAAACTCTTTGGACAGGTACATGGATAGGACAGGTTTAGTAGGATATGGGGCAAACACAGGCAGGTGGGATGAGTGTAGATGGGACATGTTTAGTAGGTGTGGGCAAGTTGGGCCGAAGGGCCTGTTTCTACACAATGACACATCATCGGCGATCACTCGAAACAAGTATGACTGTCCTCTCCTCCCCATAGGGTCGTCTACTTGTGGGTCTGCAGATGTCTGTAGAGGCCGATCCGCGTTCCACACACCTTGATGCCACGTGGGCAGTGGAGACTGGCGGTGGTCGGTAGTCGTCGAGCCCCCTTCTCTCTCTCTCCTTACAGTGCTGTCGCTTTGTCTCTGTGACGTGCAACTGCTTCCTGCACGGATTTCCCCCAGGAGCGCCTGTCCAGTGCAATGTTGCTCGATGTGATAATCAGAACGTTATATGATTCCAATCAGATTTTGCAGCTCAAAGCTTGAGCAGTCAAAGCTTGAGTATGCAATAGCAGAATATTAATCAGGGCATAACATTCTGCTATTGAATACTCAAGCTTTGAATGTTCAAGCTTTGAGCTGCAATATCTGTTTGAAATCCTTCCCATCCAGCTCAGAGGTAATGTCACATTGAAACAAAAACTGGCAGCCCTGTTGCAGACAGCAATTATGTCTGCGAAGCCCAGGACATTTGTTGTTTACAGTAAATGTCCTGCGAAGCCCAGGACATTTGCTGGCCAAGTATCGCAGCACCTTTCCCAGCATTGTTGCACACCTGGGTGGGTTTCAAACCTTTGAAGGCATCTCATTAGTATTGGGCTGGCACAACAGCCGTTTGTGTATCTCAAGAGATGTGTAGACGGGGTAGCAAAATGCCCAAAGTGCTGGAGTGATTCAATGGGTCAGGCAGTATTTCTGGAGAACATGATCTGCCCAGACATCGTCCACCTCCCAACTGTGCCAGGTGTCCATCGGGGAATGTTGCCGACTGGCCCGCTCCGGACTTTAGGAGTACGTGCTGAGGGACGCACTGAAGCTCGGTGCAGCCCATGCCAAGGCTCTGTGGGGGAGGACCACAGTCTAGAGTCCTTCCGCTGCTGGACATTGGGGGGGCAGGGTGTGGTGGAGAAGCCCCTCAAACAAGGGAAGAGGCATCACCCCAGGGGGCCACATGAGTGGCAAGGGTGGGGGTATAATGATATTTCTGTCAACTCTACTAACTACAATGCTAATTAATGTATGTATAGCCATTGAGAATGTCCGATGAATTATTGAAGATTTTTTTCTTTTGTATCTACATGTATTTTTATATTCTGAATAAAGTTGATTTTTGGAAAACAAAATCTCTGGAGAACATGGACAGCCAACATTTCAGGTCGGGACCCTTCTTCAGACTGATCATAGTTGGGGGGGGGGGGCGGGGGGAGAAAGCTGGAAGAGAGGTGGGGGAGAGGAGGGAGGAACAAAGGCTGGCAAGTGAGAGGTGGATACAGATGAAGTGGATCGACTTATGTACACAAATTCTGCCTCTCCAGAGGCAGGCTACTGATCCCCACTCAACCCCCTCGAGCTTTGGAGCAGAAGTAAAATTGGAAAAATAACTCCTTGATCTACTGCAGGCTAAACTATTTTCCAACAGCGCTCCCCGGGAAAGCTCACTCGAGAGACACTGGGGACTGCACATGCTGGAAAAACAAAACAAAGCGTTCGAGGAACTCAGCGGGTCAGAAGATCTTAAGATCATATGTGATAGGAGTAGAATTAGGCAATTCGGCCATTCAGCCCATCAAGTCTACTCCTCCATTCAATCATGGCTGCCCTATCTCTCCATTTTAACCCCATTCTCCTGATTTCAAGGTCCATGTCAGTTTATTGTCATTTGTTCCAGTTAAGGTTCAATGAAATTTGAGCGACCATACAGCCATACTAAGTGAAAAGCAACAAGGCACAACCACATAAAAGTGAACATAAACATCCATCACAGTAGATTCCACATTCCTCACTGTGATTTTAGGCACTACAGTTCAATCTCCTTCCTCATTGTTCTCCCACGGTCGGGGCAGTTGAACCATCTGCAGTCGGGGCCATCAAAGCTCCCGCAGCTGACGATCAAAGCCCCCGTCGGGGTGATCGAAACTCCCGCGTCGGGGCGGTTGAAACTCTCTCCGTGGCATGGAGCTCCCGAGTCGGCCTCTGCTTACCAGACACGGGCGGGCTTCACGATGTTAAAGTCCACAGGCCTCGCGGTTGGGGCTTCGATCCACGGCAAAGGGATCGCAAGCTCCGCGATGTTAAAGTCCCGCAGACTCCTGCGGCTTGGAGCGCCGGGTCGGCCTCCAGGAAAGGCCGCCAACTCCACGATGTTAGGTCGCAGTGGGGACGGAGATGCAATACGGAAAAAAATTGCATATCCATCAAGGTAAGAGATTGGAAAAAAAGTTTCCTTCAACCCCCCATCCCCCACATAAAACAAACCAAGGATCACTAAAACATACTTTTTAACACATACTAAAAATAACAAACAAGAAAGGACAGCCAGACTGTTGACGAGGCAGCCACTGCAGGTGGCGCCACCCAGTGTTTCTCACCATAACCTCTGACATCCGTAATAATTAAGAATCTGAAGAAGGGGCTCGACCCGAAACGTCACCCATTCCTTCTCTCCAGAGATGCTGCCTGTCCCGCTGAGTTACTTCAGCTTTTTGTGTCTATCTTTGGTTTAAACCAGCATTTGCAGTTCCTTCCTACACAAGAATCTATATATCTCTGCCTTAAATATATCCACTGACTTTGCCTCCACAGCCTTTTGTGGCAAATAATTCCACCTATTAACCACCTGACTAAAGAAATTCCTCCTCATCTCCTTTCTAAACGTTTGTCCTTTATTTCTGAGGCTATGACCTCTAGTCCCAGACTCTCCCACTAGTGGAATAATCCTCTCCACGTCCACTCTATCCAAGCCTTTCACGATTGTGTAAATTTCAATGAGGTCCATCCTCGTTCTTCGAAACTCCAGCGAATATAGACCCAGTGGCGTCAAACGCTCATCATATGTTAGGCATGCAGCATCTGTGGAGGGAAAGGGTCAAACAAGGTTTTGTGTCAGGACACTGCTTCAGACTGACCTGACGTGAAGTCCAGCACTTTTTCCATGACTGTTTCTTAGACAAGGAGCCTATTGATGACACTTTCTCCAGCCTCCAAAACTCTTCTTCCTATTGGGTGGTGAATTTGTTGAATTAGTTGCCCCAGAAAGCTGTGGAGGCCAAGACATTGTTTTTTAAATTTTTTTATTTAAAAATATATATTTTTATTAGAAGCACGTATACAAATAATAGTCAGCGACAATTTAATTACAGAGTTCTTACATCGCTTTAATTTTTTAATTTTTTTTAAAGAATAAAGATAAAGAGCGAAAAAGATAAGAGAAACTATAATCTAATAAAGAGAAAATGAAGACGGAAAAATAAATTACAAATAACAAAATTGTGGAGATAGATCCAGGAGATGTTAAGTATAATTATTCATCCAATCCCAAACTCACATTTCAACCCTGATCTTGTGTTAAATCTATTCACTCTTTCAAAAATTCAATAAATGGAGACCATATTCTAACAAATAATTCTGGTTTCTCAATTAAGACAATTCTTATTTTTTTCCATATGTAAGGTCTCCGTCATTTCCGTAATCTACATTTTAATTGTGGGGGCTGCTGGTTTTTTCCAAAATTTAAGCACTAATTTTTCCGCAGTTATTAGGCTGCAATCAAGAAAGTGTCTATGACTTATCGTAAAGTTTGTACTATGTTCTGATAATCCTAATATTATTAATTTTGGATCTGGGTCGAGTTGGTTATTGATAACCTCAGAAATAATTTTAAATCTGTCCGCCCAAAAATTTTGTATTTTTATACGTTACAATGGTATCACAAAGAGGGGAAATATTTGGAAAAATCCTATTTAAGTTTGTCTTCGAATAATGTAATCTATATAGTATTTTAAATTGTATCAAGGAGTGTCTAGTATTTAAGGAACAGTGGTTTATATATTGTAAACTTTCATCCCATGTGTCTTTTATTATGGGTTGAACAAACTCGGCCTCCCATGCCCGTCTGTATGATTCTGAAGACGGAACGAAGAGGATATTATACATATAAGATATTGATTTATTTGTATTGGGATGTCTATTCAAACATTCATCAAGGGTTTCTGGACCCCTAAATCTATGGTCTTGCGTGTGTAGTTTTACATTGGGTATTTTTATAGCGGCAATTGAAGATTAATTAGTAAGGGCGTCAAAGGTTACCGACTCTGTACAGGCAGCACCCGTAGTCAGAATCGAACCCTGTAAGGGTTCTCTGTCGCTGTAAGGCAGTAACTCCACCGCTCCGCCACTGTGCATTGTAAATCGTTGTGGGATGGTTGAGGTAATGTACCCTGCTACATCGAGTAAAATCTTTCTTATGGCAGCGTGAATGCAAATAGGCAAAAGGGTGGTAATTAAAATTATAATCAGGCTAGGCGGGGAGCATTGAGTGGATTTTCACAGAGTTTGGTTTCTTTTGATTTTACTGACTTTGATATACATATTGAATGGTGGAGCACCAGTGTCTCCCTCCGCCCTCCGCTAATGTCACCGTCAGTAGATGTGTCAGAATACATACCAGTCTCCCTGAGAGGAGCAGCTGGCAGCTCTTTGAAGCGTTGAATCTAATACCCATGTGCAACTTTGGAGTCTTGAGACGCCGAGGTATAAGGTTAGCCCACCTCTACACACTCCCAGTTCTCCACCCTCCATGCTGGAAGAACAATATCGTCAACTCGGGCTTTGTTGACCGTTGATGCTCGAGCTTTGTTGACCTCCCGGCGGAGCGAGAAGTGCGTCAGGGAATGTTACCGACTGGCCCGCTGCAGACTGCAGGAGTACGTGCTGAGGGACACACTGAAGCTCGGTGCAGCCAACGCCAAGGCTCGGTGGGGGAGGGCCACACTCTAGGGTCCTTCCGCTGCTGGACATTGGGGGGCAGGGTGTGGTGGAAACGCCCCTCAAACAAGGGAGGAGATATCACATGAGATGCAAGGGTGCCGGGTATAATGATAGTTTTTGGGAACACTACCAAATAGAATGCTAACAAATGTGCGCATAGCCGTGGGGAATGTCAGGGGAATTTTGCATAATTCTTGTTTTGTCCATATATTTAATCCTGAGCAAAGTTTATTTTGATTATAATAAAATGCTCTCCTCTCTCGTTTTATAAACACAGGTATTGGGGCCATTGCTTAATCCCCACCAACAGCTCCAACACTCTGTGTTCTAGTTTTAGTTTTAGAGACGCAGTGTGGAAACAGACCCTTCAGCCCAACCAGTCCATGCTGATCATCGATCACCTGCTCACACTTGTTCTATGTTATACCACTCCCTACATATTAGGGACAATTTTACAGAGGCCAATAGACCTTCAAACCCGCATGTCTTTTGGGATGTGGGAAGAAACCGGAGCACCCGGGGGAATCCACTTGGTTCACAGGGAGAACGTGCAAACTCTGCACAGACAGCACTCATAGTCAGGATCGAACCCGCTCTGGCGCGGTAAGGCAGCAACTCTAGCAGATGCGCTGCTGTGCTATAGTCTTGGGATTGTGAATTTTATGTTGAAGATGGACACAAAATGCTGGAGTAACTCAGCGGGACAGTCAACATCTCTGGAGAGAAGGAATGGGTAACGGTTCGGGTCGAGACCCTTCTTCAGACTGATCTGTCCAGTCTGAAGAAGCGCCTCGAATGCGAAACATCACCCATTCCTTCTCTCCAGAGATGCTGCCTGTCCCGCTGAGTTACTCCACCATTTTGTGTCCATCTTCGATAAACATCCAGAAAAGCAAGAACGGCAAACCAAACGAGAGAGGAGACACGAGGAACGGCAGCAGCTGCAATCTTGAGCAAAACACAAAGTGCTGGAGGAACTCAATGGGTCAGGCAGCATCTGTGGAGGGAAATGGAGAGGCGACGTTTCAGGTTGGGACCCCTCTTCGGACACAGCAAACATGGTGAGCAAGATCATGGTTACATATTAGAGGCAATAATATACACACATTCGTGGTGGGGAAGACAAGGTTTGATACAACACAATCCTCCAGTCCCAAAATAACCAATTTAGATGTGCCAGTTTTCAATATGTATTAATTACCAATATCGCAAAGTGCCCCTTTTCCTAATAAATGTGAATCTAATCATCACCATAATCATACTTTATCAGCCAAGTATGTTTTGTAACATACAAGGAATTTCATTTGCCGCACAGTCATACCACTAAAAAGCAACTGACACAAAAAACACATTTTAACATAAACATCCACCACAGTGACTCCTCCACATTCCTCACTGTGATGGAAGGCGAAATAAAGTTCAATCTCTTCCCTTCTTTGTTCTCCCGCAGTCGGGGTCCTCGAGCCTTGCGTTGATGGGACGATCTTGGCTCCCATAGCCAGCGGCGGTTGGGCTCTCGTGTTGGGGCGATCAAGCTCCTGCATCGGGGATGGGGGGGGGGGGTGGTGGGAATCGCAGCTCACCCCGTGCCGGCCGATCGGGGCAGGTCGAACCTTCTCAGAATTGGAATGGAAGGTTGTCACATAATTCTCCAGATTATCCCAATTGTGCAAAAAAGTAACAATGATAAAAGAAACAGGCCATTGTTAGCTGTGGGCTAGGTGAAAACGGGTTGCAGACACTGAAACTCAACAAGACGGCAAGTAAATTGGTGTCCCTGCAACCAAATATTGGCCAGTGAATGTTGCAATTTGCAGTGAACATCCAGTGATTGAAGAGGCGTCACCACTCCATAGAAGGAGGGAAACCATTTGAAAAAAAGGCCGTGATCTCCTGGGGCTGTTACCATGGAGATGAAGTTCCCACCATTAACAATGCCACTTTCACAGTCGAGGGCATCCAACTTCATGTCTCCAAACAAAGGGGCCAAACAGAAAGCAGCATTTCCTCCACTCAATCCATTTTGTGTGCGGCACACAATTTGTCGTGTCCAGTCAGCTTAACAAAGTTATTTTGATCATTTGGTTTCACCTACAATATCATGACACCGGGTCTATGACCCAATCCTGTTGCATAAAGCTCTGATCTTCATTAAACGTGTGAAGTTCTCATTTATAAATTCACCATCCACACTGCAAAATAAATACGCAGTCAGATCTCGTCAGATTCTTTGTAGGTGATTACAGCCTCCAAAATGACGTTGTGACATCAATTTGGTACAGTTTTAAAGTAGGACTGGTCACCTTTCACCCTTAGTTCTCAGACTCATTAAGCTGCCCTGGAGTATTGCATGAGGAAGCTGATGTCAAATTGTGCAGTTGATATCAATTCTTTCCCTTTTCATTCATGACTATTCTGATTCACCACTTGTCCAGTGAAGTCCCATTATTCCTTTCCACCATCTATCTCCAGCACCGCAGAGACGAGAAAGTGAAACGGGCCACCGCATGAATATTATAGTCCGCCTAAACCTATCTGATCGCCCGGTTGCTAAACACTTTAACTCCCCCTCCCATTCCCATGCTGACCGTTCTGTCCTGGGCCTCCTCCACTGTCAGAGTGAGGCCCAACACAACTTGGAGGAACAGCACCTCACTATCCACTTACAACCCAGCGGTATGAATATTGACTTCTCTAACCAAGTAACCCTCTCTCTCCATCCCTCCCCCACCCTAGTTCTCCGACCGGTCTGACTGTCCTCCTGATTAAATTTTATCTCTGTATGCTTCGTTGTCACCTTCCCCTAGCTAACAATGATATATTCTACATTTTCCTTGAACTTTGTTCCCTTTGATGACTTCTTTTCGCACCTTACCCTTCCTTTTCTCTGTGTCTGCCTCTCCCCTCATTCACAGTCTGAAGAAGGGTCTCGACGCGAAACATCACCCATTCCCTCTATCCAGAGATGCTGCCTGTCCCGTTGAGTTACTCCAGCATTTTGTGTCTATCTTCAGAGCAGAGAAGACATTGGGTATCTTGCAGCAAGTGGCTCATCTCCTCTCACCTCAAAACCTTTATAGCATCAACAAATCATAAACGTTATGGATTGTTATAGATTCATAAAAGTGTGCGGCACGGTGGCGCAGCGGAAGAGTTGCTGCCTTTCAGCGCCAGAGTCCCGAGTTGGATCCTGACTACGGGTAATGTCTGTGCGGAGTTTGCACATTCTCCATGGGATTGCGTGGGTTTTTCCTGGCTCTCCAGTTTCCCTCCCACACAACAAAGACATACAGGTTTGCAGGTTAATTGGCTTTGGTAAAATTGTACATTGTCCCAAGTGTGTAGGATTGTGTGAGTGCCACGGGGATCGCTGGTCGACACCGACTCGGTGGGCCGAAGGGCCTGTTTCCATGTTGTATTCCGTGTAGTCAGGATAAAACCTGTGTCTGTGGTGTTGTAAAGCAGCAACTCTACTGCTGCGCCACCGTGCTGCCCCTGGGTGTCTGGATGTCAAGAGAACCAAGGAATGTTGTAATAATGCAGGAAAAGAGAAATATGCCTATATAGGTTGACAAAAAGTCTTACATTCTGGCCACTGTAATAGTGGATTTTCAGGTAACACTTCCAAAGTGCAGAAGAGGGGAAGGAGTTTGTGAAACAGATTCTGCAGAAGTTCCAGAGAGGGACATCCTAAAAGAGGACGTCGGTCAACGCGAATGGTAGAATTCAGAAAATCTAGAAAATAAAACTAAATATTGCTCAGCTGCGAAATGAAAAATAAACTGGCCACTCTCATGATGAACAAGTTCCTTGTTGCTCATTAGCTCATAAGTTATAGGAGCATAATTAGGCTATTCGGCCCATCAAGTCTACTCCGCCATCCAATCATGGCTGATCTATCTTCCCCTCTTAACCCCATTCTCCTGCCTTCCCCGTACAACCTGTACTAATGTGTAACCTTATGTGTGACCTTGTGTGTGACCATGGGTCTTTCCTCGGACCATGCTCCAAAGATGCTGTTGCTTTTTCCAGATACTAACTGATCCACCATATATTTCCACTTTTGCAACTTTTTAATGCAGTTTTTTTTTACATTTGCATTTCAAAAACATGTGTTTGAGTTAATGTTCCATGAATGAATTCATAAATGAATAGACATGAATACTTCCACACCAGGAGACTTTAGCCCCAGATATATTCTCATCTCTTTCCATGATGACTAGCGCCGCACAGCATGTCTCGCTGGGAACATATTTATTCATTAGTGGCGGACTCAAAATGCTGGAGTAACTCAGCGGGTGAGACAGCATCTCTGGGGAGATGGAATGGGCGACGTTTCGGGTCGAGAGCCTTCTTCAGACTGGTTCATTAGCGGTCTGTTGACATGATTACAGCCTGCACAAGAAGCAGAGCCTTCTCTTCGCATCATCAGAGGGGTTTTTGGAACCCATAGAAGAAAAATCCATATTGGCTTAATATGTATGGGTTGGTACCCATAAAGAAATTGTGCCCACCTATACCGAGGCTAGTACACTACAACGCTGAGCACTATATTTTTGCATTCTGTATCTTCACCTTTGCCGGACCTGAGTTTGACAAGGTTACTGTTCAATTCACCTCTACCGCATTGAGGATGTTGGACATTGTCACTGGAACTGATGCGCTACAATGCTGAGAACTATATTCTGCACTCTGTATCTTCCCCTTTGCTCTGTCTACTGTACTTTGAACTGATTGTATATCAAATCTGTTTGGATTGCATGCAAAATAAAGTTTTTCACTGTAGCTCAGTGTATACAACAATAATAAAGCTAAAGCTAACCTGGTTGTATTTACGTGTAGTATTATCTGATCTTATTGGATAGCATGAAAAACAAAGCTATTCACTGTACCTTGGTACACGTGACAATAATTAAACTAAACCTAAAATCTAAAGAGCAATCACGCATACTGCTTTGTTGGTTGATTGGACTTGATTAATACAAGGTTGACCTGATATTTTGATAATGTCATCGTGTATCCCGAACAGTTCCGTAACAGAACAAGTGACGGACACAAAAAGCTGGAGTGACACAGGCAGCATCTCTGGAGAGAAGGAATGGGTGACGTTTCGGGTCGAGACCCTTCTTCAGACGCGAAATCTCCTTAAAAGAACACTCTGTGATCAACGGACTGTTCCCAGGGACACATTCAGAGATGGACATCGAGTGCTGCTGGAAGGTCATCAACTCGGTGAAAGTCTCTCTTTGGTCTGCCCCAAACTTTGTCGACCTCCCGGCAGAGTGAGATGTGCGTCGGGGAATGTTGCCGACTGGCCCGCTCCAGGCTGCAGGAGTACGTGCTGAGGGACGCACTGAAGCTCGGTGCAGCCAACGCCAAGGCTCTGTGGGGGAGGACCACAGTCTAGGGTCCTTCCGCTGCTGGTCAATGGGGGGCAGGGTGTGGTGGAGACGCCCCTCAAACAAGGGAAGGAATATCACCCCAGGGGGCCACATGAATGGCGAGGGTGCCGGGTATAACGATAGTTCTGCGAACACCACCAACTACAACGCTAATGAATGTATGTATAGCCACAGAGAATGTCTCAAGAGGTTTGGCACTGTGCTTGTTTTGCACATATTTCTTATTCTGAATAAAGTTTATGATTGGAAACAAGTATCATCATGTGGTGCTAGGGCATTTGTCCCATACCTGAGTTCAGTGCTTGAAGATAGACACAAAAGGCTGGAGTAACTCAACGGGTCAGGCAACAGTCGGGAGAAAAGGAATAGGTGACGTTTCGGGTCGAGACCCTTCATCGGACTGAGAGTTGGGGGAAAGGGAAACAAGAGATATAGACGCTGATATAGAGAGATATAGAACAAATGAAGTATAGATTTGCAAAGACGTAACGATGAAAGACATTCTTGCCATAGAGGGGGTACAGAGAAGATTCACCAGACTGATTCCTGGGATGTCAGGACTTTCATATGAGGAAAGACTGGATAGACTAGGCTTGTACTCGCTGAAATTTAGAAGATTGAGGGGGGATCTTATAGAAACTTACAAAATTCTTAAGGGGGGTTACACAAAAAGCTGGAGAAACTCAGCGGGTGCAGCAGCATCTAAGGAGCGAAGGAGATAGGCGACGTTTCGGGTCGAGACCCTTCTTCAGACTGGCGACGTTTCGGGTCGAGACCCTTCTTCTCCTTAGATGCTGCTGCACCCGCTGAGTTTCTCCAGCTTTTTGTGTAACCCTCGATTCTCCAGCATCTGCAGTTCCTTCTTTAACAAAATTCTTAAGGGGTTGGACAAGCTAAATGCTGGAAGATTGTTCCCGATGTTGGGGGAGTCCAGAACAAGGGGTCACAGTCTAAGGATAAAGGGGAATTCCTTTAGGACCGAGATGAGGAAAACATTCTTTACACAGAGAGTTTTGCACATATTTCTTATTCTGAATAAAGTTTATGATTGGAAACAAGTATCATCATGTGGTGCTAGGGCATTTGTCCCATACCTGAGTTCAGTGCTTGAAGATAGACACAAAAGGCTGGAGTAACTCAACGGGTCAGGCAACATCTCGGGAGAAAAGGAATAGGTGACGTTTCGGGTCGAGACCCTTCTGGAATTCTCTGCCACAGAAGGTAGTTGAGGCCAGTTCATTGGCTATATTTAAGAGGGCGTTAGATGTGGCACTTGTGGCTAAAGGGATCAGGTGGTATGGAGAGAAGGCAGGTATGGGATACTGAGTTGGATGATCAGCTATGATCACATTGAATGGCGGTGCAGGCTCGAAGGGCCGAATGGCCTACTCCTGCACCTATTTTTCTATGTTTCTATGTTTCTATAAAGGAAACAGCCCGTTGTTAGCTGTGGGCTAGGTGAAAATAATTTACAGACAATGAATCTCAACAAAACGTCTTTGAAGCCTGATTACGGTTCTACTGGGAGGACATTTGTCATGGTTTTTCACTGGTAAACATAAGGTCCTAAGGCTGACTTACATGACCAAGCCACAGAACAGGTGACATGGCTGTTCCAGTGGGATGTGCAATGTGACTTTATACAAGACGTATAATATATAATCACCTGTATGCTGATCAACACTGCAACTTGTCACGTTTACAAGTGGAGATCAAACATACGTTGAATTGCATCTGCGACATTGGCATCAAACCACGGGCAAAATAGAGAACAAAACTGCAGTCTTTAGCAGCGAGCTGATCTGGTGAAAACGGAGGGATTAATAATCTGATAAAAAGAGAAAGCTGGGTTGATGGAATCCATAAGAAAGTGAGGCTTGATGGTGCAAGGTAATCTTTGTGCTGAAAATGAGGTAATGCAGCTGTCAGTGAGATTTAAAGTGCTCCTGTGCACTTTAAAGTGTAGGAAGGAAGATGGAGATGGACACAAAAAGCTGGAGTAACTCGGCGGGACAGGCAGCATCTCTGGAGAGAAGGAATGGGTGACGTTTCAGGTCGACACCCTTCTTCAGACAGCAGATGCTGGTTTTCTACCGAAGATAGACACAATTTGCTGGAGTAACTCATCGGGTCAGGCAGCATCTTTGGAAAAAAGGGCGGCACGGTGGCGCAGCGGTAGAGTTGCTGCCTTACAACACCAGAGAACCAGGTTTGATGCTGACTACGGATGCTGTCAGTAGGGACACTGTACCTTCTCCCCGTTTCCACCCACACTACAAAGAGCTACAGATTTGTAGGCTAATTGGCTTGGTATAATTGTAAATTGTCCCTAGTGTGTGTTGGATAGTGTACGTGTGCGAGGATCGCTGGTCAGCGTGGACTCAGTGAGCCAATGTGTTTCTGCATTGTATCTCTAAACTCAAAACTAAACTAAACTAAAGAGCGATAGGTGACTTTTCGGGTCAAGACACTTCTTCATCGTCACCCATCCCTTTTCTCTTGAGATTCTGCCTGACCTGCTGAGTTACTCCAGTATTTTGTGTCTATCTCCTGCGCATCGCTTTGGGGGGGGGGGGGGGGGGGCGTGGTAAAGCCCTGCCTGATCAGAACATGTGTCAGGGATTATGGGGAGATGCCAGGAGAATGGGGTTGTGAGGGAGAGATAGATCAGCCATGATTGAATGGCGGAATAGGCCTGATGGGCCGAATGGCCTAATTTTGTACCTATCACTTATCAACTTATAAAGATAACAACATGCAGTGAGGTGCATGAATGATACTTTATTGTGAGATATGACAAATCACGGTGATATCCTTGATTCGCTAAATAAAGGGAGCTGACAAACGTTACAAAGTTTTCCATTTTACACAAACCATTTTGAACACATTCCACTTGTAGTCCCCCTTAATTTTCGCCCCCCCCCCACACACTGGGTCCTCCTTTGTCCTCTCTCTCAGTGGTCCCCCCCACTCCTGGTCCTCCCTTGTTCTCGGCAGCACGTTCTTCCTCCGGCTCGCATGTGGGCTGTCCTCGCCGCCTGTTGAGGGAGTCAGTCACAAAGCTCGTGAATCTGGTTTGGAGTCCAATTAATCACATTTCTGACTCGAGCAAATAATTGGCTTGGGGATTGCGTCTGAGAGCAGCACGCTCTGTACTAATGTATTACGGGACGTAAATCTAGCCTGCAGCAACGAGAGCGGGGCTTAGTGGCTCGTCGAAGTGCCCCCAGCTGTCTCTGTCACCAACCTGTGTAGTCGGGTGAAGTGAAGAACATTTTCCTGACACATCTCCACAGAGGCAGGGGCAAGACCAGAGGCTTCCTCAGCCAAGCTCAGCCCAGGCACGTTACTGAGAAACCTGACTCATCTGTCAAAGTACCACGCACTGCATCAGAAAGCAGATTGACCTGTCGCTAATGATGCAAAAACAAAATACAGTAGATCTGTGCAAGTCATAACAAGCTCAGACATCAAGTCAGGCAATGCTAATATGCCCCAAATACACTCACAATTAGATAAGGCTTGTATGTGAATTAAATTAATTTTAATATCACATGTAACTAACCTCCCCACATCCTGAGAAAACATCCTTACTTTCCACACTTGCCATTGCTTCACCGTGGTCAAATGATCTTGGAACTCAAGAGATTCAAGATTCAAGATTCAAGAGAGTTTATTGTCATGTGTCCCTGATAGGACAATGCAATTCTTGCTTTGCTTCAGCACAACAGAACATAGCAGGCATGGCTACAGACTCTTTTAAGAAATAATTGTTTTATAATGAAACCCATTTTCAAGATGCATGGGCTCATAATACAAACTCACACTAATCTGGCAAACCCTGGTGCACAAAAGACACTAAATGCTGGAGTAACTCAGTGGGACAGGCAGCATCTCTGGAGAGAAGGAATGGGTGACGTTTCGGGTCGAGACCCTTCTTCAGATTAATTGCGGTGGAGGGGAGAAAGTTGGAAGAGAGGTGGGGGTAGGACAAAGCCTGGTGAAAGATATATATATATATATATATATATATATATATATATATATATATAGAGAGAGAGAGAGAGAGAGAGAGAGAGAGAGAGAGAGAGAGAGAGAGGTCGTGTTTTCTTCTCAGCTCTGCAGTTGAGAAGGATTGGAGCAGCCTTTCCAGGATTTTGCCGTTGGAGAGGGCACAGACCCAGGGGGGCTTCATAGTTCAACTTATTGTTGGGCTGTTGAAGCTTTTCTCTGGTCTGGGGAGCCTCCATCTGTGTGAAGATTCCTGAGTTTCTCCACATTGTCGAGGGTGCGGTTGGCGTTGGCGGATTGCCAAGAGTGCCTGTGATCTCAGTGGGCTGAAGTTGTGTGGTGTCTTTGTCGTTTTTGGCTCCGCTTCTCTGCCCTAAAGTCATTTTGTCAGTGCGGCTGCCTGGCTTAATGTGAAGAAGGTACTTTTGCGTCCAGCGCGACTGGGATCGAGTTTCCCGTAAGCTGCTCTTGGCTGTGGACGAACCTGGGGACTTTCCTGCTTCAGCTGGAGGTTTCTGTTTTCTGCTGCCTGTCTTTGACTGTGACTGTCTCTGGGACTTAACTTGGAGCTGTGCTGCTGAGGGGCTTGGAGCTGGTTTGTGCCTCTGTGAGGATGGCGATGGAAGGGGCGCGGCCGAAGGTCCGGACCTACGCAGCGACGGCATCAGTGGCGGGTGCGAGGCCATCTGAGCTTGAGCCTCATGTTGACTTGGATGGGGACAGTTTTGGTATTTCTGTTCAAACTGGGCCTATGATGTCTAGGGGGGTAATTACGAAGGCCATGAATGAACTTCTTGGGAGGGGGGCTATTGTCTCTTCTGAGCTCGAAAGGGGAAAGGTGGAGATGATACTTAAGACCCGGGAGTGTGTGGCCCGAGCGTTGGAGGAGGGGATCTCAGTGGGGGGGGTCCACGTACAGGTGGATCCGTGGGTATCCAGGGTGAGACCGGTTCTCCTGCGGAGCTGCCCCACTTATTTTTCGGATGCAGTGCTTATTCCACACCTGTCCAAGTTCGGGGAGGTGCGGTCTAAGTGCTTTAGGCTCTTGCATCCTGGGGGGGACCCGGAGGAAAAAGGGGTCTTCAGTTTCAAGAGGAGGGTGTTCATGAAGGTGGGTGAGGGGGATGGTGCCGAGGGGAGTTTTGAGGTGGTGCATAAGGGGGTACCCAGAACCGTGCGTTGGAGTTGGGGAAAGGCACGGTGTCATGCGTGCGGCGAATTTGGACATCTCCGTAGGGAGTGTCTTTTTCGCGGGGGCACTGCTAGAGGTTCTAGTGCAGTGGCCCAGGAAAGCGCTGCTGGCCCATCTGGGGTGGCTGGTAAAACCTCAGCGGCGCGGGGTGGTACTGCTGACCCGGCTGAGGTTGCCAGTTCTGCCTTGGTGACCCGGGGCGGCAGTGCTAAGCCTTCTGGGTCCAGAGGTTCTGCTTTGGGGACCCTGGGCAGTGAGAGCCCAAGCCCCCCACGTCCCCTACGTCTTGCGCCTGTGGCGGTGGATGGAGGTGGGGCGCAGGAGGAGGGGAGTGTTGAGGGGGGGTTTTGGGAGAAGCAGGGGAAGCATAATAAGAAGAAGGAGAGGGATAGGGCTGCCCAAGCGAAGAAAGTGCAATCGGGTGAGTTTGGCTCCAGTGTGGTGCAGACTGCACCTGCTGGGGCCCAGGGGGGAGTTGTGGTGGCTCGGAAGGGGGGAAAGAAGTCTAAACGTGTGGGTGGCAAAGTGGTTGGGGGTAATGTGGAGGCGGATGACCCTTCCCTTATGGAGGTTACCGCACCTCCGCATGCGAGTGGGACTAAAAGGAGGCATTTGCCTGGTGAAGAGGAGGAAGGGCGTGGGTCCAGAGCGAAGGGGATGTCTTTCTCCGAGCTTTCCACCACTGAGGTGGCTGAAAGTGGTCTTGACCCGGTGTCTTCTGGGTCGGTGGTTGGGCCTTCTCTTCATGGATCTACAGCGGGTGTCACCGGACTGGGTGCTGAAGTTGATTCCGGTGGAGTTGTGTCCACTGGGCGGGAGTCTGTCCCTTCATCTCAGGGGCCCTCTGAGGGAGTTATCTCGGCGGATGCTGTGGTTAGCTCCCTTGGGTGTGTACCCTCTGGGTCGGATGAGGTCCCCTCGTTTCAGAGGCCTACTGAGGGTGCTAGCACGGTAGATGACGTGGTTGGCTCCTCTGGTAGTGTGCCCTCTGTGACGGGGGATGGGCAGAGTCAGGCTGAGGGGGGAGTTTCGGGGGTGTTGTCGTTCAAGTCTGTGCTCCATATCAGTGCCAGTGGAGGTGCTGGGGGGCGGGATGCCTCACCGGATGAGTTGTCTGGGGTGAGGTTAATGGCAGGTGGTGATTCTCTGGGTGATGCCTGTGGAGAGGGCACTCTGGATGATGTGGAGGTCAGGGCTGTTATGGGACGTGATCCTCTTTCAGACTCCGAGGGTGCCAGTGTTCCACAGGCCCTGGGGATGCCTCTTGTTGTTGCTTCCCCAGGCCCAGAGGAGGAGGGTGATGGTAGCGGGCAGGAGCCCAGCCATTCAGAGGGCTGCGAGTCTCAGGTAGGGGTGCTGGGACCCACCCCCAGCATTGATCCGGGTGGTCGTGTCATGGCTGTGGAGGAGGATAGCGATGCGGCCAGTGGGGGGGGCTCAGAGTGTGATGTGTCAGACAGTTCTGGTCTTTCTGAGGTTGTTGATTCAGGTGCGAGCGGGTTGGCTGAGAGCCCAGACTCCAAGGCCGTGTCTGAGGCGAAGCTTATTGTTGAGGTGCGAGAGTTCTTAAAAATAAGTCGTGCTCCCAAAACATTATGGTGGGCCATTACAAGGAGATGGGAGGATTGGCCAGATGTGCGGGAGAGTCTCGAGGCTATCCTTAGTAACAAGGATAGTGGTCTTTCTGACTCGGATTTGGGGCAGTTTTGGGGTTTGTTGAAGGTCCTCAGAAAAGGACCTCCTGTGACTACAGGGAGTGTGAGGGTCACAATCTAATGTGTCTACACATTCACAGTAGCTACATTAAATTTAAATGGGAGTAGAGCGAGTTTTCGAAGATTTCAGCTCTTATCAGCCCAAAGGGAGGGGAGATTTGCAGTTTGTTATCTGCAAGAGACACATACCGTTGCTAGTGATGAACCTACCTGGCAACTGGAGTGGGAAGGGAGGGTTTATATGAGCCATCTCAGCTCAAATTCGAGTGGGGTGGCTTTTTTGTTGGCCCCAAATTTTCTGCCAAGCATTTTAAAAGTGCAGGAAGTGGTGCCAGGACGTTTGCTCCATCTGGCCGTGAGCCTGGATGGCATGCCGTTGCATTTCATTAACGTGTATGCCCCTAGCTCCGGCACGATGCAGGCCGGCCTGCTTCGGGAGGTGAATGCTCTGTTGGGCACTATTGATAGGGGAGAGTGTGTCTTCCTTGGTGGGGACTTTAATTGCACACTTGAGGTGCGGGACCGTTCTGGTACTCAGTGTGCGCCTGCTGTAGCGAAGAAGCTGAGAGGCTTGATTGACTCCTTTGAGTTGGTTGATGTTTGGAGGGACCTTCACCCTGATTCCACTGCTTTTTCGCGGAGGTCTGAGGGCGGTGGTTCCCGCATTGATCGGTTTTATATTTCCCGAGCGTTTGTTTCCCGTGTCTCAGCGGCCTCAATGCGGCTGGTGCCGTGCTCGGACCATTGTCTGGTGCGTGTGGATTTCAATCCAGCGTGCGCTCGGGCTGGGTCCGCGTACTGGCACTTTAACAACAGGCTGCTGGAGGATCGGTGTTTCCGGGAGTCATTCACTCGGTTTTGGGTGAAGTGGAGAGAGAGGCAGAGGTGCTTCTCTTCCCTTAGGCAGTGGTGGGATGTGGGTAAAGCTCACATCCGTCTCTTTTGTAAGGAATATACATGGGGGTCGACTGGGAGGCGGGACTCAGCGGTCGCGAAGCTGGAGAGGGAGATACAGGACGCTGAGTCTCGCCTGGGTCAGTTTGGTGAAGACTCCAGCGAATGGGGAGAGTTTCAGAGGAAGAAGGAGGTTTTGAGGAGTCTGCTGCTTGAGCGATCTCGAGGCGCTTATGTGAGGTCTCGGGTCCAGATGCTGCACGAGCTGGACCGAGCGTCGCCTTTCTTTTTCTCTTTGGAGAAGGGGCGGGGAGCTCGAAAACAGCTCGTGGAGTTGCTTGCAGATGACGGCTCCTCTGTCACTGATCCAGAGAGGATTAATGCCTTGGTTAGGTCCTTTTATGGGACCCTGTTCTCTGCGGAAGGATTCAGTGTGGAGGCTCAGCAAGATCTGTGGGAGGGTCTACCGGCCGTAGATAGGGGGGAGGCTGATCTTCTTGATGGCCCCTTATCTTTGGAGGAGTTGACTTGCGCCTTGCATCAGCTCAGGAGGGGTAAGTCCCCCGGGCTGGATGGGTTGACGGTGGAGTTTGTTAGAGCATTCTGGGACGTCCTAGGGGGTGACTATATGTTGGTTTTGGGGGAGAGCCTGGCGACTGGAGTGATGCCTCTCTCGTGGCGTAGGACGGTTGTTGTCTTGCTGCCTAAGAAGGGCGAACTCCGTTTGTTGAAGAACTGGCGTCCAGTCTCTCTCCTTTGCACAGAATATAAAATTTTTGCACGGGCAATGGCAAATCGCCTGGGCTCCGTGCTGCATCAAGTGATTCATCCTGATCAATCTTATACAGTCCCTGGCCGGTCCATCCAGGATAACATCCACCTGGTTAGGGACCTGATTCATTTAGTCCAGGGTACTGGTGAGTCAGCTGCTTTTCTGTCTCTTGATCAGGAGAAGGCTTTTGATAGGGTAGAGCATGAATACCTATTTGGGACGTTGCAAGCGTTTGGGTTTGGACCACACTTCGTGGCCCGGGTCCGGCTTTTGTACGCTGCGGCGGAGTGTCTTGTAAAGGTTAATGGCGCGGTGCTATCTCCTTTTCATTTTGGGAGGGGGGTCCGCCAGGGGTGCCCTATGTCGGGCCAGTTGTATTCGGTCTGTGTGGAGCCGTTCCTGTGTCTTCTTCGGAGGAGGTTGACAGGCCTGGCCCTACCTGGCCCGCGGGTTGAGGTGATTCTATCGGCGTATGCCGATGACGTACTTCTTATGTTCACTGATCCTGGTGACCTGCGGAGGATGCGTGACTGCCAGGAGATATTCTCGGCTGCATCTTCTGCTAGGATTAACTGGAGTAAGTGCTCTGGACTTCTGGTGGGTCAGTGGCGGGTAGACTCCCTGCCGGAGGAGATGGCATTGTATGCGTGGAGTACCACGCACCTCCTCTATCTGGGGGTGTACCTGAGTCCCACTGAGGATGTTTGGCCGGCAAACTGGCAAGAGTTGGAGACGAAGGTGGTTGCTCGGCTGGGGCGCTGGTCAGGCCTGCTTGGAGTTCTCTCCTTTCGGGGGAGGGTGCTGGTCATAAACCAGCTGGTGGCCTCTATGTTATGGTACCGGCTGGCTACTCTTGTCCCGCCCTCTATATTTGTAACTGCTATACAGAAGAAGCTGGTGGATTTCTTTTGGGGAAATAGGAAGCATTGGATTTCCGCGGCGGTCCTGAGTCTTCCGTTAGAGGAGGGCGGCCAGTCCTTGGTGTGCGTGCGCACCCAGGTGGCGGCTCTCCGTCTCAGGACTCTGCGGAGATACATGTATGTAGAGAACCCTCCCAGATGGCACGCTCTGGCCACGTATTTTTTTCGTCAGGGTCGTTGCCTAAGGGGGGTCTCGCGGCTCCCGGTGGCGGGTGTCAGTCGACCCGCTCTAAGGGGCTTGCCTGGTTTCTATAGGGATATGTTAAGAGTGAGGAATTTGGTGGTGTTCAGCCAGAGTGTTGTTCCACGAGGAGAGGGGGATGTTGTGGCTGCGGGTGTGGCTGGTCCTCATCCTGTCATGGTGGTTGTCGAGGAGAGGCGCGAGCCTAGAGTGGTTCAGATAGAGCTTACCCCTGCTCCGTCAGATCTGCTCATCGGGCCTAGGCTTCGGGATATTTCTCGGCCTCCGGCTCCGCATAATCTGAGCTGCCTTTCTGAGATGACCAGCATGCCATTTTGTGATGCAAGGAGACGCGCACTGTACAGGATGCTCCTGCACATTCTGAACCACCGTGCCTTCGTCTCCCGTCCTGACTCACCATGGAGGACGGTGTTACCATCCGAAGGCGGCGGGGGGCCCCAGTGGGGGTCCTTCTATAAGGGAGTTGTACCCCTTTATATTGGGGACCTGGGGTGGAGAGTGCTGCATGGAGCGGTGGTTTGTAATAAACTTTTGAGTCGGTTCACGGGCTCGTCTGCCGCATGTATTTTCTGCGGAGAGGAGGAGACCGTATTCCATGTGTATATGGAGTGTGTGAGGTTACTGCCCCTGTACCAATATCTGAAGGGGCTGTTCCTCAAGTTCTGGCTGCATTTTAGCCCCACAATCCTGGTGTTTGGACACAAGGCGGGGAGTGGGGAGAGCCGAGTGTGGGGGGGGGACTTACCTGTCGGTTTGCTCCTTGGCCTGGCCAAGATGGCCATTCGTGGGTCCAGGCAGCGGGCGGTCGACGGTCTGGCGAGAGTCGGCTGCCTGCCCCTCTTTCGGGCCTACGTCCGTGCACGTGTGTCCCTGGAGAGGGAGCACGCGGTGTTCACGGGGACTTTGGAGGCCTTCCGTCAGCGCTGGTCGCCGCGTGGGGTTGAGGCGATTATAAATGAATGTACTGCTGTACTACAATGATCTGTTCATTATAGTGTGATTTTTGATTGTGTTTTGATGTGTTGTATTTTATGATTTGTGTTGAATAAAGTTTTTGAAATGAAAAAAAAAAAAAAAAAAAAAAGAGAGAAAAGGCCACGGGGCCTCTGGAGGCCTTCCGTCAATGCTGGTCACCGCGTGGGGTTGAGAGTATTGTAAACAATGAATGTACTGTTGTGCTACAATGATTTGTTTGATATAGTGTTATTTTTGATTATGTTTTGATGTGTTGTATTATATGATTGTGTCGAATAAAGTTTTTGAAAAAGGAAAAAAAAAATAGAGAGAGCGAGAAGGAAAAGAAGAGGTGAGAATCATGAAGGGGGTGAGTGATAGGTGGATACTGTGGTCCCTCATATTTCAAAGTTCCTTGCCCATAAACTATATTTAAAAATAACATTTAAATTATTTCAGAACAATTACTCGGTTGACACTTTTTACACGCTAAAAGCCAAGCTCAAACATGCGAGATAATTCAATGGGTATTGATGTGACAAATGTGTCGAGTGTTTCAACAGGAGCCTTGTTTAGCTGTAACCTGAAGCGGCATTTACCAGTGTACATCTTTACTCAAACAATTTGATCCGTACGGTTACATTTTATTGTGACCCGGTTCACACGACTGGATATTTCCAGTACCTTCCGCAGAACTATCAATGAACTCAGCTGGGTAAAATAGCTGGATTGCTCTTTTACAGGGTTTTTTTTACCATTGTTAAGACACAATTGGTTTCCACATGATCCAACAAAACAAAAATCCCCAATGTTACTTTCTGATAATGGTATCGTGTGCGACACACAGCCTTTGTC
Organism: Raja brachyura; assembly: GCA_963514005.1. The sequence goes on from OY740796.1 coordinate 44,224,335, forward strand.
TAGATAATTGACGAGTTTACAAAACTCTATGTGGCCATTTCTTTTCCCAATTTGATACATTTAAACATTATACACAAAAATAATTGAAAACATATGTAGAAATAGGAGTCCAGGACCGGGATACGGGACTGTCATATGCTGAGAGAATGGAGCAGCTGGGCTTGTACACTCTGGAGTTTAGAAGGATGAGAGGAAATCTCATTGAAACATATAAGATTGTTAAGGGCTTGGACACGCTAGAGGCAGGAAACATGTTCCCGATGTTGGGGATGTCCAGAACCAGGGGCCACAGCTTAAGAATAAGGGGTAAGCCATTTAGAATGGAGATGAGGAAAAACCTTTTCACACAGTTGTGAGTCTGTGGAATTCTCTGCCTCAGAAGGCAATTGAGGCCAATTCTCTGGATGCTTTCAAGAGAGCGTTAGATAGAGCTCTTAAAGATAGCGGAGTCAGGGGAAATGGGGAGAAGGCAGGAACGGGGTACTGCCTCGGTTGTGGATGATCAGCCATGATCACATTGAATGGCAATGCTGGCTCGAATGGCCGAATGGCCTACTCCTGCACCTATTGTCTATTGTCTATTATCTATAAAATACACCTGATCTACCCGTTGTTTGCGGGTGAGTCTTTCAACGGTACAGTGACTCTCAATTAAACAGTGACTCACAATCAGTTGGTGGTTTCCTCAATTCTTTACCAAACCATTACATGGTGCGTTCAACTGAGGTGGAGATTTTATTCATGTGCAGTTTAGTTTAGTTTAGTTTAGTTTAGTTTAGAGATACAGCATGGGAAACAGGCCCTTTGGCCCACTGAGTCTGTACCGACCAGCAATCCTAGCGCATTAATATTATCCTACACACACAAGAGACAATTTACAAACCAACAAATGGAGAAAACCCACCCGGTCACGGGGAGGACGTACAAACACCGTACAGACAGCACCCGTAGTCGGGATCAAACCCGGGTCTCTGGCGCTGCAAGCACAGTAAGGCAGCAACTCTACCGCTGCGCCACCGTGCCGTTCCTTGAAGGGGGAATGATTTTATAGGAATCTGTGGGAAAACATTTTTCACACAAAGGGTGGTGGGTGTATGGAATAAGCTGCTGGAGGCGATGGTTGAGGCAGGGACTAAAGGGATCAAAGGACAAGACTAGGCATCAAAAAGGAAACGATTAAAGGACATGCTCAAATCCTCCTTGACTAAATGCCATTTTCACTAACTCCTATCCTCTTTAAGTTAAGGTTAGAGGCAACTTTTTTATACAAAAGGTGGTAGGTTTATGCAACATGCTGCCAGAGGAGGTAGTTGAGGCAGGTACTATCACAATGTTTCAAAAACATCTGGATAGGTACATGGATAGGACAGGTGCCAAACACAGGGATATGTGCTAAACACAGGCAGGTGGGACTAGTATAGATGGGGCATGTTGGTCAGCATGGGCAAGTTGGGCTGAAGGGCCTGTTTCCACGCTGTATGTCTCTATGTCTCAATAGAAGGAAATGAAGGTTTTGTTCTGTGTTGGCGCAGGTGCCCCTCCCTCAATAACATTGAGCACCTCCTGCAATGGCCCCACGTTTAGACAGAAAATGCTGGAGTAACTCAGCAGGAGAGGCAGCATCGCTGGACAAATGAATGGGTGTCGTTTCGGGATGAGCCCCTTCTTCAGAAGACATTCTTCTGAAGAAGAGTGTCGCCCCCCCACTCCGAAACGTCACCCCTTTCTTTCTCTCCACAGACGCTGCCTGTCCCACTGAGTTACTCCAGCATTTTGTGTCTGTCTTCAGTATAAACTAGCATCTGCAGTTCCTTCCTACACAAGGCCCCGAGCTTTCCATTTAAAATACTTTGTGGACCTGGGAGAAAGTAGTGACAAATAACTGCAGAAAAAGTGAGTGATGGAAACATTTCATTTGCAACTTGTGGATGGACAGTAAATATAGAGGATGTTATGGAGAAAGCATTGACGATATCCGAGCGGAACGTTGCTCTGTGGCCATAACTTGGGAACACAGACACTTCAACATTTATCACATGACATTGAGTAAGTTGGAATATTTTCTCAGACCTTCACAAGTTCACAAGTTACTCCATTAGGCCATTCGGCCCATCGAGTCCACTCCGCCATTCAATCATGGCTGATCTCTGCCTCCTAATCCCATTTTCCTGCCTTCTCCCCGTAACCATTGACACCCGTTCTAATCAAGAATTTGTCTATCTCTGCCTTAAAAATATCCAATGACTTAGCCTCCACAGCCCTCCGTGGCAAAGGGAGTGCCCCAGAAGATACAGCCCTCCAGGTGTACCTTCCACGGGGACAATTCCAGAAAAGGACAACATTTTGATGGAGTGAGCTCGGCCAAGAAGAGGGAGCTGGTCCACCATCTGAGAGATTCCCTCTTTGGAATTGGAGAATGCATTCTGATCCTTTGATTCATTCCAACATAAGACTGACCTGTTACAGCCATCGGTGCACGTGTGCTAACCCTGGAAGTTTCAAAAAATGCCATGGGGGACCTACTCTGACCTTGGAAAAATCCTGGTCTACATCCCAAAGGAAGACAAACTAATTGTCTGGAGTTTTAGAAGGATGAGGAGTGACCTCGTTGAAACTTAGCGGACGGTGGAAGGCCTGGATAGAGTAGATGTGGAGAAGATGTTTCCACCTGTGGGATTGTCTAAGACCAGTGGCCATAGCCTCAGAATAAAATGATGTACCGTTAGAAAGGAGATGAGGAGGACCTTACAGCGCCAGAGACCCAGGTTTGATCCTGACCCCGGTTGCTGTCTGTGTGGAGATTGCAAGTTCTCCCTGTGACCGTGTGGGTTTCCACCAGTTGCTCCAGTTTCCTCCCACATTCCAAACACAAGCAGCTTTGGCTTCTGTAAATTACCCTTAGTGTGCAGGGAGTGGATGAGAGAGTGGGGAGCATAGAACCATTTCACAGGTGATTGCTCATCGACTCAGACTTGGTAGACTGAAGGGCTCGTTTCCGCACTGTATCTCTTAAACTAAACTAAATTTGCATTTACGAAACTTCTCCAACAAGAAGAACTTGTTCTTTCCTCCATCATTCAATGACTGAATGCATTTCACAATATTTCAACGGGTTGGATGTCAACAAAGGTAGATCCAACCTTTCCTTTTTTAGTTCAGTTTAGTTTAGTTTTGAGATACAGCGTGGAAACAGGTCCTTCGGCCCACCGAGTCCGCACCGACCAGCAATCCCCGCACATTAACACTGTCCTACACACATTAGTGACAATTTTACATTTATATCAAGCCAATTATTCAACAACCCTATAAGAGTTTGGAGTGTGGGAGGAAACCGAAGATTTCGGAGAAAACCCACACGGTCACTGGGAGAACGTACAACAACACCCGTAGTCCGGATCGAACCCGGGTCTCCGGTGTTGCAAGCACTGTAAGGGATCAACTCTACCACCGGGCCACCTTTGCTACCAATTGTAACTCGAGTCTCAGTGAAGAAATTGTCTAAAACAGATTCAAGAAAGTTCAGTGCAGCAAATAAATGCAAAAAATCAATGATGCCTTCCAGATTGAAAAGATTCTATTACCAGCCTCCAATGACTTTTCAATTAGGTTTCAAATTCACTGATAATTCACAGACTCTGCCATGAGGCATAATGGCTACAGTGCTTATGAAGCTAGAAGGAAAGATTCTTGCACAAACCCATTTTATTCCAATACTGCTTTCTAGTTAAGGGTAAATCAATGGGCCTCAGACTGGAATGCCCTTGTGGAATGTCAAGTAGGGTGCACCTATTAGACCTCAAACGGGCTTCTAAACTTGCATGCAAGTTTCACACACTTTATTCAACCTTCCACATCCTACCATAAAGAATCTCAGAGGCATATTCAGCCATTTTCAATCATCTTATTTACGTGTCCAGTACATCTCCCTGTATTTTATTAATATAGGTATCAATATTCTGTGCTAATTTGTTGCTCAACTTGAAGCAATTCAAAATGTCCACTCTCTGTACTTTTCTGCACACTACCATGCAGCTCTGATGTAGAGTCATAGAATCACATAGCACGGAAACAGGCCCTTCGGCCCACCTTGCCCATACCGACCTAAGTTGGGATATCTGGCTGGTCCAATTTTCCAGTACTTGGCCTCTAGCCCGCTAAACTCTTTCTATCCAAATGTCTTTTAAAAAGTCATAATGGTATCCCCATCTATAGATTCTAACAGCTCGCTCCCCATACAGACTGAGTGAACAGGTTGCCCATGAGATTCCTCTGAAATCTTCCCTTCGTCCCTTGTACCTATGCTCTCTAGTTTTAGAATCCTCTACCCTGGAGAAAAGTGATTGTTCACTTTATCTATGCCCATAAATATACTTCTGAGGTTCTTTCGCTTGGGATGTGCAAGGCTATTGGACCTCCAACAATATCTTTACTGACAGTGATTCCTGGCATTGAGACAATGTGAATGAACAAGCTTGTCATTGTGGCTCTTGCCAACAGCCGCTGACCACACGGCCATTCAATCATGACTGATCCATCTCTCCCTCCTAACCCCATTCTCCTGCCTTCTTCCAAAAACCTCTGAGACATAGATTCTCCAATGCATTCAAATGAGAGAGTTAGATTTAGCTCTTCAGTCCAAATGAATCCATGGATATGGGGAAAAAACAGGAACGAGGTACTAATTTTAGATGATCAGCCATTCTCATATTGAATGGAGGTGCTGGCTCAAAGGGCTGAATGGCCAACCCCTGCACCTATTTTTCTATGTTTTCTTATGTTTCAAATGGGATTAGTTTAGATGGGCCAATAAAAAGCATTGACCTCGTGGCCAAAGGGCCTGTTTCCGTGCTGTCGACTCTATAACTATTAACATGAAGCTCATTTTTCTTTAGTGTGCCGCCAGTTATTTTTGTAAAATTACCTAAACTCCACATGGACTGCTGTGCCCTTTGCTGAGTTTATGTTCTCAAGTTGCATCTTTGGATCTATCTATTTCCAGCCAGAGTTGCTGCCTTAGCAGTTGGCTCTTAAGTCCTCAGCTGGAGAAGGGTTAGAGTTGCTGCCTCACAGCGGCAGAGACCCAGGTTCGATTCCTACTCTGGGTGCTATCGGTACGGAGTTTGTACGTTCTCCCTGTGACTTGCGTAGGTTTTCTCTGGGATCTCCGTTTTCCTCCCACACTCCAAAGACGTGCACGTTTGTAGGTTATTTGGCTCGGTATAATTGTAAATTTTCCCTAATGTGCGTGGGATAGTGTGGGTGAGCAGGGGTCGCTGGTTGGCATGGACTCGGTGGCCCAAAGGGCCTGTTTCTCGCTGCGTATCATTAAATTAAACTAAACTCAAACTAAACTTGGATTAGTGGGAGCAGAAGATGGCTGCTGAGCTGATTACACTGCCGCAAAAGGGAGGAGGAAGAGGGAGAGGGGGTGGCTGACCAAGATAGCCTGTCAAGACTGACAATCACCATTTATCACTATCATGGCTGCCATTAAATGTTTGCAATGACTTCCATCACTTAGTAAAGGGCAGAACACTTCCTTTTAAGCGTGGCAATGTTCACTAGTCTTGGCCAAATGCAACTCAGTGCACTAATGCAATATAAAGTGTTGCTAATACTGATTGAACATTTAAATCACAAACGAGGAGAGATTGGGATCATTGTGCGCATCCACCAGCTTCTTTAAGCTTGGATTAATTAAGCATCATGATCCCTGATAGTTCGATTTTGCAGACTTGGCCAATATCTGGGAGAGAAGATGCTTAATGAGCACTGAATGATGTTTAAACTGATGAGGTACAACATTATAATTTGCACTGCAGATATGAATGAATTAATACTTTATTGTCACATGTGACAAATCACAGTAAAATTCTTTGATGCATACCTAAGGTATGCAAATAGTCGCCCATAAAGGGCGTTTACAAAGTTACAAGTATCTGTGCCAGGTCCCCCTTGGTTCTCCCCCCCCCCCCCCCCCCGCCCCACACGGTGGTCCCCCCCACACCGGGTCCTCCTTTGTTCCTTCCCCTGGTAGCGGCGCCCTCATTCCATGTGGTCTGTCCCCGTCTGTCGGTCGGTCGGTGCCATCGTCGACCGCTGCGCCGACGTCTCCACTAACGCCGCCGGGTCTCGTAAATGGCTTACTTGCTCCAAGCATCCACACCCAGAAAGTTATGGTGGTGAGTTGCAATCGTAATAGAGGGTATTTATCAACCCTCCGAGATAATTATTGGGCAAAGATAGACACAAGGTGCTGGAGGAACTCAGCATCTGATAAAGGATCCCATCCTCTTTCTCCAGAGATGCTGCCTGATCCGCTGAGTTACTCCAGCACGTTGTGTCTCTCTTTGGTATAAACCAGCACTTGCAGTTCTTTGCGTCGACCTTAATATTTGGGCATGTTAATACAGGAAGCACCATTGTCAAATCAAACGTAGGTAGACTTGAACACCAGGGTCCCAAGCTGATTCATCATCTATCCATGTCCTCCAGAGATGCTGCCGGTATGGTTGAGTTACTGCAGCATTTGGTGTTATTTTGAGCTGCCACAATGTTTCACGTTTAATGTGAGACGTGAATACATTTCTGACCCAAAACCCTTGATATAAAATGAATACAATTCCACTGAGTTCCATCTGAAGGTAATCACCAAAGGCAGTTAATAGGTGGATACAGCTGGATTTTAGTTGAGTGCAGGAATACAATATGTAAGCAATCTTTCAATTACATTATTTTCTTTCCAGTCAAGTGTGTAAATGAGATTGGTCACAATTACCGTGAGTACATTTCCTATGATTTCTCTGAACTAGAATATCGCTGAAGTTTTGGCACAGCGGAAGAGTTGTTGCTTTACAGCGCCAGAAACTCGTGTTCGATCCTGACTACAGGTGCTGTCTGTATGGAGTTTGCACCCTCTCCCTGTGACCGCGTGGTTTTTCTCCCGGTTCTCCAGTTTCCCCCCACAATCCAAAGACGTACAGGTTCAGAGGTTAATGGGTTTGGTAAAAATTGTCTCTCTAGTGTAGGATAGTGCAAATGTAGGGGAGCACAGACTCGGTGGGCCGAACGGCCTGTTTCTGCATGTTATCACTGAACTAAACTGAACAAAGACTGGCAGCATATGTTGTTTTTTAGTATGTGTTAAATATGTTTGTAGTGTTCTTTAGCTTGTTTTATGTAGGAGGTGGGCGAGAGGGTTGGGGGTAACTTTTTACGACGAAGACAGGATTTTTTTCCGTATCGTATCTGCATCCGCACTGCGGCCTAACATCGAGGAGTTGGCGGCCTTTGCTGGAGGCCGACTTCGAGAGCTCCACCGCAGGGAGCCTACGGGACTTTAACATCACCTAGCCTGTGATGTTAGGCCGCATGCGGACTTTATTGCCTTCTATCACAGTGAAGAACGTGGGGAACCTGCTGTGGTGGATGTTTATGTTAACTTTTATGTAGTTGTGTGGCTTGTTGCTTTTTTAGCATGGCTGCTTGGTAATTCGCATATCACTATACCTTAATTGGTACACGTGACAATAAAAGACCTTTGAAATCTTTGAAAACTTTGAAGGTGCAAACTTTACCGGCCAATTAACCGACAAACCTGTACTTCTTTAGAACGTGTTAGGAAGCTGGAGCTCCCGGATTAAACCCAAGCAGGTCACGGGGAGAACGTACAAACTCTAAACAGACAGCAGCCGTAGTCAGTATCAAATCCGGGTCTCTGGCGCTGTGAGGCAGCAACTCTACCGCTGCGCCACCGTGCCTCCCAGTGTAAGAACGTATTCTCCACAGTAATATTTTGACAGCCAAAGGAGTAAACACTCTTGTGATTGAAATCATCTCATGGCATGTTAATAACAGCAGATTCATTCTTTTGTTAACAGAGTGCTCCAGGGCATTTCCTCCCGTTATTATTGCAGACATCTCCCCACACAATTCTGAATGCTAAGTGCTTTATCTTTTCTCCAGCAAGGTTTCCTGTTCAATTCTAACTGATGGGCTTTATCTACATTTGTTGATAGCAGCAAGAAATTGAATGAGTTCTCTCCTTTGTAATGTGATCATGAGCGAACGGTGCAATAAGGCTTTGGATTATAGATTTGGATTCGCACAATGATGTGAACCTGCTGGTATAAGGTGTGACAACAGGCAGCAGCATCAGTTTATAATCAGCTCACTCATAAGTTTGTAAAGTCATGTGATGTGAGTAGAATTAGGCCATTCGGCCCATCAATTCTACTCTGCCATTCAATCATGGCTGACCTATCTCTCCCTCCTAACCCCATTCCACATAATCTCTGACACCTGTACTTATCAAGAATCTATCTATCTCTGCCTTCAAAATATCTGCTGACTTGGCCTCTACAGCCTTCTGTGGAAAAGAATGCCACAGATTCACCACTTATTTTTGGTAGAACTGCACACGCTGGTTAATGAACAATTGAACACAAAGTACTGGAGTAACACAGCAGGTCAGGCAACATCTCTGGATAACATTGATGGGTGATGTTTTGGGCCGAGACTCTCCTTTTGTAATGGGGATAAGAAGGCTGGAAAAGAGGAGACCAGGACAGAGCGTGGCTGGTAAAAGAAGTGGGACACAAAGGAGGAAGAGGGACCAGAGGGAGAGAGGTGTAAGGGAGAAAAGGGGTGGGGGGTTAGTTAGAGGTTGTAGAGGAGGGTATACCGGCTCAGCAATACACTCACGCCGAATCAGTGGCTGGGGAGAGCCACAAGGGAGTGGAAGTAGAAATCATTCCAAATATAGCGGAGATATAAACTGGCATCATTGTGTAAGCTGACCAGCGCACAACTGCCTAACCTTTAGTTTGCCGAGTGGCAAACCAGGAAAAAGGGTTTTTCCTTACCAGCGGGGTACCATCATTGACGCCGGGGAAGAGACGAGCCACACAGCTTCGCAAACGCAGAGCTGGCAGCCTGCCACAGGCATGACGGGAAGGATGACTTTCCCTACATAGGGACGGGGCAACAAGGGCAGCAGGACATATGCAGGTGAGAAATGTTGCTCCTAAGGAAAACAAATCAAGTGAAATAGATGTTCAAATTGGGGGCAGATTACACTTGTTTCTCAAACAATGGCAGGAGATAACATCAGATTCATTTATATTGAGCAGTATAGAGGGGATTAAAATTGAATTTTACCCTACTGTGTGTCCACCCAGTCAGCATGTTCCAGGTCGGAAACTTATATTTTCACGAGAAGAGAATATGCACATACAAGCAGAACTTAACACATTACACAAAAAAGGAGTTATTGAGAAGTCAGTTCATTAAAACCGTCAGTTTGTGTCAAGTAATTTTCCTAGGTCTAAAAAGACTCCTTTGTACACTATAAGCATTTCAAAATGGAAACTATTTCTACTGCTAAACACCTGGTTTCCAAAGGATGTGATATGGCCAGCATTGATTTAAAGGATGCATATTACTCAGTGTCTATTCATTGTGATGATAGGAGGTATTTGAAATTTACCTGGATGAGTCATTTGTGGCAATTCAAAGCATTGTCTAATGGGTTAACTTCAGCTCCTAGATTATTTACCTAATTGTTGAAACCTGTTCTAGGACTACTCCGAGCTCAGGGGAATGTTGTAATGACCTATTTAGATGATATTTTAATCATCGGGAAGACTCGGACTGCAGCTGAATCATCTGTTTCAATTGTTAAACTCACTTTTGAACATTTGGGGTTCATCATTCATCCAGATAAATCCAAATTATTACCAGTTCAAATTATTGATTATTTGGGCTTTACCATTAATTCGGATCACATGTTAGTGACTTTGCCCAGGGACAAAAGGCAGCAGTTAATTGAGGATTGTGTTAACCTCCTTAGTGAGCAACGACCTTCAATTAGACAGGTAGTCAGTTTAATTTGGTAAATTGGTGGCTGCTTTTCCAGCTGTGCAGTTTGGACTTCTGCATTATCAACACTTACAACGAGCAAAAGAACAGGCACTGAGGACACATGCAGGTCATTTTGATAGGCCTATGCAATTGTCAGCAGAGGCAATTTCAGAAATTCAATGGTGGATCATAAATGTCTCAAAAAGTTCCAGAGAAGTTTTGGTTCAAGTCAAAGTCAAAAGAGTTTATTGTCATATTGTCAGGTTGAACCATCTTCCATAATCTTACAGATGGATGTTAGTGTGCTGGGTTGGGGTGCTATGGATATGTCTTCCAGTTGTGGAGGCAGATGGAATACTGATGGACATCCCTACTCCAATTAAGAGGGATCAATTATTTAAAGCTTTTGGGAACCTGGTATGGGCTTTAAGCTTACTGCTCTGCCAGGAGTGACTTGCATGTGCAGGTTCAGATTGACAACACTACAGCAGTGGCATATGTCAACCACATGGGAGAAGTCAAGTCACAGATCTGGGGCTGGTGCATTGACAAAAACATTTGGCTTTCAGCAATATATTTACCAAGTAGATTCAACACAGTCGCAGACACTAGGTGACACCGATTCAATGATAACATAGAGTGGATGTTAAATCAGGACATATTTAATCAAGTGGTTGCTCAGTACGCAATGCCAGATATTGACTTGTTTCCATCTAGACTAAACCATCAGTTGCCCAGATATTATTCATGGGAACCGGATCCTGGTGCAGCAGTGGTGGATGCATTCTCGCTGCATTGGGGTGGAATGTTTGTATATGCATTTCCCCCATTCTGTCTCATCAGTCGATGCCTGCAAAAAATCAAGCAGTGCTCTACTTCAGGAGTACTGGTAGTGCCAGATTGGCCTACCCAGCCATGGCTATTCAGCCTCATATGATTATTCCCAAACTATAGACACCTACTGGTGAACCCGGTAACTGGCGATCAACATCCTTTACATGATCGGATTGATAGGTTAATTTGCAGATTTTAAGGAGGCCGTACCTGGGGAGAGGACTGTCTAATCGTACTGTGGATGTTCTCACGTCGGCCTACAGTGATAGTACTCAGAAGCAGTACATCACCTCGATAAGGAAGTGGGAGGTATTCTGTCCACAGCAGAATATCTCATATCAGACTGCAGGCATCCCAGACGTACAGGAGTTTTGTCCACTCTTTACTTCAATCAAAAATAGTAAGATTAAATGGGAACTTACCAGTTTGAAGTTTGATCCTTATTTTATGAGGAGTTACGATGAGGGATTACGTGAAGAACCCACCAGCACGCATGCACGACATTCTTCAAAGCAGCGGTGTGAAATCACGAATAGCAGAAGTTGACTGAATGTATAGTAAGATAAGGGAACTAAAATACCAGTTGGGAGCAGAGGGCACGTAATCCCTCATCGTAACTCCTCATAAAATAAGGATCAAACTTCAAACTGCTAAGTTCTCGTTTAATCTTACTATTTTACTTCGGAGTCACGTGAGTGACTACGTGAAGATTTCAAAGCTCTGTGATTTCATGCCGTGGAGACGAGTCCATGCAACACACACTGAATCAGTGAAGAGCTAATTTTAATAATGCATTCAAACATGACATAGGTATAGACATGTTGATGCTATAATGGACACATAGTGATAATAGTAACCTCCTACACCCGGGAGGAACTATAACACAGACCTAAAAAGAGTTGGCAAATACCCCTGGTCTGGCAAAGGGTATTTATATAATGTTTGGAATTGTTCGTAAGACCATCCTGCAGCTGCCAGGATGTGGTCCCGCGAAAGGTCCATCCACTGCTGCTGATATAGTTGCAGCCTGGGTGGAGAGAGACTTGTAGGTCAGTGTTCACTCCTGTATCCCAGAACCCATATTAACCACCGGGCGATGGTCTGTAGTGAGATTCTCTTATGAGGCTTCATGTGACTAACAATCATTATTAGTTCAGAGTCCCTAAGGCTCTAGTGACCTTAACATACTGGTGTAGATGTGTGGCCACATACAACCGAAGGTCCATGGGATATGCCAGCAATTCTAGTTTGAGACCTGATGTCCCTGACGTATTCAGCTGATTAAGTCATAACATAAATGTAATTTCCCTGCAGAATAATCATCTTGTTCAGTACCCCTATGCAAGACTGGACCCATTGTGCTGACTCAGCGCCATGACCATAACTCCTTGGTTTAGTGAGCCAAGGGCAGGGATGTTCCAATCTCTGCGTACCTGGCCTGAGGGGTGTCGAGTTGAAGATACCCTTAATAATCTAAATATCAGAAGGTGACCCGACAGATTGGATTCTGCGTTAAAGAAGGAACTGCAGATGCTGGAGAATCGAGGGTTACACAAAAAGCTGGAGAAACTCCAGCTGGAGTTTCTCCAGATTGGATTCTGCTCCTAGCAGCCAATATGCTGAGAAGGCACTTGAGGCACAGTAATGGCACTCTAGTAATGATAGTCAACCCCATATGGGAACTGGACTTACGACGTCAGTCATCCGTGTCAACTTATGTGTTAACAAAATACTTCCCATCCCTATGAGGGAGGTACTGTATGTTTGGTGCTATCCCTGCTATTGCAGTGAGCACGTCCATAGTTTGGTTTGACAATTCTTAGCCGCAGGAATGGTCTTCCCAGTCTGCAAGTCAATTAATTTGATTTATGTATGCAGAGGATGGTTTCCCGGTCATGGCTAACCAGCCATTTTGTGCCTGGAAATAACCATATAAGGTTCTATCATCATTCCCAACATCAGCGGGAATCATGGCTGTATAGGCCAGTCATGCACTACGAAAATGCCTGAAGCAGGAATTGCTGAATTTGCAAGACCCGTCTGGTAAGGTAAAATGGAGGGACCCAATGAGCAATCTTCCCCAGTGTAGCGAGAATGCATCCATCGCCACTGATATGCCACGTATTTTGCAACTGGCGATTGAGCCTGGGTGCAACATTTTGATCTTTAGATGTTCCATCGAGCCCACAATGTCCTTGAATACTTGCAATTCCACATCCACCCTGTGTTGTTACTGCGTTTACCTGATGATACGCCAATGCCAAAGAAGTTAGGTAAACTATTACCGGATACTTTGACTTGATTGCACCCATGTGATTAACATATAATAGCACCAGAGTGTATCAAGTTAGACTTGAGCATGCAGATTATGCAGATTCGCACAAACCTTTAATCCACAGAATGCACCTAATGTCAATAGGTAGTTGATACCATATAACTGAATAATTGGTAACTCATGTAAACCCCATCCGCCTCCGTAACTAAACATGGTATTTAGTAATTATCCATTTTTAAGCAATAGCATCAGTTAGTAATTAACTGACGAGTACTGATGAAGGTAAGTGGGGCAATGCTGAATACTGTTTGTCCACCATGGTGACTTTGATAGTTTCAGCTAGAAATAGCATTGGTCTGGTAGTAATGACCTACATGGTACCTGTGAGCTTGCTCCTTCGCACGCCGTATAGCTCTGGTACAAAAAACTCAAGTAGCACAGCTGAACCCAATATATTGCCAATCCCAGATAATTTAATAGAGTTAAAGGTAATCCTAATACTCAAATAATTTCAGTTGCCATCAACTTAAATTTAACTGGATGGATAAGAATCTAATTTCTGCACGATAGTCTGTGGCTGATACGGCTGATTTGGCAAAATACAGCGTTTTAGAACATCATCCAGATAGCCCATAATAATAGCTTTGGTTCTGAGCAGCCGAGCACTGGTTTTAGTAATTTGGTAGATAGCCTGGGGCTGAAGTTTGCCCATTTTGCAATGCTTTTGACTGTAACATTGTTCCATCCAGCTAAATTTCAATATCTTTGGTGAGCCCAATGACTGGTAACTATTCCCCTGTTGTGAGACAGTAATTAAGTTTTCTATTCAGAAAGCCTATACTGCATATGCGAGTTGAACCGGTATCTTTCATTATGACAATGATCGGTCCAAAACTGCGGCCTGTCTTAAAAGGCAACTCTGTCTTGCATAAAACAAGTGTAAATTTACCAACTTGTAAATGGTCCACATACCTCATATTTCGGAACAAACCAGACCCACCTACCTTCATGATTATTGGTGGTCTTGTGGTAAGTCCAAAGGCCCCTGTTGCGGGTTTTAATTCCGTCCCAGCTTAGGATTGCTGGGGTGCGTGGCCCAATTCCCCGAGGGCTGGTTTGGGCCTTGGCCTGAAAGGCCTGCGCCCAGTTTTGAAGCTGCCACCAGCTTCAGTGAAACACTTGTTGTCGATAGCGGCGTGGGGTGTGTTGCCGTGGTTGAACCTGCAGATTTGGAATTTAAGGCAGGTCCGATGGCGTTTTTCTGGAAGCAGGTCATTTTTAAGTGTGCATTGTACCCCCACATAGTGTTGTTTACTGCTGGTCCTTTCAGGAACAATTTTTGCATGTGCATGGTATCCCACCGCCGGCATCTTTTGTGGCGTGAGGTGGCTGCTCCTTCACAAGGGAACTCTGGCCTACAGGTTTCTTCGTTAGCGAAGGTCTTGATGCCATGTCAGAATTTTCTGGAACCTCACGCTTCTACTCCAGTATGTTCCCGAGACATGCTTCCAAGTCTTCCGCTTCATGCGGGATACATAGGCGGTGGCCTTCCAGCCCGGACCCTGCTGAATCTCCGGGGTTATCCGTCGGCGGGAAATTCCTCCGCAGGCGGTGAATCTTGGAGCCCGGACCCTCATAAGTCGATTGCAAGGCTGGGGGTGTTTACTGAATCTGTTTTGTGTTCTGTTATAGTTTCCCCCTGAGATAAAGGGTTTGCTATTGTTTTCTTTTGTAAATAAACCGTTAATTCATTTAAACAATGTTATGATTGATGCATTATTGATTATTTAACGATTTGAGTCAATCAATGCAGTGTGAACGCCGGATTTGGGTCTGCGGCATGAAATCACAGAGCTTTGAAATCTTCACATAGTCACTCACGTGACTCCGAAGTAAAATAGTAAGATTAAAATGAGAACTGACCAGTTTGAAGTTTGATCTTTATTTTATCAGGAGTTACGATGAGGGATTACGTGCCCTCCGCTCCCAACCCTCATAAATATAATCTGATAGTTCAAGTCTCTGTTATCTTACTATTATACAGTCACTATTACTTGTGATTCCGCTCCGCTGCTTTGAAGATTGACGCACCTGCGGCTGGACGGGGTTCTTCACGTAATCCCTCATCGTAACTCCTCGTAAAATAAAGATCAAACTTCAAACTGGTAAGTTCTCATTTAATCTTAATATTTTACACTGGCGCAGCGGTAGCATGGCTGCCTTACAGCGCCAGAGACCCGGGTTCAATCCCAACCACAGGTGTTGTTTGTATGGAGTTTGTACGTTCTCCCCACGGGTTATCTCCGGGTGCTGTGGCGACTCTTCCACTGTGCCACCGTGCCGCACAAATTGACTAATTTTCTATAAAGGGCTTGTAAGAGTTGTGATTTTTTTTTACTGGACCTGCTTCCACGCCTTATGTTTGAACATTCTGGCAAGAAAATGAAACGCTGCAAAAGGTTGAACTGTCTCCATTGATGTGAAATGACTGAAATTTAAATGAAGCAGTCCGGCGAGTTAGGCATCTTGCATTCTGTCTGCAGGCCTTCCAAATGTGTACATAACTTGACAGAAAAATGAAGCTCTGTAATATAATCCATCTGCCTAGAGAGCTGCTATGTTGATGGTATCAGTCGATGGCATTGCTTGCAAAGTGGTTGTATGAGCTGCGCACCCTGCATTCTCCCATCTTTCAACAAGAATTTAGAGCAGCACTAAGTATAATGGTAGATGACTGGGGTGGCACGATGGCGCAGCGGTAAAGCTACTGCCTCACAGCGCCAGAGAACTGGGTTCGATCCTGACTGCAGGAGCTGTCTGCACAGACGTTGTACTTCCTCCCCGTGACCTGTGTGGGTTTTTCTTCAAGGTCTTCGGTTTAGTCCCATACTCCAAAGATGTCCAGGTTTGAAGGCAAATTGGCTTGGTATAAATGTAGAATTGTCGCTCGTGTGTGTAGGGTAGTGTTAATGTGTGTGGGGATCGCTGGGCCTGTTTCCGTGCTGTATCTCTAAACTAAATGACTGACTCAACAGCATGGTCATCGTACTAGGAACAAAGCTATAACTTTATTCACAGCTCTTTATTCATTTCATCATGTTTATTCAGAATTATTCATATCCTTCAAAGAATAATAGCTTCGTCTATTGATTAGTACGGGTGTCAGGGTTTATGGGTAGAAGGCAGGGGAATGGGGTTGAGTGGAAAAGCCTCAGAGTAAAAGAAAGTCCTTTACGATGGACATGAGGAGGAATTTCTTTAGTCGGTGCCTGTGAAACTCATTGCCACAGAAGGCTGTGGAGGCCAAGTCATGGATATTTTTAAGGCATAGATAGATTCTTGATTAGCACAGGTGTCAGGGTTTATGGGGTGGAGGCAGGAGAATGGGGTTGAGAGGGAAAGATAGATCAGCCATGATTGAATGGCGGAGTAGACTTGATGGGCCAAATGGCCAAATCCTGCTCCTATCATCACAACAGAAACATAGAATATAGGAGTTGGCCATTCGGCCCTTCAAGCCAGCACAGCCATTCAATACGATCATGGCTGATCATCCAGAATCAGTACCCTGTTCTTGCTTTTTCCGCATATCGCTTGATTCCGTTATCCCTCAGAGCTATATCTAACTCTCTCTTGAATCCATCCTGTGAATGGCTTAATTATGCTCCTAGAATTATGAACTGATAACGTTAATAAAGATGATTTTTTCCAAACAGGAGTATCTGATTATTATACTCCTGGATTCTTCCTGACAGATGATTATATTCTTCCTGTCTTCAGGTTCACATTGAACTAAGAAGCGGAAACCGTGATTTGCAATTAATTGGAGGGATTGACAAAGGATTAGTCTTTTCTTCCAGTATTATTTTTCTCATTTTTATTCCTCCTTTGCTGAGAGATATTTGGCACTCGTCCACTTTCCCACACTTGGTGCTTGCCTTGCCCTCTCTTTCAACAGCGTGGCGCAGACCGTGAATGAGTGACGTCGAGAGTCGCCCTGCATCCCGTTCTAACAATAGACCTCACGCCGTGCATAACCGTTGAGGTTCATATGGACAACACAATGCCCAGTTCTTAGGAATTGTAGAACAATGCGGCACCAGAAATTGTTCCAAGATCATATCTAATGACTGCTGCGGGACATGGAGGGAACGAATTATCAAACCAGTCAGTATTATGGCAGTACTGCCATTATTAACGCCATTCCAAGTTCACTCAGCTGAAGATGACATTGTACTGAATGAAAATTCTTTCACCAGCACTCATAACAGGAATCATGCACAATCATGGTCTACTTACAGATGAAATACTAGAACAATTATTTAAGTTACTGATGCCATTTTACATCAATTCAGTCTTCTGGATGTACTCAATCCAGACAGACTGTTCTGGCTGTGTTGAAGTATTTGTTTCTGTTAGCTGTTGAAATAGAAGTTAGGGTTTAAGCAAGCTGTTTTCTGACAGGGACAACTTGGTAATTTGCCGGGGAATTGAACATGTTCGACAGAGTGGTACAAAGGGGAAATTGTCACCAGCTAATAAAAGGAAGAGACAGATTCACTCTGAAGTCATGTCTATAAAGAAAATGGTCTTCAGACTATCAGTTCTAATGTGCGTTAGAATAGGATATTCTGATGGCAGGCCCTTGTTTTATGTCTGCTATACTATATCCACATACCTTTATAGCCCCAGAACAATACTGAACTGAGTTAGGAAATAATTTGACTTAAGTGAAGAAGGGAGATATTTTCATTTCATTTAACATATCTTGACCGAAATCCAAAGACAGACACAAAAAGCTGGAGTAACTCAGCGGGTCAGGCTGCATCCCTGGAGAAAAAGAATAGGTGACGTTTCGGGTCGAGACCCTTCTTCAGACTTCAGATGTTTCAGGATCTGAAGCGTCTCCTATTCCTTTTCTCCAGAGATGCAGCCTGACCTGCTGACTTCCTCCAGCTTTTTGTGTCTGTCTTTGGTTTAAACCAGCATCTGCAGTTCCCCCCCTTCACATTTTGAATGAAATCCATCTAGTTTTTGCCATGACGAGCCTCTCATTAACACTAAATTCCCATTTACATTAATCCTGGTGAATCCTTTTAAATAAATCTTCATCACATTCTCATTGTCTCTCTCCAGTTTCGACCAACCCATGCACCCTGGGAACAATTCGCAGTGGCCATTCAACCTACCAACTTGTACGTCTTTGGAACATGGAGCATGAACAGCACCGGGGGTCAGGATTGAAATTTGTTCTCTGGTTCTCTGCAAATGGATTCAAATTTTATTCGAAGAATAATAATTGAATATTTAAATAATTAAAATAGAACAGTCGGAAGACTGCTTATATGTTAATCTTCAGTGTCCTGTTTAAAATTGTTAATGCTGACTTGACCCAACATGCTAAATTGTGAAATTTGTGCATACATCGGAACTTAAATATCATGATATTATAATATCATTTGATAAAAGTATTTCTCGGATTCTGTTTAATTAGATTTCAACATGCCGTAACCAAAATGGTGAACATTTCCAGTTGATGGTAGGATGTTATTGTCAAAGCACTGGAGTGCTGTAATTGCCAGTGTCATAAAACCCTGGTGATCAGACTTGCTTTTTAGTCATGATTGTATCTCATTGCGCTTTTTGTTCCTGCTTCTAGCTGCTGGGGGGGAGGGAGAGGAATGGGGGGTGGGAGAGGGGGGGGAGAAGGGGGGGGGATGGAGAAGGAGGGGGGGGAGAGAAGGGGGGAGAAGGGGGGAGAGGGGGGGTGGGGTGGGAGAGGGGGGGGTGGGGGGGAGAGAGGGGGGTGGGGGAGGAGTGGGGGAGGAGTGGGGGAGGAGTAGGGGGGAGAGGGGGGAGAGGGGACAGTAGATTGGACTGTTTGGTGAACTTTCATAACCTTGTCGACGCCAAAACATAGCGACACATGTTCTGCCTCAGTGATAGACACAAAATGCTGGAGTAAATCAGCGGGTGAGGCAGCATCTATGGAGAGAAGGAATGGGTGACGTTTCGGGTCGAGACCCTTCTTCAGACTGATGTCAGGGGCAGAACAAATAAAGAATGTAGGCGGAGACAGCAAGGCTAGTGGCAGAACTGGGAAGGTGGAGGGGATGGAGAGAAAAATGCAAGGGCTACCTGAGGTTAGAGAAGTCAATGTTCATACCGCTGGGGTGTAAATGACCCAAGCGAAATATGAGGTGCTGCTCCTCAAATTTGCACTGGGCCTCACTCTTACAATGGAGGAGGCCCAGGACAGAAAGTTCGGATTGGGAATGGGAGGGGGAGTTGAAGTGCTGGGCCACCGGGAGATCAGGCAGGTTAAGACAGACTGAGCGGAGGTGTTCAGCGAAACAATCGCCGAGCCTGCGCTTAGTCTCACCAACATAGAGAATTTGACACCTGGAACAGCGGATGCAGTAGATGAGGTTGGAGGAGGTGCAAGTGAACCTCTGCCTCACCTGGAAAGACTGTTTGGGTCCTTGGATGGAGTCGAGCGGGGAGGTAAAGGAACAGGTGAGGTCAGCTATATGATTTTTCCATGTTGTATGCAAAACAAAGCATTTCACTACACCTAGGGACATGTGACAATAACGTATCATTGAATCATTGAATCAATTGTCACAAATTGAAAAAAGTTGTTAATCCTGCCATGGTTTGGGCAATCTATTTGTTTAATCAACTGGTGTTGAAAAATGTGCAATCGGTCAATATTATTCTATTTTGACATTCCCAGAGATATTTGAATCAAGCTGATCATTTAATCATACTCACCACACTGTGTGGTTTAAGAAAGAAGAGCAGATGCGGGAAAAATCGAAGGTAGATAAAAATGCTGGAGAAACTCAGCGGGTGAGGCAGCCAGCGGTATGAACATTGACCTCCAATTTCAGGTAGTCCTTGCTTTCTCCCTCTTTCCCCTCACCTCCCCAGCTCTCCCACAGCCCACTGCCTCCCCCTCTTCCTTTCTTCTTCCCGCCCCTCCCACCCCCACATCAGTCTGAAAAAGTCTCGACCCGAAACGTCAACTATTCCTTCGCTCCATAGATGCTGCCTCACCCGCTGAGTTTCTCCAGCATTTTTATCTATCTTCGCCATCCCGTATTAATGAGTTACCTCGAGAGAATGGTCTAGCAGTACATTACCATTGGGAAGATCATCACTACTGTTGCTCCTGATTTCTATGTTGTGACTTCTGTTGGAAACTAAGTCCACTAGTACAGATATTTCACGTACATAAGTCATCGGAGCAGAATTAGACCATCCGGCCCATCGAGTCTACTCTGCCATTCAATCATCGCTGATTTATCTCTCCCTCCGAACCCCATTGTCCTGCCTTCTCCCCATAACCCCTGACTCCCATACGAAGCTATCTATCTCTGCTTTAAAATATCCATTGACTTGGCCTCCACAGCCTTCTGTGGCAAAGAATTTGACAGATTCACCACCCTCTGACTATTGTGTAAGGTCTGTACTGGACTTTGAGAAGCAATGCACCCTCTGGCCATAATAACCATATAACCATATAACAATTACAGTAATGGTTTCTATTAAGAAAGGCACATGACAAATAATAACATTGGATACTAAACGGTAACTTTTGCCCACAGTCCATTCACTAACAAAGAAGCAGCAGGCAAGGGATTTGATGGATCAGAACACTTACCCACTCTGACACTGAGTTGCACAGGCTAGTAAAGTGTCAAGTTCGCCTCTGCTTATATCCCAACCCAGGGTTCTTGGTCACCATGGTGATGCTGTAGCAGAGTGTCTGACTGAGAATATCCACATTTAGATATCAAACTGTGAAGTTTCTGAAGTTGTCACAATGCACCCAGTGGCCGAATACCCGGCTCTTGTCCTGGCTTGCCCACGACTGTCTGATGAACAGTGGCACAGCGCTGGAGTTGCTGCCTTATCGCGGTGGAGATCCAGGTTCGATCCTGACCACGGGTGCTGTCTGTAAGGAGTTTGTACGTTCTCCCCGTGACCTGAGTGGGTTTTCTCCGGGGTCTTTGGTGTCCTCCCACACTCCAAAGACGTACAGGTTTGTGGGTTAATTGGCTTGGTAAATGTAAAAAATGTCCCTGGTGGATGCAGTATAGTGTTAATGTGTGGAGATCGCTGGTCGGCCTGGACCCGGTAGGTCGAAGAGCCTGTTTCCACGCTGTATCTCTAAACTAACTAAACTAAACTCCAAGATGTACATGTTTGTAGGTTAATTGGCTTGGTATAATTATAAATTGTCCCTAGTGTGTGTAGGATAGTGTAAGTGTGCGGGGATCGCTGGTCGGCGCGGACTCAGTGGGCTGAAGGGCCTGTTTCCCTGCTGTATCTTTAAAGCTAAAAAGATGTGTGTGTGTGTGTGTGGTGAAGGTTTATGGTGGAAGATGGTTGATGTTGGTGGAACTGTACTCCCGTGCAAAGACTGTGAATTGAGCAGCAAGATAATCAGTGGTGAAACAATGGAACAGGGCGGCACGGTGGCCTAGCGGTAGAGCTACTGCCTTACAGCGCCAGAGACCCGGATTTGATCCTGACTACGGGTGCTCTCCGTACGGTTTGTACGTTCTCCCCGTGACCTGTATAAGCTTTCTCCGAGATCTCTTTTTCACCCAGAGAGTTGTGAATCTGTGGAATTCTCTGCTTCAGAAGGCAATGGAAGCCAGTTCTCTGGATACTTTCAAGAGGGAGCTAGATAGGGCTCTTAAAGATAGCGGAGTCAGAGGATATGGGGAGAAGGGAGGAACGGGGTACTGATTGGGGATGATCAGCCATGATCATATTGGATGGCGGTGCTGGCTCGAAGGGCCAAATGGCCTACTCCTGCACCTATTATCTATTGTCTATATTGTCTATTGTTATCTTCGGTTTCCTCCCACACTCCAAAGACATACAGGTTTATAGGTTAATTGGCTTCGTATAAATGTAACAATGTCCCTAGTGTGTGTAGGGGCAGTGTTAATGTGCGGGGATCGCTGGTCTCTGCTGATTCGGTGAGCCCAATGGCCTATTTCAGTACTGTGTCTAAACGAGACTAAACAATGGAATGAGTAGCATCTATTGGAATAAAGAGATCTACATTCAGCCAAAGCTGAACTAAATTTAGATTACCCTGAGATTCGATGCACACTGTTCCAGTTTACACCCATGCAATCTACACTACTCTCTTCAGCAAGTTAATCATATAAAATAATAAAAAACTGAAAACAATAACCGAGGAACGTACAGACATGAGGAACTTGGACCCGCTAGAGGCAGGAAACACGTTCCCGATGTTGGGGGAGTCCGGAACCAGGGGCCACAGTTTAAGAATAAGGAGTAAGCCATTTAGAACGGAGACAAGGAAACACTTTTTCTCACAGAGAGTTGTGAGTCTGTGGAATTCTCTGCCTCAGGGGGCGGTGGAGGCAGGTTCTCTGGATACTTTCAAGAGAGAGTTAGATAGGGCTCTTAATGATAGCAGAGTCAGGGCATATGGGGAGAAGGCAGAAACGGGGTAGTGATTGGGGATGATCAGCCATGATCACATTGAATGGCGGTGCTGGCTCGAAGGGCCGAATGGCCTACTCCTGCACCTATTGTCTATTGTATTTTGTCTATAACTGCAGATGCTAGAATCTTGAGTGAAACACAAAGTGCTGGAGGAACTCAGCGGGTCAGGGAGCATCTGTGGAAGCATTGGACGGGCGACGATTTGGGAACAGGCCCTTCTTCAGACTTCAGGGTCATCAGCGAAAGATCAGGGGCAGAGTCCTTTAGAGTCCTGGTGTGGAGAGGGACATCGGATCGTGGGATGAGTGAAATGGAGGCGACGGTTGCAACGGTTAGAGATACAGATACAGCGGAAACAGGCCCTTCGGCTCACCGAGTCCGCGCCGACCAGCGATCCTCGCACATTAACACTATCCTACACCCACTAGGGACAATTTTTACATTTACCAAGCCAATTAACCTACAAACCTGTACGTCTTTGGAATGTGAGAGGAAACCGAAGATCTCGGAGAAAACCCACGCAGGTCACGGGGAGAACGTACAAACTCCATACAAACAGCAGCCATAATCGGGATGGAACCCAGGTCTCCGGCACTGCATTTGCTGTATGGCAGCAACTCTACCGCTGCGCCACCGTGACTTTGTGGCCAGCTGCAATCGAGACTGTAAAATGGTGCTAAAATGGTGCCTTTTGCACATGGATTCAGTCAGCTGTTCTGTGCACACTGTGCTGACCGGGTCGATTGTGCTTATGCACAGAGATGGTCTTGCTGAGCTGTATCTAAAAAAAAAATATTTCACTGTATCTGGTACATGCGACGGTAAAGAAGCCATTGACCATTCTGAAGTGAACGAATCCAAAACGTTCTTTACAAAGGACTCCTGCTATTTCTTGTTACATTTAAGTGATGCAAGGCACTCACTACATATTAAGTATGTAATATCTAAACAGTGAAGAGTGCATCTTCTTACTTGCCTACAATCACAGGTCCACCACCGATGTTCCGACACCCTTGGTTCCAGAGCCTTTTTGGATTATCGGTTGTGCAAGATTAAAGGAGGTGCTGGACGATCAGTTGCCAGAAAATTGGTGGTGGACCCACATCCAAAATAGCAAGCAATCTATTCTGTTGATGCATTGGAACAAATAGATTGGTCACTGATTGCAATTACAATGCCCATCTTCAGATTTTATACAGTTTAATATCTGTCAACTGTAAATATTACTGTAGCTATATCAACGCATTCAACTTATCCAGTCTGAAGAAGGGTCTCAACCCGAAACATCACCCATTCCTTCTCTCCAGGGATGCTGTCTGTCCCGTTGAGTTACTCCAGTTACTTTTGTGTCTATGAATGAATGAATACGTTTATTGGCGAAGTATTCACATACAAGGAATTTGCCTTGGTGCTCTGCCCGCAAGTGACAGCATGACGTAGAGTGACAGTTAGGAATGACACGTAAAACATTAAACATTAATAATAAAACATTATCGATTAAACATGTGAATTAAAGTTTACAATATATAAATCACTGTTAGCTAAATGCTAGACACTCCTTGATACTATTCAAAATATTACATAGACTACATTATTCGAAGGCAAAATTAAATAGTATTTTTCCAAATATTTCAACTTTCTGTGATAGATGTCAATTTCAAGAAGCCAACTTAACACATACCTTTGTAACTTGTATAAAAATTCAAAATTTCAGGGTGGACATTTTTTTAATTATTTCTGAAGTTATCAATATCCAACCGGACCCAGAGCCAAGATTAACAATATTAGGATTATCTGAACATACTACAAACTTTACCACAAGTCAAAGACAATTTCTTGATTACAGTCTAATAACGGCAAAAAATTTAATACTAAAATTTTCAAAAAAAACAGCAGCCCCCACAATTAAAATGTGGATTACGGAAATGACTAAGACCTTGCACTTGGGAAAAATAAGACTTGTCTTAATTGACAAACCAAATTTTTTTGTTAGAATATGGTCTCCATTTATTGAATATTTGAAAAGGTAAATTGGTTTAACACAGAATCAGGGTTGAAACCTGAGTTTGGGACTGGATGAATAGTTATACTTAACGTTTCCCGGATCTATCTCCATAATCTTGTCATTAGTAGTTTCTTTCTGCGTCTCCCTTTTTCTCTCTTTTTCTTCTCTCTCTATTACTTTATCTCATTTTTTCTCCCTTTATCTTTATTCTTTAAAAAAAAAGGTGAATCTATGTAAGAAATCTGTAATTAAATTGTCGCTTACATGCTGTTAATAAAAATATTTTACAAAATAAATCAATAAACATGTGAATTAAATAAAATACCAGAGCAAAAGGAGGCTACAGATTTTTGGTTATTGAGTAGAACTTCTACTCGTGGAAAAAATATTTTTTTATGTCTGGCTGTGGCAGCTTTGACAGTCCGGAGTCGCCTTCTAGAGTGAAGTGATTTAAAGAGTTTGGGGCCAGGGTGAAAGGGGTCACTTTACCCCTTTATCAGTTTACATCTTATCCACTCGCATCCTGGCCCTTGCAGTGTGCAGTTCGTCAATGGAGGGAAGGTTGCAGCCAATAACCTTCTCAGCTGATCGGACGATTCGCTGCAGCCTCCGGATGTCGCGCTTGGTGGCTGAGCCAAACCAGACCATGATGGAGAAGGTGCGGACAGACTCTACGATGGCCGTGTAGAATTGGACCATCATTGCCTGTGGCAGATTGTGTTTCCTCAGCTGCCACAGGAAGTATTTTCAACCTATCCCTTGGCTCCTCCTAAAACACTTAAGGAATAAGAACTTAAGAATAAGAATAAGAACATATATTTCCCTTTCCTGTGCATTTAATTTGCATGTATTACAATTAAAATTCATATGCCACCTTTCGGCCAATGTCCATGTGTTTTGAGCCCAATGTCATGTTGTTACTTGTGGGCGGAGCACCAAGGCAAATTCCTTGAATGTGAATAGTTGTCCAATAAACTTACTTACTTCCTTATAACATAGAACAAAAAACAATGCATAACAGGAACAGACAATTATTGTCTTTATCCATGTTTATCTAAATATGTGAAGTCAGCTTAAAAGTTCGAGGATGATTTAATTCACATTCAATATGAAACATTCATTTTAGGGCAACGCCGTGGTGCAGTGGTAGAGTTGCTGCTCTTACAGCGCCAGAGACCCGGATTCAATCCTGACTTCGGGTGCTGTCTGTATAGAGTTCGTACGTTCTCCCAGTGACAGCGTGGGTTTTCTCCAGTTGCTCCGGTTTCCTCCCACATTTCAAAGGCTTACACGTTTGTAGGTTAATTGGCTTTGGTAAATTGTCCCTAGTGTGTAGGATAGGTGCTAGCGCACAGGGGTCGCTGGTCAGTGCAGACTCGATGGGCCGAAGGGCCTGTTGCTGTGCTGTATCTCTAAACTAAAAACGAAACTGAACAGGCTCTTCAGCCCACAATGTCCATGCCGAACGTGATGCCGTTAAACTAATCTCCTCTGCCTTCACGTGATCCATATCCCTCTATTGCGTACAGTTTTGGTCTCCTAATTTGAGGAAGGACATCCTTGTGATTGAGGCAGTGCAGCAGATATTCACGAGATTGATCCCTGGGTTGGCGGGACTGTCATATGAGGAAAGATTTAAAAGACTCGGCTTGTATTCACTGGTGTTTAGAAGGATGAGGGGGGTCTTATAGAAACATATAAAATTATAAATGGACTGGACTAGCTAGATGCAGGAAAAATGTTCCCAATGTTGGGCGAGTCCAGAACCAGGGGTCACAGTCTTAGAATAAAGGGGAGGCCATTTAGGACTGAGGTGAGAAAAAACTTTTTCACCCAGAAAGTTGTGAATTTGTGGAATTCCCTGCCACCGAGGGCAGTGGAGGCCAAATCACTGGATGGATTTAAGAGAGAGTTAGATAGATCTCTAGGGGGCTAGTGGAATCAAGGGATATGGGGAGAAGGCAGGCATGGGTTATTGATTGGTGACGATCAGCCATGATCACAATGAATGGTGGTGCTGGTTCGAAGGGTCAAATGGCCTCCTCCTGCACCTGTTTTCTATGTTTCTATTCCATGCATATCCATGTGCCAATCTAGTTTAGTTTAGTTTTGAGATACAACGTGGAAACACGCCCTTCAGCCCACAGAGTCCACGCCAACCAGCGATCACCGTGTACACTAGATCTCTCCTACACACTAGGGACAAATTACAGAAGCCAATTAACCTACATACCTGCGAGTCTTTGGTGAGAGGGAAGAAACCAGAGCACTTGGAGAACGGCCACATGGTCACAGGGAGAACGTACAATCTCCGTACAGACAGCACCCGTAGTCTGGATCGAATCCGGGTCTCTGGTGCTGTAAGGCAGCAACAGATGCTGCCCTTTCACATCTTAAAGCCTCCAAAATGCCCTCTGGTAGACTTCAAATTTCATAACCTAACATAATTTTCTGAGTTAACATTCAGCTTCTGAATCTATCAGTAATGAAAATTCAAAACGGTACTGTTGCCAACACTGATCCCTAAAGAATGCTCAGTTAGTACATCCTGCGCTCTAATATAACTCGACTACAAGTACCCACTGTCTGCCAGCTCTCATCCAATTATTCCTAGAATTTACCCTGAATCCCCACAGATTCAGCGACTGACTATTAGATGTGTGCGTGTGAAATTTAGCAAATGCTTTATAGATAGTTAGATCAGGCAGGATAAACAAGCTCTATTTGTTCAGTTTGATTGATTTAAATTGATAACCAAGTGGAGAAATAATAGGTAGACAAAAATGCTGGAGAAACTCAGCGGGTGAGGCAGGATCTATCGAGCGAAGGAAAAAAGCGACGTTTCGGAGTCGAGACCCTTCTTCAGACTGATGTGGGGGTTGGGGGAGCGGGAATAAGAAAGGAAGAGGCGGGAGACAGTGGGCTGCGGGAGAGCTGGGAAGGGGAGGGGAAAGAGGGAGAAAACAGGGACTACCTGAAATTGGAGAAGTCAATGTTCATACCGTTGGGGAAATAATAGAATTCCTTGTTGACTTCTTCATGGATGATTGTGAAAAGCACATTTCTCACTGAATGGGCCTGAAAAATACAGATTTGAAAACGTCATGTTGTTAATTCATTATTTGGTACAATAGGATAGTGTTGGAGTGCGGTGATCACTGGTCGGCGAGGACTTGGTGGGCCGAAGGACCAGTTTCCGCACAAACTAAACTAAACTAAAAGACTGAAGGCATTGAAGAGAGTATCTCCGGGGATGTCAAAAGATGGGCAGGAAAGAACTGCAGATGCTGCTTTAAATCGAAGATAGACACAAAATGCTGGAGCAACCTAGCGGGACCGGCAGCATCTCTGGAGAGAAGGAACGGGTGATGTTCCGGGTCGAGATCCTGCTTCAGACTTCTGCAGTTAAAAGATGGGCTGCCTTGATAGCGTGTGCAAGAAGATGCGAAGTGCAGGAGTAACAAACCTCTGTGGGCTTTCTAGGAACAACTGCCTTAACTGATTCCTCCGATACATTAATCAAATATGTGAAAATCGCCAGGGGAAATTCCAAATCCTTATTTTAGTTTTGTTTTGTTTGGAGATACAGCGCGGAAACAGGCCCTTCAGCCCATCCAGTCCGCGCTGACTGGCGATTCCCGCAAACTATCACTATCCTACACACACCAGGAACAATTTACATTCATACCAAGCCAATTAACCTCCAAACCTGTACGTCTTTGGAGTGTGGAAGGAAACCGGAGATCCCGGAGAAAACCCACGTGGGGAGAACGGACAAACTCCACACAGACAAGAAGCTTCGACAGAAGCTTTCTCACTTCAGTATTCCCATTGCATTGATTGCAATTTTAATTACATTCATGCAGTATAGGTTTTATGTGGATGTCATTCGCATGACCTGAACCTTTTATGTTCCCAAGTATTGGTTTCCGTAGAGAAGGCTGTGGTAAATTTCCCTTCAGTCACAGTTCTCTAACATCAGCAACCATTTGAGTTTCTAAATAGGAGATTAATGCACTGTTTCACATTTACAAGTCAGTGTGCACAAAATCTGACTGTCTCGCTACTGTATGAAGAATATATTGTCAATTTTCTTGCACAGAGTAGGGGAATCGAGGAGCAGAGGACAGATATTTAAGGTGAAGGGGAAAAGATTTAATAGGAATCAGAGGGGTAACTTTTTCATGCAAATGGTGGTGGGTGTATGGAATGCGCTGCCAGAGGAGGTCGTTGAGGCAGGGACTATCCCAATTTTTAAGAAACAGTCACACAGGTACATGGATAGGACAGGTTAGAAACATGCCAAACACAGGCATACGCACTAGTGTAGCTGGGACATGTTGGCTAGTGTGAGCAAGTTGGGCTGAAGGGCCTGTTTTCATACTGTATAACTATGACTCTGTCCATCAATCACTATGTTCTCTATTCATTTATTTTAGTGACATCAACATCTATCTTCTGCTTTCAATTACAGGTTTATTGTGCATTTATCATTAAATAGGATGTGGAAACATTCAACTTGCTCTCCTAGTTTTAGTCTGCTGAAGGCTATTTGAAAAACATTTCTCAACCAACAGGCAGTGAAGTGTTTGATAGCCCATATATTTCTATTCTTAATAATACCGAGACAAACCACATTGGAATTGGCCCATGCCTCGTCTCCTCCCACTAGATTCCTCCAGCCTTTGCTAATCATCTGCAAATCCCAGTGTCCTGGAGGTATTGCGGTTGTAACCCTTGAGTTGGCGTCAAGTATCAGACACAAGGTTGAACCACAGACAACACTGATGGTCTAAGGACAATTGAGCCTCTCAGATGCTGTTTCTCGACGTCTCTGGTCGTTACAATTGAAACACATTGTATGAAACACAGTGTATAAAAGCATGGGGGTTTTAGTTAGGTGTGAGGAGGATGCTTGGAGGCTGCATGGTGAATTGGATAGGTGAGTGAATGGGCAGATGCATGGCAGATGCAGTATAATGTGGATAAATGTGAGGTTATCCACTTTGGTGGCAAAAACATGAGGGTAGACTATTATCTGAATGGTGGCAGATTAGGAAAAGGGGAGATGCAACGAGACCTGGGTGTCATGGTACGTGGTGCAAATGGTCATGGTGCAAATGGTATGTTAGCATTCATAGCGAAAGGATTTGAATATAGGAGCAGGGAGGTTCTACTGCAGTTGTACAGGGTTTTGGTGAGGCCACACCTGGAGTATTGCATACAGTTTTGGTCTCCAAATCTGAGGAAAGACATTCTTGCCATAGAGGGGGTACAAAGAAGATTTACCAGACTGATTCCTGGGATGTCAGGACTTTCATATGAGGAAAGATTGGATAGACTCGGCTTGTACTCGCTGGAATTTAGAAGATTGAGGGGGGGATCTTATAGAAACTTACAAAATTCTTAAGGGGTTGGACAAGCTAGATGCTGGAAGATTGTTCCCGATGTTGGGGGAGTCCAGAACAAGGGGTCACAGTCTAAGGATAAGGGGGAATTCCTTTAGGACCGAGATGAGGAAAACATTCTTTACACAGAGAGTGGTGAGTCTCTGGAATTCTCTGCCGCAGAAGGTAGTTGAGGCCAGTTAATTGGCTATATTTAAGAAGGCGTTAGATGTGGCACTTGTGGCTAAAGGGATCAGGGGGTATGGAGAGAAGGCAGGTACGGGATACTGAGTTGGATGATCAGCCATGATCACATTGAATGGCGGTGCAGGCTTGAAGGGCCAAATGGCCTACTCCTGCACCTATTTTTCTATGTTTCTATGTTTCTATGAGAGGAATAGGCTGGGTAAACGCACAGTCTCTTGCCCAGAGTAAGGGAATCGAAAACCAGAGGATGTAGGTTTAAGGCAAGGGAGAAAGATTTAATAGGAACCTGAGGGGCAACGTTTTTACACAGGGTGTGGTGGGAGTATGGAATGAGCTGCTGGAAGGGATGGTTGAGCAGGTACTATCGCGACGTTTGGGAAACATTTGGATGGGTGCACGAATGGGATAGGTTTCGAGGATATGGCCCGAATGCAGGAAGGTGGGACTGGCGTAGATGGGACATCCTAGTTGGCTTGGGCAAATTGGGCCGAAGGGCCTGTTTCCATGCTGTGTGAATCAATAGCTCTATGAACTGATGTAATTAAAATTCATATTATTAGAAAAAAAGTTTGTAAAATGTTATTTTAAAAACTTTCACTTTATTCCGACAGATTTGAAAAACATTAATTAAAATTAAAAGTATGCAATGAAAGTATGGACATTTTTTATTTTAATACTTTGCCGAATTTAGAAATAATTTAAATACATTTAAATAATTAAAATTAAAATGATGTGGAAAAAAATTATTAAATTTATCTAATTCAAAACTATTTGAAAATTATTTAAGTAATTACAATTTAAATCAATGAAAGAATTAACTTCGTAAACAAATGACTTTTGAAATCTTTTGGAACATTTGGAAAACATTTATGTAATTAAAATTTAAATAATGAGGAAAATACCTTGGTGCAATTGTTTTTTATCAACTTTTACCTAATTCAGTAAACATTTGAAAAAGATTTAATTAACATAAAAATTATGAGAAAAAAGAGTTTGTAAAATCTATTTTATAAGCTTTTCCCTGATGTCTGTTAACCGAAAACGTTTTGAGTGATTATATTTAAAAAATGATGGTAATTCTCATCAGGTCAGGTAGCATCTGTGGAGAGAGAAAAGGAGTTCATGTTCCAGGCCTCTCTTTGTCACACTGCAGCTATCAGAGTGAGTCAAATCTGTCACAAGATGGTGTTCAGTGAAATAAATCTGAAGTGTATGTGGGCACATGAGACAAAGAGATGGAGTAAATGAAAATTATACAGCCTGTTAAACTGCCAGAGATGCACATTCTTGATCTTACCTTAGGGGTTTGAATATCCAAGATGTTCAATTTTGATCTGGTCATTCATTGAAACCAAAATGGATGCTTCAGGAAAACCAGTCCCAAAACAAGTATGCATCCGAGTTTTGCAAATGCTCTTTCAGATTTAAAAAATAAGTTTAATAGAACAGAAAAATAGAAAAGTAATGGGGTTTTCTTTCAGTCCAAATGAGAGAAAACCCTCAGGAGTTTCATCTGATTGGAATTATTTTTTGTAAAAGAGCTGCATTGTTGGCACGTGTGAAAGTGTTGAAGGAGACATTTTCCCTCGGTGTTGGATGTTCTTGATTACCATCTGTTTGCTAGCTTTGTGTGCCTGTCGAGCATAAAGAACTTGTCCAAGGAGACCGACTCACCATTGTAATCATCCTCAAACAATTAAGGAATCAATGGGCTTGTATTTGATGGGCAGAAGTAGTTCTTGGCACTGCTTCCAAAATAGTAGTGAATTTAATGCTGATATTAATGTGGAAATTATCCAACAATTCATGTGAACACAATCTATGTTCCCGATGTTAGGGGAGTCGAGAACCTGGGTCACAGTTTAAGAATAAGGGTCGACCATTTAGGACTGAGATGAGGAAAAACTTTTTCACCTAGAGAGGTGTGAATCTGTGAATTTCTCTGTCATGGAAGGCAGTGGAGGCCAAATCACTGGATGGGTTCAAGAGAGAGAGTTAGATATAGCTCAGGACTAACGGAATCAAGGGATAAAAGCAGGAACGGGGTACTGATTCTGGATGATCGGCTGTGATCATATTGAATGGCAGTGCTGACTCGAAGGGCCGAATGACCTACTTCTGCACCTACTTTCTATGTTTCTATGATAGGAGCAGAATTAGGCCATTTAGCCCATCAAGTCTACACCGCCATTCAATCATGGCTGATCTATCTTTCCATCTTAACCCCATTCTCCTGCCTCCACCCCATAACCCCTGACACCTGTACTAATCAAGAATTCATGTGTTGGATGGGGTGCCGACTTTGCGCGCGACATCGTGCCTGGGCCAAAACGCCTCAGCTGGCCCGCCGACTGGGCTTTGTGTGCAGTCCAGCAACCGGGCCAACTCATCATTCACCCAGCCACAGCCGAGTTGGTCAACAAATTGCAGTCGGGAATTTGTCCCTTATTTTGACCTTTTGTCCTTTGTTCGGGGGTGAGAAAGTTGGCAACCCTCGGCAGCAGAGGGGGACATTTTATGCAAAGACCTTTGTCTAGCCAGATGACTGAGACTAAATATATCATCTTAGAAGTTATTGCAGTATTTCCTAGCTGTGGTTTCTGCTGCTAACAATAAGCATCTATTTCCTATCCTCCAAACATGGGGGATCCCAGTGCTTTCTTCCTGTGTTTCCAGCGTGGAGCTCAGTGAGAAAGCCATATCAATAGTCACTCATTTCCTGCCGGATGTGACTCTAGGTGTTCCTGTGACTCTGCGGCAACGACTTAAAAGGAACAAGTGGAAGCAGTTGTTCCCGCTGCTGTAAACAAAGTTTCAGCTCATGTGCAAACCTGAAACTGCTGCAACCTTGCAGGGAATTGTGAACGCAGCCCAGGCCATCGCACAAGCCAACCTCTCTTCCATTGATTCCACTTATAACCTTGCGCTGCCTCGGCAAGACCAGCAGCATAAGTCCCACACTGGCCACTCCATCTCCCATTGGGCAAAAGGTATAGAACTGTCCCTGAACTCCTCCAGATTCAGGAACAGTTTCTTCCCAGCTGTTATCAGGCATCTGAACCATCCTATCACAACTAAGTACCAGTCCTGACTGAACTACTATCCACTTCATTTGGAGACCCTCAGACTCTCTTTGATCGGACTTTACTGGCTTTATCCTGCACTAAACATTACCTTATCATGTATATGTACACTGCGAAGGACTCGAAAGTAATCATGTGTTGTCTTTCCACTGACTGGATAGCACACTGCAGAAACTTGTCAGTGTACCTCGATACATGTTACAATAAACTCAACTAAACTAAATCAGCCTTACCAGAGGAGACAAAGGCTTTTGAAAGCTCTAATTCATGATCTACACAAGGGACGGTGCAAGTTACATTGATGGATCAGATTGTAATATACTTTTTTACACTGCATGTGGCCCACATCTCTCTAAACCCTTATTCCCAGAGCTGTTCATGAACCGGATACAACAGTTTGCAGACTCCTACACCATCTGCCTTGCAGGGAAGAAGACATTTGAAGTAGCGTTTAATACTGGCAGAAAAGTTTCCTTCTGATGGTCCAGTGAGGGAAGTGTACGTACAGAATGTTTCCGTGTTCACAGACAAACCTGCGCTGAGTTAGAAGTACTCCACAAATTTGGCATCAATGTTCCCAAGCAAGGGAGGGGGAAACCAACTGGGATTTCTGGTCCTGGTCTCAATCCAACTATCCTTTCCTGTAAAGTCTGCACATGGAAGTCAGCTGAAGGCAAAGTGAAGCTTGGCTGCGATATTCCCTGCCCCCATCACGACTCACTGTCCAAGTTCATCACATATAGAGGCCAAAAATAGCAGCATCATGCAAAGCCAAGAAGAAAATCTGAGCTCAATGTCACCAACATGAAGGGCTCTGACAACTTTGCAACGGTTCAATGAGCTCATGTTTCTTTAAGACCACCACGCTGATCCTTACGCACAGTGCGAACGCTCTCAACATAAATCAATGGCCGCTGCCAAGAAGGTCCTCAAAACAAAAAGAACAACCCAAGATGAACACAAAGTGCTGGAGTAACTCAGCGGGTCAGGCAGCATCTCTGGAGAACATGTATAGGTGGAGGTTACCCACCAACATGGATAATGATGCAAACCAAGACTGGATCTGAAAACTCACTACCTTTGGTATTTTCTTTTCAGGCATGCTTTAGGAAGTGATTAATCTGCCGTGCCGATTGTGTTAAGGGTCGATAGCAGTTTGTTTAACATCAGAATCATTCATAACAAAAGAGGTGGCACTTTACAGATGATGTTAACTCAGCTGCTGAACGAGGGAACCAGTTGCACAAATTCTCTGATAGATGCACTGAGCCAAGGATGATGTTTGGCATCAAGGAAACACTTGTCACGTCACAGGACCTGAGCCTCCGACCGTAGATCCTTGTCAAAAACAAGACTCACAAACACATGGAGCACCGCGGCAACTCTTACCAACTGACCAATGATATCAGCAAAGATCCTAGTACCTCTAACGAACCTAAACGCATGCGTTTTGTATCAACAGACTGCTAACCCCGCACGCAGAACTGTCAATCTACTGGTGTCAACACTACCCTTTATAGTTGTGAAATCTGGGTCATGGACACCAAGCCATGTGGAGACGGAACATTTTCCACCTTTGCAGTCTCAAAAATATCTTGAGACCAATGTAGGAGCAAGACAATTATCCTTGAAGGAACTCGACCCCACACACTTTGCAGGCAATCCTTGATGGGCACAAAAATCTGGAGTAACTCAGCGGGACAGGCACCATCTCTGGAGAGAAGGAACGGGTGACGTTTCAACGTATCCAGTCTGAAGAAGGGTCTTGACCCGAAAAATCACCCATCCCTTCTCTCCAGAGATGCTGGCTGTCCTGCTGAGTTACTGCAGCATTTTGTGCCCATCTTCATATCACCGTTTGCAGTTCCTTCCTACACATTTTGTAGACAATCATTGATTGATTGATTGATTGATTGATTCCTTCATCCAATCGTTCATTCATTCATCCAATCATTCATTTATTAATACATTCATTCAGCCATTGATTGATTGGTCGATTGATTGAAACATCATGGAAAAACAGGCCCCTCGACCCTGGCGAGTCCACACCACCCATCCATCACCCGATCACACTTGTTCCATATTATCCTCCCTTACAACATCCTCCCATACAAAAACAAACTTCAAAACAGTGACCAGACTGATAGTCCGTGTGAAAGCTTTGCCACGGATGCAGCAGATTCTTTTGCTGTATCACTCTCAAGCACCATTGACTGACTGGGCTTTCTGTGTTTTCTTTAACATGTCAGGAAATTGGACGGCTAATCCGCTGTGATGGCGTACCGTGCATAATGTGATAGTCGGCTGTAAATTGAATGATGGCTGGCTTTGGCAGACTGGATTTCCCAAGCTGCTTATTGACAGGGTCTCTTACCCAGCGTAAGGGAATCAAGAACCATGGGCTTATAAGACTTAATAGGAACCTGCAAGGAAGGCATTGTTCCCACTCAGAGGGTGGCGGGACTATGGAACGAGCTGCCAGAGGAGGTAATTGAAGCAGGTACCATCACAATATTTAGAAGATATTTGGACAGGTACATGGTTTGGAAAGGTTTAGAGGGAAATGGGACAAACATGGGCAGATGGGGCATCTTGGTTGATGTGAACAAGTTGGGCCAAAGGGCCTGTTTCTGTGTTATAGACAATAGACATCAGAAATTAGGTGCAGGAGTAGGCCATTCGGCACCGAGCCAGCACCACCATTCAATGTGATCATGGCTGATCATCCCCAATCAGTACCCCATTCCTGCCTTCTCCCCATATCTCTTGAGTCCGCTTTCTTTAAGAGCTCTGTCTAGCTCTCTATGTTCCTGCCTCTATTTTTCTCCGCTCATTTGCTTCCTGTGCAAGAAACTTTGGGTAAAGTGGAAAAATGGCCAGCTATCCCAACTCCAGCAGGAGCAATGGGTTGAAATGACTTCCTTCACCTGGTCCCCCTCGGGCAATGCAATCTCCCACTTGCTAAACATTTTAACACCCCCTCCCATTCCCACACTGACATTTCTGCCTTGGGCCTCCTCCGCTGTCAGTGAGACCCGACGCAAATTGGAGGAACAGCACCTCATATCTTGCTTGGGCAGCTTACAACCAATCCCTATGAATTTTGATTTCACTAACTTCAAATAACCCGTGCTAATAACCCTCTCTCTCCATCCCTTCCCCACCCTAGTTCTCCAAATATTCACTGCCCTCCTGATTAATTTTACTGTTTGTACGCCTCGTTGTCACCTTCCCCTCAGCCAACAATGAACCTTTCTACATTTCCTTGATCATCGTCTGCTTTCACACCCGATCCTCTGTTGTTTTTACACTTTACCCTTCCATATCTCTCATCTCCCTCTCCCCTGACCACTCAGTCTGAAGAAGGGTCTCGACCCATTCCTTCTCTCCAGAGCTGCTGCCTGCCCCGCTGAGTTACTCCAGCTCTTTGTGCTGGCCTTCATTCATCTGTTGTTGTTTGAGCTTGTTCAACCCGATGTGTAGTTGCTCACATGGTGACTGATAAGGCTTGCTAGGTTACTTCTTTTCCAAAAGGCATGTTATTATACTCAGGCTATTGATTGCATTTTGATTCAGCAGCGCAGGGGAAGATTGAAGCAACAGAATTAGAAATATACTGCTGAACCATTTCAATCCGCGGCAATTGGAAAAATTATAAAATGACAAGTCATTTCAATTTTGTTTTGAGCTGTGAAGAGAGCTGACATTAGTAGTAGCCCCCCCCTCAGTCATGACTGACCATGGGTGATGCATCCTGGTCGGATGCAAGCCTGGGCGATGTCATGTGGAGGACAGGCTGTTGCCCATGCAGCACGTCCCCCCTCTCCACGTCGCTGATCGATCCAAAGGAACAGCAGGGCCGTTACAGTTTGGCACCAGCGCCGTCACAGGAGCTGCCAGAGCGAGGTTGTAGACAACGACGAACTGACTTAGGGGCTCCGACTCTGGATTTTCTTGAGGTTTACTCCTGGAGCCTTTTCCATGACTGGATACGGCCACAAGGCAGTGGAGGTTTTAAATCAGAGTTTTCCCTCTCCTAGATGGACTGCATTCCCAGGCTGACGAGCCCCATCTGCGCGAGACTCGTGGGGGCGGGAGCGTCTACCTACCCGTGCTGGTCTATAGCACCTGCCCACTGCCCAGAGATGACATAATGCATAGAAAATAGAACATATATGGAAATGAGTATAAATTACAGCCTTCCACTTGATAGCTGTACATGATCAACATCTTGAAGCCCCTCATAAATACACACGCATTTTTGGATTGATTGATTTTGCAAAATATATAAGCCAGCAATGGTTGTTAACGCAGCTTCAAAAATCAGGGCCTGCCACTCATAAATTCTCACTGCAAATTCATCAAATGATAATTTGCCGCTGATTCATGGAACTTAACAGGCATTGGGGTTAATTTGGAATGGAACGGAATGGAATATTTTATTGTCTCAGATAGACACAAAAAGCTGGAGTAACTATTGTGCATCTCCGGAGAGGAATGGGTGGCGTTTTGGGTCGAGACCCTTCTTCAGACCTATACAGTCTGAAGAAGGGTCTCAACCCGAAACGTCACCCATTCCTTCTCTCCGGAGATAGACAATAGACAATAGGTGCAGGAGGGCCGTTCGGCCCATTGACCCAGCACCACCATTCAATGTGATCAAGGCTGATCATCCACAATCAGTACCCCGTTCCTTCCTTCTCCCCATATCCCCTTGACTCTGCTATCTTTAAGAGGTCTATCTAACTCTCTCTTGAAAGCATCCAGAGAATCGTCCTCCACTGCCTTCGGAGGCAGAAAATTCCACAGATTCACAACTCTGGGTGAAAATGTTTTTCCTCGTCTCCATTCTAAATGGCCTACCCCTTATTTTTAAACTATGGCGCCTGGTTCTGGACTCCCCCAACATCGGGAACAGGATGCTGCCTGTCCCGTTTAATTACTCCAGCATTTTGTGTCTATCTTCAATTTAAACCAGCATCTGTAGTTCTTTCCTACACGCTTTATTGTCATATGTGTACAAGGCACAGTGAAATTAGTTTGATTGAATGATCAGCGAGGGACACAAAGAATGGTTTAATCTCCCATTTCATTTAGTTTTGTTCGGTTTAGTTTAGAAATACAGCGTGGAAACAGGCCCTTCAGCCCACCAAATCCATGCTGACCATTGATCACCCATTCACATTCGTTCAATGTTATCCCATTTTCGCACCTACTTCCTACACCAGGGATCGGTGACCTACGGCCCATGGACCGGATCCAGCCCGTAACCTGAAATCAGGCGTATGTTTTTCGATTTATTTTCGCAACCTGGGAACTGTGGCCAGTCACGGGACGCGAGCTGATCTGGGAACTGCAGCTCGTCCTGGGGCAGGCGAGCCGACCTGGGAACTGCAGAAAACTAATTGAAAAACACGTGAAAACTAATGCGATAAAACAACACCAAGTGTCACACTATGGCGTTAGATGTGGCCCGCCATCCACTCACAGACGTGGGTCCTGGCCCCTATGCAGAACAAAGTTGCCAAACCCCTGCCCTACACAACAGGGGCAATTTACAGCAACCAATCAAACTGCAAACCCTTTGGGATGTGGAAGGAAACCGGAGCACCTGGAGAAAACCCACGTGGTCACAGGGAGAACGTGCAAACTCCGCACAGACAGCACCCGAGGTCAGGGTCTCTGGTTCTGTGACGCAACAACTCTACTGCTGTGCCACTGTGCCGGCCTGCCATAAATTCACAATTTATCTGTGAATACTGAACTTCTGTAATTTTCTTTGAGCTGAACAAACAAACTGAGCAAACAGAAAGCAGACACAATACGCTAACTATATTCAAACGATTGGTTATAATGTTTAGCATCACTTATTTTTGCCTTTTTATTTAGGCCTATTTCTAATATTTTCTCCTCAAAGATACTATTTTAATTCATCTATGAGTCCTCTCCATATCAAATGGGTGTATTTTTATTAAAAATTTCCTTAACTTTCTGACAGTTAATATATTTCTTAAATTATCTACAGTATCTACACATAATATAGACGTAAGAAGAAATTCTGAAGTAATTCAGCAGGTCAAGCAGCATCTCTGGAGAACGTGAATAGGTGACGTTTCAGGGACAACTTCTTCAGACACATCCATGTTCTCCAGAGATGCTGCCTGACCTCCCCGCCATCGAAGGGATTTATCGGAGTCGCTGCCGCAAAAAGGCAGCCAACATCATCAGAGACCCACACCATCCTGGCCACACATCTCATCTCACCCCCGCCATTGGGAAGAAGGTACAGGAGCCCAAAAACTGTAACGTCCAGGTTCAAGGACAGCTTCTTCCCTACGGCCATCAGGCTACAACCTCAAATAAGCTCTGAACTTCATTAGATTATTATTATTAGTAGTATTATTATTATTATTATCATTATTATGATTATTGTACTATTGTATTTTTTGAGTATGTATGTATGTATATGTATGTGTGTGTGTGGGTGTGTGTGTGTGTACTTGTGAGTATGTGTATATATATACACACTGCACGTTTTATCTCCCACATTTATCATATTGTTTACAGTGTACTATATTTACATATTCTGTTATGTTGCGGCAAGTAAGAAATTCATTGTTCCATCCGGGACACATGACAATAAAACACTCTTGGCTCTTGACTGTCTGAGTTACTCCCGCGCTTTGTTTTTATTTGTAAACAAGCACCTGCAGTTCCTTATGTCTATGTGATATAGACATGCTCTCTCATAAGAATATTAGTGTGTGGACTATTCACAATGCATTACACAATTGACCACATCTTCAGTATTATGTCCTTCAATCAATTTCAATGCTGGCAGCCCAAAGCATAGGCTCTAGATTAACCGTGCAAACATGATAAGGGAGCAAAGAGACATTTTTAAAACGCTGTGGCTGTTTTTATTGATTTGTGGCTGCCTTTATCGATTTTGATGAGCATAAGATAATACAGGATTACAAGCCCCGAACTATGGACAACCCATATGTACAAACAAGTGTTTGGGAGCCTGACGGGATGGATGGGGATGGATGCTGCATGGCTGCAGGGCTGCAGGGTTGCCGGGCTGCATGGCTACAGGCATCTTCTGCAGTGTGGAAATGGGGCATTTCTGTTGCCTTCTCCCAAAACTAATGAAAATAAATGATTTGATGAAAGTAAAAGAAATTACTGCTTGGGATCCAGTTGTTTGATCAGGTTTGGTTCCCAAATGATAATTGTTTGACTGAAAGACACAGCATGGGGATGTGTCCTTCATCCCACCAGGTCAATGTCTTTACACTCATTCCCATTAGTTCTATGTTAGCCCATTACACAACGAGGCAATTTCCAGAGGCAATTTCCAGAGCCCAATTAACCTACAAATTATACGTCTTTGGAGTGTGAGAGAAAACCCATGTGGTCACAGGGGAAAACGTTCAAACTCCACACAGAAAGCACTCAAGGTCAGGATCGAACCCTGGTCTCTGGCACTGTGAGGCAGCAGCTCTACCAGTTGCACCACTAGAGCGACACGGTGGCCCAGCGGTAGAGTCCTGGGTTCGATCCTGACTTACAGGTGCTGTCTGTATGGAGTTTGTACGTTCTCCCCATGACCACATGGCTTTTCCCATGTGTTCCGGTTTCTCCCACACTCTGAAGACGTGCAGGGTTGTAGGTTAATTGGCTTTGGTCAAGATTATAAATTGTCCCTAGTGTGTAGGACGGCGTTAGTGTACAAGGTGATTGCCGGTTGGCGCAGATTCGGTGCGACGAAGGGCTTGTTTCTACGCTGTATCTCAGTTCAATTCAGTTCTGGTCAGTTTCAGTTCATTTCAGTTTATTGTCACATGTACCGAGGTAGAGTGAAAAGCGTATGTTGCCTGCTAACCAGTCGGCGGAAAGACAATGCTTGATTAACTCCATCTAAACAAAACACTGTGCTCCCCCTCCACAGATGGAGGCTGATGGGGTGAGACGGGGTATGAGGCGATCTGCGCCTTCCACCACGTTCACACGGGCTTGGGGGCATTCTCGTACACGACTTGGAGGCTCTCAATGCCATCCCAAACATTCCTTCTCCAATTTGACCCTTTGTTCCACCTCCAGCAGCTGCGCCACTGTGCCATCTTGTGTCAACAGGCCAATTGTGAACAATACATGGAGGAACTTGGAAAGCAGGTTAAGTTTTCTACGACAGGAGCCTTTTCTTCCATTCAACACAGCTGATCAGGGGCTCAAATCCATTAATTTGCCTTTCATTCCAGATGCCCTCAAGTAATATCAGTCGGACTCAGTATTGACAATTTCAATTGACCCAGAACCTACAGCCTAATGGAAGGGAGAAATTCAAAATGTCATTACCTTTTTTGTGCAGAAGCACTTCCCGACTTCACTTAATTCTCTCTCTCCTTTCTTCGTGCTTGCTCCCCGTAAAACAAAATTACATCCACCGGTGTTTGAAACTTGCGTCCCATTCAGTTATCAGAGCAGACTTTATCTTTGTGCGTTCGGATGTAATAGGCTGCTGGGGACACAGACAATCCTTTTTTTTTTTGCCACAAAATGTTCATTTGAATCTCCCTGTGTCAGTCTCCATGGACTCATTTCTCGAACAATGACAAATGGCAGCGCTGTATATCACCAACAATTAATATCGCTCCAAAGCAAAACTGCAACCTTCTGTGGAATGTTTTGAGGCAGCGTAATTAATTACAGGCTTAAGTATATAAATAAACCAAACACAGCGTGCCTCCCCTAAATACTACTGACATTTCATTGCAAGCTTTAGTGGTGGAGTTTTTAAAAGAATCTGTTCTTTGTGCATGAATATATTTAGTTTCCCTCATATTTCCTTTAGATACTAAGTTAGCCTAATAATAATATAGATCAAGGGTAGAAAAAAAGAACAGTGGATGCTGATTAATGCACAACAGGGACACGCAGTGCTGGAATAACTCAGCTGGTCTGGCAGCAACTCAGGAGAACACTTTGGCCCACCGAGTCCACGCCGACCCATTCACACTAGTGCCACATTATCTCACTTTCTCAACCGCTCCCTGCACACTAGGGGCAATTTGCAGAGGCCAATTAATCTACAAACCCGCACGTCTTTTTTATAATTGGGGAGGAAAACCACGCTGTCACAGGGGGGAACGTGCAAACTGTGCACGGATTCTGTGGTAATTTATCCCATTCCTCTCTTCCTTCACACCACGTCTCATCAACATATTAAGACTTCATGACAACCCGATTAGCCTTGCAACTGCCAACACCAAAGAGATGTGGCGCAGTGACGCAGCGGTAAAGTTGCTGCCTTAAGGGCCTGTCCCACTTGGCCGTCATTCACTCGCCATTTACGCGACCTGCTAGCGTGTGGGTAGCGTGTGGGTAGCATGTGCTTAGCTCAGGACGGGCGCATGGAGTGGTTTGGAGGAGTGTGGAGTGGCGTGGAGGAGTGTGGACTTCGTCCTGCACAAAATCTTTGCCCGCCACCGGCCTGTCGCTTAACTGGCGGCCAAAGTGGGACAGGCCTAAGACCCTGGCGCAGCGCAACGTCTCACCTCCAACAGCAGCAGAAGCAGGCAAACGATCACCGAGCTCGGCCTGGGGCTCTGGGAGGAAGTGTGGGGGGGAGGGGGGGGGGGGGTGAGTGTGATAGGGGGCTGATGGAGATGTGTGGGGGGACAACAGGCTCCATGGGGGTAGAGTGGAAAATCAATAACAAGAGGAAAGACATTTGATATTGCACAGAGTTTCTTACCCAGAGTAGGTGAATCGAGGACCAGAGGAGATACTGTGGGTTCAAGGTGAAGGGGGAAACATTTAATAGGAATCTGATGGGTAACATTTTCACACAAAGGGTGGTGGGTGTATGGAACAAGCTGCCGGAGGAGGTAGTTAAGGCTGGGACTATCCCAACGTTTAAGAAACAGTTAGACATGTACATGGATAGGACCAGTTTGGAGGGATATGAACCAAGCGCAGGGACTTGGGACTAGTGTAGCAGGGACATGTTGGCCAGTGTGGGCAAGTTGGGGCCTGTTTCCACACTGTATCTCTCTAGGATTCCATGACTCTATATTGGTGAGCAAAACCAGGGATAGATGAAGAATTCTGGTCTGTGATGACCCCCGGGATCTCGAGAGTGGGGGATTCAGTGATGGCAAGGTTTTTGAATGACAGGTTAGGTTTAATTTAATATCGTCACGTGTACGGAGACACAAAGGAAATCTTTTGTTGTCCATGTCGGATTTGTCTTGCTTTGTCTTGTGGACAAAGACCCCCTATCGCGGCAATTTTCCACACTGATGTTTGAGATGCAGCTCATTAGATGCTGTCATCTCCAACTTATAGACGGATAAAACTTCACAAAGCAGCAGGTCAGGCAGCATCTCTGGAGAACGTGGATAGGTGATGTTTTGGATTGAGATCTTTCTTCAGACCCTTCTGAGTCTGAGTCGAGACTTGGAGAAGGGTCTCGATCCAAAACTTCACCGATCCATGTGCTCCAGAGTTGTTGCTTGACCCGCTGAGTTACTTCAACACTTTGTGTCTCCTGTTTTATAAACCAGTCTCAATAGTTCCTTGTATCTATGATCTATTGGCTTTCTCTTTTTCACTGATGTGCCTCTCCTCGCATCATTGAGAATGGGGATATTACACTTCTCCTCCAGTCAGTTGGTTAAGTGTCCACCACCCTTCTCCACTGGAGGAGGCAGGACTCCAGACCTTAGATTTGTTTACATTTTTTTCATCAAAATAAACTTAATTCATGATTTTTTTTAAATGTAGAAAACTAGAACTGTGCAAATTTATAAGATCATAAGATCATAAGAAATAGACCCATTCAGCCATTTAAAGTCTACTCCGCCATTCAATCATGGCTGATCTACCTCTCCCTCCTAACCCCACTCTCCTGACTTCTCCCCATAACCTCTGACACCAAATCGAGAATCTATCTATCTATCTCTGCCTTAAATATATCCACTGACTTTGCCTTCACAAACATTTGTGGCAAAGAATTCCACAGATTCACCACCCTCTGACAAAAGAAATCCCTCCTCACCTCCTTCCTAAAAGATCAGCCTTTAATTCTTAGGTGATGTCCTCTAGTCCTAGACTCTCCCACTAGTGGAAACATCCTCTCCACATCCACTCTATCCAAGCCTTTCACTATTCGGTATGTTTCAATGAGGTCCCCCATCATTCTTCTAAACACCAGCGAGTACAGGCCCAGTGCCAACAAACACTCATCGTAAAATGCCTCTGACATTCTCCGCGGCAACACATACATGCGTTAGCGTTCTATTTGGTCGTGTTCCCAAAAACCATAATTATACCCAGTACCCTTGCCACTCATGTGGCCCCCTCGCCTGGTACCCCTTCCTTGGTGTGAGGGGGGTCTCCACCCCACCAGGCCCCTCAAAGCCCTGCAGCTTTGATCCGCTCCATCAATTGTCGGATTGCTTAGCTCAGTCGATGACATGCTCTCCGTCA
Source organism: Raja brachyura (assembly GCA_963514005.1). The sequence continues at coordinate 44,268,978 of OY740796.1, forward strand.
TTGCAAGTCATAGAGTGATACATCGTGGAAACAGGCCCTTCGTCCCAACTTGACAACACAGGCCCCACCTGCCCGCGTTTGGCTTATATCCCACCAAACCTGTCCTATCCATGTACCTGTTGCTGAAGGTTCGGGCAGTTGTGTAGCTTCGCCTGATACATTCATGCTACATCTGAGGATTGCCACCCGATGGTTTGTCATCAATTGCACATAAATTTACATACAAAGCCTTTAAACTGCACGATCTCCCAAGTCAATGTCATTACCACATCTCACTGAATAATTTAACAAAGACTTTCCCTCAGCCCAGAGATAATGCAGAAAGATCAGTCAAGTATGGTTACATTTGGGTGAAACAGCCACAGGATCAATACAGCAGTCAACAAATCCTTAATAGGAACAGCCCAACCATAATTTAACATTTATAATTCATACTTGCAATATTAGAATTAAACATATTAAATATCAGAAACAGTTTTGATTGTCACTACTTTAAAGAGGAAAGTGAAATGCGAAAGTGTCTAATTCCCTCAATTACCTTAGAATCCTATTCTTTCTCAGGGTTTTCAAAATCAAAAGGCCATAAGGTCATAAGTGATAGTGTAGATCAGTGTCACTCATGTTATCGAGTCATACTGCAGCTCCGCCCACTGGGTTAATAAAAGCCTTATTTCCCTTTCTTCTCCAGTCTTGAGCTATGTGTTGAGATGAAGTTACCAGTTAAGTCACTCGAACAACAGGTTCCAAAACCAGATAGGAGTAGAATTAGGCCACTCGGCCCATCAAGTCTATTCTGCCATTCAGTTATGGCTGATATAGTTCAAGAGTTCAAGAGAGTGTTTTATTGTCATGTGTCCCTGATAGGACAATGAAATTCTTGCTTTGTTTAACACACCAGAACATAGTAGGCACAAATACAGAACAGATTAGTGTGTCCATATACCATTGCATAAATATACACACACATGAATAATTAAACTGATAAAGTGAAAATAAACAGATTATTGGCTATTAATGTTCAGAGTTTTGTCCGAGCCGAGTTTAATAGCCTGATGGCTGTGGGGAAGAAGCTGTTCCTGAACCTGGTCATTGCCCTCCTAACCTCATTCTCCTGCCTTCTCCCCATAACCTCTGACACCTGTACTAATCAAGAGTCTATCCATCTCTGGCTTAAAAATATCCACTGACGTGGCCTCCACAGCCTCCTGTGGCAAAGAATCCCACAGAATCTCTACCCATGCGTGTCTAAATCAAGGTTCTCTGCAACAGAGCCACAGGGCCTTTGCACCAAGTGAAGGTGATGCTACAACATGTATCTGATGGATCTGTGACTTGGAGCCTCCAGTTTAATTCAATATTGAACGTAGAGTACCACAAAGTCAGTTAATCATTGTCCATTTGCTGAATGTATTTGAGCAGGGAAGTAAAATCTCCAACACCACTGTCTGATAAAGCAGCGCATTCGGTTAAAATTAGGAACAATCCAAAGAAATCGGGGACTGCTCCTAACTATCTTTATACGGTGCGTTGTATTACTTAACTAAAAGTTCTCATCATTATAGATCACGGATATCCTGCCCCTCTCCATTGTCAAAGTGAGGCCAAATGCAAATTGGAGGAACAGCACCTCATATTTCGCTTGGACAGCTTACAACCCAGCAGTATGAATATTGATTTATCTTAGTTCAAGTAATCCTTACTTTCCCTCTCTCTCTCTCCATCCCTCCCCCACTCTAGCGTCACTCATGTTATCGAGTCATACTCGGTCATATCGAGTCATAAAGACGGTCAAAATATGGCCCGAGGACGCCACCCTACAAGTCCAGGACTGCTTCGATCGCACCGACTGGGACCTGTTTGCACAACAGGCTACCAGTGGCACAGAGGTAGACTTGGAGGAGTACACATCCACTGTGCTCTCCTACATCAACTGCTGTGTGAAGTTTGTCACAGTGGACAAGGAAATGAAGATGTTCCCAAACCGCAAACCGTGGATGAACAAGGAGGTTCAGAATCTGCTGAGGGCACGCAACATTGCCTTTAAATCCAGGGACACTTCTGCTGCCAGGTCAAACCTGAACAAAGGCATAAAAAGGGCCAAAGACATCCACAGGCAAAGGGTGGAAGACCACTTCAACACCGCGGACACCAGAAGCATGTGGCAGGGTGTCAGGGACATCACTGACTACAAGAGCAGCCCCGCCTGCCCCCACAGTGAAATCACACTGGCCAATGAATTAAACACCTTCTTTGCCCGCTTTGAAACTGGCAACACCACCAGGAGAGGAACAACCCCGGCTACGGCGGAGGGACATGCCTTAACACTGAGCACCCAGGAGGTACAGTGCGCTCTGCGTAGCATCAATCCACGCAAGGCTGCAGGCCCGGATGGAGTCCAGAGTAGGGTACTAAAGGACTGTGCTGTATAGCTGGCGGAGGTATTTACGAGGATCTTCAAACTGTCTCTCTCTCTGGCAACAGTCCCCAAGTGCCTGAGGACAGCTGCCATAGTGCCGGTGCCGAAAAAGTCTAATCACCAACCTGAATGACTACCGCCCGGTTGCCCTAGCTCTAATACCAATGAAGTGCTTTGAAAGGCTGGTCCTCTCCCACATCAAATCCAGCATCCCTGCATCATTGGACTCTCATCAATTTGCATGCAGGGCAAATAGATCCACAGAGGATGCCATCTCTGTGGCTCTTCACACTGTCCTGACCCACCTGGAAAGACAGGGCACCTACATGAGGATGCTCTTCATTGACTATAGCTCTGCCTTCAACACGGTCATCCCCACCAAGCTCACCACCAAACTCCACCAGCTAGGCCTCAGCTCACTGATATGCGATTGGATCCTGAATTTTCTGACGGAGTGACCGCAGGCAGTGAGACTGGGGCCGCACCTGTCCTCCACTATCAGCCTGAGCACCGGCACACCGCAGGGCTGTGTACTGAGCCCCATGCTCTACTCCCTCTTCACCCACGACTGTGTCCCTGCATTTGACAACAACACCATTGTCAAGTTTGCAGACGACACAACGGTGATCGGGCTGATCACCAACAGTGATGAAACAAACTACAGCGCGGAGGTGCAGAACCTGGCGGACTGGTGCTCACGGAACAACTTGTCGCTAAACACCTCCAAGACCAAGGAGCTGATTATCGACTTCAGGAGGTCACAGAATGGGGAATACGCCCCAATCTCCATCTACGGAGACAGTGTGGAGAGAGTGTTCAGCTTCAGGTTTCTGGGCACTCACATCTCAGAGGACCTCACATGGTCCACCAACACCGCTGCGCTGGTCAAAAAGGCACAGCAACGACTGTTCTTCCTGAGAACATTGAAGCGGACTGGTCTGCCCCAACAGCTGCTGACGACCTTCTACCGCTGCACCACAGAGAGCATACTAACGTATGGCATCTCTGTGTGGTATCTCAGCTGCACGGAGGCAGAGAGGAGAGCTCTTCAGCACGTTGTCCACAGAGCGCAACAGATTATTGGGACACAGCTACCAGCCTTGGAGGGCATCTACCACACACGGTGCCTCAGGAAGGCCGTCAGCATACATAAAGACTCCTCTCACCCTTGTAATGGACTGTTTGAACTACTCCCTTCCGGCAGATGTTACAAGGCCTTCTACGCCCGCACTACCAGACTCAGGAACAGCTTCATTCCCAGAGCTATAGCGGCTCTGAACCGGCCTTGCTGAGTACCCCCCCACCCCCCCACCCCCATGGACTGTCTCCCCCGGCCTCGCACTTTAGTCTGTGTTGATGTTACTGGTCAAATGTTCGTTTTTACAAACCTTGTTCTCGAGGGTTGCAAACCGAAATCTCGAAGTTGCAAACCAAATCTCGTTGCACTTATGTGTAATGACAATAAAAGATATTATTATTATTATTATTATTAGTTCTCCAACTAGTTTCAATGTCCATCCGATACATTTTATAGATTGTGTGCCTTATTGTCACCTTCCCCTCAGCCAACAATAAACCATTGTACATTTCCTTGATCATTTGATCTGTTGTTTTCACATCCTGCCCTTCTATATCTCTAGGTTCCCTCTCCCCTGACTCTCAGTCTGAAGAAGGGTCTCAACCCGAAACGTCACCCATTCCTTCTCAGTGTGTCCCGCTTTGTCACTCCAGCATTCTGTGTCCATCTTCGGTGTAAACCAGCATCTGAAGTTCCTTGTGTAAGAAGGAACTGCAGATGCTGGTTTAAACCGAACATAGACACAAAAAGCTGGAGTAACCCAACGGGACAGACAGCATCTCTGGAGAGAAGGAATGGATGAGACCCGTCTTCAGACCCGTCTGAAGAAAAGTCTCGACCTGAATCGTCACGCAACCCGTCTGAAGAAGGGTCTCGACCAGAAATGTCACCCATTCCTTCTCTCCAGAGATATTGCCTGACTCGTTGAGTTACTCCAGCCTTTTGTGTCTATCTGTGGTTCCTTCTCACACTTCAAGTGACAAACCCGCACGTCTTTGGAGTGTGGGAGCAAACCGGAGCAGCCGGAGAAAATCCACGCAGGTCACGGGGAGAACGTATAAACTCTGCGTAGACAGCACCCGTAGTCAGGATCGAACCCGGGTCTCTGGCTGTAAGTTGCTGTAAGGCAGCAACTCTACCGCTATGCCACTGTGCCACCACCTCTTTAGATGAACATTTAAACATGTTATCCATACTGATTGAAGAGGAAGAGTCTCATTGCTTCCTTTGGGAAGAAACTAATGGTTGTATAGGATTCCAATTTTTTACTGTTTCCTTTGTTAGCTATTAAGATAACTGCACAAGCACACATATAGGTCAAATCCTCATGAATAAAATTGCTGAAATAAAATCATCCACAGAATCATGGTTTATGGCGATAGACAACATGTCCAACATTAATATTTCTAACACACACACATACACCAGCACAAAAAAAGTCATATTACTAAATTAATTCTTCTGAACTCAGTTTCAAACTGCCTAATCTAGCATTAAATCATGAGGATTTCATCATATTTATATATTGATTTAAGTTTCCTAACATAATAATTATTATAATCAGTGTCAAGAAAAGATGATTTCAACTATTTTTCCCATAACATTTACATTCATCTTCTATCTGATTTTCATTTGGTTTTAATGGCTTGGGTAAATTGTAAATATTTGATGAACAAGGTCCTTTTTGATCAGAGCTTCTATCAGGAAGGATGTTGGCATAAATTCATTGCAACCGGATGCATGACTTTCTGAGGATTAGTGGAAACCTTACTGGAGCAAGTGAGTAAATCATTTATTGACATGTTTTTCACCTGGAGTCATATAGCCATGCAGCACGGAAACAGGCCCTTCGCCCCCACCTTGTCCATGCCAACCAAGATGCCCTATCTTAGCTGGAACTATTTGCCGGCCTTTGGCCCATGTCCCTCTAAACGTTCCTAACCACTCTTCCAAGCAGTGTGGCACGGTGGCGCAGCGGTATAGTTGCTGCCTTACAGTGCCAGAGACCCGGGTTTGATCCCGACTATGAGTACTGTCTGTATGGTGCTTGTACGTTCTCCCCGTGACCTGCGTGGGTTTTCTCCAGGATCTCCGGTTTCCTCCCACACCCCAAAGACGTACAGGTTTGTAGCCTAATTGGCTGGTAAAATTGTAAATTGTACCACCCGGTGGGCCGAAGGGTCTGTGTCTGTGCTGTGTCTCTAAACTAAGCTAAACTATGATGATACCAAAGATCCTATAGCGAGCAAGGTAGATCACTCGATGAAAAAGACGTAGTACGGTCATGGGCAGATTCATGGGTAATTTCCGACCCCATTTCTGTAACCGGCTTCCGTCTCCGCACCAAAGATTCCATAGCGGAGCAAAGATACTAGTGCGGAGACGGAAGCTGGTTACAGAAACATCCTCGTAAAAATAAAAGTTCTTTGGTAAAAATCTTCTCCTCATTTTCAGAATTATAATTTATTAACACAAACTGTTCCCCGCAACGTTGATTACAATGCCAGTCGGGTCGGGTTGGGTCGGGTCGGGTTATTGAAATGGAAGAAAAAAAGACCCACGTTCCGCTCCATTGCGTACTACACGTCAGCCCATTGCAGTTAGAAGGAGTGGTCTATCTTGCTCCGCTATAGGATCTTTGGACGATACGGTAATATTGGTCAGTCGGACTTCCCCTTCTCCATCGAGCCATCTAACCACTTGAGGCTGTTCTTTAGACTGTTCAGGAATCAAGACACATCACTCATAGCTGCCTACACAATGCAGTCTTTTACCCAGGGTTGGGGAATTAAGAACCAGAGGCCATAGGTTTAAGGTGTGAAGAGAAAGATTTAATAGGAACCCGTGGGACATCTTTTCCATTCAGAGTTTGTGTTTGAGTTTAATTTATTGTCACGTATAGAGGTGGGTGGGGGGGGGGGGGGGGGGTCGGGTAGTGGGAGGGGGCATCAAGGGATGTGATGGCTTTCTGCCTGCTACAAACCCCTCCCACCATGAGAGGGCAGGCTGTGCTGCTGCTTATCTGGCAAGAAGCTGAAGAGCAGGAGCATGGAGAAGAAGGGAAGGGTGTGACTGGTCCGACGTTCATAGCTCATACGCTCTAGGAGCAGAATTAGGCCATTCAGCCCATCGAGTCTACTCCGCCATTCAATCGTGGCTGATCTATCTTTTCCTCTCAACCCCATTCTCCTGCCTTCTCCACATAACCCCTGCCACCCATACTAATCAAGAATCCGTCAATCTCACGAATCCTTAAAAATATCCATTGATGTGGCCTCCACAGCCATCTGTGGCAAAGAGTTCCACAGATTCACTACCCTCTGACTAAAGAAATTCCTCCTCATCTCCTTTCTAAAGGTACGCCCTTTTATTCTGAGGCTGTGCCCTCTAGTCCTAGACTCTCCCACGAGTGGATACACCACTCCCACTCTGGTCCTGTAGTGAATCTATAGAGTCATTGATTCAGACAGCACAGAAACAGGCCCTTCGGCCCAGCTTGCCCATGCCAACCAAGGTGTCTCATTTACACCACTACCACCTGCCTGTGTTTGGATAACATCCCCCTAAACCTTTCCTATCCATGAACAAATGTCCTGTCCAAATGTCTTTTAAATGTTGTTATAGTTTCTGCCTCAACTACCTCCTATAGCAGCTCGTTCCATATACCCACCACTCTCTACGTGGAAAAAGTTGCCCCTCAGATTCCCATTAAATCTTTCCCCTCTTATCCTAACCTCAGTTATCAGTTGAACCTGTTATCAGTCTACCACTGAAGCTGTAACTGCGGTTATCTGTGGCAATCATCATGGTGGACTCCATAGGAAAGGAACTGCAGATGCTGGTTTACACCAAAGATAGACACAAAATGCTGGAGTTACACAGCGGGTCAGGCAGCATCTTCAGATGGAAGGAATCTTTCCTTCTCTCCAGAGATGCTGCCTGACCCGCTGTGTTACTCCAGCATTTTGTGTACATCCACAGGGATGCTGATGAGGGAAGCGGGTGGTCTACACCCATTTCATGGACTTCCCTGCGAAGCTCTGAGCTAAACTGGAGTTAGTCTCCCCCGGCTCCTTGAGATTATGGATGGCTCTTTGGCCAGGACTGCTGGTGGACCGTATATTTGTTTACGTACATCAATCAGCCTTCTCCTGCTATGGTCCATGATTCATGATCATCTGACCCAAAAATATTCACATTACTGCAAGCATGGTCTCATCAAGAATCATTGCAAATGAAATTCTGTGTTTTAATTATGAATGGAAATAATAGATTCAGGCCATGAATGAAAACAGTTCAACCCTCCCATACCTCTTTAATGAGTTGAGTATTTGCAGAGAGCGGGCGGCACGGCGGTGCAGCAGTAGAATTGCTGCCATACGGCGCCAGAGACCCGGGCTCGAAGGGCCGAATGGCCTACTCCTGCACCTATTTTCTATGTTTCTATGTATGATCCTGACTACAGGTGCTGTCTGTACAGGGTTTGTGCATTCTCCTCGCGACTTGCGTGTGTTTTCTCCAGGTACTCCAGTTTCCTCCCACACTCCAAAGACGTACAATGGTAAAATTGTAAATGGTTGCTAGTGTGTAGGATAGAGTTAGTGTGCGGGGATCGCTGGTCAGCGCGGACTCGCTGGGCCAAAGGGCCTGTTTCCGCGCTGTATCTCTAAACTAAACTATACAAGTTCCTCACACTTGAAGTTGTGTAAAATCAATAAATGATTTTATTTGTTCAGAGGAATATTACAAGGATTTTATTTGTGACCAGAATAAAATCCAACATTAATAACATTTGTAGATTAACTTGATATGATTTTACGGCTCGATAAATGTCAAACAAACACTTGATTTTGATTGATTTTTGAAAAGATATCTCTGGTGGTGGAGGTTGATTGACAAGGTATTATCTGCTTTGCAAGCATATTGAGAAAACCTTTGCAGGAGCGGTAGGAAGTGAATGTGTAGGAAGGAACTGCAGATGCTGGTTTAAACCGAAGATAGACACAAAATGCTGGAGTAACTCAGCGGGTCGGGCAGCATCTCTGGAGAAAAGGAATGGGTGACGTTTCGGGTTGAGACCCTCTTCTGGTGACTCTTGGACTTCTGACAGATTAGACGATTCATAGTTACTTCTATGTACTTTTATGTACGTAAATATCGATATTGGTGCCATTTCGTGGCGACTCTTGCACACATACACTCCGTGCAAACAAAGAATCTCACGGTACCAAGTACACGTGACAATAAAGTGTCTATCAATCAATGAATCAATCACTCAAGATAGACACAAAACGCTGGAGTAACTCAGCGGGTCAGACAGCTTCTCTAGAGAAAAGGAATAGGTGACGTTTCAGGTCCAGACCCTTCTTCGGACTCCAGCTTTTTGTGTCTGTCTTCAATAGACAGGGATGTTGGCTCTATGCTTTTCTCTCCTCTTAATACTTGAGCTTAATGGTCCACTGGTCCATGCAATCCAAACTTGGACAGTTTTAACAGCTGAAGTTACCTCACACATCAGCTGAACTAAAATCTCTGCTAGTCATTTTAGTTTAGTTTAGAGGTACAGTGCGGAAACAGGCCCTTTGCCCCACTGAGTATACGCGAACCAGCGATCCCCATACACTGACACCATCCTACATGCACTAGGGACAATTTGCAATGTTACTGAACCAATTAACCCACAAACGTGTACGTCTTTGGAGTGTGGGAGGAAACCAGAGCACCCGGAGAAAACCCACACGGTCACAGGGAGAAGCCTCAGAAAGGAGATGAGGAGGAATTTCTTTAGTTAGAGGGTGGTGAATCTGTGGAATTCTTTTCCACAGTAGGCTGTGGAATCCATGTCAGTGGATATTTTTAAGGCAGAGATTGACAGATTCTTGATTAGTACGGGTGTCAGGGGTTATGGGGAGAAGGCAGGAGAATGGGGTTGAGAGGGAAAGATAGATCAGCCATGATTGAATGGTGGCGTAGACTTGATGGGCCGAATGGCCTAATTCTGCTCCTCATGAACTAACGATCAATCACTGGCCATTTACAAATGCCACAAGTAAATTCATAAGCCAGACATAAAGGGTAATCCTTATTTTTAATTACTACAATAAGAGCATTAATTTATTTTCACTTTTTCCCAGGTGCTTACAAAATATGTATGGATATGAGGAGGTCAGGTACGGGTTACTGATTGTGGATGGTCAGCCATGATGACATTGAATGGCAGTGCTGGCTCGAAGGGCCGAAGGGCCGAATGGCCTACTCCTGCACCTATTGTCTAATTCCTTCTTTTATTTTGTTTAGATGCACGGCTGTGGTGCACAATGAGATGACGAGAAAAAGAAAAGCTCCCATTCATCTTGCACTATTGACATCTGCAGTACATCCCAAAGTGCTTTAGAGACAGTCAGGAGCTTTTGAAGTCACTGTTGGAATGTAAGGCAGCCTGTTTATTAATGACACAGCTTGGGTTAATATTGGCCGGGTCACTGGAGAGAATTCCCCAGAGGTATTTTTAAAATAATAACATAAACACTTACCCTCTCTTTCTCTCTCTACGTCCATCCTTCCCCCACTCTCCTAGTTGTACTTGTTTCACTGTCATCCTGATGAGATCCATTGTCTGTAACGCATTGTAACCCAGCCCACAGCTAACAATGGTCTGTTTCCTGTGTCATCGTTACATTTTTGCATATCTTTCGTTCATTTGTTCTATATCTCTCCACATCATCATCTATAATAATAATAATAACAATAATAATAATACACTTTATTGTCATTGTAAATACATACAATGAAATGTCAGGCGCACTGCGCGAGCGGAGCTCCAACGTATCAGATAAATAATAACGACAATGGAAACAACAGCAACGGCAAGAAAAACGTTGTCGTCAGAATGTGCAATATTTCTCTTGTTTCCCTCTCCCCCGACTCTCAGTCAGAAGAAGGGTCTCAACCCGAAATGTCACCTATTCCTTTTCTCCAGAGATGCAATCTGACCCGCTGAGTTATAACCATATAACAATTACAGCACGGAAACAGGCCATGTCGTCCCTTCTAGTCCGTGCCGAACACTTACTCTCGCCTAGTCCCATCTACCTGCACTCAGACCATACCCCTCCAATCCTTTCCCGTCCATATACCTATCAAATTTATTTTTAAATGATAAAATCTAACCTGCCTCCACCACTTCCACTGGAAGCTCATTCCACACAGCCACCACTCTCTGAGTAAAGAAGTTCCCCCTCATGTTAAACCTAAACTTCTGTCCCTTCATTCTCAAATCATGTCCTCTTGTTTGAATCTTCTCTACTCTCAATGGAAAAAGCTTATCCATGTCCAGCATTTTGTGTCTATATTTCGTTTAAACCAGCCCCTACAGTTCCTTCCTACCCATAAACTATTTTACCTGCATGGACCAGCAGGATTCAGCTTCATGCTTCATCTGACAGGTGGCATCTCAAGCCACAGGGAGAAAAGAGAATGACTGGGGAGGGGGTTAGTGGGCCTTCATTGTGTTGGCTGCCTTCCCAAGGCAGAATGCAGTATAGATGGAATTGAAAGGGGGGTGGGATAGACACAAAATGCTGGAGTAACTCAGCGGGTCAGGCAGCATCTCTGGAGAAAAGGATTGGGTGACATTTCGGGTCATGACCCTAATTGGCATCATGCTTGGCAAAGACGTTGTGGGCCGAAGGGCCTGTTTCTGTGCTGTACTGTTGTATGAAGACACAATGAGCTGCAGATGCTGGAATCTTGCATAGAACATAAAGCGTTGGAGTATCTCAGCAGGTCAGGCAGCCTCTGAAGCATCTGGATAGGCGACCCTTTGGGTTGGGATCCTTCTTCAGACCGAACCGACACATCGCCTAACGGTATCCCCCAGAAATGCTGCCTGATCCGCTGTGTTGCTCCTACACTTTGTGTTCTGCACTGTTCTATTTTCTATGACACAAAGCAGACCCACTTTTCAAAACTACAGTTACAATTCAACATTTAGGGCGGCACGGTGGTGCAGCGTTGAGGTTGCTACCAGGCACGTGGCGTCAGGGTAGGCAAGGTAGGCACTGCCTACCCTGACTAAAATTATAACATAGTAATTACTAAATATAAATAGTAAAGGCAGGGGAGAATTATGCCTACGTAAGAGACCGATCTCTTAGATAGTCATAATTCTCAGTGCCTTTCATCCGCAGCGCTTGTAACACGGGAAGGTCTGTGCAGCCCTCGTGCCGTCAGTGCTGCCTGAAGCCGTCACTTTCAAGCGGGGCTGAAGGCAGCAGAAATTCTGCCTTTGCAGCACAGCGCAGGCGCAGCAGCCTACTGCGCATGCGCAGCGCTAGTTTCTTGGCGGGGTTTTCAAATATGGATTGGCATTATTTTAAGGGTATCTTTGGAAACAGGGAGAGAAGAATGGAGCTCGTCTACCAATGATGTGGTACATGTTTTTAAATACCGTATTTCCCGGGGTGTGTTAGTGGGGGGGAGAGCTCCTTTCACAGCGTTTAGGGAATCTGGCCCGGGGTAAAGTTGCGGGGAGGTCACAAATGTTGTGAAGGAGGGGATCGGGATAGTACCACTTACGACTCTCCTTGCACGGAGGCGTGCAATGCCACCGCATTGAAGCGGGGCGGAGGGAGAAATAGCTCGGGTGGCTGAGCGGCCGCTGGGCCGGACAGCGGAAGCGGCCGCCATCTTAGCTCCTTCTGCTGGCCCACGTTCACCTCTGGCAGCTCTCCGTCTAAAAACCTATCTCCTGCCGCTCGCTGGCCTCACTCATGTCCTTAAATTCCAACATCGCGATTGAGGTTACTCGGCTGTGGGAATTTAAGGATTTGCAGAAACCCGCTGACATGAGCGAAGTCGGCGAACAGCAGGTGAGAGGTGTTCAGACGGAGAGCACTGCCAGAGGCGAGCGGGCCGGCAGAAGGCGCTGAAGTGGCGGCCAGTTCTGCTGTCGGGTCCCGGCGGCCGCTCGCAGCTCCCCGATCTACTTCTATCCCTGGTTATAGTGCGTGGCTTCACGCCCGGAGACCTGCGGCAGCGGTGAGTGAGTGAGTTACTGGTATTATCCCCTACCCCCTCCTTCTCAACACTCCTGCTCTCCCCGAAACTTTACCCCTGGCACAGACTCTCCACACGCTGTGAAAGGAACTCTCCCCCGCAATTGGTCCCTTGAACAAGTGTTGGCATTCAATTAGATGACAACTGATTCAACTATTCCCTGTATTCCCGTTCTTCCCACCATCTCTCCACCTGCCATCACCCTTCACCTCCCTCCCCCCCCACCCATTCAGTAATTGAGAATAAATGAGACTAGGAAACCTTGGGCAAATTGAATTGTTACCGTCTTTATTTTTTTATTTTATTTTTACGGAGAGAACAATCTGTGCTTGCGCGGTTTAATTTTTTTTAAGCCGACTGAGTGCCTACCGAGTAATTACTCACGGCACGTGCCTGGTTGCTACCTTATAGCCCTGTCCCATGGTGCGAGTTCATTCAAGAGTTCTCCCGAGTTTTAAAAAATCAAACTCGTGGCAAGCACGGAGAATGAACGTAGCGGGTACGTCGGAGCTCGGGGACGTCTCTTAGCGCTAACAGCAGGTACTCAGGAAGACTCGCTAATGGCAAGTAAGCACAGGAAGACTCGTGAAGATTTTTCAACTTGATGAAAAATGCCCACGAGAGCTCCGAGTGACGAGTGGCCATTACCGTAAATCTCCGAGTTCGAATCAGGGCAAACACGGGAGAACTCCTGGAATGAACTCGTACAGTGGGACAGGGCTTTTACAGCACCAGCGACCTGGGTTCGATCCCAACCACAGGTGCTGTCTGTACGGAGTTTGTGGTTCTCCTTGTGACCGCGTGGGTTTTCTCCGGTTTCCTCCCACACTCCAAAGACGTGCAGGTTTGTAGATTACTCGGCTTCGGTAAAAAAATTGTAAATTGTCCCTAGTGTGTGGGTCGACGCTAAACTAAAATTCATTTAAGTTCACAATAGAATATTTTTGTTAAGAACATGTAAGATATGATGCATTATTAAATCGTGACTGTAAAATAGTGTAATTCCAGGTTATTCCTGATGCAAGGCATAAGGAACATTATAGATGCTGCCTGTCCCACTGAGTTACTCCAGCATTTTGTGTCTATCGTCGGTGTAAACCAGCATCTGCAGTTCCTTCCTACACACAAGGAGCAGCCTTATCGGCTCGTCTTTACGTGGAACAAAGCTTCAATCCCATAATTGGTGACCAACTTCCCTTCCTATTAATCAAGGCACAGTCATTCTCGGCTTATCCGTCCGCCCATCAATACGACCGAGTGGTCATAAATAAACAAACTTAATATTGAGCATCGCTTGCTGAATCCCCCCTCCCCATCAACAAAGACCAATGCAAACGCACATTGATCCATCAGCTGGTCAGATTCGAGGGCTGCATACGGCGAGGGCGTTGCTGCTACCAGTGTTGTATTCAGTTTACAGGGACTTGGTGTAATTTCAGCTCGGTGATACGAGGGAGTTCTCGCTACCACTAGGGACCTCCCTTGACTCATTGTATTCCATCGGAGCGGCGCTTCAGCTCCGGAGAAGGCAGTAATGTCACACCGGGCGCTAAGCAGCTGTGGGCTGGGCTCGCTTTCGTGTTTGTGAAAAAAAAAGCGGGGAGAGAAGAGAGAGAGAGAGAAAAAAAAATAAAGCAGAGGCTCCGAGGCGTGCGAGTGTAAACAGCCTGGATGTGCAGTGGTTTCAGCTTCCTGGCTCAAAGACAGCCGCGACAATTCAGCCGGGGGGCTTCCTCGTGTGCCGAGAAGAACGACAGAAAGGAAAAGTCCAGCGTTTGCAAGAGGGGGCTTGTGTGCTTCACGTCTGCATCCTCTCTGATCTGGGAGAGAAACGATACAGCCCAACAAAAAAAAGACCCCCACCAACTGTACATAGTGAAGACGGCATCCCCGGCGAAAGGTAAGCGTTTTCTCTCTCAATGCATTTTTCGAAGGGCGTTTCTTTCTGTTGAATGCACGAGAGTTGGCAGTGTGAATGATTGCCACACGGAAAGCCACGGACAATTAATTGCCCACTGCTCGCACCTCTGCATCTGGAACGCAGACTGAGATACTAAACTGTCTAGTCAGCACTAACCTCAGAGCTGGAGACAATGGATAACACTTCTGGTTTAAAGTTCTGTTTGCATGTGGGTCTTTATCTAGAAAACAACAGGGCTCTCTATCTCTCTCTCTCTCGCTACATGGGTCCAGCCTTTGAACCATGTATGTTTAAATCTGTGTCGCACAGACAGCTTTTATCACTTTGTCTTTGTCTTGCTACATTTATTTTGTCATGCACGGTGCAGGAAATATGCTTAGTTATTTTAATAGATTTTTAAAAAACTATTTTCTCTTGAGGTGTGGGCTCATTTTAAGGCTCGAGTGTGGATGAAGGATTTGCCAGTGGTTAATGTGACCCAGAGGCTAACTGTAACAATACTGGGACTGATATGATGCAGCTAAACTTGGGGTGGTGTTGGCTTAGTAACTGGGCTCGAACATGAACAGAACCAGCTGGGAAACCAAAATGAGTGTTAATTTATTCATTTAGATGTAATCTTATTAAATATTTAAGGACATTATAATTCCCTTTTTGTTTGAATGGGAGGCTATTGTTTGTTTATTAACTGGTCTCATAGGTCATAAGTGATAGGAGCAGAATTACGCCATTCGGCCCATCAAATCAAGTCTGCCATTCAATCATGGCTAATCTATATCTCCCTCACAACCCCATTCTCCTGCCTTCTCCCCATAATCCCTGACACCCGTACTAATCAATATTACGTGAAAAGTGGGAAACTTAAGTGTTTTTTCCTTTGAAAAATGTGATCAATGTGTGCTGTCAAAATTCAAGTACAGGTAATTGTCTCATACACAAATTGCAAAAACTGTGATTGTTCTGATGGAGCTCCAAGGAATGTAGACGCAAGATGCTGGAGTAACTCAGCGGGTCAGGCTGCATCGCTGGAGAAATGGAGTGGGTGACATTTCGAGTCGAGACCCTTCTAACGGAAGAGAGACACAAAGTTGGAGTAGCTCAGTGGGTCAGACAGCATAGCAGGAGAAAAGGAATAGGTGAAGTGTGGGGTTGCGACCTTCTTTCTCCAGAGATGCTGCCTGAACCGCTGCGTTTCTCCAGCTTTTTGTGTCCATCTTCAGTTTAATCCAGCATCCGCAGTTCCTTCCTACGCCCTTCTAAAGGAACCACTTGTATTAGGGTTTCGGCCCGAAACATTGCCTATCTCCTTCGCTCCATAGATGCTGCTGCACCCGCTGAGTTTCTCCAGCATTTTTGTGTACCTTCCACTTGTATTAATTGGAAGCGTCATGCACTTGCAATTCCATTTTCTTACAAGCACCTGTGAGATTAATTGCATTTTCCATTTGATTTAATGGGACATGATTTCTTGCACTGGTTACTGAGGCATTCTCAAATGCTGTTCATGGTCCAGTTCATGTAACGATGGACTAATTCTGGAGAAGTTGGAAGGTTCACCTTGTCTTAATGCTGCTTCAGGCATCCTCTGTATTATTTAGATCACATCCATGAAAGATAAAGTATTGGTTGTAGGAAGGAACTGCAGATGCTGGTTTACACCAAAGATAGACACAGAATGCTGGAGTAACTCAGAGGGCCAGGCAGCGTCTCTGGAGAGAAGGAATGGGTGACTTTTTGGGTCGGGTCCGAAGAAGGGTCTCGACCCGAAACGCCGCCCATTCCATCTCTGCAGAGACGCTGCCTGTCCCGCTGAGTTACTCCAGCTTTTTTGTGTCTATAAGGATAAAGTCTTGTTGAGTCTCATTGTCTGTACTAGATCACACCTAGCAAACAGCTAACAATGGCCTGTTTCCTTTTTTCCTTTATCATCATCACTTGCTGTTCATATCTTTCATTCATTTGTTCTACAACTCCTAACATTACCGTCTATATCTCTCGTTACCCTTTCCCCAGACTCGGTCTGAAGAAGGGTCTGGACCCGAAATGTCACCTATTCCTTTTCTCCAGCGATGCCCTCTGAACCGCTGAGTTACTCCAGCTTTCTGTGTCTCTCTTCGGTTTAATCCAGCATCTGCAGTTCCTTCGTACACATCTAAGATAAACTAATGTTCGTATTTGTACTTCCACCCAGACTCTCCCCTAAAGCTGCGGGGAACTTGTAGTTTTGAGAGTGGTGCAGGATCATAGGAGCTCGCCTTAACATTGCGAGGCATTCAGCACCCACGTGACTAAAATAAACCACCTTTCCAACAGTGCTGTCTGGCTATTCCAGCAAATTCCCGACCCTCCACGTAAATCACAGGCTTCTTTCCAGATAGATGCATAACTCGTCTGAGATTGATGATATTCAGATGTGCATAAGCCACCAGTTTCAATAGTCCTGCGAAATATCATAGCATCATAGTGTTTCATCCCCTTTTAAAAACAATTCAGCTATACAAGGTAACCCGAAGCATCATGTTATTCTTATGTTGGTTTGCATTCAATAAATAAAATAAAATGTAATTAGGATTTCTGGCCTCTCCGTCCCACCAATTTTTTTTAAGTGTGCAACTGTTCTAAAGAGCTCCACGCAGCCAAGCAAGGAGGCTGGTGGTTTGTTTATGTGCCTCTTTTTTAAATCTTCCACTCCGCTGCATGGATGGTGATCATTAATCATTCTGTGCGAGACTGTGGTAAGGCGAAAAAACAAGGGATTTGTAACAAAAGCCTGGAAATTATTGGCGTCGGAGCTGGCAGTCAAAAGATGCATTTGCGACAGATTTACTCAGCCTATGTATCAGGCGTCCATTGTGTTTAGCAGCTCCACTAAAGCACGCTAGCGGTCCCAGGCATTCGAACCAAGTATTTGTCTTCCAAAAGCAGCCACGATAATTTGGGTGTCCAGCATGTTCCTGCCGTTGAATCCTGCCTTTCATTTCACAGCGTTTTTGGAATCTGGACAGGGGCTAGAAAGAGAGTAATAGAAGAATCAATTGATGCAAGTTCTTCATTGGTGGTGAACCACAGTTAATGTGTATTGAAAGCAGATTTATTGGGAACATTGGAATGTAGCAGAGAATGGGAGCATCAGCAGTAAGCGGCGCAGTGCCAGTGAATGAATTCAGACGCTCTTCCACACTGTTGGGTTCTTGATATCTCTCTAGCTGAGGTTTGACCTGAAAATCAACTTGGATCAGCATTGGACATTTTCCTCGAAGCATGTCACAGCTCTCGCCTCTTGGGTATTGTAGCTATTGTGTCCCATTATCTCGGTTACTTCAATAATCCTTTTAGATGTCAGCTGGGAGCCACGGTGGCACAGCGGTAGAGCTCCTGCCTTGCAGTGAATGCAGCGCTGGAGACCCGGGTTCGATCCCGACTATGGGTGCTGTCTGTACGGAGTTTGTACGTTCTCCCTGTGACCTGCGTGGGTTTTCTCTGAGATCTTCGGTTTCCTCCCACACTCCAAAGACGTACAGGTTTCTAGGCTAGTTGGCTAGGTGTAAATGTAAAAATTGTCCCTAGTGGGTATCGGATAGTGTTAGTGTGCGGGGATCGCTGGTCGGCGCGGGTCTACGGGCCCGTTTCCACGCTGTATCTCTAAACTGAACTAAATCAGAGGCAAATGAAATAGGAAATATGAAAAAAAACCAATTCGAATAAAAATAGTACCTGTTTTATTAACAGTCTCCTGTAAATTAAAAAAAAAATTGAAGAAAATGAACTTGCACTTTTAATCTCACAACAATGCGAGCAACAGTGTAATCTTCATGGTTACATGAGGTGGAAGTGTGGCCTTCTGATCCTGTTCCTTCAGCTGAGCTCAGCAGAAAAAGATGTGTGGGAAGGAACTGCAGGTGCTGGTTTACACCGAAGATAGACACAAAATGCTGGAGTAATTCAGCGGGACAGGCAGCGTATCTGGATAAAAGGATTGGGTGATGTTTCAGGTCGAGACCCTTGTTCAGACTGAGAGTCAGGGGAGAAATTGAAATTTGAAAATCTTTATTATAATTTTCCTGAGTACTTACATACCCAGAGGAAACGACAAAACGTTGCTCAACCAGTGTCCATTCAGTGTGCGGTAAAAAATAAATAAAAATAAAAATACATATATCATCATGGGTTCCAATCAGCAGCGGCACGACAATGGCTCTGCTTCAGTGTGTCCGGGTCAGTGGTTGGTGCGCGATACTTTGGCAGGGGGCAAAGTCCGTTTATCAGTCTTATAGCCTGCGGGAAGAAGCTGAGGAGCATCCTGCTGGTTTTGCAGCTGATGCTCCTGTACCTCTTCCCAGATGGCAGGATGGAGAATATGTGATGCGATGGGTGGTAGGGGTCTTTGATGATGGAGATGGCTCTGTTGATACATCTCTTCCTGTACATGTCCAGCAGGAAAGGGAGTGGAGCACCAATAATCCTGCTGGCGGTCTTCACAATCCTGTCTAGTTGGTGCAGTTCGTACACTTTGCAGCTCCCGAACCAGGAAGTGATGCTGTAGGTTAATGTGCTCTCGATTGTCCCGCTGTAAAAAGTTCGTAGGCGTGCAGTGGGGAGACCCGCTTTCCGTAGTCTTCGGAGAGGGTGTAGTCGCTGCTGGGCTCTCTTGACCAGTGCTGTGGTGTTGGTCGTGGACGTCAGGTCATTTGACAGGTGGAGTCCTGACAGAAGGAGACAGAGATATGGAAGGATAAGGTGTGAAAATAGAGATCAAATGGGAAAATGTTCAAGGGAATGTAGACGGTTGCATTATCAGCTGAAGGTGGCAACGAGGCATCCAATCAGTAATATTTAATCAGGAGGACAGTGAAACTAGTTGGAGAACTAGGATAGGGAGGGACAGAGAGCAAAGGATACTTGAAGCGAGAGAAATCAATATTCATTCCACTGGGTTGTAAACTGGCGAAGTGAAATGAGGTAATGTTTGTGGAGGATGTCTAATGGACAGTTGGTTTGGAGAAGCCACATGTGTGGGAGGGAACTGCAGATGCTGGTATACACTGAAGATCGACACAAAATGCTGGAGTACATTCCCCGTATTGCTCTTCTGTATGTGACTATCCTGATTAGTTGGCGGATTCCGTAGCAATGGGATCAGTGGAGAAAACAGTTAATGTTCAATGTTTCATCAGTCACTGAAAGTAAGCAAGCAGGTACAGCAGGCAGTGAGGAAAGCCAATGGCATGTTGGCCTACATAACAAGAGGAGTTGAGTATTGGAGCAAAGAGGTCCTTCTGCAGTTGTACAGCCCCCTAGTGAGACCACACCTGGAGTATTGTGTGCAGTTTTGGTCTCCAAATTTGAGGAAGGACATTCTTGCTATTGAGGGAGTGCAGCGTAGGTTCACAAGGTTAATTCCCGGGATGGCGGGACTGTCATATGCTGAGAGAATGGAGCAGCTGGGCTTGTACACTGGAATTTAAAAGGATGAGAGGTGTTCTTATTGAATCATATAAGCTTATTAAGGGTCTGAAGAAGGGTCTCGACCCGAAACGTCGCCTATCTCCTTCGCTCCTTAGATGCTGCTGCACCCGCTGAGTTTCTCCAGCTTTTTGTGTAACCCCCTAAGCTTATTAAGGGTTTGGACATGCTAGAGGCAGGAAATATGTTCCCGATGTTAGAAGGAGTCCAGAACCAGGGGCCATAGTTTAAGAATAAGAGGTAAGCCATTTAGAACGGAGATGAGGAAACACTTTTTCACACAGACAGTTGCGAGTCTGTGGAATTCTCTGCCTCAGGAGGCAGTGGAGGCCGGTTCTCAGGATACTTTCAAGAGAGAGCTAGATAGGGCTCTTGAAGGTAGCGGAGTCAGGGGATATGGCGAGAAGGCAGGAACAGGGTACTGATTGGGGATGATCAGCCATGATCACATTGAATGGCGGTGCTGACTCAAAGGGCCGAATGGCCTACTCCTGCACCTCTTGTCTAAAACACATAACTGTCTGAGAAACATAGTTGTTTAGGAAAGAACTGCAGACGTTGATTTAAACCAAAGATAGTCACAAAAAGCTGGAGTAACTCAGTGGGACAGGCAGCATCTCTGGAGAAGACAAGTCTCTCGGCCTGTAACGTCACCTGTTCCTTCTCTCCAGAGATGCTGCCTGGCCCGCTGAGTTACTCCAGCATGTTGTGTCCATCTTGAGAAGCACAGTTGACAAACTGTGAGCACTGAAACTCCTCATCATCGACATTAAACAAGTAATAGACCGTGTGTGCAGAGCTGAACCGAACACTTCCTGTTGTGAACTGTTGTGCCACGGAGAGTAGTTTGGAATATATTTTCCAAGGCGCTGCAGAAATGTCTTTGGGCCGAGGAGATTCCACCTATTCTGAAATGGTGATTTGCATCGTCCCTTCTGGCTCAGTTGCCAGGACCACTAATTGGCAATGGATCTGGATATGAAATCTGTTTTGTGTCTTTTATTCCCTTGCAATACAATTGTCCAGTAAACCAGTTGACGATCTCAGTAAAACTTTGCTCCTACACACATCTAAGTTGTCACTAAGACCGTACCTTAATTTCAGTTTGAACTTCAAACATAGAGGCTGAGTCACATTCAAAGCTGACAAAATAGCGGTAATACTTCCTCTTATAAATTGCTTTATTATGCAACTGCCTTCCTTTCTGGGTGGAAATCAATTTAAATTACTTTTACATAATGCCACAAAGTCATTTCTGTGCAGTGACAACCTATATTTATTCATTTGCAAAACCCATTCCATGCCAGAGGATGTAGTTGAGGGAGGTACTATAACTGCATTTAAAAGGCATTTGGACAATCGCATCGACAGGAAATATTTATGGGGCTATGGGCCAAATGTGGGATTGGAGGAGATTGGGGCATATTGGTTAGCATGGACAAGTTGGGCCGAAGGGTCTGTTTCCGTGCAGTATGACTCGAAATGTAAGAAAAGCTGGTCCGGCCAGCTTTTGGCAGCAATATGATCAACTAAGTCACAATCTAGAAGATTTCTAAGTGCCTTAATATGTAGTGAAGTGATTCAAATCTGTAAGAAATGAACTGCAGGTGCTGGTTTACACTGGAGATAGACCCAAAACGCTGGAGTAACTCAGCGGGACAGGCAGCATTGCTGGAGAGAAGGAATGGGTGACGTTTTGGGTTGTGGCCCTTCTTCAAACTGAGAACAAATCTGTTCAATGTGCCTCATGTTTCGTGATACAATTTAGGGCCTTGACCAATGCTTGATAATTGGGTGGACGTACAATCAGGTGGACGTATCTTCCTTCCAACCACTTGATGGATTAATAAGATTTGTTCAAGTTCATTGATTTCCTATAAATCACTTTTCTTGTGTTTATTGGCATCTGACTGAGCAAGAGACTCCCACCATTGATGGCCATTGATGAGTAAAATGTATTGGCAGCAAGAAGCACTCATCTACGGTGTGGGTCTTGCTGATAGCTGTCAGGATTACTGACGTAAAATACACATCATAAGGGTTTGGAATGACGAAGTTTTGACTTTTTAAGTTTAAAAAAAAAGTCAATGTGTACAAAACTTTATACGAACGACGACGGGACAAAGGTGAGTAAGGTGGTGCACACATTTTTGCACTATTGTGTACTGTTTTGGCGTAGTACCTTGAGCTCACACAGACAGACATCCGAACAAGATGAGAGTTTTAGTAATACATAGATCGTTATTCAAGAACTTGGGCTTTGACCCAAGAAAGTAACAAATCTGTTTGCGACTATGTTTGTGAAATTGTATGTTGCAAAATTGTGGCACCAGTTATTAATAAAAATTGTTCATTAGCAGACTCATGAAGAAGATTAGAAGCACAATCAGCTTGCTGGTGTTATCTAAAGGCCCGGCCACACTTGCGTGTCCTTGGCACGCAAATTACGTGACCTCGTTGTCGTGTTGAGGCGCATGGGCATCGTGTGGCCACGCGGGGCGGTCCCACTGAGAAGCGCGGAGAGGTATGGAGTTGTGCGCGGTATTGTGCGGCGCTCCGAAATTTTGTAGCGAAAGAAACGCACGCCACCGGCATGTCACGTAACTGACGGCCAAAGTGGGACAGGACCAAAACACTGGTGCGATGCAATGTGTCGCCTCCAACAGCAGCCGAAGCAGGCAAACGATCGCTGAACTCGGCCTGGGGCTCACGGCCGTTGCGGTCCCAGAGCGGGGCCAAGAAAATTGAAGATAGACACAAAATGCAGGAGTAACTCAGCGGGACCGGCAGCATCTCTGGAGAGAAGGAATGTATGCCTTTTCGGGTCAAGACCCTTCTCTCAGACTGAAGAAGGATCTCGACCCGAAACATCATCCGTTGCTTCTCTCCAGAGATGCTGCCGGTCCCGCTGAATTACTCTGGCATTTTGTGTCCATCTTCAAATGACGTCACACGCTCCAGACAACTGTGCAGACGCATAAAGTCGCGCGCGACATTCGCGGAACCGTCGCGCCTCAACGCGACCACGAGGTCGCGTAATTAGCATTCCAAGGACACGTAAGTGGGACAGGGGCTTAAGCCATAGAACATGCTTGATTTCTCGTCTCATTGATTGGAGATTATGTCGGAGTTCTCGTACTTGGTCCACATTTACTTCCACAAAAATCAATCTATGCAGTAGTCCGACAAAAAAACGAGCCCAGAAATGCATGTCAGATCCTTGGAAAGGAATATCTTTAGGGCCTGTCCCACTTGGCAACTTTTTTCGCCGACTGCCAGCATCTTTGACTAACGTATCAGGTCACCGAAAAAGTCGTGGCGTGACGCGGCGGTGACGATGTATTGACGCACGGTGTCTCCTCAAGTGTCGCAACAATGTTCAAAATGACGCCGGCAGTCGCCGAAAAGAAATCGGCAAGTGGGACAGGCCATTGACTTGATTTAGTGTTTTCCTAGTAGCTACGTTCAATTGCTGTCTTTGCACCAAGTGTGTGTTTCGCATTACAAAGAAAAGTCAAATTAACCTCCCTCTTGCTAACGGTTTTGCAAATAATTAAAGCATGCGTAGCAATGGCAATGGAGACACGAGGAACTGGAGGAAACTCACCAGATCCTTCCCATGGCACTGTGGCACAACGGTAGAGTTGCTGCCTCACTGCGCCAGAGACCCGGGTTCGATTTTGACGACAGATGCTGTCTGTGCTGGGTTTGTGCGTTTTCCATGTAACTGCTCCTGTTTCCTGAACCGGGACTGCAACGACCCGGTTCAGGAATAGCTACTTCCCCACAGCCATCAGGCTATTAAACTTGGCTCGGACAAAACTCTGAACATTAATATCCCTCCATCTGTTGTTTGCACTTTATTAATTTATTCATTCATGTGTGTATTTACATATATAATTGTAGTTTACTATGTTCTGTTGTTCTATGCAAAGAAAGAATTTCATTGTCCTGTCAGGGACACATGACAATAAACTATTTTGACTTTTGACTTTTCTAACACACTCCAAAGACATAAATGTCTGTAGGTTAATTGGCTCAGTAAAATTGTAAATTGTTCCTAGTGTGCAGCATAGTGTTGGTGTGTGGGGATCGCTGGTCGGTGCGGACTCGGTGGGTCGAAGGGTTTGTTTCTGTGCTCTATCTTTAATCTAAACTCCAACTAACACCCCAAGATACCATGCGTTGGTGATGCCTGACTGCTTTGTTACTACATTCAGTGTGTGACTGTGGTGCTTTGGAAAACTGGCGCAGAGTTTGGGAAAGGGAAGGAGTTGAATACAAATTTCACTTGTCCCCGCTACAAGTTTTTTTTTTTCCCAGATCAGAAGTTAGAGTTGGATATCCAGTCGTGTTTTTAGACAAGATAACATGTTTTGTTTTTTTTTGTTTCCCTGTCTTAATGAAAGCTTTTCCCAGAATTGTAGTCTATTTGTGCTGCTGCTTATTTCTGAGCTGACCAAACCAAACCTTGTGGAATTTTCAACTCTTCAACTTCAGATGGTAGTTATTTCTGGTAACATGCGGTGACTGCAATGCAAAACAATAAGAGGCAGAGTGTCAACTGAGTGTCAACAGATTTCACTGCTACAATATCCACTTGTTCATAAGTGATGGGAGCAGAATTAGACCATTCGGCCTATCAGGTCTACGTCACCATTTAATCATGGCTGTTCTATCTTTCCCTCCTAACACCATTCTCCTGCCTTCTCCCCATAACACCTGTACTAATCAACAATCTATCTATCTATCTCTGCCTTAAATATCCACTGACTTGGCCTCCACAGACTTCTGTTGCAAAGAATTCCACAGATTCACCACCCTCTGACTAAAGAAATTACTCCTCATCTTCCTAAAGGAACGTCCTTTAATTCTGAGGCTATGACGTCGGATCCTACACTCTCCCACTAGTGGAAACATCCTCTCCACATCCTCTCTGTCCAGGCCTTTCTTGTGTTTTGATCCAGAGAGAGTCAAGAGTGTTTTATTGTCATCTGTCCTGAAATGGGACTGTGAAATTCTTACTTGCTGCAGATTTGATTGTCAAATAAGATTGGCCAGGACCAAGGATAACTCCGAAGATAGACACCAAATGCTGGAGTAACTTAGTGGGTCAGGCAGCATTTCTGATGAAATGGAATAGGTGACGTTTCGGGTTGAGACCCTTCTTCAGGCTGAGCGTGAGGGGGGGGTGGGAAAGGGGTATGAAGAGGTACAGCACAAATCGGAGCCGGCACCAATGGTCAAGGACAGGTGAAGCCCACACTGGTCCATTGGTGGACCAAGGATAGATCGCAGCGTCTTCCAGAGGCAATGGCATCAGGTGAGGAAGCAAACGCAGTGCAGGACAATAGACAAAAGGTGCAGGAGTAGGCCATTTGACCCTTCGAGCCAGCAGCGCCATTCAATGTGATCATGGCTGATCATCCCCAATCAGTACCCTGTTCCTGCCTTCTCCCCATATCCCCTGACTCCGCTATTTTTAAGAATCCTATCTAGCTCTCTCTTGAAAGCATCCAGAGAACCTGCCTCCATCGCCCTCTAAGAGGCAGAGAATTCCACAGCCTCATCACTCTCTGTAAGAAAAAGTGTTTCCTCGTCTCCGTTCTAAATGGCTTACTCCTTATTCTTAAACTGTGGCTCCTGGTTCTGGTCTCCCCCAACATCGGGAACATGTTTCCTGCCTCTAGCATGTCCAAGCCCTTAACAATCTTATATGTTTCAATGAGATCCCCTCCCATCCTTCTAAACTCCAGAGTGTACAAGCCCAGCTGCTCCATTCGCTCAGCATATGACAGTCCCGCCATCCCGGGAATTAACCTTGTAATGGTAGGAGATGTGCAGATGAATAAAAAGAAAGGGCAGAACCACTTAGCTAGAACGTGGAAGTTGTCCTTGGGGTGCTGGAGGAGATAGACATGACTGCTCAAAATCCATTGAGATTTGGAGAGTTATATGTCTCAGTTAGATTAGAGATCCAGTGTGGAAACAGGCCCTTCAGTTCACACTGAGCCCACGACGACCAGCGATCCCTGCACATCAACACTATCCGACACGCACGAGGGCCAATTTACAATTTTGCCGAAGCCAATTAACCTACAAATCAGTATGTCTTTGGAGTGTGGGAGGAAAGTGGAGGACCTGGAGGAAAAAACCGCGCTGGTTACGGAGAGAATGTACAAACTCTGTACAGACCGCACCCGTAGGCGGGGTCGAACCCGGGTCTCTGGCGCTCTCAGGCAGCAACTCTACCGCTGCTCCCTTATGACTGGTCACTAATGACTAGGCGTAGAGCCGACACAAACCATGCAGGTTCTAATATACCTTCAATATTTGGGGGATAGACACTTCCAAGTTGAAGTTTTTTGGAAAAGGGTCGGGAGTTTGCAGACAGACTGGGCTTCAATGTAAAGGTCCTTTCTTAACCACAGACGTCTTTGGACGGCAAGTCATTGGGTATTTTTAATGCAGAGATTGATAGGTTCTTGATTAGTAAGGGTGTCAAAGCTTACGGGGAGAGGGCAGGAGAATGGAGCTTAAATAGAAAAATAGATCAGCCATGATCGAATGGTGGAGCAGACTCGATGGGCCGAATGACCTAGTTCTGCTCCTATGTCTTCTGATCTTTTGAGTTGGGGTGAAGATGGCAGTTCTGAAAGAGTTAATATTGTTGGCATCCATTCTTAGAGGTTTCACCTTACCTGAAGGGTGAGAAATGGTCGGGAAGGGTGGACTGTGATGAGAGTTCACATGAATAAAGTTGGTTTTCTAATCCATTTCCCCTCCTCGACACCAAGAGCAGAATGTAGCCACGTGGAGTATTTAAGTTCAGCTTCTATTTACTTGGATGTGGAACAGACAATGTCTGCGCTACTGCAGAAACATTCTATTTATTTTTGAGAAAGCCTGTTGTTTAAATGGGATCGCGCTGCAGTCTTGAAACATGAGCCGCATTACCATAAGACGGATGGCAACTTATTGTGGTGTGGACACTTTCATTTCTATGAAGAATGAATGCCATCGCAGGGCGAAGCTTCCTTCTGATCCTACTGGAAAACCATAAGTTTAACAGAGTCGAGGTCCAAGAGTTGCCCGGCGTTTCCGCACAGAGTGTGGTTAAGGGCCTGTCCCACGTGTCGTGACGCACACGTTATGTGCATTACACGCGCATGGCACGTTGTGGCGTAGGCAGTGTCTTCGTGCGCTACCTGCTTGACGCGCAAATGACGCCCAAGTGACACCCAAGTGGGACAGGCTCCTTAGTTTAGCTTAGTTCATTATCGCCATTGTACCGAGGTACAGTGAAAAGCTTTTGTTTGCCTGCTATCCAGTCAAAGAAAAGACTACACATGCTTGCAATCAAGCCGTCCAATGTGTACAGATCAAGGATAAAGGCTACAACATTTAGTGTAAGGTAAAGTCCGATTAAAGATACCTCGAGTGTCTTCGATGAGGTAGATGGGAGGTCAGGACCACACTCTGGCTGATGAGGACATTGTTCAGTTGCATCACAACAGAAAAACTGACTAATAACAGAAAAACCTTTGACATAATATTATTAGTTGGCAGAGGTTGAGTAGGCTGGGACTCTATTCCCTGGAGTGCAGGAGGATGAGGGGTGATCTTACAGAGGTGTATAAGATCATGAGAGGAATAGGTCGTGTAGATGCGCAGAGTCTCTTGCCCAGAGTAGGTGAATCTAGGACCAGTTGACATAGGTTTAAGGTGAGGGGGAAAAGATTTATTAGGAAGCTGAGGGGTAACTTTTTCACACAAAGGGTGTGGATGTAAGTAAGTAGGTTTATTGGCCAAGTATTCACATACAAGGAATTTGCCTTGGTGCTCCACCCTCAAGTAACAACGTGACATAGTGACAGTTACGAATGAGTCAGAAAACACTAAACATTGATAATAATAAAACATTAATGATAAAACACCATTGATTAAGCATGTGAACCAACAAAATACCAGATCAAAGGGAGGCTACAGATTTTTAGCTGTTGAGTGGAGCAACTACTCGTGGATAAAAACTGTTTTTATGTCTGGCTGTGGCAGCTTTGACAGTCCGGAGTTGCCTTCCAGAGGGAAGTAATTCAAGATGTATGGAACAAGCTGCCGGAGGAGGTAATTGAGGCTGGTCCTATCCCAACATTTAAGAAGCAGGTACATGGATGGGTGGGTTTCGAGGGATATGGACCAAATGCTGGCAGGTTGGACTAGTGTAGTCAGGACATGTGGGCAAGTTGGGCCGATGGGCCTGTTTCCACACCGTGTCACTCTAAGACTATAAAAAATCTATTATTAACATAATACGTTAAATTAATTTAAACATAATTGTGTTAAACTTTTAGTGTAATTAAAAAGTTTTAGGAGAACTTTTTAACGTTTGGATCTGCACTGCCTGCAGCTGACAATTTGACTAAGAACAATGGGTCTGTGGAGGGAGGAGCAGATGGTATGTGCCTGTAGGCCAAAGTAAACTATGACACAGGATTTAAATCCTGCCCGGACTGTTTAGTTTTAGTTCAAAAATACAGCAGAGAAACGAGCCCTTCGGCCTACCGAGTTGACAGTCAATCACCCATCAACACTAATCGAGAGATTGAATGCTTTATTGTGACA
This sequence comes from Raja brachyura, assembly GCA_963514005.1. The sequence continues at coordinate 44,297,535 of OY740796.1, forward strand.
AGTCACTATGAAATTATTTGCTTGCGTACCCAAGGTATGCAAATAGTCGTCCATTAAGGGCGCTTACACAGTTACAAACTCCCTCCCCTTCCGTCCCGCCCTTCCCCCCCCCCCCCCCCCCCCCCCGCCAGGTCCCTCAAGTTTTTAGTTTTAGCGAAACAGGCCCTTCGGCAAACCCGGTCCGCGCCAACCAGCAAACCCTGCAAATTAACACTATCCTATATCATATAACCACATAACCATTATAACTATTACAGCACGGAAACAGGCCTTCTCGGCCCTTCCAGTCCGTGCCTACCATTCATATCCACTAAGACAATTTTTACATTTACCAAGCCAATTAACCTACAAACCTGCGTCTTTGGAGTGTGGGAGGAAACCAAAAAACTCGGAGAAAACCCACGCAGGTCACGGGGAGAACATACAAACTCCGTACAGACACGCACCTGTAGTCAGGATCGAACCCGGGTCTCCGGCACTGCATCCGCTGTAAGGCAGCAACTCTACTACCGTGACCACCACCGTCACCATGTTCTCCCCATCTCCTCCTTCCCTCTCAGCGGGTTGTCCAGTGTTCTTACCCCTCCCTAATGGCGGTCCCTATTCTGTTCTGTTATCCCACTTTCTCATCCACTCCCGACGCACTAGGGGCATTTCTTTTTTTACATGGGAGCCAGTGACCTGGTGGTGGAGGAGGCTACTATGATAGTGGCAGCGGGCGTTTAGATCAGAACATTGATATGCAGAGCCTGAGTGAATCATGGCATGTGAAGGAGACTAACTTGGCATCATGTTTGGCACAGATATTGTGGGTTTGACCCTGTGCTGCAGAGCTCTATCCACAAAACAGGCCGGTAATTACTTTCAAATGTCAGTAACTAACAGTCACTGGTCTGCTTTGTCTCTCTTCAATAAGTCATTTGTTCCCATTGAATTTAGAGTTGTAATTTAACATTACAATAGGGTTTAATGGATGAAGTAAAACGTCAGAATAAAGCTTTGAGCTTTCACAAACTTTGGATTTTCTGCCGGGCACTTTTTGTCTGCATCTCTGTCCTCTTGTAATGAAGGGATGGAGTTGGATTCACGGGCAGTTGGTCTTGGAGGGAGGATGCTCCTCAAACTGCGGAGCATCCTGGACAATACAGACACACTGGTCAACCTGAGGAGCACCTTCAGCAACAGACTACAGGATGCAGGACAGAACGCCACAGGAGATCCTTCTTCCCTGTGGCTATCAAACTGTATTACTCCACCCCAATCTTTGCACATCCCCAATCCTTTCCACTCGTCGCTATAATTTAATGTTTTGTGTACCTTCTTGTGTTTTATGACTGCTGCCAGACCAATTTCCCTCTTAGGATTAATCATTTTTTATCCTATCATATGAAGAATTTGAGCTTACATAAATCTATTGCTCGCACTTGGGTCCTACCTTCCGCCTGGTACCAAAGTTCATTCATTACATCTGTTAATTATTTGTATAATGATATAATTGATTCTTGCTGCTTAATAAAGTAATCGTGGACAAATTGTTAAAGTGGGCAGGCTTTTTTTTGCCTCGTGTAATTTCATTTTACAGTATCCAACCATTTTGTACATAAATGGTCAGAATAAAGCAATGGAGCTTGGACACCAAGTCCATGATATGGGAGACTGTCTAATTATACTCGATGAATGGAGTTTTCAAACAGAGCAATGCGTGTTTAGTTTATCATTGTCACAAGGAAAAGCTTTTATCTGCATGCTATCCAGTCAAACAAAGACTATACATGATTACAATGAAGTTTTCCACAGTTTATAGCTAAGGGACAAAGGGTATAATATTTAGTCCAAGATGAAGTCTGATTAAAGATCGTACAAAGGTCTCCAAGAATAGGAGATCAGACTGCCTTGGCTAATGAGAGGACCATCCATTTAACCAGGGGCCACAGTTTGAGAATAAGGAGTAGGCCATTTAGAACGGAGACGAGGAAACACTTTTTCTCACAGAGAGTGGTGAGTCTGTGGAATTCTCTGCCTCAGAGGGCGGTGGGGGCAGGTTCTCTGGATGCTTTCAAGATAGGGCTCTTAAAGATAGCGGAGTCGGGGGATATGGGGAGAAGGCAGGAACGGGGTACTGATAGGGGATGATCAGCCATGATCACATTGAATGGCGGTGCTGGCTCGAAGGGCCAAATGGCCTGCACCTATTGTCTATTGTCTATTGTCTATTTGCCAGATAGCAGCTGTGAAGAAACTGTCCCTGAATCTGGAGGTGTGCATTTTCACACTTCTGTACCTCTTGCCTGAGGGGAGAAGAGGGGGTGACGGGGTGAGACTGGTCCTTGATTAAGCTGCTGACCTTGCCGAAGCAGCGTGGATGCAGTCAATGGAAGGGAGGTTGCTTTGCGTGATGGTGTGGGCTGCATCCACAACTCTGCGAATTCTTGCGGTCTTGGATGGAGCTGTTCCCAAATCAGGCTGTGATGCATCTGATCAAATGCTTTCAAAGAGGTTGTGTTTCTATTGAGTGATCAGGAAACCAATGTTAACAAGGAGACAATAAATACTTGTGGGAGGAGAGATTTTCACGTACATGTGAGCAAGAATTTTTAATGTCCCCTGACAAAAGAGCTACTTAATTTGGAAGGAATGAATGGGGCGGAAAAACACAAAGTTCATGGAACCTTTATGGAATGGGAGGTTCACTGTGACTGAGTTATAAGTCGGGTGTTTATTCTCATATGTCCCAGAGAGAATAATAACATTCTTACTGGCTGCAGCACAAAAGAATATGTAAAGATAGTATATGTACAGTGCCCTCTATAATGTTTGGGACAAAGACCCATCATTTATTTATTGGCCTCTGTACTCCACAATTTCAGATATGTAATGGAAAAAATCACATGTGGTTAAAGTGCACATTGTCAGATTTAAATAAAGGCCACTTTTATACATTTTGGTTTCACCATGTAGAAATTACAACAGTGTTTATACATAGTCCCCCATTTCAGGGCACCATAATGTTTGGGACACAGCAATGTCATGGAAATGAAAGTAGTCATGTTTATTTTGTTGCATATCCTTTGCATGCAATGACTGCTGAAGTCTGCGGTTCATGGACATCACCAGTTGCTGGGTGTCTTCTCTGGTGATGCTCTGCCACGCCTGTATTGCAGCCATCTTTAGCTTATGCTTGTTTTGGGGGCTAGTCCGCATCGGTTTTGCCTTCAGCATATAAAAGGCATGCTCAATTGGGTTCAGATCGGGTGATTGACTTGGCCACTCAAGAATTTACCATTTTTTAGCTTTGAAAAATTTTAGTAGTATGTGTGGGATCATTGTCTTGCTGTACAATGAACCGCCGGCCAATGAGTTTTGAGACATTTGTATGAACTTGAGCAAATAGGATGTGCCTATACAGAATTCATTATGCTACTCCTATTTGCAGTTGTATCATCAATGAAGATAAGTGAGCCAGTACCTTCAGCAGCCATTCATGCCCAGGCCATAACACCCCCACCACAGATGAGGTGGTATGCTTTGGATCTTGGGCAGTTCCTTCTCTCCTCCACACTTTGCTCTTGCCATCACTCTGATATGTCAATCTTCGTCTCATCCGTCCACAAGACCTTTTTCCAGAACTGTGGTTCTTTTAAGTACTTCTTGGCAAACTGTAATCCAGCCATCCTATTTTTGCAGCTAACCAGTGGTTTGCATCTTGCAGCGCAGCCTCTGTATTTCTGTTCATGAAGTCTTCTGTGGACAATGGTCATTGACAAATGAACATCTGACTCCTGAACAGTGTTTCAGGTCTGTCGGACAGGTGTTTGGGATTTTTCATTATTATAGTGAGAATTCTTCTATCATCAGCTGTGGAAGTCTTCCTTGGCCTGCCAGTCCCATTTGTGATTAGTAAGCTCACCAGTGCTCTCTTTCTTCTTAATGATGTTCCAAACAGTTGATTTTGGTAAGCCTAAGGTTTGACTGATGTCTCTAACAGTTTTAGTCTTGTTTCTCTGTCTCATAACGGCTTCTTTGACTTTCATTGGCACAACTTTGGTTCTCATGTTGATAAACAGCAATAAAAGTTTCCAAAGATGATGGAATGACTGGAGGAAAGACTAGGTGCTGAGAGCTCTCTTATACCTGCATTAAGGAGGCAATTAAACACACCTGCGCAATTACAAACACTTGTGAAGCCATGTGTCCCAAACATTATGGTGCCGTGAACTGGGGGGACTATGTATAAACACAGTTGTAATTTCTACATGGTGAAAGCAAAATGTATAAAAAATGGCCTTTGATAAAATCTGACAATGTGCACTTTAACCACATGTGATTTTTTTCTATTACAAATCTCAAATTGTGATGTACAGAGGCAAATAAATAAATGGCATGTCTTTGTCCCAAACGTTATGGAGATCACTGTATATATACTTGCATACATACATACATACATCAAACCAATGGCCCCAAGTCTATGCAGTTCACAGTTTAATAACCTGATGGCTGTCGGGAAAAAGCTGTTCCTGAACCTGGATGTTACAGTTTTCAAGCCCCTGTACTTCTTCCTGACGGCAGGAGTGAAATGAGAGTGTGGCCAGGGTGGTGTGAGTCTCTGATGAGGCTGGCTGCTTTTTGAGGCAGCGACTCCAGTAAATTATTTTGCTAGTGGGGAGGTCATTTCCAGTGATGGACTGGGCAGTGGTCACAACTTTGTACATGCCGTCTTCTTCGCTCCTGGGCCTTCAAGTTACCGGACCAGGCCGTGAGACATCGAAGCAGTTTGTGTTTCTCTCAATAATTTGAAATGGCCACAACATCTAAAAATCATTGATGTATGTGTCGCCGTGCCGAATGTTTTGATATGTTTCTTTCTCTCGTTATTGCTGCATATGGTGAGGTCGCAGTCCTGTGTTGTCATTGCAAGGCAGATACCCTGAGGATATTTTGACTGTTAGGGTGGAGCATGAGAAGCAATAATGGATTTAAACACTGGATTACCAGGTGAAATCCGACACTTTGGGAATGCAAATGTTTAGGAGTACGTTATAAAATCTACAGTGCCGCAGATGGTGACCGATCTGTAAGCAGCAAATGACAGAATCTTCTCAGAGTTCCCGTGATATATCGCCTTTCATTACAAAATGCTGCACCTTTTATTCAAGAGATGCATTCAAGTGAGAGTTAGATGTAGCTCTTGGGGCTAACGGAATCATGGGATATGAGGAGAAAGCAGGACAGGGTACTGATTTTGGATGATCAGCCATGATCATATTGAATGGCAGTGGTGGCTTGAAGGGCCCGATGGCCTACTCCTGCACCTATTTTACATGTTTCTGTGTGCTTTCATGAATCTTGCAAGTGCTATTATGGTGGCTGAATCAATGAGGGGCTAGAAATTAATTGAAACCCCGATAATTTTAAACATTTGAAAGGGAATGCATTAATTCCGGACTGAATTATTCACACATTGCTTGGGGTCAAAAGTTAAGGACATCTGTTCATTGGGTGATACCAGCTCCTGATATCTGACCACCTGTCTTTATTTTTGCACATTCTGTTTTTATTCCAGATATTCTCAACTATCTGCAAGGAAAATGTAATTGGCAGGTGTTTTTGCATCACTCTGGGTGGGGGGTGGAGGCGAGGGGGAGTTGTTTGAAGATAAATGAGTTTAGTGTAGAGGTACAACATGGAAACAGGCCCTTCGGCCCACCAAGTCTTCTCCTAACACGATCATTCAAGCACTAGTTCTGAACTGCACACAAGGGGCAATGTACAGAGAACCGCTCTCAGGGTAAGCGGGGATCGTGGGTCGGCGCAGACTCAGTGGGCCGAAGGGCCTGTTTCTGCACTATCTCTGCAGCTGTATCAGAAAACCAATGCAGTCACAGTGAGATTATATACCGGCAGCGCCCGTAGTCGGGATCGAACCCGTGTCTCCGGCGCTGTAAGGCAGCAAGTCTATTGCTGTACTACATTGCCGCCACATTCATTATTTGTCATGGGTTGGGAAGTAAAAACCAGCTACTTGTATTGTACGAATAATTGTCCAGAATTGGTGTCAGACTCTTGTGACGGGCTCTAGCGTTTGTGAATACTCTATGCAGGGGCATCGAGCCATGCTTCGTTTCATTCATGCCTCAGTGTCAAAGACATTTCTAAGAATGTAGTGAGTGAGAGATTGTGGGCACACAGCCTGCTTGTTCAGCCTTTTCAATTGGTGAAGGGCAGCATCGGCTCCAAGTTCTCCAGCATCCTCAAGCATCTTTATTAATAGGTTTGTAGCAGGGAACCGCAGATGCTAGTTTACACCGGAGATAGACACAAAATGCCCGAGTAACTCAGCAGGACAGGCAGCATCTCTGGAGAGAAGGAATAGGTCAGGACCCTTCTTAACAAGTTGGTGACGCTGCAGGAGGAGAGATATCGGCTTGGCCATTGCTTTCCCGCCATTAGGAAGAGCATATTGGGAGGTGTGGAGAACTGAAGGTCTTCGTCAGCAAATCTTTCAGGGCAATGGAATAGATAAGCGGATGCTCAAAGCATGTGGGATGTACCACTCTTGAAGGTGCAGGATGAAAGAGCAAGGAAGGCAATCGACTTCTGTACATCGCCCCTAGTGTGTGGGATCGAACTGATATACGGGGGAATCATTGGTAAACTAAACTATGTCCATTACAAGGAAGTTACACACAAGTTCTAAATAAGTGAACAAGTGATACGGTGGCTCAGTGGTAGAGTTGCGTCCTTACAGCGCCAGAGACCCGGGTTCGATCCTGACTGTGGTAGCTGTCTGTGTGGAGTTTGGTCACTCAGGGTGCTCCGGTTTCCTCCCACACATCAAAGACGAACAGGTTTATAGATTAATCGGCTTCTGTAAATTGCCCCTAGTGTGTAGCATAGAACTAGTCTGCGGGAGGTTAATTGGCCGGCATGGACCTGGTGGGCTGAAGGGCCTGTATCTCTAAACCAAACTAAATCCATTTAGTAGAGGAATCAAAAATCAGCAAGAATAAACATAATAGAATTTGGCCACAGGATTAATGGCTAGAGATAAATATTTTTTCATCCAGTTCATAAAATCTTTGAAAGTAGAAGGGTCTGTCGAGCGAGTGGTTGGTGAAGAATATCAGGCTCTGTGTCTCCTAAATTTAGATATTTAGGAATGAAATGGGTGACCTTTTTTTTACTCTAAATCGAGATACAAAAGGTCTCATCCCGAAACGTCGCCCATTCCTTCTCTCCAGAGATGCTGCCTGCCACGTGGAGTTACTCCAGCTTTTTGTGTCTATCTTCGGTTTAAACCAGCAGCTACAATTCCTTCTCACGGAGTAAAATGTCAAGTTACTATTTGAACTTGGACAGAACAAATAGTCTAAGTTGTCTGGGGACATCTTTGCATTCAGTTCTGCCGACCACACTTGGGCAAGGATATCAAAGCTTCTTGGGAGGGCCATTTACTCCAATATCTCCAGCAATGCAGACTGTCGAATACAATAATGCAGCTGAGTTGTTCTCCTTTGGACAAAATGCTTTTGATGTGGTAAATGAAGGGATGGTAGTTGAAGGGCCAGGATTTTTTTTAAATTGTGTATGATTTTTTTTTAAAAAACACTTTAACAGAAAAGGCATTTGAATCTACAATGAATCGCAAGGTTCTGGAGTAATTTAGCGCGTCAGGCAGCACATGTGGAGGTTTGTCGGGGTTTAGGGGAAGAAGGCAGGAGAATGGGGTTGATCGGGAAAGAAAGATCAGCCATGATTGAATGGCAAAGTAGACTTGATGGGCTGAATGGCCTAATTCTACTATAACTTATGAACATGAATGGACTGCTGATGTTTATGGGTGGGGACTCTTGTTCAGACTGATCTGTAACTCTTTTTGCAGGATGTTATGGAAACACTATCAACCTTGCCTTCAAAGGGAATTGGAATTGCATTTGAGGGGAAGTAGTTTGCAAGGTGACAGGGAAAGGTGCGGCATGGTGGCTCAGCAGTGCTGCCTTATAGCGCCAGAGACCCAGGTTTGATTCTGACAATGGGTGCTGTCTGTACACGGTTTGTTCGTTGTCCCTGTGACGTGTGGGTTTTCTCCAGGTGCTCGGGTTTCCTCCCACACTCCAAAGACATGCAGGTTTGTAGGTTAATTGGCCTCTGTAAATTGGCCCTAGTGTGAATAATAGAACTAGTGTATCGGTCAGTGGGGACTCGGTGGGCCGAAGGGCCTCTTTCCATGATGTCTCAAAAGACTAAAGTAACATTAAGACACTGATAGCTCTATCAGGAGCAGACATTGATGTGAGGAAGAAGGGTTCTGACCCGAAAAGTCACCCATCCTTTTCCTCCATAGATGCTGCCTGTCCTGCTGAATTACTCCAGCACTTTGTGTCTATCTTCGTTATAAACGAGCAGCTGCAGTTCCTTCCTGCCTGATGCGATGAAGCAAATGGCCACAAGTAACAATTCTGTGCTTATTCAAAGGGGTTTTGTCAACATGGGTTCATAAGTCTCGATCCTTGGCAAGGCTTTGCATTGGGGCAAGGCTCTGCTGGTTTCCATGTCTGGATCAGGATTTGAGCAAGGGAGCAGAACAAGCCATGTCCATGAAATGTCCAACATGTTTTTTTACAGCTGTCTCGGCCACAATCCCTGGCTAAGTTAATCATCAAAAACAGCACCAATTAATTTAAAAAATCAAACTATTAAGTTTTATAATGTAAACATTTTCAAACAACTGAAAGATAATACTTAAAAGCAATTAGTTCAAAAGTGTACATACATGTGTACAGGTGTTATGGGGAGAAGGCAGGAGAATGGGGTTAGGAGGGAGAGATAGATCAGCCATGATTGAATAGGGAGTAGACTCGATGGGCCGAATGGCATAATTCTGCTCCTAACACTTATGAAGTTATGAACATGCCTCATTTAATACTTTTGCTTCTCCGGACTTTGCCACTCGAGTGTATTGAACAGTTGTTCCTTTGTCAGGCATATCTTGGCACAGGATCGGTGGGCAGTTTGCCCGGCATAAGTGCTGTGGGATTTTGGTGTCCAAGCCTCAGTGCTGGAAGTGCAGAAACCTCTTGAGACAAGCAGCGGGGACTTGTGCATTTGTGCAACAGTCCTAAGCTTGGTGAGACCACTGCCGAGCGATGCCAGGAGTTTTGCAATGAATTGTTGGCGGAAAATAAGTTGCGTCCTATTTTAGTTTCTGTTTACTGACTCCCCTCCCCCCCCCCCCCCCCCCCCATCTCAATCTTTGCACATCCCCAATCCTTTCCACTTGTCATTTTAATTTCATGTTTCATGTATCTTGTGTTTTATGATGGTTGGCAGACCGATTTCCCTCCTGGGATAAATAGTTCACATTCATTGTCACATGCACCAATTAAGGTACAGTGATATTTGAGTTGTCATACAAGTAAAAAAGAGCACCATACACAATAGAATTTAACATAAACATCCACCACAGTGGAATCAACATTCCTCACTGTGATGGAATGTTTTGAAGTTCAGTCATCTTCCTCCTTAGTTCTATTATATCGTATCATTTCAGTTTGGAGATGCAGCATGGAAACGGGCTCTTCAACCCACATAGTCCACGCCGCCACTGATCACCCCGTACACTAGTTCTCTGTTACCCACTTTCGAATCTTGCGCACTCAGGACAATTTACATCAGCCCATTGACCTACAAACCTGCACATCTTTGGGATGTTGTAGGAAACTTGAGCACCCCGGAGAAAACCCACGCAGTCACGGGGAGAACGTACAACTTAGTGCAGGCAGCACCCCTAGTCAGGATCGAACCCGTGTCTCTCTGGGGCTGTAAGGAGCAACTCTATCACTGCGCCATCCCGTTTTGTCAAGTTTGTGCAGTTGTTTGCAATACCTCTCTGTCTAATACTCGAAGTACAAACATAAATCTACTTGTGAAGACACTTTGACAGCAAATCCATCGTGCTTCAATTCTCGCTGCAGTTAATTTGCAATCATTTCACCCTTGTTTAGGTTTGTCACAAAGCTATCCTTGCCCAAACCATCTTGCAGTAAACATGTATCAAAATTACAACATTTAAAATATGACACATAACTAACAGAGGCTTCACAGCCTATCCATCCAAAAAGATGTATGGGATTTTAAAAGCCCATGTGCTTTTAGTTACAATTAACTGAGTGAAAAACCCATGAATATTATCTCGTTGGATCTTTCTGAAACATCTCCAAGCTCTTGATGGCAAAAATAGTCTTCAGGTTGCACAGTGGCGCAGTGGAAGAGTGGCTGAGTTACTTTGTGTCTATCTTTGGTATAAACCAGCGTCTGCCATTCTTTGTTTCTGCATAGGGGTTGTTACGAGGCGATTTACCTGCAATTGGAGAAGTTAATGTTCTTATCATTAGGTTTAAAGAGCCTGTCCCACTTGCGTGATTTTTTTTTTCGGGGACTGCCGACACCCATCATAGGTCATTGCAGGTCGCCGAAAAATTGCAACAAGTTGAAAATCCACCCGTCATTGGTCTTCACATGTTGAAAATCCAGCGGCGACCAGAACAAGGAACGACTCTTTGGGCAACTACTCGCAACCAGACAGGCTTCACCCCGCGGCATGTCACCAGGGTGTCGCCTGCATGGTCGCGAGTTGTCTCCTCAGTCGTCCAAAGAGTCGTAGCGTCTTTCTGGTCGCCGCTGGATTTTCAACATGTTGAAATTTTTCGCCGACCTGCAACGACCCATGACGGGTGCCGGCAGTCACCGTAAAAAGTCGCGTAAGTGGGACAGGCCCTTTAAGTTACCCAATGGGTTGAATATTGAATGGCTTACAACCTACTGGAATGAAGGTGGAATAAGAGGTACTGTTCCTCCAGTTTGTGTGTGTGGGCTCGCTCTGCAATTGAGGAGGTCATATGCAAACATAATATGACAGGCTGTATTTCAGCAGTGACGATAAAGGGTGGCACGGTGGCGCAGCGATAGATCTGCTGCCTTACAGCGTCAGAGACCCAAGTTCCATCCTGACTACAGGTGCTGTCTGGACTGAGTTTGGATATTCTCCCAGGGACCGCAAGGGATTTCTCCCGGTGTTCCGGTTTCCTCCCACACTCTAAAGACGAGCGGGTTTGGCGGTTAATTGGCTTTGGTGAAAATGTAAATAGTTCCTCATGTGTAGGATCGCGTTTGGTGTATGCGGTGAGTGCTGGTTGCCGCAGACCTTTTGGTCCGGAGGGCATGTTTCCGCGCTGCATCTCTGAAGTCTAAAGATTCACTTCAGTACTTGTGGACTTGTTATCACGATGTGTTCACTCAGCTGTTTCCTGCGTTGTTGATTTCCTGCCTCCGTTCACAATTTGAGTCGATTACAAATCGGAGTGTTTTTGGAAAACCTAGTCTGATCCCAGAAGATGGGCACAAAAAGCTGGAGGAACTCAGCGGGACAGGCAGCGTCTCTGGCGAGAAGGAATGGGTGACGTTTCGGGTCGAGACCCCTTCTTCAGACCCAGTCTAATCCCAGACTCCGTGATCGCTGCTCATTGTTTAAATCGTACTTGTCTGACCTTTTGGCAGCAACACACCGAATCATAATAAAACATCAGGGAGGAAATTGCTTCGTGCGACACGAGAGAGAAGCTGCAAAGAATACTCGCCTTCTGCTGAACAACAAATGAACAATTGAGGCAATCGGTCCTCAGACTGTGGACTAACCCTTGACTCAACCATCCGGTAATCATCTTTCATTCTGTCACTTTACACAATTTGTTTTTATTTTCTCCTGAAGTTACTGATCCCCGCAGGTGTCCACAGAAGCCAGTCCTGAATAATAGTCGTAGAATCCTACAGTGTGGAAACAGGCCCTTTGCCCCAACTTGCCCAGACCGACCAACATGCCCCATCTACACTAGGCCCACCTGCCCCAAAAACCTCTAAACCTGTCCTATCCGTGTTCTTGCCCAAGTGTCTCTTAAAATCTACGATAGTATCTGCTTCGACTACCTCCTCTGGCAGCTCATTCCATATATCCACCATCCTTTGTTTAAAAAAAAGTAACCCCTCAAGTTCTTATTAAACCCCCCCCCCAATCACCTTAAACCCATGTCCTTGGTTCTCGATTCCAATACTGGCAAAAAAAACTCTGAGCATTTACCCAATCTAATCCCCTGTATAAGATCACCCCACATCCTCCTGCACTTCCTTGGAGTAAAGTCCTAGCCAACTCATAGCTCCCGATAGCTCAGGCCCTCGAGTCCTGCCAACATCCTCGTCAACCTTTTCTGCGCCCTTCCCAGCTTGACAACATCTTTCTTATAAGATGCTGAGCAGAACTGAGCACGATACTCTAAATGCACCTCACCAATGTCATGTGTCACCTTTGTCAATTTTTTTTATTGGAACGGGTGTCAAGGGTTATGGGGAGAAGGCAGGAAAATGGGATTAGGAGGCAAAGATCAGCCATGTTGGTTTGGTGGACTGGACTCGATGGGCTGAATGGCCTAATTCTACTCCAATAACTTGTGAACTTACAAATCTGCAGCATGACCTCCCAACTTCTATATTCAATACTACTGAAAGCCAATGTGCCAAAAACCCTTTTTGATCACCCGATCTACCTGTGATGCCAAAGGTGTCCTATAGTCTGACCTCTCGGAGAACACCAATGGTAAATTTATACATGAAAGGCTTTCGCATTGAACCGCATCCTGTTGTTACCTGTTCAAAGGCAGTAGTTCCTCAGTTCACAAACCTGGCCATGTACAGAGATTGTGAGTGTTTGCAAAAAGAAAAAAGAAAATGCTGGAGGGACTCATCAGGTCGGGCAGCATCTGTGGAGGGATATGGAGAGTCGGGCATTTTGGACCGAATGACTTTCTCCGGATGGAAGGAGGAACTTAATGCAAAATGTATTCTGTCCCCCCCCCCCCCCCCCCCCCCCCTCCCCCCCCCCCACAGGTGCTGCCTGACCTGACGTGTTCCTCCAGCAGTTTGTATTAAAAATGAACTGCAGATGCTGTTTTTTACAAAAGATAGATGCAAAATGCTGGAGTAACAGGTCTCTGGGGAACATGAATCGGTGACATTTTCGGGTCGGGACCCTTTCTCCGACTCGAGCAATTTGTTATTTTGCTCCACATTCCAACGTCCTTTGTTTCTATCGTGAATGTTCGTGTCATTTGAGTGTTTTATCTGCTTTTAGCTTTTGGGAAACAGTTGGCTAAGATGGTCTGGCACGGCGGCCACTAGGGAACAATGCAGTAGGGAACAGGCCGGCACGGTGACACAGCGGTAGAGTTGCTGCCTTACAGCGCCAGAGATCCAGATTCGATCCTGGCATAGGGTGCTGTCTGTGCGGAGTTTGCACATTCTCCCCGTGACCTGCGTGGGTTTTCTCCGGTTTCCTCTCACACTCCCACATTGTAATTAGTAGCACTAATGTGTGAGGGATAGTGTTAGCGCACGAGGGTCGCTGGTTGGTGCGGACTAGGTGAGACAAAGGGCCTGTTTCCGTGTTGCATCTCCAAACTAAACTAAACTCATTCCAATCCTCCTGACCCATAACTGATGAAAAACGTTGGACACGTTTCTCCTTGAGTGGGAGCAGGTCCAGATGTCCTGGACTGACTCGTACAATGTGGCCTTCTCCTCCCACCCTCTCACCATCACCACCACTCTCCTCCAGCCCCAAGAGAGGGACCAATGCTTCCAACATAGAAATAAGCAGCAGCAAAGTCGAGAATTGTGTCTTTATAACTTGACTTGAATATAATCGAATGACTTGCACTAAAATCTCATCTACACTTCATCGCAATGACTGATGATAAATATCTGCAAACAGCAAAATATCATGTGCGGACTGAACAAGGGGAAATTAGAGCTCGCGTTTGAGCTGCATCTTGCGCAGCAACGGATATTACTCCAGGTCGTAGAGGCTTGGGACTCCAAGTCCATTATTGGAGATGTTGATTACATGGATGCCAAAGAATAAGTAAGAAAAAATGAGAACAAATTCTCATTGTGGGATTCATTTGACGCTGGATCACCAGAAGGAGAATTCAGTATACCGGGGGGGACTGTTCATCTCCACTGCAATGCAATATTATGTTGTGAAGTACGCTTGGAATTGAATCAAAGTATTGTGAAAAAAGCTCGAGTAAGATGGCAATAATTCACTAGAGTGGATTCAGCAGTGAAGTGGACCAGAAAAGTTCAGAATAAAGGCAGATAGTCCTGAATTCAGCATTTGTTTTCTGTTATGCTGGGGGAAAAAAAAGTATTTATAAGTTTCGTTCATTCATTATCATTATTTTAATAATTGCACATCTGTTAGAGGTGTTGCCTCACATCACCTGAGACCCAGGTGGGATCCTGAGCACAGGTGCTGATTGTGTGGAGTTTGCACGTTCTCCCTGTGACCGCATGGGTTTCTTCCCGGTGCTCTGGTTTCCTCTTGCTTTGATTGATTGATACTTTATTACCACATGTCTCTGTGAAATTATTTGTTTTGCATGCCGTTCACAAGGTATGCAAAGAGTCGCCATGTAAAGCGCGCCGACATCACAGAAGATGTGCGGTTTTGCGGGCTAGTTGGCCTCTGTGAGGTGCCATGAGTCTGCAGAGAGTGGATGCAAAAGTGGGAAATCATTGAACGGGCAATCGCGTGGACTTGGTGGCCAAAGCACCTGTTTCCGTGCTGTATCTTTCAATCCATTAATAAGCCTTGTATTCACATGAACAGGTCTCGAAAACCAAAGCAAGGCATTAGCTAGTTCTCAAGCTAGAAAATAAATGGTTCCTTCATTCTGCCAAAAGATGTGTAATGGATACAAAACAAATACCATTTTAAATGATAGACAGCCACGAATCCTCAGTATTACAGCAAGCCGCAAATTTATTACTTGGTAAATGGATGTATTTTTCCATCCATCTATCATGCAAAGCGTTGCTAGATTCTTTATTACCTCTCCAATCTTCTCATTTTGTTTCTGAAAGATACCAGCTAATGGTTCTGTATAGTTTAACAGATAGCAGGAGCTCTACAGTGCTTCAACTAACCAGCCTGTCTTCATATGGGAGATGCCCAGCACTGAACAATAATGTAATGGCCTTGAGCTCCACCACGGGCGTGGACTTAACATCTGAGTCGATCCCTTGCCTGGGATCGCTCCAACCAGGGCCTGCGGACTTTACCATCGCAAGCGCGCAGTATCGGGAGAGGCCGAGTCGGGAGCTCCAACGCCAGCGCGGGGGAGCTGACATCCCCCCCCCCCCCCCCCCCCCGATGCAGGAGCTGATCGCCCCGATGCAGAGGGACGAAACGCCGCCGGCCACGGGAGTCAAGATCGTCCCGTCAACGGAGGGCTCCAGGCCCCCGACCGCGGGAGAGCAAAGAAGGGAAGAGATTAGAACCTGTTTTCGTCTTCCATCACAATGAGGAATGTGGAGGAGGCACTGTGATGGATGTTTATGTTAAAATGCATTTTGTGTGTTCTGTGGCTTTTTATTTGTATGACTGACTTGGCAAGTGAAATTCCTCCTTTGTTGCAAAACATACTTGGCTAATAAAGTATTATTGTGATTGTGTGATGTCTTCAAATTCGAAGCAAGTCATTCCGTGAGGAGTTTTGTATCAAATGAGATACTGTGTAAAATATCGTAGCACGTTCTGTAGTCTTTTGTATCTTTTTTATTTCGCCAGCAATATTGCTCATAAATCTCCATGCAGGAGACTGTTTTATCACCGATGTGCCTGGATAATAATGAAATTCAAAGTTTAGAGACAATGTGCTGTCAAATCAGGTATTCGCCTGTTGATACCAAAATATGTCAGCTTTCCACATGCATTCTAAAATTGCCATCACGTAAATTAAAAACACACATTTTCAGACTAGATGGCAACTTATTGAAAACGCTGTGGGAACTTTGCCCACTAAATGGACATCTTTGAGCGCATTTTTATTTATCCATACAACTGTAATGATAAAAAATTAATTCATGGATACTATTCGGGCTGTCTTTTCTGAATTGACTTTATCATTACCCAAAGACTTTCATGTCTAATAATGTTGTCAAAAACACTGGACCTATATGTCCTAGGTGCAGAATTGGGTCACTCGGCCCATCTAGTTTTCTCCACAATTCGATCATGGCTGATCTATTTCTCCCTCACAACCCCATTCTCCTGCCTTCTCTCTGTAACCCTTGATTTTGTTCTGAAACTCAGTTTTGCTGACACATTCCAAGGTTTTGCTACTGAGAGGTGAATTTTAAATGGGTTCGGAGGCGTTCTATTTCACTCTGTTTTAAGTTTATCAAAGCTTATAGCAATCCACATATTTAAAAGATATCTCAAATCTACAAAAGCAAAGTCGGTCATTACCAGATGCTGGAACCGTGACTTGCTCGGGCAAACAGCAGAGTTGTGTTTAAGGGGGAGGCTGGATGATCGGAGAGGGTGAAAGGAATTGGGAGGGTGTTCAAGTGGTGCCTAAACACTGCGATGGACCAACTGGGCTGGATGGTGGGTCTGTTTCTATGCACTTCTGTGTTTTGGTTTATTATGGTCACGTGCACCATGGTGGTCCTGCCAGTTCCACTGTTCTCATCCATATATCCCTCTGTTATCTCCTCCACAGCCAACAATGGACCGTCGTGGGCTCCACATTTCCTTGGTCATCGGTGCCAGTTCTCCTTTGTTCTGGTCCTGTTCATACCTCTAATTTCCCTCCCCATCCCCCACCCCCGCCCCGGACCCTGTCTGAAGAAGGGCTTCCACCCGAAACGTCACCTGTTCCTTTTCTCCAGAGATGCTGCTTGACCCGTTGAGTAGTTACTCCAGCATTTTAGGTCTATCTCCAGTGAAAGCTTTGTTTTGCATGCTATCCAAAGAGTACAGATATACCGTTAACAAATACAATCAAGTCAGAGCAGCACAGTGACGCAGCCTTGCAGAACCAGAGACCCGGTTTCAAACATGACTACAGGTGCTCTCTGCGCCAAGTTTGTATGTTCTCCCTGTGACCAATTTTGTTTACTCCGGATGCTCCGGTTTCCTCCCATGTTCCAAAGACGTGCAGGTTTTTAGGTTAACTGGTTTCTGTAAATTGTCCGAGTGTGTGTAGGATAGAACTCGTGTACGTGGCGGTTGCTGGTCGGTGCAGACTCGGTGAGCCATTGGGCCTGTTTCCACGCTGTAACTCTAAACTAAATCCAAACTTGAGTTTAATAGGTGAAGCAAGGGAAAGGATACAGAGGTGTTCCCATTTATTATACAAGCATCCAGCAGTACATCAAACCCATTATTTGCACTGGAAATTAATCTTTTTTTTTGACTTCCATTGGATTGCCAGTTTACACAAGAATTTTTTTGTGTATTTAAGTATTATTTTGTGAGCGTCTGTGTCCCCCGTGGACAAATCTCCCTTTTCCCCAAACTTCACCTCATTTGTACCCCTTTCCACAATCAGCCAGTGAGCTACTAATGTTTTAAAGAAGGAACTGCAGATGCTGGAGAATCGAGGGTTACACAAAAAGCTGGAGAAACTCAGCGGGTGCAGCAGCATCTAAGGAGCGAAGGAGATAGGCGATGTTTCGGGTCGAGACCCTTCTTCAGATGTTTGACTAATGTTTGACGAGTACGTTGCTTATTAAGTCAAAGATGAAATGTAGGTCAGCCAAGAAGTGTGTAATATTTAAACCCAAATGTTATATGACAAAATTTCAAAATGTAACAAAGCTAAAATGGCGATGGGCACCCTCCAATGTTCAAAGACTTAAAGGCGGTAGACTGTGGAAATGCACGAATAAGTTAAATGCAGGCAGACTTTTAAATATCAGATCTTTTTGTATTTTGATTAAACGTGGTCTCCGCACAGCGGAGATGCCATCCCATTAAAAATGATTTTCCTTTCATGCTGGCGAGCTGCAAAAGTGACAAGTGTCAAAATGTGACGATATAAAACAAAACTGACAACAAAAAGAATGCTTGTTTGAGGAGTGGAAGCTCTTTGTAAATCAAAAGTCTGGTTTATTGATGACATGTTCTGGCGTTGGACTGAAAGATGGAAACCTGCCTTTGTTCTTGTGTTGGCATCTGACTAAGCTTTGAGGCATACAGCACAGAAACGGGTTAGAGTCATAGAGTGATACAGCGTGGAAGCAGGCCCTTCGGCCCAACTTGCCCACTCAGGCCAACATGTCCCAGCAACTCCAGTCCCACCTGCCTGCGCTTGGTCCATATCCCTCCAAACCTGTCCTATCCATGTAACTGTCTAACTGTTTCTTAAATGTTGGGGTAGTCCAAGCCTCAACTACCTCCTCTGGCAGCTTGTTCTATACACCCACCACCCTTTGTGGGGAAAAAGTTACCCCTCAGATTCCTATTAAATCCTTTCCCCTTCACCTTGAACTTATGTCCTCGATTCACCTATGCTGGGCAAGAGTGTGCATCTACTCGATCTGTTCCTCTCATGATTTTATACACATCGGTTCTTCAGCCCAACTCATCATGCTAGCCAATATGTCGAATTGAGCCAGGCCCATTTGTCTGCATTTGATCCATATCTCTCTAAACCTTTTCTATTCATTTACCTCTCTAATGGTCTTTCAAGCATTGCAACTGTTGTGATTGTTTTGATCGGGTATCATTGGCGCAGCGGTAGAGTTGCTGCCTCACGGCGCCAGAGACCCGGGTTCGATCCTGTCTGTGGATGCTGTCTGTATGTAGTTTGCACGTTCTCCCCATGACTCTGTGGGTTTTCTCCGGGTGCTCCGGTTTCTTCCCACATTCTAAAGACGTACAGGTTTGGAGATACATTGGCTTTTGTAAATTGGCCCTAGTGTGTAGGATAGAACTAGTGTAGGTGGGATCGTTGGTTGGCGTGGACTCGGTAGGCCGAAGGGCTTGTTTGCACGCTGTATCTCTAAAACTAAAGGTGGTATTAATGTGCTTAAGAAGGAACTGCAGATGCTGGAAAATCGAAGGTAGACAAAAATGCTGGAGAAACTCAGCAGGTTAGGCAGCATCTGTGGAACGGAAAAAATAGTCTGAAGAAGGGTTTCGACCCGAAACGTTGCCTATTTCCTTCGCTCCATAGATGCTGCCTCACCCGCTGAGTTTCTCCAGCATTTTTGTCTCCCCTTTGTATAACTAATGTGCATTTGGTCAGGCAATTTGCTTTGCTAGGCATTTCTATCCAATGTTATAGCACCTGTATAATCAGTGACATTACAGCAATTCATCCCAGAAGCATAATAATCTGAGAGTGTTTGTGAAAAGGTGTTCATCAAACTTACATTTATGTTTTCTAGCCTGGAAACATTATTGTTATTTGCAATAAATGACATTTTACAGCACTTCATATTTTGTTGATCATATGCAGTGCCCTCCATAGTGTTTGTGACAAAGACCCATCATTTATTTATTTGCTCTGTACTCCACAAAGTGAGATTTGTAATAGAAAAAATCACATGTGGTTAAGTGCACATTGTCATATTTTAATAAAGGCCATTTTTATACATTTTGGTTTCACCATGTTGAAATTACGGCAGTGTTTATATACACAGCACCATAATGTTTGGGACACACCAATGTCATGTTAATGAAAGTAGTCATGTTTAGTATTTTGTTGCATATCCTTTGCATGCAATGACTGCTTGAAGTCTGCGATTCACGGACATCACCAGTTGCTGGGTGTCTTCTCTGGTGATGCTCTGTATTGCAGCCATCATTAGCTTATGCTTGTTTTGGGGGCTAGTCCCCTTCAGTTTTCGCTTCAGCATATAAAAGGCATGCTCAATTGGGTTCAGATCGGGTGATTGACTTGGCCACTCAAGAATTTACCATTTTTTAGCTTTGAAAAACTCCTTTGTTGCTTTAGCAGTATGTTAGGGATCATTGTCTTGCTGTAGAATAAACTGCTGGCCAATGATACATTTGTTTGAACTTGAGCAGATAGGATGTGTCTATACACATCAGAATTCATTATGCTACTACCATCAGCAGTTGTATCATCAATGACGATAAGTGAGCCAGTACATTCAGCAGCCATACATGCCCAGGCTATAACACCACCACCACCGAGTTCTTGGGCAGTTCCTTCTCTCCTCCGTACTTTGCTCATGCCATCACTCTGATATAAGTTAATCATCGTCTCATCTGTCCACAAGACCTTTTTCCAGAACTGTGGTTGCTCATTTAAGTAGATCTTGGCAATTTGTAACCTGGCCATCCCATTTTTGCGGCTAACCAGGGGTTTGCATCTTGCAGTGTAGCCTCTGTATTTCTGTTCATGAAGTCTTCTGCGGACAGTGGTCATTGACAAATCCACACCCGACTCCTGAAGAGTGTTTCTGATCTGTTGGACAGGTGTTTAGCGATTTTTCTTTATTATAGAGCGAATTCTTCTGTCATCAGCTGTGGAGGTCTCCTTGGCCTGTCTGTCTCTTTGCGATTAGTAAGCTCACCAGTGCTTGCTTTCTTCTTAATGATGTTTCAACCAGTTGATTCTGGTAAGCCTAAGGTTTGGCTGACGTCTCCAACAGTTTTATTCTTGTTTGTCAGTCTCATAATGGCTTCTTTGACTTTCATTGGCACAACTTTGGTTCTCATGTTGATAAACAGCAATAAAAGTTTCCAAAGGTGAAGGAAAGACTGGAGGAAAGACTAGGTGCTGAGAGCTCTCTTATACCTGCATTAAGGAGGTACATGCATTAAAGAGGCCTGAGCAATTACAAACACCCGTGAAGCCATGTGTCCCAAACATGATGGTACTCCTGCACCTATTTTCTGTGTTTCTATAACTTACGAATTTATGAAATATTTGTGTGTCCTCAATGAAAGGAAAGTTGAAAATGCACAATCTGACACTTCTGGATATATTTTTCCTTTCTCTTCAGATCAAGTCTTTTGCAGCCATCAGGCTATTAAACACTACAACCTCATACACTACACAATAGACTAGTATTATTATCATTATTGCACTGTTATGGGTTTTTTTTCTGAGTTTTTGTTATTATTTATAATGTTTACATATTCTGTTCTGCAGCAAGTGAGAATTTCATTGTTCTATCTGGGACATATGACAATAAAACACTCTTGACACTTTAATTTTTTTTCCTGCATTTTTCCACGCTGAAAGAGAACATCCAACACATTGTCTCATGCCTGTGTTGAGAGAGAGGCCACTTCTCCTCTTATGTTCCTTTAATCTATTTTTTTCCAAATACCCATCAATACTATCCAGATTATCCGCCCACTTATTCGTGCAGATAATTACAGTCACAAATTACTCCGTGGCTTGCTCGTCTTTGGGAAGTGGGAGGAAATTGGATCATTGATAGGAAACGGGCACAGTCACCGGAAGAATGTGCAAACTCTAAACTCTCAAACTACAATGAAGCTGCACTAGACACTGTGTTCCTCCCCTCCCCCATCTCCCCTCCACACCATTACTTTTGCGATCTTTGACACAGATTCTTCAGCAGTATTTATTCAGATTCTCATCTCGCACAAATCCACTGTAAATATTCCTCTTCATTGTTTGAAGAAGGGTCTCAACACAAAATGTTATCCATTCCTTCTCCCCAGAGGTGCTGCCTGTCCCCGCTGAGTTACTCCAGCATTTTGTGTCGTCCTTCCTCGTGTCTTTGACTGGCAAATTTGAGGCCACTCCACCAAATAAGGCACGGTGGCGTAGCGGTAGAGCAACTGCAATCCAGCGCCAGAAACCTGGGTTCGATCCTGACTGCGGGTCGTGTCCGCACGGAGTTTGTACGTTCTTCCCCGTGACCTGCGTGGGTTTTCTCTGAGATCTTTGGTTTCCTCCCACACTGCAAAGATGTACAGGCTTGTAGGTTAATTGGCCTGGTATTAATGTAAAACTGTACCTAGTGTGTGTAGGCCAGTGTCAATGTGCGGGGATCGCTGGTCAGCGCGGAACCGAAGGGCCCGTTTCTGCGCTGTGCTTCCCAGCTGTTATCAGGCAACTGAATCATCCTACCACCCGGAGAAAACCCACACAGGGCACGGGGAGAACGTACAAATTCTGTAGAGACGGGACCCGTCGTCTGGATCGAACCCAGGCACGGTAAGGCAGAAACACATTTTCTGCCCTTCCTTACTAAAGAATGAGGTACAACTTGCAGTATATTTTGAATCTGCAGATAATGGTATTTTAAAAGTTTAAGCAGAAAGTGCAGATGCTGGAAAATTGAAGGTAGACAAAAATGCTGGAGAAACTCAGCGGGTGAGGCAGCATCTGAAGCAGCGTCTGAAGAAGGGTCTCGACCCGAAACGTCACCTATCTCCTTCGCTCCTTAGATGCTGCTGCACCCGCTGAGTTTCTTCAGCTTTTTGTGTAACCCCAGCATCTATGTGGCTAAGGAAATTATTTCCATAGATGCTGCCTCACCCGTTGAGTTTTTCCAGCATTTTTGTCTACCTGGTATTTTTAAAGGATCACAGGTGTATCATGAAGTTTAAGAGGCGTTTGAGCAGGCACATGGATAGAAGATGGGTACAAAATGCTGGAGTAACTCAGCCGGACAGGCAGCGTCTCTGCAGAGAAGCAATGGGTGACGTTTCAGGTCGAGACCTTTCTTCAGACTGAGGGGAGAGGGAGACGCATATAGAAGGGTAAGGTGTGAAAAGGTGACAACAAAGGGGACAAAGTTCAAGGAAAATGGAGAACAGGTAGCAAGCCCTGGTTAAAACATGGTCGTAGAGTCAGAGAGCAGGAGGAATCGTAGAGAGAGTGTCGCAGGGCCAAGTGCTGGCAGGTGGGGCTAATGTAGATGGGGCATGTTGGTCGCCATGGTCAAGATGGGCTGAAGGGCCTACTTCCATGCTGTATGATTCTATGATAAACAAAAGAAAGCAAAATGTACATGTTACAAGGAAATAAATGAAGATTTTTAAGATGCGGATCCTGAAGCCATTTTAATTCTTAATTTCCATCTGAGCCAAGATTGTGATGTTAGAGAGAATTTGTTTTTTGAAAAAGCTAATAGACAAAATGACTTTGATGTATTGGAAGTCTGAAGAAGGGTCTCGACCTGAAACGTCACCTATTCCTTCGCTCCATAGATGCTGCCTCACCCGCTGAGTTTCTCCAGCATTTTTGTCTACCTTTGATGTTTTGGAAGGTTAATTTGTGCATTCCATGTCTCTGGTTTCTCCAAACTGCAAATATAAGTTTACATGCATTGAATGGATTGCTGCAATATTGACATAGTCTTCACCACAGTCCACTGTCAAAGTGTAGCGTTCGGGTGCAAATATTGCGAAAAATCAACACTGGCCTGATGCTTTGGAGACCCAAGTCTTTTAGGAATTTTAAGTCGTGGTGTTTCTTTTTAAAAAGAACACAAGTGCACGTAGTCAAAATGGCAAGTGGTTTAACTTTCTAAAGGAGTGTACAAACACAGCTGTGTGAGATGGCTTTGAGCTGAAGCCCAACTGCTTTGGTCAAATATTGGGGAAGCTCCTGAACTTTGCCACAATTCGGAATTTATCACCTTTTGGCAAACTAACATTCCATTGTCAACATGCAGGAAGGAACTGCAGTTGCTGTTTTTAACCGAAGATAGACACAAAAAGCTGGAGCAACTCAGCAGGACATGCATCTTTTCTGGAGAAAAGGAATAGGTGATGTTTCGGGTCAAGACCCTTCTTCCAATCTGAGGAACAGTCTCTACCCGAAACGTCACCTATTCCTTGTCTCAAGAGATGCCGCCGGGCCCATTGAGTTACTCCAGATTTTTGTGTCTGTCTGCTGGTGTCCATCTTGGGTCATCACAGTCATTGTGTAAAAGTAAATGAATAGCGCAAAAGGGACTTGAAAATGTTCAATTATGTACTTCCTCAGATAGACACAAAGTGCTGGAGTAACTCAGCAGGTCAGGCAGCATCTGCGGAGAAAATGAATAGGTGACGTTTCAGATGGTGCATTATGTCCAATTTTATCCCTGCAGTAACAAGTCTCAGTAAATTATTGTGTTCTTACAGATGAGATTTATTTTTGGGTCCCCACTCTAATAGTAAAAGCAAAACAAAAGGGCTGAGGTTGTCTGAAGAGTTTTTACACTTTTGTACGTCTTTTTTAAAATTCTGAATAAAGTTTATTTTTGAAAATCTTTATATATTTTTATTTTAAGAAGAACCATTATGAACTTCAGTTTATTCTTAATGTTTGGAACTATTTTATAGTTTTTTTTATCATGTGCCATCTTTAACAAATGGAAGCTAATTTAGGAATTGTGTCTCAGATTTATTTTTAGAACTTTGTGGCTTGAAAGTAAGATTTTTTTTTCTCTCTGAAAGGCAATTAATTCCTCCAATTTGAAAAAATCTGCAGCTGTGTCTATTTCAGTACTTCACTCTTCATTGCCAAATAGATATCAGATGTGGAAAGTGGACTAGTGGAAAATGGGGTTGTGAGTTGTTTTTGCATTCATCTACACTGTGACTTGGCAATAAAGGTCACTGAAGGGTATTCTGTGAGCCGGGGTTCAGAATCAAGAGTGTATGGGAATGAGATCAGAAGAAATGTGTTCACCTCGAGTTTGATGAACCTTTGGGATGTCTTCATCCTGGAGGATAATGGAGGACCAGTCTCATGCTTAATACAGATCAGTAGATTCATGGATATGTGGAGGAAGGACCTGCAGAAGCTGGTTATACACTGAAGATCGCCGCAAAATACTGGAGTAACTCGGCAGGACAAGCAGCATCTCTGGGGAGGAGGAATGGGTGACGTTTGAGGCCGAGACCCGTCTTCAGACTGAGAGGCAGCGGAGAGGGAGTCTAAAGATATGGAAGGGTAGGTGTGAAAACGGCAGATCAAGGAAATGTAGAATGGTTCGTTGTTGGCTGAGGGGATGCAAGTGGGCATGCATTCAGTAAAATTAATCAGAAGGACAGTGAAACTAGTCGGAGAACCAGGGTGGGGGACAGAGGGAAAGCACGGATTACTTGAAGTTAGAGAAATCAATATCCCGCTGGGTTTTTAAGCTGGATTTGCAAGGAATGGAGAGTTGTGGGGACAGTGGCATGAGATGGTGCTGAAGTCAACCATTTTGTCCCAATACGAGCAACAAAGTTGTGACTGACAACTTTTGTGAAGGGTTGTGGCAGAGTTATGGAATCGGCAAATCTGCTGGTTAAAAACAAAATTTCTAAAAAATGAGGTGCATTTGTGAGAAATTCAGACCAGGCTGGAATGGGAGCTGAAAATGGGATTAATTCAGTTCTGACCATAAGTTCACCCATTTGACCTTGTCTGAAGAAGGGTCTCAACCCAAAACATCATCTATGATTGTTCTCTGGAGATGCTGTCTAACCTGCTGAGTTACTTAAGCACTTTTGTGTCCTTTTGTGTATTAATCAGCATCTGCAGTTCCTTTTTGTTTTCGACTAGATTCTGTTTAAAATGGCCAGAAGATCCAGACCTGCATCCTGTGTGAAATTACTTTCAAGTCAATGGTTTTGCTTCATTCCTTTTCACAAGGGAGTGCACATGTTATCTAATCCTCTGTGTACAATGATAATCTGCTTATGAAGTTGCCCTTCTCAACCTGCTATCAATCACTGTCCATTTGTATGTTATGAAAGGCACCCACTTTCACTCTCAGCCATGCAGAATTTCAAATAGGAGTGTACAGGGACTTCAAAACTCATCTGAAAGTAACATATAAATGGGCTTTGTAGTGCAGTAATTGGATTTAATTCGCAGAATGAGAATTTGATTCAGTATGAACACTGAAGCCGTGTTGTGGAAGGAAAAATGTGAAACGCCAAGTATCTCTATAATTCATTGTGAACATTTAATCTTATATAAGGTTAGATCTGGAGAGGCCACTGCTGCCAGTCAAGGATCAGTTGCAAATTGGAGATGATCAGAAGGTCCTAATTGGAGATGTTAACGTACCTTGAGTGTCTGACCCACTGAGTTACTCCAGCACTTTGTGTTTTCTTTCTAAACCAGCATCTGCAGTTCCTTGTGTTTACTTTGCAGTGTTGTATGGCAGGAAGAATGATTAGCGATGATAAGTTTAGTTTAGTTACAGATTTAGTTGATATACAGGGCGGGAACAGGCCCTTCGGCCCACCGAGTCCGCACCGACCAGCAATCCCCACGCATTAACACTACCCTACACACAGTAGGGACAACTTTTATATTTACACCAAGCCAATTAACCTACAAACCTGTAGGTCTTCGGAATGTGGGAGGAAAGCAAAGATCTCGGGGGCGGGGGGGGGGGGGGGGGAGAGAACGTGCAAACTCCGTACACACAGTGCACTTAATCAGGTTCGATCCCGGGTCTCTGGCACCGTGAGGCAGTAGCTCTACCGCTGCGTGTGTCACTGAGCAGCACAGTGACTAAATGATAAATGACTAAAACCCAGTCCAAAGCGACAGATGTACACATTCCTATGAAGATATGTGTAACATTTTGAATTCAAAATGGTAGATGAATGAAATTTGAAAAAAAGATCAATTGCACACCATAAACACGCAAAACAAATCTCATCCAGAGATTTGGTCAAACTTCATGTGTTGCTCTTCAGGCTACCTAAAGTTGCAACAAAAAAAAATCCTGTTCATCCCTGCTATTTTGTGGTCAAACTGCCACTTCCCCAACAAGGATAGAAATTGGGATTTAAAAGTATCTGCAGGTTACTGGTTAAAATATTTTAAAGTATCTGCAGGCGACTATATCTTCTCCCAGTGGCTGTGAAATGAATTGGGAGCAGGAATTGGCAACGGTCACTTGGCTGTTGAGCATGTTCTACCAGTGGATAATTGATGATTCCATTGCAATCTTCTGCAATCCTACCTACCCCAACGTCACCCATTCCTTCTCTCCAGTGAAAGTTGCCTGTTCCGCTGAGTTACTCCAGCGTTTTGTGCCTGTCCTCGGTTTAAACCAGCATCTGCAGTTTCTTCTGCCTACTCCAATATTTATTTTGTTCCTGTGCTCATCAAGAATCAATCGATCTCCACCCTTGAACACATTTTTAAGACTCTGCTTCCACCATTTTAAGGAAATGTCATACAGCATGGCAACAGGCTGTTGGTGGGAAGAAGCTATTCTTGACCCTGGTGGTCATGGTTTTCAGACTTCTGTACCACCTCCCCGATGGTATTAGTGAAATGAGAGTGTGGGTGTGGGTTGTTGATGATGCTGGCTGCCTTTTTGAGGTTGCATCTCCTATACATCGATGGTGGGGAGTCGGTATCCGTGATGGACCAGTCGATGTCCCTTCATTCCTGGGCATTCATGTTGCCAAATGCAGGCCATGATGTAACCAGTTAATATGCTCTCTGACATGCACCTGTCGAAGTTTAAGAGATAATTTGTCGACATATGACGGCACTGGGCCTCTACTCGCTGGAGTTTAGACAGATGAGGGGGGGACCTCAGTGAAACCTACCGAATAGTGAAAGGCCTGGATAGAGTGGATGTGGAGAGGATGTTTCCACTGGTGGGTCTACAGCCAGAGGTCATGGCCTCAGAATTTAAAAAATGGTCCTTTAGGAAGGAGATGAAGAGGAATTTCTTCAGCCAGAGGGTGGTCAATCTGTGGAATTCATTGCCAAAGAAGACTGTGGAGGTCAAGGTAATGGAATTTTTAAGGCAGAGATAGATAGATAGATTCTTGATTAGTACGGGTGTCAGGGCTTATGGGGAGAAGGCAGGAGAATGGGGTTAGGAGGGAGAGATAGATCAGCCATGATTGAATGGCGGGGTAGACCTGATGGGCGGAATGGCCTAATTCTGCTCCTATCACTTATGGACGTACTGAGTCTTCGAGCCGTTGATGGTCTTTCTTTGTGATTGCATTGATGTGCTGCTCCCAGAAAACATCTTCAGAGATGTGAACACCCAGGAACGTGGAGGTTGTGTCTCTCTCCATCGCCAACCCATCGATGAAGAAGAGTTTGTGGATCCTTGGCTTTCCCCTTCTAAACTCAACAACGGCTCATCGCCTTGCTGATGTTGAGAGCAAGATTGTTGTTCTGGAACCATTCAATCAGATCGCCATTATTCTGAAGCATTTTACAGCAATGCCTTGGGGGACAAACAATATCTTGAAGAAAGATCAAATCATTATACACGACTGAAATTTTCCTTGCTTTTTAAAAAAACCTTTGGACTGCGTAATAGATGTTGCTAACTCTTCAACCATTATTCCAGTATTATTCCTGGGCATGAATCTGAGCAATTCCATCTACTGGTTCTGTTGGATCAAAACCTTCCAAGTGTTGGTCATCAGTTCCTCCCATTGTAGAATAATGATTGAAGAGTTAGCAACATCCATTACACAGTCCAAAGGTTTTTTAAAAAGCAAGGAAAATCTTGCCGGAAATATCACGATTTGGTTTGGGAACTGCTCTGCCCAGGACAAGAAGGCTCTGCAGAGAGTAGTGCGTTCGGCCGAACGCACTATGGGGACTTCACTCGCCCCTGTGCAGGAACTATTATCTAAATGGTGGGCGATTAGGAAATGGGGAGATGCAGCGAGACCTGGGTGTCATGGTACACCAGTCATTGAAAGTAGGCATGCAGGTACAGCAGGCAGTGAAGAAAGCGAATGGTATGTCAGCTTTCATAGCAAGAGGATTTGAGTATAGGAGCAGGGAGGTTCTACTTCAGTTGTACAGGGTCTTGGTGAGACCACAGCTGGAGTATTGCGTACAGTTTTGGTCTCCAAATCTGAGGAAGGACATTATTGCCATAGAGGGAGTGCAGAGAAGGTTCACCTGACTGATTCCTGGGATGTCAGGACTGTCTTATGAAGAAAGACTGGATAGACTCGGTTTATACTCTCTCGAATTTAGGAGATTGAGAGGGGATCTTATAGAAAAGTACACAATTCTTAAGGGTTTGGACAGGCTAGATGCAGGAAGATTGTTCCCGATGTTGGGGAAGTCCAGGGCAAGGGGTCACAGCATAAGGATAAGGGGGAAATCCTTTAAGACCGAGATGAGAAAGACTTTTTTCACGCAGAGAGTGGCGAGTCTCTGGAACTCTCTGCCACAGAGGGTAGTTGAGGCCAGTTCATTGGCTATATTTAAGAGGGAGTTGGATGTGGCCCTTGTGGCCAAGGGGATCAGAGGGTATGGAGAGAAGGCAGGTACGGGATACTGAGTTGGATGATCAGCCATGATCATATTGAATGGCGGTGCAGGCTCGAAGGGCCGAATGACCTACTCCTGCACCTAATTTCTATGTTAACTATACATCAGAAGGTGTAACTCCAGAGCCAATAAGATCATGGGGGACCCCTTCCACCCCTGCAACGGACTGTTCCAGCTGCTACGGTCAGGCAAATGCCTCCGTTGCCATGCTGTGAGAATGGAGAGGTTGAGAAGGGGTTTCTTCCCAGAGGCCATTAGGACTGTAAACTCCTATCTCACCAGGGACTAACTTCACTGTGCCATTATACTGTATTTTTAAAATTGCTGTTTTTTTACCTTTTTCCTTCCTCACACAATATGCAATATGTAAAAGAAAATGTGATTCTGTTCATTTCTGTTTGTAGTTTGTTTGTTTGTTTGTTTGTTGTTTGCACAAACTCCACAAGCATTGCCACTTTTCATTTCACCGCACATCCCGTATGTGTATGTGACGAATAAACTTGACTTGACTTGATGTATTCCATAAATTGCAGCTTCCTGCAGTTTATTCATTAGAATTTAGAAATACAGCGCAGGCATACAACCCTTCAGCCCAGTGAGTCCATGCCGACCAGCGATCACCCCGTACGCTAGTGCCATGTTACACACTAGGGATAATTAATTTTTTACCCAAGCCAAATTTATGAAAAATTAATAATTTGTTGCTATGTTACACATTAGGGACAATTAATTTTTTTTACCAAAGCCAATTGACCTGGATGTCTTGGAGTGGGGGAGGGCTACGGAGCACCCGGAGAAAACCCACGCGGTCACGGGGAGAGCGTACAAACTCCGTACAGACAGCACCCGCAGTCAGGATCGATCCCGGGTCTCTGCTGCTGGAAGGCAGCAACTCTATCATTGCACCACTGTGCTGCCCTAGGTTGATGGAAGGTGGCCATCCAGACAGTCCCTGCCTTGCTCCTGTAGAGCTGCAAGGTTGAATAGATGATCGCAAGGTCAGAATAGTGACGTCTGCTGCCGGTTGCACAATGTTCGGCATCCTCTGACTCATTAGATAGTGAAGCAGTCCACATCCAAATGCAGCAATGCCTGGACAATCTCCAGGCCCGGGCTGATAGATGGCAAGTAACATTCACACCGCACAAGTACCAGGCGACGATGATATCCAACAAGAGAAATTCCAGCTCTTGCCCCACCTCCGACATTCTACGGCACAACCATCACTGAATCGACCACTGCCGGTAATCTGGAGATTATCAATGACCTGAAACCGAGCTGGAACAGGCATGTATCCAGTGTGTCTACAAGAACAGGTCACAGGCTTGGAATTTTGCAGCGACTAACTCTCCACCTAACTCCCCAAAGCCTGCCCAATGTTTACAAGGCTCAAATCGGGAGTGTGATGGAACACTCTTCACTAACTTTGAGTGCAGCTTGGCTTGGAGATGCAGCATGGAAACGGGCCCTTTGGCCCATCGAGTCCTTCTTCCTCAGTCCCCTTGACCATGGGTGCCTCCAGGGGGCTATCCCCTATATGGAGGACGTCTGTGCGTGACTTTGTTTAACATGGGGAGACTGGTGTGCAGACAGCCACCCCACGGTCGTTGACAGATCTGGGTCAGGATCCAGTGGCATGGAATCCAAGACGACTGGAGACCATTTTCTGCTGCCACCGTTGTGACGCTCCACCAAGGTCAGCCATCATCCTTCGCCTGTTCCACCATTGAGGTCTTGGTTGGATTGTTCTTTGTCAGAGACCTCCCCCTCGACACAAGCTAGGGGCAATTTAGAGGCCAATTAACCTACAAACCTGCGCATCTTTGGGATGTGGGAGGAAACTGGAGAATCCCAAGGAAACCCATGTGCTCATGGGGATAACCTGCAAACTCCACATAGACAGCAATAGAATAATTATTTTTTAAATTCAAAATAAACTTTATTCAGAATTAAAGAATGTATACACTACAGGAACTGTGCAAAACCTCTTCCAACATTCTCAGAGGCTATACATACATTCATTTAGTCGTTACTTAGTGTTTACAAGCTCCACCACACCCTGCCCCCCAATGTCCAGCAGCGGAAGGACCTTCTTTTAGAAGGCGTTTTAGAAAGATGAGGAGGAACTTCTTTAGTCAGAGGGTTACTTGATCTGTGGAACTCATTGCCACAGAGGGCTGTGGAGGCCACGTCGGTGGATATTTTAAAGGCAGAGACAGACAAATTCTTGATT
The DNA here is from genome assembly GCA_963514005.1 of Raja brachyura. The sequence continues at coordinate 44,328,888 of OY740796.1, forward strand.
AGAACGGCTGTCAAGGGTGATGGGGAGAAGACAGGAAAATGATTGAATGGCGGAGTAGACTCGATGGGCTGAATGGCCGAATTCTACTCCTACAACTTGTCCACTTGTGACCCTAGACTGTGGTCCTCCCCCACACAGCCTTGGCATTGGCTGCACCGAGCTTCAGTGTGTTCCTCATCACCGACTCCTGCAGTCTGGAGCGGGCCAGTCGGCAACATTCCCCGACGGACATCTCGCTCTGCTGGGAGGTCAACAAAGTTGGGACAGACCAAAGAGAGTCTTTCACTGTAGTTGATGACCTTCCAGCAGCACTTGAGGTCCGTCTCCAAAAGTGTGCCTGGGAACAGCCCGTAAAGCGGAGAGTCCTCTGTTGTGAAGCTGTTCGGAAGCTGTTCGTGACAGGGACCCTTGCAAACTTCTCCATGCTCTCTTTGCAAAATGTTCGGTTGGGAACTCTGCTGAGCTTTGTTGCGGCCCCAATGATGCGAACAGCACGTGACAGGAAATGAAAGCGGAGATTGGAATGATTGGTGTGAAAAGACAAAGTAAATGTTTGTTAAACTCCTCTTCCATGCTAATTCCCGTGATCGGGTCACCAAAGCTGACCAAGGAAACAATGGTCAAAACAGGAAACAAACAGCAGCAGATGTTCTTTGCAATTATTTTTAAAACAGGCTGGTGGTGATAAAGTTTCCTTTCTTACTAAACTGCTGCTGGCCTCGGCTCTTAGAAGCTGCTTTCATAATCGGTTCAGTGTTACTGCTGGGGGTAGTCTGAAGAGCTTTGCAGTCAAATGGCACAGTTCTCAAGGGTGTGGAGGAATAGGGGGCTTAGTTGCCCATCCAAGTGGTGGCATAGACTCCAGCTTCCAGATTGGGTCAGAACCTTCACCATAATCCTGACTTGCTAAACTTGACCACCGGCATGTGACAGTTTAAGCAGTGGAACTTTATTTTAAGAAGGTATAATTAACAAAGGTGATACGGTGTAAGGAAGATATAAGGAACAATGGAGGGTGTAGGAAGGAACTGCAGATGCTGGTTTAAACAGAAGGTAGGCACAAAAAGCTGGTGTAACTCAGCAGGACAGGCAGTATCTCTGGAGAGAAGGAATGGGCGACATTTCTGGTCAAGGCCCTTCTTCATACTCCTCTTACATGCTCATTCCCTTGATGGTTACACAAAAAGCTGGAGAAACTCAGCGGGTGCAGCAGCATCTAAGGAGCGAAGGAGATGGGCGACGTTTCGGGTCGAGAGAAGAAAGGGTCTCGACCCGAAACGTCGCCTATCTCCTTCGCTCCTTAGATGCTGCTGCACCTGCTGAGTTTCTCCAGCTTTTTGTGTAACCCTCGATTCTCCAGCATCTGCAGTTCCTTCTTTAACACTCATTCCCTTGATTGTGTCTGACGAAGGGTCTTGACCCGAAACGTCGCTCGTTCCTTCTCTCAAGAGATGCTGCCTGTCCCGCTGGGTTACTCCAGCGTTTTGTGCCTATCTTCGGTTCAAACCAGCATCTGCAGTTCCTTCTTCCTACTCATCAATTAGTTCAGTTGAGTTTATTGTCACGCGTACCGAGGTACAGTGAAAAGCTTTTGTTGCGTGCCACACAGTCAGCAGAAAGACAATACATGATTACAATCGATACATTTACAGTATATAGATAGATACATGATAAGGGAATAATGTTTAGTGCAAGGCAAAGATTTCTGTCTATCTTAGGAACAATGGAGGATCTAGCATGGGGGGGGGGCGCCGTGAGGAGGGGGAGAGTGGGAGTTCAAAGGGGGAGAGTGGGAGTTCAAAGGGGGAACTGACGCGGGGGGTATTTGGTAACTTTGGCAGTGCCCTTTATGTGGCAACTATTTGCATACCTCGAGTCGGCAAGCAAAGAATTTCACTGTGACTTGTCACATGTCTCAATAAAGTATTAGATTCAATTCAATTATGAACAAAAAGATAATTGTGCTTAAAGTACATCTTCCACAACGTGTCAAAGCACCCTCTGGGCAATAATGTGCGTTTGAGATATTATCGTTGTAGAAGTGTGGGTAAGTGGATGGTCTTCCAACAAGAGTTAATTGGCCTCTCTAAATTGCTCCATGTGTATAGAGTGGATGAGAAAGTGGGGTAACTTAGAGCTAGTGTGAACGGGTGTTTAGCGTAGAGATTCAGCACAGAGACCCTGGCTGACCTTTAACCCCTCTGTGAGCACTGGATAATAGTCGATAGGCAGGCATTTAAAACGGTTCCAGTGCACGGTGCTCTTTGCATGTTCTTCCCAAAGAAGGATCTACGATCATCTGATAAACTTTTAAATCTCTTTTCCATCTGCAAATCTCCCCTTTGCTCAACGCCTTTAATGTTGCCAACTATCTCACTCCCAAATAAGGGACAAAAGGTAAAAAAATAAGGGACAAATTCCCGACGGCAATTCGTTGACCGACTCGGCCGTGGCTGGGTGAATGATGAGTTGGCCCGGGTGCTGGACTGCACACAAAGCCCAGCCGGTGGGCCAGCTGAGGCGTTTTGGCCCGGGCACGATCTCATGCGCAAAGTCCGGCACCCCATCCAACTCGTGAACCGATGATCGGCCATGAGAAGGAGGGGTGGTGGTGTCGGCGGGTAAGTGGAGGTGCGAGGGTCGGACAGCTGGCCGGGCTGCCGACTGACGGGGCCACGGGCGAGGCGCTGCTGCTGCACTCCATGGGCTGCACTAATTTGGGATGGGTGAGGCGGGGACGGACGCGGCACTCCGATCCGACAGTCCCCTAGCAGTCAAATACGGGGCAGAGTTATTCACTCTACCTTAGTACACGTGACAATAATAAGCCTAAACCTAAACCACTGATGGCAATGATAACATTTCAACTGCTGTCTTGGCCGAGATCAGTTTCATTTCTGCAATCTGCTGACTGCTGTGTCTCACTGCAAATTGGCTTCCAGGATGGTGCGCAACCCAGGCGACTATTTGTGTGCTCGCCCCAGAAGCAGATTTACAATCGCACATTACAATCGCTCCACACTTTTAAATCTCTACTCCTGCAGCAACATTTCTTCTACACACTGTAAATGGTTCGATTGTTTGCTCGATGAGCAGAATTAGACCATTCGGCCCATCAAGTGTAATCTGCCATTCAACCATGACTGATCTATCTCTCCCTCCCAACCGCATTCTCCTGCCTTATCCCCATAACCTCTGACACCCGTACTAATCAAGAATCTATCTATCTCTCTCTCTGCCTTAAAAAAAATATCCACTGACGGCCTCCACAGCCTCCTGTTGCAAAGATTTCCACAGATTCACCACCCTCTGACTAAAGAAATTCCTCCTCATCTCTTTCCTAAAAGAACGTCCTTTAATTCTGAGGCTGTGACCTTCTACTCCTAGACTCTCCCACTAGTGGAAACATCCTCTCCTCTAGCAAATTAATTTTGCTGTGTACCCCCAAAATCGCCAAGGAAATAGTTTATCTGTCTCCATTGGCCAGACTTGAACACTGACACTGAACAATTCTCCCAATTTTGTTAGCCCGTGTTGTCTCCTCCCCTTCCTAGCATTCCCTCAGCCCTCTGGCCCCTCCTCCTTTTTCCTTTCTTCTCCCGCCCCCCCACCCCCCCCCCCCCCCACCCCCCACCCTCCATCAGTCTGAAGAAGGGTTTCGGCCTGAAACATTGCCTATTTCCTTCGCTTCATAGATGTTGCTGCACTTGCTGAGTTTCTCCAGCACTTTTGTCTACCTTCTGAACACTGCAATGTTGTGTCATCTGCCTCTCCTGACAAACCTTTCTCATGTAAATCAGAAATGCAAAGCTTGGCGCAACAGCCATGCAAATCTTCGGCAGGCTAACGTACTTATTTGAGCTGACACCTTCATGGGCAACATTTCAGAATTGTAAGGTTTTTTTTACTCAAAATAAATGTTATTCAAAATTTTTTTAAATATGTACAAGCCGTGGGGCGGCCACAGTGGCGCAATGGTCGAGTTGCTGCCTGACAGCACTCGCAGCGCCAGAGACCCGGGTTCGATCCCAAATATAGTTGCTGTCTGTGCAGAGTTTGTACATTCTCCCCGTGACCTGCCTGGGTTTTCTCAGAGATCTTCAGTTTCCTCCCACACTCCAAAGACGTACAAGTGTGTAGGTTAATTGGCTTGGGGTATGTGTAAATTGTCCCTAGTGTGTGTAGGATAGTGTTAATGTTCGGGGATCACTGGTCGGTGCGGGCTCGGTGGGCCGAAGAGCCTATTTCCGTGCTGCAACTCTAAACTAAACAGAAACTGCAAAAAATTCTACCGACGTTCTCGGAGGCTATACATGCATTCAATTGGTCGTTACTTAGTGTTTTCACAATTTTCACAATCTTTGAGAATTATCAGTGCATGTTTCCAGGCGTTGGATGGTTTATTCTCCGCTACAACCCTCTTCCAACCAAGCATATACACTTGCATCTGAACTATTACTCGTGGGAATGCCGACTTGTCAGCAAATGTTTGTCTATTTACATTTGAACTACTGTTGTTGGCTCCCAGGATACCATAAAAATTCCTTCAAGTGGGATCTAATTGGTCACTTCATGGCATCATGTTGAATTATTCACCATTTCAACCATTGCACGTTTATTTGCAATAGGAAATGATATGCAATGCGCTTAACATGAGTTGCAAGGCTGTCTTAACTCTGGAGATGGGGAACAGCCTGGGGCAAATTCAACTTGTGCAATTCAAGTAGACACCAAACGCTGGAGCAACTCAGCGTGCCGGGTAGCATCTTTGGATAAAAGGAACGGGCGACGTTCCGGGCCGCAAACTCTGAAGCCTGGTGCACTCCGAATGCGCTCCCAAAAATATGTTGGGGAAAATCCGGACCTAAATTCAGCATCAGGCTTCATGGAACTGCAGATGCTGGTTTGCACCGTAGATAGACTTAAAGAGCTGGAGTAACTCTGCGGGACAGGCATCATGTCTGGAGAGAAGGAATGGGTGATGTTTCAGGTCAAACTTAGATTTCTCTCATTTCAAGTAACGCCTGCATTCCCTCCACCTTCACCCCTCCCACACCCTCGTCGTCCTGCCAGTTCCACTCTTCGCATCCATCTCTTTGTTATCACCTCTTCCACAGCCAACAATGGACCGTTGTGGGCTCTACCTTCCCTTGGTCATCGCTGCCGGCTCTAATTTATTCTGAATCTTTTCATACCTCTAGTTTTCCTCTTCCCTGACTCTTAGTCTGAAGAAGGATTTCGACTCGAAACGTCACCTTTTCCTTCTCTCCAGAGATGCTGCCTGACCCACTGAGTCACTCCAGCATTTTGTGCCTATCTTTGGTGTAAACCAACATCTGCTGTTCCTTCCAACACAATATTATATTTATGTGGAGTAAATGTGCATTACAATTTCTGGACATTAAGTCAAAGAGTTTTGTTCACCCAGAATTACTTGACTGTTGTTTCGTAGTTAAATAACACAGAGGGATGATGTCTGCATTTGGCTTTTTTGCGTTTAGCAAGTTTGGCAGTAGAGGATGCAACACAGGCTTTGGCATCCCAGAAGAAGAATGGAAAACAATCCAAGATCCCTTTCTCCATAGATAGAACCATATGTGTTCCCTGACCAGAGACTGCGGGCTCCATGACGTTAAGTCCGCAAGCACCCATGGTTGGAGCTCCAAGGTTGATCCCTGGTAAAGGGATCGCGGTCTCCCGATGTTAAAGTCCCGTAGGCGACCACAGTGGAGCTCTCAAAATTGGTCTCCAGCAAAGATCGGCAACTCCTCGATATTACGGTATGGAAAAAAATCGCATCTCCGTCAAGGTAAGAAATTAGAAAAAGTTTCCCCCAACCCCCACCCTCCACCTAAAACAAGCTAAACACCACTAAAAACATACATTTTAACACATACTAATTAATCACAAAGAAGGATTGGACAGACTGACTGTTGGCGAGGCCTCCATTGTGCTCCAAAACTGGGAGCCTAGTGCTCCACAGCAGAATAAGGAGCCAGATACAACTCCTTGTCTCATTTAGTGCTTGAGGGTTAGCTGATTAGGAATGTACAAGCCCCAGCAGACTCTGCCGCAACAGAACGATGCCTTCAGGGAAAGAGGACTTGGTGAATGCAGGCACCAATGAATGCCTGTGTGTGCGGTGTACTCTCTAATACTAGTGATCCGGTTGGTGTTGATGAGTGGAACTGCCAGGGAATCGAGCAGCTGAACACTGAGAGATAAGGTAACCTTTCATCATCTTGCAGGTTGTAACGTACTGCCAAATGCTTCTGAAGAAGGGTCTCGACCCGAAACGTCGCCTATCTCCTTCGCTCCTTAGATGCTGCTGCACCCGCTGAGTTTCTCCAGCTTTTTGTGTAACCCTACTGCCAATATCTCTGTGCTGTACCTGGTTCTGACGCATGGCTATTCTGCTGCTTGTAATGAGCTCAGCCGTGTGTCCGTCCGGTTCCCAGATTAAACCTTGGAGGCACAGCGTGGAAACAAGGCCTTCGGCCCACCAAGTCCGCGCCAACCAGCGATCCCCGCTCACTAACACTATCCTACACACTGGGGATAATTTTACAATTTTACCAAAGCTAATTAACCCACAAATCTGCACATCTTCAGAGTGTGGGAGGAAATCCATGCGGTCACAGGGAGAACGTACAAACTCCATACAGACGGCACCCGTAGTCGGGATCGAACTCGCGTCACTGGTGCTGTGAGGCAGCAACTCTACCGCTGTGCCACTGTGCCCAGCTCTGTGCCAGGATGTATCTCTGCCAGCCATTTCTCCCACTGTAGATATTCCTCGGCCCCGGGTGATATGAATCTAAACACGCATGGCAACAGGAATATAGAATACTGGTGTCTGGAAATACTTTCCTGATGGTAATATTGGCTCAACTGCAAACCCTGGGACAGGTGCTGCCAGGGTGTAATGATTCGCTGGATCATTCATGCCAGCATGTTTTTGCTTAGATATCTTATTCCATGGCCAGAAACTTGAAATAACACAGAATGCTCCAACGTTTACTTAGTATGCCTGATTTGTGTTTGAGTTGCTATGGATGTAAATAAACTTCACACTTGATCATTAGTAACATCAAATTCCTTGGAGTTAATTTAACCGTGCACACCGAGTCGCTGCCTTACAGCGGCAAACACCCAGGTTCGATCCCGACTATGGGTGCCATCTGCATGGAGTTTGCACGTTCTCCCCGTGACCTGCGTGGGTTTTCTCCGAGATGTTCGGTTTCCTCCCGCGCTCTAAAGACATACAGGTTTGTAGGTTAATTGGCTTGGTATAAATGTAAATTGTCCCAAGTGCGTGCATTTATTTCTATATTATTTCTATTGATTTCAAATGTGTGGAGAGCCACAACAGTCTGGACTTGAGAACGATGAGAATGCAATGGTGGTCAATGAAAAAATGGCGCCTCTTGCATGGGGGCTCAGTAGACTCTTTCAGGACGCTTGCTAATCGGGGGTGGGGGGTTTCAAGTAACCCCTGCATATATATTCCCTCTCCCCCTCCCCCTCCCCCTCCCCCTCCCCCAGTCATCCTATCAGTTGCACTGTTGGTATCTCTTCGTAATCCCCTCCCCCCACAGCCAACAATGGACTATTGTGGGCTCCTGGGTCATCGGTGCCTACTCTGATTTGTTCTGCACCTTTTCATACCTCTAGTTTCCTACCCACCTGAGACGGTCTGAAGAAGGGTTTTTGACCCAAACCGTCACCAACTCTTTCTCTCCGATGATGCTGCCTGACCCGCTGAGTTACTCCAGCATTTTGTGTCTACCTTCGGTGTAAACCAGCATCTGCAGTTCCTTCCTGCAAATATAGGCACTCCCTGACTTGTGTGAAAGGGCGCTTGTGTAAACTCGCTATGTTTATGTTAAACAATTCTATAAGCCCACTGCTCTGTTTCTGAGTTGTGAGTCACGGTAGCAGTGCCACCCGCTCTTCTGACTCCTGACTTACACCTGACTTGCGCGACTGGCAGAAATCAACGGGCGGCACAATAGAGTTGTTGCCTCACCACGGCAGTGACCCGAGTTCGATCCCAACTGCGGGTGCTTGTCTGTACGGGGGTTTGTACGTTCTCCACGTGACCTACCTGGGTCCTATCCGAGATCTTGGGTTTCCTTACACACTCCAAAGATGTACAGGTTTGTAGCTTAATTGGCTTGGTATAATAACAATGTAAATTGTTGTCAATGTGTGTAGGATAGTATTAATGTGCGGGGATCGCTGGTCGGTGCAGACTCGGTGGTCCAAATGGCCTGTTTCCGTGCTGTATCTCTAAACTAAACTAAACATCCTTAGTGGTAGCACAATCCTAAAGGGCCTGTCTCACGAGCATGCGACCTGCATGCGGCAAGTGCGACCAAACTGGAAGCGGGGGCCGCGCGGAGGTCTAGTGATCCCCGTACAGGGCCGGTCCCACCAGCATGCGCCAGCATGCAGCGAGCGCGACCAAACCGGCAGCGAGGGCCACGCGGCGATCGGGTGAGTGGCGTGAAGTTGGAGCGAAGTCCGCGGTAAGTTTGCAAGGACAGAGAGGGACAGAGAGAGAGAGACACGGAGGCACACAGAGAGGGACACGGAAACACAGAGAGAGGGTCACGGAGGCACACACAGAGAGGGACACGGAGGCACACACAGAGAGGGAAACGGAAGCACACACAGAGAGGGTCACGGAGGCACACACAGAGAGGGTCACGGAGGCACACACAGAGAGGGTCACGGAGGCACACACAGAGAGGGTCACGGAGGCACACACAGAGAGGGTCACGGAGGCACACACAGAGAGGGTCACGGAGGCACACACAGAGAGGGTCACGGAGGCACACACAGAGAGGGTCACGGAGGCACACACAGAGAGGGTCACGGAGGCACATATAGAGAGGGTCACAGAGGCACGACGTCGAGGCGGTGCGAAATGCATCGAGGCGGCTGCGAGCCGACAGGCCATTGCCGCGCGGAATTTTTGAACACGGTCAGTTTTTCGGATCCCCGCACGATATCGGGACCATCTCCGCACAACTCCATAGGCTCCGGCAATCAAAGTGGGACCAACCCCGCGAGGCCGGACGGCTCAAGTGACCACATTTGGTCGCGCTCACTGCATGGAGTCGCATGCTGTGTGGGACAGGCCCTTAACATGCATTTAAAGATTGGTTTGGGTTGTATCCCTAAGCTAAATTAAATTCGGGGCTCTCCTGTACATAAATGAAGACTTGATTTTAATCCAGTTCTGTGTTGGCTAGAGATGTTGTCATCGTCAAAAGACCAGGGGAAGCAGTAATCTACCAAAACTCAGTGACAGCAGCTGGGAAAATCAGTGGTGGGTTTATTAATCCTTGAAATAGCAAGCATTTTTCATGAATGAACAGGCAGCTCCAGCGGAGGTTTGTAATCGATGATTCCACAGTCCGCTGTGAGAATCAAATGATCCCAAAGGGACAGGAATCGATACACAACGTGCAGCATCTGTGGACTAATGTCCCTCTATCAGATGGAAAACCTGAGAGACAGAGGGAACGATATTGTGCAAGAATGTATTAAATGTTTCGCCCAGTCTGACGATCCAGCTCCCTCCTCTCATGTGATTAATTCAACCAGTCATGGTAATTATCGCCACGTGTTTAATATGGTAGAATAAATGAGTACATTTTTATGTGGATTTTTAAGGATGCCTATCAGCATCATAGGGCTATTTCCGGACCTGTGGTAGCTTCATGATTTTAAGCCCTAATGCTTAATTCCCTTATCATGCATCTGTACACTGTGGACGGCTCGATTGTAATCGTGTATCATCTCTCTGCTGAATGGTCGGCTCGCAACAAAAGCTTTTCACTCTACCTCGGTGCACGTGACAATAAGCAGAGCTGAACAGTGCCAGAAAAGACAGGGAAAGCCTTGTACCCTGTGTACAAAGTACCAAGTACCTGTGTGCAATGGCCACCTCCTACTGTTAACATGAGTGTTAATGTTGGCCCTGTTGGTGCGAGGGAAATTGGCTACCTTGTCCCTTGCTGAGAGGTGTATTTGATTGCTCTGGTGCGATGCTTCACACATATTCTGCCACGGTAGCGCAGCGGCAGAGTTGCTTCCTCACAGCGCCAGAGACCCGGGTGCGATCCTGACCACGGGTGCTGTTTGCGTTCCCGTGGTCAGGATCGAACAGTTAGTACGTTCTCCCTGTGACCGGGTGGGTTTTCCGCGGGCGCTCCGGTTTCCTCTCGCCCTCCCAAGGCGTAGTGTTTGCAGGTTAATTGGCTTCAGTGAAATTGTAAATTGTCCCTAGTGTGTAGCATCACGCTACTATATTGGGGGGGGGGGGGGGGGAGTCGCTGGTCGGCGCGGACTCGGTGGGATGAAGGGCGTGTTTCCTCGCTGTATCTCAAAACTAAGCTAATATATTAATCTGTTTCCAGTCACTCACTTTAGAAAGGAAACAGCATTTGCCAGGAAGCAAGAGTGATGTTTAATGCAGTCCAAGGGCAAGCAACGATTAGGGCATCACCTGCACTGAGCAAAGGGTTTGGAACAATTGCTGAAAATAGTAACGATTTTTCTGCTCATTTTAATGCAAGTGCAGACAGACATGAATTGATTTCTCAATGAGAGAACATGAAAATACCTTAAAAATACAAAACGCCAAGGGCTTTTGAGAATTATGGAAACAACAGTCATGATGCAATATTCCTTCCTCCTGCATAGAATATAATTTAATAAACCCAGTGTCATACTTTATCCTCCAGTGAAGCACTTATGCCACTGAAACCAAACTATGGGATGGATTCTCCAGAGAATAGTAGATTCTTTCATTCAGGTTCAAAACTTTGTTGCAAGAGGGCTGGTATTATTGAACCAAGGAAGCAATAACTAACTAGCGTTAAATGACATGAAACCATTTGCAAACACTGAATTTTACAACCTAATATACAAACTGGGGGAAATAAGTGAATTTTGAAGTCTTGTGTTGACTACATTTCTCTCAAAATTCTGATTTTACTTCGGAGTCACGTGAGTGACTATGTGAAGACCCCACCAGCACGTATGCGCGTCCAACGCATTGCGCAGCGACAGGCAGGAGGAGCGTCACTCCTCCAGCGGGAGGTTTAAAACAGACCTGCAGTTAAGTTTTTACTATTCTGAGGTCATTTTCGGCCACTCTGTATAATTTCTTTTACAGAGCAAAAACAACTCTGGACAAGTTGAGGACGAAGTCCAAACGGACCGCAGCGAAACTGACGGCAGAGGACCGCGGGAATGCGGGCAGTCAGCAGCGGCCGACTTCACCTGAGCTGCTAACCGTACGGCCAGCAGCCCCCGACTTGGCACCGGTACAGCCTGTAGGTGTACCTCGGACTGGCGGTAAAGGCACCCGAAAGTCGGATAGGCCCGGAGACTCGGCAGGTTGCAGGCTAGAAGATTCACTGCCTGCGGATAACGACAGTGGCCGTTTATCTCGCATGGAGCGGTTGATGGAGCAACTGCTCCAATGTGACCTTCTCCAACAAATGGAGTCTGGTCACTGTGGACACCCACAGCAGCACCTTTTACAGGGCTGCCAAATGTCTCCCTCTCCTCGGAGGGGAGCATAAGGTGTAAATATTGGGCTCACTCTGAACATGGGGGTTTGGCTGAAGACTCTTCCAGCGTGCTAGGGGTGCAAGAAAACAAGAGGTGCTCGGCATGGTCTCTAAATATGCGATGCCCTCGCGAAAGGGACAGCCGTTACAGCCGCAGCTGGCAGCCAGCATTAACTACCTCACCAGCAACCAGCTGCAGGGGCAGGCCATGCGTGACACAGCTGCTAAATATTTAGCACCAGAGAACTGTGTTTCCCTCAATGTTCCTGCGGTGAACAACACGATCTGGGGAAACATCGGTGCAGGCATCAGAACCCAGGAAATAAAGATACAGAAGATCCTTAAACTACTGGCTTCCGGAATAACAGCATTTGCCAGGTCAGTGGATGGCAAGGACATGTCGGAAGAACAACAAGACGCCCTGGCGCTCTTCTGCAATGCACAGTTTGAAATAAACTGTTTTAGGAAGAGTGTTATCCGACCTGCCTTAAGCCCCAAATTTGTAGGGTTGTGCAAGACCAACAGCACACATCCGCCTACTTTACTATTCGGGGACAACCTGCCGAAGCGGGTTAAAGACCTCGACGAGGAGGCAAAAGCCGTCGGCCTAATGAAAGCGCCGTCCACTGCCAAGACCTCATATCCTTGGCGGCAGCATCCCTAAGTATCCACCAGCAAGCCACGATACTACAACGAAAGAACAGCAACTGGTGAAATCTCCAAGGCCATACGTTCAGGACAAAGGTCTTTTTTAGACCAAGGCCCAAAACGGCCTTCGTGGAAGATGCGCCAACCCCACACCCCAGCGCCTCCAAACCCCAAGAGACAAGGACGGAAGAAACCAACACAGCACCATCCGTAACCATGGAGGTAGGTGGGTCTGGTTTCTTCCGGAACAGATCATGTGTAAGTTCTTCACAGACTGGGGGAAGGTTACACTTGTTTAGAAATGCATGGAGCTCCATAACTTCTGATCCTTTTATACTGCAAAGTATCCAGGGATACAAAATTGAATTCATTCACAAAGTCCTCCCTCCGGTTCAGCAAGCACCTAGCTGAATGTTCGTTCTTTCTCAAAAAGAAAGATTAGAAGGTCATGCAGAACTTTTGAGGTTACATACAAAAAGAGTAATTGAGAAATCCAAACACGAATCTCTTGAGTTTGTGTCAAATATTTTCACCAAAAAAAACAAAGATGGTGGATGCTGCATCATCATTGATTTGACACAGCTGAACACTTTTGTGCACTATACACACTTCAAAATGGAAACTTTTATTACTGCCAAACAGTTCGTTTCCAAAAGATACTTCATGGCTTGCATCGATCTAAAAGATGCATACTATTCAGTACCAATAGAGAAGGGATGTGGCATTATCTGGATGGGGCAGCTCTGGCAGTACAAAGCGCTGGCTAATGGATGAACATTAGCTGCCAGACTATTTACCAAAATATTGAAACCCGCCTTGGCGTTTCTCCAAAAACAGAAACATATGGTAATGGCATATCTGGATGACATTTTAATTGTGAGAAAAACTCTGGAGTTGGCCAAATTGGCTGTATCAGCCACCAAGCTCTTATTTGAAAAGTTGGGGTTTATCATCCATCCAGATAAATCCAAGTTAACGCCTTCTATGACAATGGACTACTTGAAGTTCACAATTGACTCTGTTCACATGTCTGTGACTTTGCCAAAGAACAAGGCAATAGACTTAAAAGAGGCATGCAACAGCTTTGTTTGCGTCAGTCAACCATCTATTCGATAAGTAGCCAGGGTAATTGGGAAGCTTGTGGCTGTGTTCCCAGCCACACAATTTGGACCTTTGCATTATCAAAATTTACAGAGGGCCAAGATTGAAGCACTCAAACACCATGCTGGCCATTTTGACAGGCCAATGCAGTTACCAGCCAAAGCAGAGTTACAATGGTGGATTAACAACACTCGACTTTGCTCTAATCCCATCATCATCAGCAATCCTTCAGTTGTGTGACAAACTGACGCCATCGCTCACAGCTGGGGAGCAACCAATATCACCTCCAGTTGCGGTGGTAGATGGAATGCACATGAGTTAACTTTACTTCAGACACTGGGTATTAATCATCTAGAGATGTTGGGAGCATTCCACGGACTTTGGGCTTACTGTTCAGACATGCACCATCTGCATGTTCACCTACAAATTGATAATACCACCATGTTGGTATATATTAATCATATGGGTGGAATTAAGTCGATATCTTGTGATGAAGTGGTCAATACAATCTGGCACTGGTGCATCGAAAGAAATATCTGGATATCAGCTACTTACCTTCCAGGTAAGCCAAATACAGTGGCGGACACCAGGTCACGCAAATTCAATGACAACACCGAATGGATGTTGGACCACCAAGTATTTACTGACATTGTAGCTCAGTATGGAATACCAGGTATCGATCTATTCACATCCAATCACCAATTACCAGCATATGTTGCAATGGAACCAGATCCTGGGGCAGTAGCGATGAACATTTTCTCGCTACACTTAGAAGAATTGTTTTTCTATGCATTTCCCCCCTTCTGCCGGGTCTTGCGGAAAATACAACAAGACTCCGCGTCGGGTATCTTGGTAGTACCCGACTGGCCTACTCAGCCATGGTTTCCTGTGGTACTCGGCATGGTCTCGGAAACCATGTATGTCCATCTCCAAAAGCCCGAGTTTATTGGTTCATCCTGTGACAGGCGAAAGTCACCCGCGCCATGACAGAATAAACCTGTTGATTTGCAGGATCTAAAAAGACCACTCCTGGAATTTGGACTGTCGGACCAAACCATGAACATCATCACGGCAGCCTGCAGAGAGTCCACCAGGAAACAATACCTCTCATATATCAGAAAATGGGAGATATTTTGTACCAGGGCAAACACCACTTAACATACGGCTACCATAACGAATGTGCTGGAATTCTTGGCGAACCTACACTTTGATGAAGGCTTGAGCTACAGTGCCATCAACTGTGCTAGGAGTGCCTTATCATCATACCTGGGACAGGGTTTAGGACACCACGGGGTTGGATCTCACCATCTAGCATCAAAAATAATGAAGGGTATTTTCAACTCCACACCCCCCCCCCCCCCCCCCCCCCAGGCCTAGGTATTCCCAGACTTGGGATATTGGTATTGTGTTAACCCTGCTCAGGGGTTGGGCACCAGCTATATCCCTAACACTAGCGAAACTAACATATAAAATGGTGATGCTGATGGCACTAGTAACGGCACAATCGGTCCAGTCTCTGCACAAATTAAGACTGGACGCCATGGTAACATTCAATAATAAAATAACTTTCCATATATTTGAGTTACTTAAACAGAATGGGCCTGGATCGTCTGGGCTCAAATTGGAGTTCCTAACATACCCCATAGACCTTTGTCTATGTATAGTGACCCATCTATTACATTACCTAGAGGTCACCAAAAGCCTAAGAGGCATGGAAATGGCGTTATTAATAAGTCATAAACACCCTCATAAAAGAGTGACCGTGCAGACCATCTCAAGATGGCTTAGGGTGGTATTAGGTGCAGCAGGGGTGGACACTGTCTTTAAATCTCATTCCACCAGGGCTGCAGCTACATCGGCAGCAAGAATGTTGGAAGGTCCCATGGACCACCTCCTTGCAACGGCAGGATGGTCTAACAACAGAACCTTCCAACGGTTTTATAATAAACCCGTTGCCAGACCTGAGACATTTGCAGACACAATTTTGAGTTCTGTATTATGATTTTACCCCGAATTAGGGGTTATTATTATTTGTTAATAAATGCATCAGTGTTTTTCAGCAACCGATTCATGTCTGAATACGTTAACATACTTCCTCCATTGGTCATTATGGCAGTCTGTGAGCATGGACTCGTTCCACGGCATGAAATCACAGAGCTTTGAAATCTTCACATAGTCACTCACGTGACTACAAATTAAAATAGTAAGATTAAACGAGAACTTACCAATTTGAAGATTGATCTTTATTTTATGAGGAGTTACGTTGAGGGATTACGTGCCCTCCGCTCCCAACCCTCTATTATAAAGGTCAACTGGTATCCTAGTTCTCCTATATTACTATATTTAGTCAACTTCTGTTATCTGTGATTTCACACCGCTGCTATGAAGAATGTTGCGCATGCGGCTGGCGGAAGTTCTCGTTTAATCTTATTATTACAGTGTATAACATCATGAGATGAAAAGATCGAGTAAATGCACAGAGTCTCTTGCCCAGAGTAGGGGAATCGAGGACATAGGTTTAAGGTGAAGAGGAAAAGGTTTAATAGGAATCTGAGGAGTAACATTTTCATAAAAAGGGTGGTGGGTGTATGGAACAAGCAGCCAGAGGAGATAGTTGAGGCAGGGATCATCCCAACATTTAAGAAACAGCTATACAGGTACATGGATAGTTTTTTAAGAAGGAACTGCAGATGCTGTAAAATCGAAGGTAGACAAAAATGCTGGGGAAACTCGGCGGGTGCAGCAGCATCTGTGGAGCGAAGGAAGTAGGCAACGTTTCGGGCCAAAACCCTTCTTCAGACTGAACATGCTTAGGATAGGTTTGGAAGTTTGTGGACGTAACACGGGCAGGTGGGACTTGTGTTGCTGGGCCATGTTGGCCTGTGTGGAGAGGTTGGGCCAAAGGGCCTGCTTCCACACTGTATCACTCTGAGGGATTATAGTAAACACTGTTGTAACGAACCGCAGGGGGAGAATGGTGTCCATTGATGCCGATTTGTCCACTTGGGTGATCACTGGTCGGCGCGGGCCAAAGGGCCTGTTTCCGCGCTGTCTCTAAAACTAAAACGAACTTGGGGGGAGCTCAGATTTCCAAGTGTTTTGCTTGATTAAACAGGAAAGATAAAGGATAAATCTCCCTCCTTCCACCCCCTTCGCCTCCCCTCCCTATCACCCTACTTGTGCTTGGGCTGGTTGTATCCATGTCTGAGGATTTGACCCCTAATTGAGTGCACAAGAAAACAGACGTAGGCAGTGTGGGTTTGGAGGAGGGGCATTCTAATGGTGGACCTGCCTACAGTACATTGGATAAATGACACTTTGCAGTTCTAGTCTAGCACCACTCAGCTACCACCAACGCACACACCTATTCTCCAATTAGTTTAGTTTATCGTCACGTGTACCGAGATACAGTGAAAAGCTTTCATTGCGTGCTAACCAGTCAGTGAGAGACAACACATGATTGCAATCGAGCCATTTACAGTGTGTAGATACATGATACGTGTTTTATGACTGTTGGCAGATCAATTTTCCTTCTGGGATAAATAAAGTTCGATCGTATCGTAATAACGTTTTGTGAGCAAGGTAAAGCCAGTGAAGTCCAATCAAAGATAGTCCGAGGTTCGTGAGTGGTTCAAGTCGCTTCCTCGCCTTTCTTATCCCTTGCGCTGCAGTCTTGCGCACATCAAATTGCGTCTTTTATGCTTTATGACACCAGTGGACGTGCCCCGGTGCCTCAGGTCCTTAATAGGTTTTCTGAAATGCATAGAAGGTGCTGCATTGTTTGCGGGTGATTAAAAGTTCTCACTTGACTCCCATTGTAGATTAGCAAACGATGGAAATGAATGAGGCTGCATTTTCTGACGAGCTATCAGTAAAATGCAGACTTTGCTTTCCAAAAAAAAAAGGCCGTGCTGTTTTTGATTGTTGTGACAGCAGCTGCCTTTCATCGAACGTGATCTAAATTTATCGCTGTTCCCCCAGGGAAAGAATAAATGTGTAGGAAAAGCATTGCTTCATACAGGAACAATAGAACCTCCTGTATTCAAGTCCTCACGTGCCGAACAGCCCCATGTCCCTAGTGGCCACCAAACCCCCTGGATTTTCAGCAGTTTGCTGAGGATCTTCGATAAATGCTACTGCTTCCGCAGAAAGTGATCTAATGTGGTATATTTGTTTAAGCAGGAACTGCAGATGCTGGAGAATCGAAGGTAGACAAAAATGCTGGAGAAACTCGGCGGGTGAGATAGCATCTATGGAGCGAAGGAAATAGGCGATGTTTCGGGTCCAGACCCTTCTTCAGACTGATCAATGAGGTATATTAATGCTCAAAATAATTCTGGTGGGTTTGAGTTTAGTTTATTGTCATGTGGACCGAGGTACAGTGAAGAGCTTTTGTTGCATGCAAACCAGTCAACGGAAAGACAATCTGAAGAAGGGTCTCGACCCGAAACGTCGCCTATCTCCTTCGCTCCTTAGATGCTGCTGCACCTGCTGAGTTTCTCCAGCTTCTTTTGTAACCAACGGAAAGACAATACCTGATTACAATCGAGCTGTCCACAGTGCACAGATGCATGATAAAGGGAACAACATGACTAACGTTTGGTGCAAGGTAAAGTCTGGTCAAAGATGGTCTGAAGGTCTCTGATGAGGTAGATAGTTCAGGGCTGCTCTCTAGTTGTGGGAGGATGGTTCAGTTGCCTGATAACAACTGGACAGAAACTGTCCCTGAATCTGAATGTGTGTTTTTTTCAACTCCTATACCTTTCTGCGCCATAGGAGAGGGGAGAAGAAGGAGTGGCTTCAAGTAGAGAGCCACTAAATTTCCCATTCTGTTACCTTTATAAAATAGACAGATTCCCATACAGCACAGAAACAGGCTCTTCAGCCCAACGTGTCCACGCTGACCAAGATGCTCCATCTAAGCTAGTCTATTTGCCTGCGTATGAAACATAGAAACACAGTCAATAGCTGCTGGAATAGGTAATTCGCCCTTCGACCCAGCAACGCCATTCAGTATGATCATGGTTGATCATCCAAAATCAGTGCCCCGTTCTTGCTTTCTCCCCACATCCCTTGATTCCTTTAGCCCTAAGAGCTAAATGTAACTCTCTCTTGCAAACATCCAGTGAATTGGCCTCCACTGCCTTCTGTGGCAGAGAATTCCATATCGCCCATATCCCTCTAAAACCTTCTTATCCATGTACTAGTCCAATTATCTTAAATGCTGTGATAGCAGTTGCCTCAACTACCAACTCTGGCAAAATGTAGATACAAAGAACTACAGATGCTGGTTTATAGAGTGAATGCACTGGAGGTCAAAGTGTGTGACCCCCGGAGTCTCTCAGGCATTCTGGAGGACAAGCAAGCCTCCGTCATACACTCGTCACTCACACAACGCTTAGTTTTGTACCTGGGAAATACCGGCAAAATGGTCAGTTTTTGTGCTGTTAAAAATACCATGCCCATGCAATGTTGGTGGACATTTGGAAAGCATGTGGCAGTGATTATAGATTGCTTCAAAGTATTTTGTAATAGACCTACGTGTTTGGAGGCGCGCGCCCAGACTTGGTCGAACTATAAACATCATAACACCATCAAATGTTTGATAGGTGTAACACCATGTGGAGTTATTTAATTTTTATCTGTGGCATGGGGGGGGGGTCACAGATAAAGCAATCACACTTTCATCTAACATTTTTGGCCATCTGCTCCCTGGAGATGTCATTTTAGCTGTTCGTGGTTTTGACAGAAAAGATGATGCCCGGTTTTACGGTTGTGAAGCAGAAATTCCTGCGTTTACAAGAGGGAAAGCACAACTATCTGCGCTGGATGTGGAAAATAAAACTAGTGAGATTGCACATTTACGCTTTCACGTAGAGCGCTTGATTGGTGCTGTCAGGCAAAAATACCTGATTCTAAGTCATACTGTACCACTGGAGTACATGATAACCAACTCTGAAATTCAAGTACCCAAAATTTCAAGGTTCTGTTGTGCACTTTTCAACTTAAATGAATCCATAGTCTCGCAGCAGGTGCAGATAGAAACACAGAAACATAGAAATTAGGTGCAGGAGTAGGCCATTCGGCCCTTCGAGCCTGCACCAGCATTCAATATGATCATGGCTGATCATCCAACTCAGTATCCCGTTCTCTCCATACCCTCTGATCCCCTTAGCCACAAGGGCCACATCTAACTCCCTCTTAAATATAGCCAATGAACTGGCCTCAACTACCCTCTGTGGCAGAGAGTTCCAGAGACCCACCACACTCTGTGTGAAAAAAGTCCTTCTCATCTCGGTCCTAAAGGATTTCCCCCTTATCCTTAAGCTGTGAGCCCTAGTCCTGGACCTCCCCAACATCGGGAACAATCTTCCTGCATCTAGCCTCTCCAACCCCTTAAGAATTCTCCTAAATTCTAGAGAGTATAAACCGAGTCTATGCAGTCTTTGTTCATAAGACAGTCCTGACATCCCAGGAATCAGTCTGGTGAACCTTCTCTGCACTCCCTCTATGGCCTATGGGATAGTTGTGCTTTCGTATGGGGGCACATACAAACAATCAACACTTACAAAAAAGGTAACTTGGCTCATGAGCATTTGCTATGAATGAAACTGTAAGCAATTGGCAAATCATTGTATCACAAAACACAGAAGTAAAAGCACACTTTGTAACTTTAAGATGATAACAAACAAATTCCATTCATGTTCAATTAAAATGTTTCATCATGCAATTTGGGCTTGTGTCTCTTTTATGAGTTCACGGCAAGGCCTGGAAAAAAAGGCCCGCTCAATTCGCCTTGCCAATTTTGACGTCAGCGAGCACACTCGAAATAAAGCATTTTTTTCCCTTCCATTTTCCTTAGAAAGCTCACTTATTTTTATATCAATTGACAGTTTGTCATTATTTTTCACACACACTGGAAAGAAAGTCCAGTTTGCCTCAACACCACACACTTGATGTACCTTTGGCATGCAGTTTATGCTTCAAAGAAAGCACCGTTACTCTACAAATTCAATAAAAGCACACAGACGCATGTATGATTTTTCTAGGCATACTTCAAAAACACCGTATTTTCTTAAAAAACACACAAAAATCAAAGAAAGCACCTTTTTTTATTAAAGCGTGCACACTCAAATAACTTTGGTATCTCTTTTTGTAATATCATTGTTACATTTTTAAATTGGAACATAACAGACCCTATGCCAAAAGGGAGCTTAGTCATGCTTAATTCTGCACGTGATCATTTTCCCCCCTGACAGTAGCACCATTTTTGTTCATCCTGGTCATGTCGTACGCTGACATATTTTTGGGAGGGCTGGTAAAATGCTTCCCAACAAGCTCCGGCAACAATTCAACGGCTGCTGGGACCGTCGACTGTCCCGCTGTACTGGCAGCCACAGTAATCACCACACTCGCGCTCGCCTCCAGTACCCCGCTTGTCCACCTGAAGGCGTTGTGTGGCAACAGTACGGGTCAAGTGTCAACCGTGAAATCACTCTATACCGAAGCCCACCCTGCCTGAGGTCATTTGTGACTGGCCCTGATCTAGTCCTGGTCTTTTCTCGTCTCTGCCTGTTCACCCCACCCCATATTTTCAGTCTGGAGAAGGGTCCCGGCAAGAAACGTCACCCGTCCTTTTTCTCCAGAGCTGCTGCCTGACCCGCTAAGTTACTCCAATACTTTGAGTCTATCTCTGCCTCCTCTGACAGCTCATTCCATGTACCCACCACCTTCTGAGTGGGAAAGAAAGTTGCCCCTCGGGTTCCTATTTAATCCTGCCCCTCTCACCTTTAACGTGTGTCCTCTAGTTTTTGATTCTCCTACCCTGCCTAAAAGACTCGGCTTTCATGGTTTTATACGCAATAACAATCAACATTGTATCCATGTCCTAATGCTGCTACATTGTGAAAGGAGCGCTACTGAAATAAATTGCAGCGGTTCCTATTTCCATATTTTTTCAATTCTGTTTAAGAATTGTTAAGCACACAAACATCCTGTTGGTTTTGAGAAAAACCTCACTGCAGACTACTGATAAGTAAGTAAGCATTCAGAGCTGGGAGTCACTTGAAGTTACACATGCAATCTCATCAGGTGTTGGAAAGTCTGCAGATATACGTACATGGAAGTCAATTGTAGTTGTTTTTAGTAGTGTGCCTCCTTATTTGTGCATCCACTTACCAGTGCATGCGAGGCAAACTTTAGTTTAGATTATTGCCACATAGGTCTAGTGAAAAGCTTTTGTTGCGTGCTAACCAGCCAGTGGAAGACTGTACACGATTACAATCGAGTCATTCGCGGTGCACAGACACATGATAAGGGAATAACGTTTAGAGCAAGGTAAAGCCAGTAAGATTAGATCTGACGAAGGGTCTCAACCCAAAACATCACCCATTCCTTCTCTCCATAGATGCTGGTTGTCCCGCTGAGTTACTCCAGCTTTTTGTGTCTAAGTCTGATCTAAGATAGTCCAATAGCAGTTCTGAAACTGCTCTCTGGTTGTGATAAGATGTGGTCTGATGAAGGGTCTCGACCCGAAATGTCACCCATTTCTTCTCTCCATAGATGCTGCCTGTTCCACTGAGTCACTCCAGCTTTTGTGTCTATCTTTGGTTTAAACCAGCATCTGCAGTTCCTTCCTACACAGAGTGGTTCAGTTGCCTGGTAACAGCAGGGCAGAAACTATCCGTGAATCTGGAGCTGTGTGTTTTCACACTTCTATACCTTTTGCCCATTGGGAGAGGGGAGAAGAGGGAGTGGCCAGCGTGCGACTCGTCCTTGATTATGCCCCTGGGCTTGCCGAGGCAGCATAGATATAAACTGGCTTTTTTTAAAAATCAAAATAAACTTAATTCACAATGGAAAAATAGATGCAAAACAATATCTGTACAAAAATCCTTCCAAATATCCCAGTGTCATTACGTACATTCATTAGCATTGTAGTTGGTAGTGTTCACAGAATTATCATTATACTAGGCACCCTTGCTACTCATTTGCCCCCCCTCGGGTGATATTCCTTCCCTCACTTCAGGGGTTGGTTCAGGACAAGAAAGAGCCTGTTGGATTAAGAAATGAAGGGTGATAAGTGGGAGGGGAACACCTGCTCACTTAAGCAGCGGCGAGGGAGTTCAGCTCCAAAAACACATTCAATGTCACTCCAGTGTTTTCCGAAAGCCAGCCTGGAGCAAGCTAGTGTGCAATCAAAGTTCACATTATAATCTTCCAGTAGGAAGCTGGGCTCCATTTCCATGCTACAAGATATAACCATATAACAATTACAGCACGGAAACAGGCCTTCTCGGCCCTTCCAGTCCGTGCCGACCATTTATTTTCCCCTAGTCCCATCTCCTGCACTCAGACCATACCCCTCCATTCCCTTCCCGTCCATATACCTATCCACTTTACTTTTAAATGTTAAAATTGATCCTGCCTCCACCACTTCTGCTGGAAGATCATTCCACACAGCCACCACTCTCTGAGTAAAGAAGTTCCCCCTCATGTTACCCCTAAACTTCTGTCCCTTACTTCTCATGTCATGCCCTCTTGTTTGAATCTTCCCTACCCTCAGTGGGAAAAGCTTATCCACGTCAACTCTGTCTATCCCTTTCATTATTTTAAAGACCTCAATCAAGTCCCCCCTTAACCTTCTGCGCTCCAAAGAATAAAGACCTAACTTGTTCAACCTTTCTCTGTAACTTAGTTGCTGGAACCCAGGCAACATTCTAGTAAATCTCCTCTGTACTCTCTCTCTCTATTTTGTTGACATCCTTCCTATAATTAGGCGACCAAAATTGTACACCATACTCCAGAATTGGTCTCACCAAGATGGAGAATGAATAAAGACCAGCTCCATTGCGATTTATATTGGGGGCGGCACGGTGGCACAGCGGTAAAGTTGCTGCCTCCACAGCGCCAGGGACCCGGGTTCGACCCTGACTACGGGTGTTGTCCGAGTACGGAGTTTTTACGTTCTCCTCGTGACCTGCGTGAGTTTTCGCCGGGATCGCTGGTTTCCTCCCACACTCCAAAGACGTACAGGTTTGCAGGTTAATTGGCTTTGGTAAAGATTGTAAATAGTCCCTTGTGTATGTAGGGTAGTGCGAGTATACGGGGCGATCTCTTGTCAGCATGGACTTGGAAGCAGAAGGGCCTGTTTCCACGCTGTATCTCTAAACTAAACTAAATATGTATTAACAAGAGGGCTTTTTTTCTAAACACAAAATGCCAGAGCATCTCTCAGAGCAGCTTACCTGTTTGTGTTTAATATTATTGGAAACCCATTTAACGTAACAGGGATTAATCTTACTGGCTGCATCTGGTGCATTCGACTGGATGTGCCAGTGGTCAGCCAGGAGCACAGACCTGCTGTAAATGCAGGCACCAGGTGCTGTGTGAGTGGAGACCAGCGATAGCCCGCGATCATGCCTAAACTCAGGCGCAGTCAAAGTGCAGGCTCCATGGAGGATGCCCGCAGTCTAGGGTCCTTCCGCTGCTGGGCATTGAGGGGCAGAGTTCCACACCGGCCAAGCCTTTCACTATTCTGTACGTTTGAACGAGGTCCCCGCTCATTCTACTAAACTCCAGCGAGTACAGGCCCAGTGCCGTCAAGCACTTCTTAGGCATCAGTAAAACAAAGTGGCTGGTTAGTGAGTTCACAAAATTCAAGTACAAGTTACATTTGTCGTCCATGCACCAATTGGTGCAGTGAGATTTGAGTTGCCGTACAGCCATATGAATAAAAAGAACACGATGCACGATAGAGTTTAACCTGAACATCCCCACACAGCGGAACCAACGTTCCCACTGCGAGGGAAGGCAACAAAGTCCAGTCAGCGTCCTCTTTGTTCACCCGTGGTCGGGGCCTTTGAGCCCTCCAGGGTCACCGCTATGGACGGCCCGATGTTCAGGCCCTCTCGCCAGAATAATCGGAACTCCAGCGTCGGAACGGAACGGAAGAACACTCTCCGTTGGGGTGGGGAACAATAACATGACGAGTTTACCATCCAGTGATCCAAGATTACTTTATTGTCACATGTACCTAGGTACAGTGAAATTCTTTCCTTTGTATACAACCCAGTAAAATCATGCAACAGACCTCGCCTAAGCAGTACAAGTGTCACCACTTCTATAATGCCAGTAAAGTTACAAGAACAAGCGCGTAGTCTGGATTGGTGAAGGTCAAGAGCTTCAAGATCCTCAGTGTAAATGACACCAACAATGTGCCCTTGTCCAACCTAATGGCCAGGAAAGTGAACAAACACCTCTACTTCGTCAGAAGACAACGTAATTCAGCACGTCTCCAATGACTCTTACTAACTTCTACAGGTGCACTGTTACAGCATCGTATTCAGTGCATCACAGTTGGGTTTCACAACTAATCTGCTCAAGATATTTCAGAGACACAGATGCAGTCCTGTCCATTACACAAGAAAGTTTAGAAACACTGGAAATAGGTGCGGGAGTAGGCCATTCGGCCCTTCAAGCCATTCAATATGATCATGGCTGGTCATCCAAAATCAGTACCCCATTCCTGCTTTCTCCCCATATCCAACGATTCCATTCTTCCCCCCAACTATACTTCTTGTTGGCAAGGGAAAGCAACTATTATGATCAAGGACCAGTCATGTTCTCTTCTCCCTTCTCTCGTCAGGCAAAAGGTATAAAAATAAAGCTTGAAAGCACATACCACCTAGCTCTTCTTTCGTGTGGCGTGCACAGCCTAAAGTTGTAGGACAACTTGTTCTATTTGATCTTCTGTTCGTGCATGTTGAGTTGATTGCATTAGTCGAAACAGGCCAGACCATGTGAAGGTTGCAATCTTCCACCCCACCACCTAGTTCAAGTATGGTTTCTTCCCCACTGTCATCAGACGCCTGAAAGGGCCTGTCATCTGTTGGGGATCAATTGCCGATCTTCCAATCTACCTCATTGTGGCTGTGGCACTTTTTTTACACCTGCACTTCTTCTGCACTCTTGTTTATTTTCTCTCTTGCATCACCTACAGTTCTTGTACATGGTGCGATTAGCTTGGTTTAGCATGCAAAAGTTATGGTACATGAAAATAATAAACCATTACCAATATCAAGTTAGAAAGTGGAAGGAACAGCAAGACAGAAATATTTAAAACAGTTGAAGAGATCTTCAGTGCTGAAGTTGAAAGATTTATTGTGGTTACATTTGTTTAGTTTAGAGATACAGCTCGGAAACAGGCCCCTCTCTCACTGAGTCCACGCCGACCAGCGATCACTGCACAATAACACTATCCTACGCTAGGGACAATTTACATTTATGTCAAGCCAATTGACCCACAAACCTGTACGTCTTTGGAATGTGGGAGGAAATCGAAGATCTCGGAGAAAACCTACGCAGGTCGGGGGGAGAACATAGGGACAAGCACCTTCCGTCAGGATCAAACCCATGTCTCTGGCGCTGTGAGGCAGCAACTCTACCGCTGCGCCACCGTGCCACCCATAAGGAGGACAATTACCCACTAAACTGCAACTGCCAGGGTAACGCCAGCATCTTTAAACATTAGAAAAATGACCTCTAAGATGCAGCATGTTTCCACGGAGTCAAATTCCACAGCTGGTGAACTACCAACAGAGAACCACATAATGGGTGCCTTGCAGAATCCTGTCAAAACCTGTTATCAGTGTCGGCAGCTGGGTATTTGGCTGCAGGGCAAATATAGGGCGGCTTGCTCACCACAGGTTTAGTTTAGAGATACCGCAAGGAAACAGGCCCTTCGGCCCACAGAGCCGCACCAACCAGCGATCCCCGTACATTAACATTATCCTACACATACTAGGGACAATATTGCATTTGTGCCAAGCCAATCGACCTACAAGCCTGTACGTCCTTGGAGTGTGGGAGGAACCGAAGATCTCGGAGAAAACCCACGCAGGTCACGGGGAGAACGTACACACTCCGTACAGGCAGCACCCGTAGTCAGGATCGAACCCACGTCTCTGGCGCTGTGTGGCAGCAACTCTACCGCTGCACCACCCTCACTGGATTACTCCAGGATGTTCAAGAATTCCTTGGGTGCAGGTACTCAGTTTGACTTTGACTTTTTTTTTTGTTCCCCGCTCTTTACTTCCTCTACTTGGGGGCAGCACAGTGACGCAGCGGTAGAGTTGCTGCCTTACAGCGCCAGGGACACGAGTTCGATCCTGACTACGGGTGCTGTCTGTATGGAGTTTGTACGTTCTCACTGTGACCTGTGTGGGTTTTCTCCGGGTGCTCCAGTTTCCTCCCACAATCCAAAGACGTGCCGATTTGTAGGTTAATTGGCCTCTGTAAATTGTCCCTAGTGTGTAGAATACAACTGGTGTATGAGTGATCGCTGGTCTGCCTGGTCTCGGTGGGCCGAAGGGCCTGTTTCCATGCTGTATCTGTAAACTAAAGTAAACAAAGGGCAAATGTGACACCTTTGCTGAGTTCAAAGTGAGACCATGTTATCTTCTTCATTAAATTGACAACACAATGGAGAATTCTTCGACCAAGTGAGTCAGCCTCACATTATATTGTTCCCAACTGGTGACTGGATTAGAAAGAGCTGGATTCCTCTTGGTCTCCTGGCGGAGCGAGATGTCCGTCGGGGAATGTTGCCGACTGGCCCGCTTCAGACTGCAGGATTACGTGCTGAGGGACGCACTGAAGCTCGGTGCAGCCAACGCCAAGGCTCTGTGGGGGAGGACCACAGTCTAGGGTCCTTCCGCTGCTGCACGTTGAGGGGCTGAGACCCAGCGAGGAAACGGGCCCTTTGGCCCGCCGAATCTGTGCCGACCAGCGATCCCTGCACATTAGCACTGTCCTGCATGCTCGGGACAATTTACAATTCTTACCAAAGCCAATGCACCTACAAACGTCGGTATGTCTTAGGAGCGTGGGGGAAAACCCATAAGGTCACGGGGAGAACGTACAAACTCCCTGCAGACAGCACCCGTAGTCAGGATGGAACACGGGTCTCTGCCGTTGTGGGGCAACAACTCTACCACTGCACAATACCATGTGATCTTCCACAGTACGCAAGTTGGCTGCAGTACATCCACATGAAATATCTCCGAGGCATCGAAATGAAGACTCCATTCCATTTTTCCCATCGTGTTCTGAAGTAATCCGAGTGGAATTGCAGCTGTGACTGTGAGCAAGATGAATGCCCCAGTCTGAGATTCCATTGCCTGACTATTGCGAGTGCCTGTGAAGGCATCAGCTGTTAGCTGAGGGGACGAACAATGTATGGAGACCAGCAGCTGGCAAACAGAAGGATGCCTGTTGGTCGGCTGGCCTTCCCATGCATGCCAAGGATATGATTAGTGTGTGGGATGTGGTCGTGGGAGGAAAGGAAAGCATCGGTGACATTTGGAACTGGGTCCTTTTCATTGCGGTGAAAACCCCCACGCACTACTTTGCTGTCTGTGACCACACAAGGATCACACCATCAAAGTCCAGGACTGCTCTTGATATGGCCGGAGGAACAGAAAATGGGCCTGGTCTTCTCATGAGTCTCTTTGTGCACAGATTGAGAATGTATGAGGGAACAACTTTTGAAAAGCATCTTTAGACTTCAGAGACAACAGTGTGGAAAAAGGCCCTTCAGCCCACCATGTCCGTTCTGGTCAGCGATCGCCCCATACACTAGCACTATCCTACACACGAGGGCAATTTACAGTTTTACCAAAGCTAATTGACCGATAAACCTGTACGTCATTGGGAAGCTGAATCACTTGGTTGAAGCTCTCTCGATCGTGTCAAATCAATTAATCAAGAATATAACAGGGTGACTCTGATATCAGCAAAAGTGGTCACATTTGTTCTCCATTTAGTTTAATTTAGAGATACAGCATGGAAACAGGCCCTTCGGCCCACCGAGTCCGTGCCAACCAACAAACCAAATGTCTGTAGCCTCATTTTTCACTGTTATTTTATTTCATTCACATGTTTAAACTGTAATGTTTTATTATTAATGTTTCATGTGTCATTCTTAACTCTGTATGTCTCACTTAATTAATCATGTGTCACTGTATGTTGTGTTGTATGTGTACATGCTTGGCCAATAAACTCATTCATTCATACATACATACATTCATACATCCATACATTCATTCATACACGAGCAATATCCTACACAATAGGGACAATTTACAATTTTACTTGAAGCCAATTATCCTACAAACCTGCACGTCTTTGGAGTGTGGGATGAAACCGGAGAACCCGGAGAAAAGCCACACAGTGACAGGGAGAACATACAAACTCCACACGGACAGAGCCCATAGTCAGGATTGAACCTGGCATGCTGGTGCGATAATGCAATAACTCTACCACTGCCACCCTGTGCCACCCAAAATCTTGCTTTTAGATTACAGATTTTGGAAACAAAGAACTGCAGATGTTGGTTAATCTACAAAAGGAGACAAAATGCTGGAGTAACTCAGCGGGTCGGGCAGCGTCTGTGGAGAACTTGGATAGGTGATGTTTCGGGTCGAGGCCCTTCTTCAGAGTCTAGTCTTCTAACTGTCCATTATGCAGTTAGTGACTCAGTGATACCACTGCCTTAGTTGGCCAACTTGAGAGTGTGCGGAATTAATGCTTCTAATCCTTCTCGGTGCTAAAATAATTCAGGAGCGTTGTTGCAGGAGCTTTGGCAAGTTGCAATGGTTGAGTCTTGGCGCTGGTTCCCCGCATTGCCATTACAACTAGGCAGGTGGGGAGGGAGTGAATGGCCAAACTAGACTGTTCCAAAATCATCCTCCATCCAGTCCAGACATCCCACTGTGGTTAGTCAACCTGTTGCTCATTACTTTTTGTATTATGTATTTAAAACATATCATCATGGACATATCTACAATTATTATAGAGAACATCAAGATAAAGATGAATTTTTGAAGCTCGTAATTTCTGAATCTGGATCAATTGGTTGATGTGTTTAGTTTAGAGTCAGCCCACCGTGTCCGTACCGACCAGCCATCCCCGCACACTAACACTATTTGTCGCTTTACCTCCCCCCTCGACTCCATTCAAGGACCCAAGCAGTCGATCCAGGTGTGGCAGAGGTTCACCTGCACCTCCTCCGACCTCTTGCATCCGCTGCTCTAGATGTCAGCTGATCTACATCGGTGAGACCAAGTGTAGGCTTGGCGATCGTTTCGCCGAACACCTCCACTCGGTCCGCATTAACCAACCTGATCTCCCTGTGGCTCAGCACTTCAACTCCCCCTCCCATTCCGAATCCGACCTTTCTGTCCTGGGCCTCCTCCATGGCCAGAGTGAGGACCACCGTAAATTGGAGGAGCAGCACCTCATATTCTGCTTGGGCAGTTTACACACCAATGGCATGAACATTGACTTCTCCAATTTCCGGTAGCCCTTATCTCCTCCCCTTCTCAGCTCTCCCTCAGCCCTCTGGCTCCTCCTCTTCCTTCCTTCTTCCCACCCTACATCAGTCTGAAGAAGGGTTTTGGCCCAAAACGTTGCCTATTTCCTTCGCTCCATAGATGATGCCGCACCCGCTGAGTTTCTCCAGCGCTTTTATCTACCTTCGATTTTCCAGCATCTGCAGTTCCTTCTTAAACACTATTCTACACACACTGGAGGCAATTGACAATTATACCAAGCCAATTATCCTACAAACCCGTACGTCTTTGGAATGTGGGAGAAAACCCACGCAGGTCATGGGGAGACCGTCCAAACTCCATACAGACAGCACCCGCATTTAGGATTGAACCAGGTCTCTATTGATGTAAAAGGCAGTAACTCGCTCACTGCGCCAAAGTGCTGCCCTAAACTTGACTTGCGGACATTATTTTTGACTGCACTACTATTGTCTGTTTATATGTCTGTTTTTAATATACACTGAACTTTTGTTGTTGTTTATTATGGGTTTTACAAAGTACTTTGTTTACATATCTGCTGTGCTGCTGCAAGTAAGAATTTCATTGTTCCGTTTCTGGACATACGACAATAAAACACTCTCGACTCGACACTCCTGATTTAATCAGCTTTGTTGGTCTGCCCTCTAGTGTTCGTTGCCATAAATTATAATATGATAACAAAATGAACGATACATAATTGTCTCAATTTGCCTCAGTATTTAAGTTAATAGAAGCACAGATGCAGAAGTAGGCCATTCAGCCCTTCGAGCCAGCACCGCCATTCAATATGATCATGGCTGATCATCTAAAATCAGTACCCCGTTCCTGCTTTTTCCCCATATCCCTTTAGCCCTGAGAGCTAAATCTAACTCTCTTTTGAAAACATCCAGTGATTTGGCCTCCACTGCCTTCTGTGGCAGAGAATTCCATAGATTCACAAATCTCTGGGTGAAGAGGTTTTTCCTCATCTCAGTCCTAAATGGCCTACCCCTTATTCCTAAACTGTGACTCCTGGTTCTGGACTCCCCCAACATCGGGAACATTTTTCCTGCATCTAGACTGGCCAATCCTTTGAGAATTTTATATGGTTCTATTAGATTCCCCCTCATCCTTCTAAATTCCAGTGAATACAAGCCCAGTCGACCCATTCTTCAATCATTTGTACTTTTTAAGATTGTCCACTATGATGATGGTGTCATTAACAATACTGTGCAATGATGCTGACATATAAGAATTCATTCAGGAACATAACTGCGGTGATGGTTCGATATTGTTCACACTAGGAAGAATATTTTCCTTATGAATCAATTCTGGGTTTTTTATCACCTTAATTTTTATAAATTACCTAAACTTTGATGCAGAAATCAACCAAAAGTGAATTGAATAGCAAATACAGCGCTGACAGACGTGAACAATGCACTTTGTAGACACTAAGTGCTGGAGTAACTCGGCCAGTCAGGCAGCATCTTTGGAGAAAAAGGATGGTGACATTTTGGGTCGGGACCCCTGCTGGACAGGTTTTTATTTTTACACAGAGTGGTGTGTGCCCAGAACACTGCCAGGGGTGGTGGTGGAGGCAGCTATAAGAGTAGAATGTAAGAGGCTTTTAGACAGGCACATGGATATGGAGGTAGATGAATCACTTGTCAGCAGAGGAGCTCAGTTTAACGTGGCATTATTTCCGCACTGACATGGGGGAACAGTTCGAGTGTTGTATTTTTCCACCTTCTATGCTGCGTTCTGAAATAACAAAGATCCATTCCATAAGAATGCAGTGGGGCATCAGCAAGCGTGAGTCCTGACAAACCTTGCAAAATTCTTAAGCCACTGTAGAGTTGTTGCCTTACAGCGCCATGGTCCTCTGGTTCGATCCTGACCTCGGGTGCTGTCTGCACAGAGTTTGTGCCTACTCCCTGTGGCTCAGGCATTGTGGCCTGTCCCTGTGTTGGACTGTTCTATGGTCTGTGTTCTATTGGTAATTTTGATAGCTCTAAGGCATAATGTGTGAATGGTCACTCCTGTGCTGTCTGTGTTGGTAATTATTTAATAATGCAAATAATTTGGGGGAAAGCGAGATAAATTTTAGCTGCCAATTTGGAAAACGTTCAACCAGGGTGACCTTTGAGGCCTGAGATAATGTGACGCAGTAGTAGGCCCCTCTCGGTCATGACTGACCATGGGTGATGCATCCTGGTCGGATGCAAGCCTGGGCGATGTCATGTGGAGCTCAGGCTGTTGCCCATGCAGCACGTCCCCCATCTCCACGTCGCTGATTGATCAAAAGGAACAGCAGGGCCGTTACAGTTCGGCACCAGCGCTGTCGCAGGAGCTGCCAGAGCGAGGTTGTAGACAACGACGAATTGCCTTAGGGGCTCCGACTCCGGATTTTCTTGAGGTTTACTCCAGGAGCCTTTTCCATGACTGGATATGGCCACAAGGCAGTGGAGGTTTTGAATCAGAGTTTTCCCTCTACTAGATTGACTGGCTTCCCAGGCTGACGAGCCCCATCTGCCCAACGTGTAAGAACTTATGGTCGTAGTGTACATGTAATGACATTTCATGTAATTGTCCTGGAATGGCTCTCCCAAGTATAGTGGTGGGTGAGCAGCCGACGGAAGAGCCCCCCTCTACTTGGGGGCAGCACGGTGGCGCAGCGGGAGAGTTGATACCCGGGTTCGATCCTGACTGCGGGTGCTGTCTGTACAGAGTTTGCACGTTCTCCCCATGACCTGCGTGGGTTTTCCCCCTGGAGCTCCGGTTTCCCCCACGCACTCCAAAGACATGCAGTTTGGTATTTTAATTGGCTTTGGTTAAATTGTGTGTGTAGGATAGTGCTGGTGTACGGGGATCGCTGGTCAGTGCGGACTCGGTGGGCCGAAGGGCCAGTTTCCTCGCTGTATCTCTAACCTAAACTAAAAAACGAAAGCATTAGTAGGTTTTTTTCCTTAATCCTTCAATTCCAATAAATCTCTCCTGACATTGCGTAAATGGACTTCTCTCTTCATTTGATTCTTGCAGTTCCTAATTATTGTGAGCCACATTTTCTTGATAATTGTTTTTTCTCTCTCAGAAATCTTTTGCCGGTAGCAGAGTGATTTGCAAAGCGACGGCTTGGTTTATTCCTGGCCAATTTATCTTTTTATTGCTATTAAAGTAAAAGCAAATTATGGAGGTGTAAGATTGACTGCTAAATCATTATCATTTATTTTGCATTACTATTTGAAGTTTAATTTCACCCTTCATATGTAACGGTTTGTGAATCTCGACACACTTTTTCCTTTATCTCCTGATATTTCCATAATTTTGTTAATGTGGTTTCTGCAGGGTTTTGATTGATTTAAAAGATGCACGTGCACACAGGCCCTTCGGCCCAGCGAGCCCATGCTGGTCATCGATCACCCATTCACACTCTATCTACTTTTTCCCACTTTTGCATCCACTCATCACGCGCTCGGGACAATTTACCTACAAACCCACACGTCTTTGGGACGTGGGGGGAAGCCAGAGCACCTGGAGGAAACACACTCGGTCACAGGGAGAAAACGGGCAAACTTAAATGCAGGCAGCACCCGAGGTCAGGATCGAACCCGGGTCTCTGGCGCTGCGAGGTAGCAGCTCTACCAGCTGTGCCACAGTGCTGCCTTTAATAATGACCAACTTCCAACAACAGTTCAGGCTGTAACAACTACCTGTGTTTGAATGTCAAGAGTGTTTTATTGTCATAGGCCTCAGATAGAACAATAACATTCTTACTTGCAGCATCACATCAGAATATGTAAACAACATAATATTGTTGTGTTAAAGAAGGAATTGCAGATGCTGGAGAATCGAGGGTTACACAAAAAGCTGGGGAGACTCAGCGGGTGCAGCAGCATCTCAGGAGCGAAGGAGATAGGCGACGTTTCGGGTCGAGACCCTTCTTCAGAATGGTCAGGGATCAGGGAAACGAGAGATATAGACTGTTGATATAGACTGAATAATATTGTTGTACTCTGTAAACAAGATAATAAATGAAAGAGAGAAAAAAAGTTTGTGTGTGTGTGTGTACATTACACACTTTAAAATGTTTTTTCTAATGTTTCTCTCCCTTCTTTGTCACAGCAACTTTATGTCTGTCTTTTCTGATTGCTGATCAAAACTCTTCATGATTGTAAACGCTCTCAAATCTTCCTTTAACCTTCTCTGCCCAGAAGGAGAAGAACCCAGCTGTTTCCCCTCCTCTGGGGAACTGCAGGCTCTTATCTCTGGTTCCATTCTAGTCAATTACATCAGTATCCTCTCCAGGGATCTGACCTCCCTGCTGAAGTGTGAATGTGGGCCGCTGTCCTGTGTAGTCGGGAGTCGAGAGAGATTTATTGCCATGTGTCCCAGATAGGACACCAGTGCCTCCATTTAGAAATCCTCTCCCAGCAGGCAAGAGGCACAGAAGTGTGAAAATGTGCACCTCCAGATTCAGGGAGAGTCTTTTTCCCCAGCTGTTATCAGGCAACTGAACCATCCTCTCGCACACCTCTCACAAGCAGCATCTCTGGAGTCAAGAGAAGGAATGGCTGGCTTTTTGGGCCGAGGCCCTTCTTCAGACTGAAGAACTGGAGAAGGGTCTCGACCCGAAAAGTCAGCCAGTCCTTCGCTCCAGAGATGCTGCCTGTCCCGTTGAGTTACTCCAGCTTTTTGTGTCTGTCTTCAATTTAAACCAGCATCTGCAGTTCTTTCCTCTTAAACCAGAGCGGTCCCGACCTCCCGTCTACCTCATTGGAGACTTTCATACTATTTTTAATCAGACTTTACCAGACTTTATCTTGCACCAAATGTTATACCTTTTATCCTGTATCTGTACACTGTGGACGGATTGATTGTAAACATGGTTTGTATTTTCACTGGCTGGATAGCAGGCAACAAAAAGCTTTTCACTGTACCTCAGTACACGTGATAATAATAAACTAAACTTAACTAAACATTCCAAATATCTTTATAACAGTGTTCTGACTGCAGTATCAACTCCAAGCTTTCTGAATTACCTCATCCCAGACCCTTTCATCCAATAGACAATAGGTGCAGGAGTAGGACATACGACCCTTTGAGCCAGCACCGCCATTCAAAGTGATCATGGCTGATCACCCCCAATCAGTACCCCGTTCCTGACTTCTCCCCATATCCCCTGACTCCGCTATCTTTAAGAGCCCTATCTAGCTCTCTCTTGAAAATATCCAGAGAGCCAGCCTCCACCACCCTCTGAGGCAGTGAATTCCACGCTCACAACTCACTGTGTGAAAAAGTGTTTCCTCATCTTGGTTCTACTTTTTAAATTGCAGCATTTAGTTTTGTTTCAGCTTCAGGTTCAGAGACGCAGCTTGTAAACAGGCCCTTCGGCCCACCAAGGCCCCGTTGTCCAGCACCCGTTCACACTAGCTTGACGTTACCCTGCTTTCGCATCCACTTATTGCCACAATTTTACTGCGGCTGATTAACCTACAAACCCACACGTCTGTGGGATGTGGGAGGAAGCCCCCACCTATGGCTTGATGGAACCGGAGAATCCGCAATAAACCCCACGCGGTCACAGGGAGAACGTGCAAACTCCGCACAGGCAGCACCTGAGGTCAGGATGGAACATGGGTCTCTAGAGCTTTTCCTCATTCTTTCACACACTTACAATACGATACGATAGAACGTTATTTATCCCAAGAGGGAAATTGCTCCTCGTAATCTTTCTTTTCATCAGCCACCATTCCGCTTCTATCTTCCCGAAGTCTATTGCTTTCCACATGATTGAGTTTTGCATCATCTGTAAAACCTGGCTGCAGATTCTGGGATCTGATAGTTGAAGGAAAGTTGAAGAGTGGTAGACTGAAATGTATGGTGGGGGCAGTTGGGTGCAGGGATGTAATGCTGAGGCTCTGTTGCTCAGACCGCATTTGGAGCATTGTGAAGAGTTTTGGGCCCCATATCTGAGGAAGGTTGTGCTGACTCTGGAGATGATCCAGAGATTGTTCCCAGGCACGATTGATTAACATACGATGAACATTTGTCGGCATTGGGATTGTACTCGCTGGAGTTTACAATGATGAGTG
The DNA here is from genome assembly GCA_963514005.1 of Raja brachyura. The sequence goes on from OY740796.1 coordinate 44,364,669, forward strand.
GGGGCCTCATTGAAACTTATTGAATAGTGAACAGTCTGGATGGAGTGGATGTGGAGAGGATGTTTCCACAAGTGGGAGAGTCTAGGACCAGGCTATCCCCAGAATAAAAGGACGTACCTTTAGAAAGGAGAAGAGGAGGAATATCTTTAGTCAGAGGGTGGTGAATCTGTGGAATTAATTGCCACAGATGGCTGTGGAGGCCAAGTCAATGGATATTTTCACGGCGGAGTTTGATAGATTCTTGATTATTGAGGCTGTCGGAGGTTATGAGGAGAAGGTTGAGAAGGAAAGATAGACCAGCCATGATTGAATGGCAGAGTAGACTTGCCATTCTACTGCTATATCAAACTTATGAATAACAGAGGGAGGAGTGAGGTGAGTATGAGGATCCAGTGAGAGGGGAGTGCGCGGAGGAGGGGGAAGGCACAAAGTGATGGGGACATGAGGGGGTAATGTGTGAAGTACGAGAGGGACCTGGTTAGATAAGAGAAGAGGGGATTGGACTGAGTGGGGTGTGGGTTACCTAAATTTGCAGAGTTCCAGGTGTATGTCTGAAGAAGGGTTTCGGCCTATCTCCTTCGCTCCATATATGCTGCTGCACCCGCTGAGTTTCTGCAGCATTTTTTGTACCCTCCATGTGTATGGCGTTGGGTTGTAGATGACCTGAGTGGAATACGCGGTGCTGATCCTCAAATTTGTTCCTCCAGTCTAGATGGGCATTTGCTTAGTCACAACATAACCTCAGCACTGATCTCCAAAGCTGCTACAGTGATTTAGAGGCTATTAAAACTCCGATGCGCTGGGGGGGGAAAAAACGTTGTCTTTGAAAAAAAACGAGGAAGGAAATAATCCTTTCGCAATCAACATCCAGCAAAGCTTCAATTAAACTTTATGAGGCACAAACCTCCTGGGGCATCCGAGAAAGAAGCTGTAATTTAGCTTGTGTTCACTGCTAAGATCCACTAATATCGTGTAATCAAGTAACAGGCATTTTGAGAAACCTGAAGGGCTGTGGATGTAGATAGACACAAAATGCTGGAGTAACTCCAGCGGCCATGGTGACGCAGTGGTGGAGTTGCTGCCTTACAGCGCCAGAGACCCGGGTTTGATCCCGACTACGGGTGCTGTCTGTACGGAGTTTGTACGTTCTCCCCGTGACCGCGTGGGTTTTCTCCAAGATCTTCGGTTTCCTCCCACACTCCAAAGACGTACAGGTATGTAGGTTAATTGGCTTGGTGTATGTATAAATTGTCCCTAACAAGAGCGGAACTCGCTATCAAAACATGGGGGGGGACACAATCTTTTGGCGTCCGCGCGTGCATGCGCACATTCACACATCCATGCGCGAGGCTTCGGAGGCTCAATCCAGCGCTAAATGCAGCTCAACTCTGCCTGTCTTGCTGGGTTAACCTACAGCCCTGACTGGAGTGACGGGACACCAGCGCTGCTTCTCCGCGCTGGCCATATTTAGAAACATAGAAACACAGAAATTAGGTGCAGGAGAAGGCCATTTGGCCCTTCGAGCCTGCACCGCCATTCAATATGATCATGGCTGATCATCCAACTCAGTATCCTGTACCTGCCTTCTCTCCATACCCTCTGATCCCCTTAGCCACAAGGACCACATCTAACTCCCTCTTAAATATAGCCAATGAACTGGCCTCAACTACCCTCTGTGGCAAAAGTTCCAGAGACCCACCACTCTCTGTGTGAAAAAAGTCCTTCTCATCTCGGTCCTAAAGGATTTCCCCCGTATCCCCTCATACCCAGACAGGTTGACCAGGCAGAGTTGAGCTGGGTTTAACGCTGCTTCTCTGCGCTGGCTGTGGGCCTGGGGGTACAGCTCGCGTCAGACTCCCGACCTCTCTGGCCACCCCCGGGCATGGGTGGGTTGGGGGGGGGGGGCACTCGGGTGGGGACGGGCAGCTCCAGAGACCCAGCTGGGATCGATCCTGGCTGCGGATGAGGCGCAGGTATGTGCCACGTCTCCCCCTCCAGTCACCGCACTCTATCCTCAGTCCCACCCCCCCCCCCCCCCACTCCTCCCTCCTCCAATCATCACGCTGAATCATGTCCCGGCCCCAATGCCTGCTGACCGACTCTCTCTCCTCCAATCGGCGCCCTCGATCAGCAGTCCCACCTCCACTGTCTCGCAGAAAGCGGAGATTTTAAAATCCGGATCACAAAAACTTGGGGGGGATGTTCCCCACCTCTCAAAACATGGGGGGGGGGGTGTCCCCTCTGCCCCTGGGTAGTGTGTGTAGGATAGTGTTAATGTGCGGGGATCGCTGGTCGGCGCGGACTCGGTGGGCCGAAGGGCCTGTTTCCGCGCTGTATATCTAAACTAAAACAAACTAAATTAAACTCAGCGGGACAGGTAGCATCTCTGGACAGAAGGAATGTGTGATGTTTCGAGTCGAGACCCTTCTTTGGACCCTGTGGGGAGAAGGAAAGGGTGAGCTTTTGGGTCGAGACCCAAATATTAAATAACACATGACACAAATCATCTGAATCATTTGCATGGGTATAAACTTAAAATAATATTTTCACTGTTTGATGTGTAGTTCTGTCTTGAACGTTGCCTGATACACAAACATATTTTTGTATGCTCGTGGGTAATAATCCATTCAACATGCTAAAAAAATGCAAACCTTTTTGATATTTGTTTATTATCACGTTTACTTAGCACAGAACCAGAAAAGTTTCACTGTATCTATCAAATATAATCAGGTGGTTTGTACATGAGTATTACCAAGCCAAACACAAGTACGTATAACGGTCTGAAGAAGGGTCTCGACCCAAAATGTCACTCTATTCCTTTTCTCCAGAGATGCAATGAAGTAGTCTGGAAGATTGAGACTACCCTATAATTTATGGAAAGACTGTTCAGTAGTCTGATAACAGCCTTAAGTATCCATGGAGCCACAGATGCTAGGGTCTTGCATAGAACACAAAATGCTGGAGGAACTCAGAAGGTCAGGCAACATCTCTGGAGGACATGGAAAAGAGCCCCTACCCGGAACATCATCTTACCCTGTGTGAATGTTAGTTTAGTTTAGAGATACAGGGCATAAACAGGCCCTTCAGCCCGCCTGGTCTATGCCAACCAGCGATCACCCAGTTTACCAGCACTATCCCACACGCTAGGGACAACTTACACTATTAGCAAAGCCGATTAATATAAGTTTTTGGAGTGTGGGAGGAAACCGGAGCAAAACACGCAGGTCACAGGGAGAACGTACAAACTCTGTACAGACAGCGCCTGTAGTCAGGATCGAACCCGGGTCTCTGGCGCTGTGAGGCAGCACTCTACCGCTGTGCCACCGTGCTGCCCCTATTTTACATGTACGTAATAAATATATTTTGCATCCATGTAACAATTCTTGATTAGAACGGGTGTCGAGGGTTATGGGGAGCAGGCAGGAAAATGGAATTAGGAGGCAGAGATCAGCCATGACAGAGATCAGCCATGAGTAGACTCGATGGGCTGAATGGCCGAATTCTACCCATATAACTTGGGAACTTGGGAACATAGTTATTGTACACAGGGAGCAGTTCTGAAATATAACTTGACTTTTTCAAACCTGTTTCTGTTCTATTTATATTTGCATCATTTATGTATCAAATGCCACCATAATGCTGAATGTTAAAGATTAAATTGCTCTAAATACAAATGTCAGTTCTGAAACGCTGCTTTAGGAAAATAAAAGAGTGTTGATGGGTCACATCAGTTATTTTCCTTGAAACCTGGCCTTGAGGCAAAGTAAATGGGAGACAAGAATGATTCAATTTCTAGTGAGATATTGAATTAAAATGTTGAGTCTGAATTGTAATTAACTCATTTACTTTTGCAATGGGGAAATCTTGTTAATCATACCCCTGCATGAAGCATGGACATCTCATAAAGTGCACATCAATTTTATCTAATTCAATGTAATGTTGGACTGACTAATAAGATTATCCAACAGTTCAATGCCCAGAACCCATCCCAATTATGTCTCTCGTCTTTGCAAAGTGCCTTTTTAGCCTTTCATCCATACTAAGGGGCGATTTTTAGTCATCAGATGTGGCCAGCACAGTGGTGCAGCGGTAGAGTTGCTGCATTACAGCGCCAGAGAGCCGGGTTCGATCCTGACTTGAGGTGGTGTCCGTATGGAGTTTGTACGTTCTCCCCGTGACCTGGATGGGTTTTCTCCGGGTGCTCCCTCACTGCAAAGATGCACAGGTTTGAAGGTTAATGGGTAAAATTGTAAAAAGATGTCGTCGGTGTGTAGGATAGTGCTAGTGTACGGAGTGATCGCTGGTCGGCGCGGACTTGGTGGGTCGAAGGATACAGTCCTTGGTTGCTTGCATGAAAGAGGAACAAAGCTTCACAGGCTGCTAAGGGCCCACAGCCCGACGAATGTAGTGGAGGACCACAGTCTCGGGTCCTTCTGCTGTGATAGGGCCCTTCAGGGGGCCACATGAGTGGCAAGGATGCAGGGTATAATGATATTTTTGTGAACACTACGATACAATGCTAATGAACTCAGTCCAAATAATTCAGTCTAAAGAAGGGTCTCGACCAGAAATGTCACCCGTTGCTTATCTCCGGAGATGCTGCCTGTCCCACTGAGTTACTCCGCATTTTGTGTCTATCTTCGATTTAAGCCAGCATCTGCAGTTCTTTCCTACACAACGCTAATGAATATACATGTAGCCTCTGAAAATGTGGGAAGAATATATTTGCACAGTTCTTGTTTAACATTTTTTTATTTTATTTTGATTTTAAAAAGTTATCTTTAGATGCATTCTCCCCAGGGAACTTCTATCGAATGAAAATACAAGCTCTCAACTAAGCAAGAAGCAATGCCTCTTGATTAAAATAGCATTATTTTAATAGAACGATTTTGAGACCCACTGTCTAGGGCTGTCTTGTAATCTTCTTTAGATTATGTATTCTGCAGGTATGAAATTTTTCTTTTGTGCAGAATACTGTGTCAGCATTTATCCTTTTTCGCCCCCAAAGACTTTTAGAGCATTTGAAGTCAGAATTTGCTAAATATAGAAATCATGTGCCTTAAGCGGATAGAACCTCAAAGGTGATTGTTATGCAAAATATCAGCATCAGGAAACCATAAGTGAACTGGTCATGCAAGCATTTTAAAGCCCCAAAGAGGCAGTCAAGTTTCCTCAAAGACGTTCTGTTCGATACCAGGATCCAGGTTCGATCCTGACTACGGGTGCTGTCTGCACGAGTTTGTAAGTTCTCCCTGTGACCGCGTGGGTTTTCTCCGGGTGCTCCAGTTTCCTCCCACATTCCAAAGACGCACAGGTTTGTAGGTCAATTGGCTTCTGTAAAATTGTCCCTAGTGTGTGGGATAGTGCCAGTGGATGGGATGATAGCTGGTCAATGGGCCTGTTTCTGCGCTGCATCTCTAAACTAAACTATAAGAGAACCAGCTGACACTCAAAATTTAAAGTATAGACTGAAAATATTCCAAGTGGCTAAAATGGTGGAAATATTTAACTTTTCAAGTCGATCACCTTTAATGTTGCTCACAATGTGGTCTTCGGCTTGAAAGACAATAGACAATAGGTGCAGGAGTAGGCCATTTTGCCCTTCGAGCCAGCACCGCCATTCAATGTGATCATGGCTGATCATCCCAATCAGTACCCCGTTCCTGCCTTCTCCCCATATCCCCTGACTCCGCTATTTTTAAGAGCCCTATCTAGCTCTCTCTTGAAGGCATCCAGAGAACCTGCCTCCACTGCCCTCTGAGGCAGAGAATTCCACAGAAGAGAGTCCTCCTCATCCCTCGCTTTCTCTCTTCTCCTCCCCCCCCCCCCCCACCCCCCCCCCCCCCGCTCCCCACACCCCCTCATCCCCTCATCCATAATGAACTTTTTGTTTTTGAGAGTTTGCCCACCTCAGCAATTGTTCTGTTCTGAACTGCAGATGTTGTTTACACCAAAAATAGACACAAAATGCTGGAGTAACTCAGCGTGACAGTCAGCAGTACCTCTGGAGAGAAGGAATGGGTGACCTTTCGGGTCGAGACCCCTCTTCAGACTGTCTAGGCGTTCTGTCCTATTCAGTTCACTTTCTCTCCCTTTCCACCCAGCAACAACAACCGTTTCCAAGGTTTCTCAATTTAAAAGTACTACAGTAGCTGGCCTTGCAATGCATGGAGTCGCTGGCCGGCAATCTTTAATAGAAAATATCCAAAGAAAGAGCTCGCTAGTTACTCTAACATCAGGATTTATTCAACTAGTGATTCTGCTTACTGGCTAACAATTGCATAAGGGTGGGGGGGGGGGGGGGGGGGGGAACAAGCTAGTTGGTGGTGATGTTTACTTTAGAGATACAGTGCGGAGACAGGCCCTTCGGCCCACCTAGTCCGTGATGATCCCCGCTCACTAACGCTGTCCTTCACACACATACTGGGAACAAGTTAGAATTTTACCAAAACCAATTAGCCTACTAACCTGTACGTCTTTGGAGTGTGGGAGAAGACCGGAGCGCCCGGAGAAAACGCACGTGGTCACAGGAGAACGTGCAAACTCCGTACATGCAGCACTTGCAGTCAGGGTTGAACCCGGGTCTCTGGCGCTGTAAGGCAGCGACTCTACCGCTGTGCCACCTGTATTCAGAATAAATTGAATTACTGTCCTGTAGCCAGTGCGTGGTGGCGCTGTTTGTATTCCTGGCGTTGATTCCTGACAGTGGATTGTGGCCCAGAGTTGACTTGAGCAGGATTGATACTCCCACGTGTGAGCTGGCAGCTGTCATTCACATAGTTGCCGCAAGCAAACAAGAACGGCCTCTGTGTGGCTGGATCACGCCTGTTTGTGAAATGGTCAGCTGCTGAAGCCTGAAATGACCTGATCAAAGGGATGGAATTCAAGGAATATCTCAAGAATATGAGGTTTAGGCAGCTGAACGCCTGGCCACTGTACCAGGCTGATCCCACGGAGGATTGGCTCTGGCCTGGGCTCGCTGGAGTTTTTAGGATGAGGGTGTGAGGGGGGGGGGGGGGGGGGGGGGGAATCTCATGGAAACCTACCTGGTAATGAAAGGCCTGGATAGAGTGGACTTGGAAAGGATATTTCCAGTCATGGGAGAATCTGGAACCAGTTCAGTGTCTTTTATTCCCACATGTCCCAGACATTCTCACGTCCCAAACAATGAAATTCACATGACCTCAAAATTAAAGGAGGTACCTTTTAAAATGGAGATAAGGAGGAATTTCTTTGGCCAGAGGGTGGCAAGTCTGCAGAATTCATTGCCTGTGGAGACCAAAACATTGGGTATTTTTGAAGTGCAGGTTGATAGGTAGGGGCATCAAAGGTTGCAGGGAGAAACATAGAAATTAGGTGCAGGAGTAGGCCATTCGGCCCTTCGAGCCTGCACTGCCATTCAATATGACCATGGCTGATCATCCAACTCAGTATCCCGCACCTGCCTTCTCTCCATAACCCTCTGATCCCTTAGCCACAAGGGCCACATCTAACTCCCTCTTAAATATAAATATAGAGAAGGCAGGAGAGTGTGGTTGAGGGGGGTAAATAGATCAGCTGTGATCAAATGGTGGAACAGCCTCAATGGGCTGAATGGCCTAATTCTCCTTCTCCATTGTCTTATGAATCGTCATGTTCAACCTCTGAGCGTAGTGACCAAGAATAGCATGTGGTGATTATCTTTATGGAATCTGCATGAGTGATAAACCATTGTGACTCCTAGAGTTACCAGATGTGATCTTTCTATAAACACTGGCACATTCCAGCTGCTACTGTGGATACCATTCTGCATTGTGCATACAATAAATTCAACTAACTGACAGGTTTGGAGGGATATGGACCAAAAGCTGGCAGGTAGGACGAGTGTAGCTGGGACATTGTTGGCCGGTGTGGGCAAGTTGGGCTGAAGGGCCTGTTTCCAGGCTGTATCACTCTTTGAGACTCAATGCAGGTTCCAAATCAGACAGAGGGCCAACTAAACTCTCACCTTGGATAACATCCCAACGTCTATATATCATTCCGTTGCTTTTGAGGTCATTGTAATAGCTTGATCGATGAGAAGAACGCAAAGTGCTGGGGTAACTCAGCGGGTCGGACATCATGGATAGATGGCAATTTGGTTTGGGACCTATCTTCAGACTTGCTCAATGAGGAAAGTAATGTTGATCAACAAACATAGAAAATAGATGCAGGAGGAGGCCATTCGGCTCTTCGAGGCCAGCACCGCCATTCATTGTGATCATGGCTGATCGTCCCCAATCAATAACCCGTGCCTGCCTTCTCATCCATACCCCTTGATTCCACTAGCCCCTAGAGCTCTATCTAACTCTCTCTTAAATCCATCCAGTGATTTGGCCTCCACTGCCCTCTGTAGCAGGGAATTCCACAAATTCACAACTCTTTGGGTGAATTTTTTTATCTCATCTTAGTCTTAAATGGCTTCCCCTTTATTTCTAAGACTGTGGCCCCTGGTTCTCGACTCGCCCAACATTGGGAACATTTTTCCTGCATCTAGCTTGTCCAGTCCTTTTCTAATTGTATATGTTTCTATAAGATCCCCCTTCATCCTTCTAAATGTGTGAAGTGCAAACGCACGGTGAAATTATTTTCTTACACACAGTACAGTAGAGTATCGCCACACCACACCCGATTAGCAGTTGGACAGAAATGGTCCACTGAGCCGCACTCAAGAGGCGCCATGTGTGGCACCATTGTCCAAGTCCACTCTGTGCTCCGGTTGTTATGAGCGGCGTACGTTTCAGGTAAGCCCCCAGGCTCCTGCAGGGCCTCTGATCATCGCCTTCCCTCGGTCGGCCAGCAACAAACGCCCTCGTAGACCAATCTTCAATCTTTGACTCAACTCCGATGACTGAATGGAACACTTGGCCTCGCACAAACACAAAGCATACGCATTAAACCACAGTAACCACTCGTGCTAAAATGGTCATCTATTCCCCCAAGACATTCATGCCACAAATGCCGACGTACATAAAAATGGTGGCATGTTACAAGCAGGGCGACGCGGTGGTGCAGCTGGTAGAGCCGCTTGCCTCACAATGCCAGAGGACCAGAGACCCAGGTTCGACCCTGACTTCGGGCGCTGTCTAAGTGGAGTTGGCACCTTCTTCCCTATCACCGCGTGGGTTTCCCTGGGTGCCCCAGTTTCTTCCCACATCTCAAAAACATATGGGTTTGTAAGTTAAGTGGCCCTCTGTAAACTGCCCCAAGTATGTAGGGAGTGGATACGAAAGTGGGTAAAATACAACTAGTATGAACGGCTGATCAATGGTCCGCATGGACTCGATGTGCCGAAGGACCTGCTTCCATACTGTATCTGTAAATGAAACAAAATCATCGATAGCCTGGCTGCTTGTACTGCAAACATTAAAATGTGTTTTAAAAATGTTGTGAATGCCTAAAATCTGCTAACTATATACTAGTGAAACACCACGCAGTGTGCACTGTTGAAAGCAACGCCCATACTTCATATAGATTGCAAGCCTTTTACCCAGATTCATGTGTTACATGCTCCCTTGCTCCACTCAAATCATTCGTAACTTCTTTTGATCGTCCAGGTGTTCAGCACTTGTAGGAACGTGTCACAAAATAAATCTCCTGAAAATCCACAGAGATTTTCTTTATACTCAATAAAATGTGCAGAAAATCTGCTGGGGCAATCCTCCTTTAGTTTAAACCTAGTTTTTATTTTAAATTAGCCGAAGGTAAAACCAGCACAAGTACTTGTGCAGTTAAGCCAGCTACCATCCTGTACCGTACAACTGAGATGATGAGTCCATTTATTTATCAAACTAGATTTGTATAATTGAGCTGGTCATTCACAGTTAGGTTGACTTGAAACAAGTACCTTTTGTGAACCAAACTGCTCAGATGATCTTTAACAGGCAACTGAACCATCGTAACAACTAGAGAGCCGTTCTGAGCTACTATCTGCAGCATTGGAGACCCTCAGACTATCTTTGATCGGACATTACTTTGCACTAATCATTATTCCCTTTATCATGTATCTGTACACTGTGGACGGCGCGATTATCATCGTGCATTGTCTTTCCGCTGACTGGTTAGCACGCAACTTAGAACGCACAGGTACAGAGAAGGTTCACCAGACTGATTCCTGGGATGTCAGGACTTTCATATGAAGAAAGACTGGATAGACTTGGCTTGTACTCGCTAGAATTTAGAAGACTGAGGGGGGGATCTTATAGAAACTTACAAAATTCTTAAGGGGTTGGACAGGCTAGATGCAGGAAGATTGTTCCCGATGTTGGGGAGGTCCAGAACAAGGGGTCACAGTCTAAGGATAAGGGGGAATTCCTTTAGGACCGAGAGGAGGAAAACATTTTTCACACAGAGAGCGGTGAGTCTCTGGAATTCTCTGCCACAGAAGGTAGTTGAGGCCAGTTCATTGGCTATATTTAAGAGGGAGTTAGATGTGGCCCTTGTGGCTAAAGGGATCAGGGGGTATGGAGAGAAGGCAGGTACGGGATACTGAGTTGGATGATCAGCCATGATCATATTGAAAGGCGGTGCAGGCTCGAAGGGTTGAATGGCCTACTCCTGCACCTATTTTCTATGTTTCTATGTTTCTAACTTAAGGGCCTGTCCCACTGTATGAGGTAATTCAAGAGCTCTCCCGCGTTTTCCCCTGATTCGAACTCAGAGAATGTCCGTAGCGGGTCCGTAGGAGTTTGTGGATGTCTCGTAGCGGCTCCTAATGCTAACGGTAGGTACTCGGGAAATCCGGTAAACTCGTGACGTTTTTTCATCCATGCGAAAAATGTCCACGAGTAAAAAATACTTGTGATGAAAAACATTTTAACTTTTTACTCGTACGAGTCACTAGGAGATATCCACTAACTCCTACAGACCCGCTACGGACATTCTCCGAGTTCAACTCGGTGGGGGGGGGGAAACTCGGGAGAACTCTTGAATTACCTCGTACAGTGGGACAGGCCCTAAAAGCTTTTCACTGAACCCAATAAACTAAACTAAACTCAATAAATGTAAATTGATGTAAACTGTAAAATAAATAATTATCTGTAATTAAATGTAAACTGGATTTAAGATAAATTTATGGATTTAAGAGAGAGTTGGATAGAGCTCTAGGGGCTAGTGGAGTCAAGGGATTTGGGGAGAAGGCAGGAATGGGTTATTGATAGCGGACGATCAGCCATGATCATATTGAATGGCGGTGCTGTCTCGAAGGGCTGAATGGCCTCCTGCACCTATTTTCTATGTTTCTATGTTTCTAAAGTGAAAAGCAGGTCTTGCGATTAAAATATAGTTTATTTTATAAATTTGAAAAGATTTCAAAACAATTATAAACCTTTTTTTTGGGGTAACTTTAGCCTCTGGACTCTTCCTGGTAAATATGTAGATCAGTTTCTATTGAGAGAGCTCTCTGTCACCTCTGGGTTTTTACTGACCCAGGGCACCAAAATAGCATTGAGGCACAAGGAACTGCAGATGCTGGAAACTTGAGCAAAACACAAAAGTGCTGGAGGAATTCAGCTGGTCAGGCAGCACCTGGGGAGGGAGAGGGATGTGGCGTCCAAGGAAGGAGATGGCTGGAAGCCTGTAACAGCCTAGGACTTGCATAGACCAGGTACCGCTCATAAGAACTAGGATGGGGACTTTGAAATATGATGATTAATATATGATGAGCTTTTCCTGTGCTCGCTAGTGTTTAGAAGAATGAGGGGGAACCTTATTGAAACACACAGAGTAGTGAAAGGCTTGGATAGAGTGGATGTGGAGAGGATGTTTCCACTAGTGGGAGAGTCTAGGTCATATAGAATTAAAGGACATTCATTTAAAGTAAAGTAAAGTAAAGTAAAGTATCCTTTATTGTCATTCAGACCTTTCGGTCTGAACAAAATTCTGTTCCTTGCAGTCATACATTTAATAAAATGACAAACCACACAATAAACACAAATGAACATCCACCACAGTGAGTTCACCAAGCGCCTCCTCACTGTGGTGGAAGGCAAAAGTCTTAAGTCTTTGTGTCTTCCCTCCTTGCTCTCCCTCTGCGCTGAGGCGACCCAGGCCTCCGATGTTGTGACCCCGCCGGGTGTTGGTAAGTCCCGCGGCTGAATCCGAGCTTCGTCAATGGGCCGGTTCAAACTCAGCGTCTCGGGGTGGTTGAAGCTGCCGAAGCTGCCGCCCTCCAGTCCAGCGGACAAAGCTGTTGCCGCGGGAGCTCTGAAAAAAAAGGTCACCAACCTGTGACCTGCGAGCTCCCGACGATGTCGTCTGCTGGGCCCGCGGCTGAACCTCCGAGGTTGGGCCGCCGTACCGCCGGCACACCTCCTCCGCCCCGAGTCAAGCCGTCACCGCCGCCGGAGCCCGCCACAGCCCCGAAGTCGGCCAGCCTTGTGCTGGTAAGTCCTGGCTGGCTCTGCCTCCGGAAACTCGGGTCGGTCGCAGTTGGAGGCTGCCAGCTCCGTCATTAGGCCTCAGCCAGATGGAGACAGGGGATACGACATTAAAAAAAGTCACATCCCCCTCGAAGGAAGAGACTAAAGCATGTTTCTCCCACCCATACACACCCTAATAACTCAAATTAACTGGCTAAAACAGGACAAGGACAACAAAAAAAGAAAAAAACAGACGGACTGCAGGCGAGCCGCAGCTGCTAGGGCAGCGCCGCCACTTCCGGAAGGAGATGAGGAGATTTAGGAAGGAGATGAGGAGGAATGTCTTTCGTCAGAGGATGGTGAATCTGTGGAATTCTTTTCCATAGAAGGCTGTGGAGGCCAAGTGAATGGATATATTTAAGGTAGAGATAGATTCATGATTAGTACAGGTATCGGAGATTATGGGGAGAAGACAGGAGAATGGGGTTAGGAGGAAGAGCTAGATCAGGCATTATTGAATGGTGGAGTAGACTTGATGGGCCAAATGATCTAATTCTGCTCCTATCGCATGATCTAATAAAAATGGGGGCAACACATGCGCCTCTTGCATGCAGGTGCAGCAGACTATTTCTGTACACTTGCTAATCGATGGGGTATGGCAATACTCTGCTGGAATGTTTGCATGAAAAGGAGATTTTCACTGTGTTTGCACTTCATACACGTGACCAGAAAGCACCATTGAATGGACAGGCAATGTTTGGCATCAGGATCTTTTGTTCAAACTCGTGAAGCTGTTCTCACAGGGCACAACAGTCATTAAAAGCTACCCTCCTTCATTGCCCTTCAAAACCACCCAACCTTCAACATCTATTTATTAGGTACATAAAGTGCTGCTGATTTTAATTTATTCTCCATTACTGCCTTTTTGAAAGAACTGCACCAAACACAGTTGCAATTCCTGACGTGGCTCCACCACTAATCCTGCCAGATTTGTGCAATCCAAATTGTGTGCAGTGTGCAAGAAATATGATGCATAAACTTGTGCTTTGTATAATACATCCATTTGGAATTTGTACAGCACTGACATCCTGCCCTGAAATGTTATATCGTGGGAAGGGACTGCAAGTGCAGGTTTTTAACCAAAGTTAGACACAAAATGCTGGAGTAACTCAGCGGGTCAGGCAGCAGCTCTGGAGAGAAGGAGTGGGTGACATTTTGGGTCGTGACCCTTCTTCAGACTGAAAGAAAGAGGTCATAGAGTGATACAGTGTGGAAGCAGGCCCAACTCGCCCACACCGGCCAACAATGTCCCAGCTACCCTAGTCCCACTTGCCTGCGCTTTGTCCATAACCCTCCAAAACCTGTCCTATCCATGTACCTGTCCAACTGTTTCTTAAATGATGGGATAGTCCCATCCTCAGCTACCTTCTCTGGCAGCTTGTTCCATGCACTCACCACCCTCTGTGTGAAAAAGCTACCTCTCAGATTCCTATTAAATCTTTTCCCCTTCACTTTGAACCTATGTCCTCTGGCCCACGATTTGCCTACTCTGGGTCAAAGACGCTTTGAGCATCTACCTGATCTATTCCACTCATTATTTTGGTTGAGGGGGGCAGGGGCGAGGTGAGGAACTGGAGGTGAGAAAAGGCCAGAACAATAGACAATAGGTGCAGGAGTAGGCCATTTGGCCCTTCGACCCAGCATCGGCATTCAATTTAATCATGGCTGATCATGCCCAATCAGTACCCCGTTCCTGCCTTCTCCCCATATCCCTGACTCCGCTATTTTTAAGAGCCCTATCTAGCTCTCTCTTGAAAGTATTCAGAGAAGCTGCCTCCACCGCCCTCTGAGGCAGAGAATTCCACAGACTCGCCACTCTTCTGTGAGAAAAAGTGTTTCCTCGTCTCCGTTCTAAATGGCTTACTCCTTATTCTTAAAATGTGGCCCCTGGTTCTGGACTCCCCCAACATCGGGAACATGTTTCCTGCCTCTAGCATGTGCAAGCCCTCAACAATCTTATATGTTTCAATGAGATTTCCTCTCATCTTTCTAAACTCCAGAGTGCACAAGCCCAGCTGCTCCATTCTCTCAGCATATGACAGTCCTGCCATCCCGGGATTTAACCTTGTAAACCTACGCTGTACTCTCTCAATAGCAAGAATCAAAATAGCAAGAACAAATCAGGGCCAGCAACAGATGACCTCTGAAAGGGTGGTGTTCATAATGGCCCATTGTAGGGTGGGGAAGAATAGGCCGTTATGGACTCCCATCGTCTCCAGCCCACAATGGGCCATTATGGGCTCCACCTTTCCTGAGGTCCCTCTCATTGGCATGTCCCATTCATTCCCCCTACACTCCAAGATCCAGGCCTGGAGGTTTTTTATTTGACGCTGGCTCTGGATTCAGCGTACAGATATCACACCATCTGCGCTACCAGCTGGAGGCTACGCTTTGACAGACTTTTTGAATTCCCTTTAACACCTAATAGGCAACATAATGAGCTGCTCATCTATCTGCTCACACTGAGGAATACCTGGCCTTTCACAGAATGTATAAAGCTTTTATATTTTTAATATAAAGGAATCCCGTAAACGTGGGTTCCATTTTACAGACGTGGCCTGCTGACTGAGCATTCAGAGCCGGGACTTTACAACATGGAAACTCATCCACACAGTGGGGGACGGTGGAGTTGCTGCCTCACAGCACCAGAGACTTGGTTTCTATCTGTCTGAAGAAGGGACTCAGCCCGAAATGTCGCCTATTCCCTTTCTTCAGCGATGCTGCCTGACCCGCTGAGTTTCTCCAGCTTTTTGTGTCTGTCTTTGATCCTGACTAGCCGTTTGTCTCTGTGACAACAGCTCACGATGGCATGAGCTCCCTGTCACGTGCCTGCATGTTTAAGGGGACTGGGGCATTGACAATTGTCTGCTTGGATGTATGTTTGGCGATGGTGCTGTCGAGAGGGCAAGTGTGTTAATGAGTGTGATTCAAGATCATGTGATAGCAGAATTAGGCCATTCGGCCCATCAAGTCTACGCCACCATTCAATCATGGCTGATCTATCTCTCCCTCCTAACCCCTTTCTCCTGCCTTCTCCTCATTATCCCTGACACCAATACTAATCAAGAATCTATCTATCTCTGCCATAAAGATATCTATTGACTTGGACTCCACAGCCTCTGTGGCAAAGAATTCCACAGATTCACCACCCTCTGACTAAAGAAATTCTTCCTCATCTCCTTCGTAAAGGAACGTCCTTTAATTCTGAGGCCATGACCTCTAGTCCTAGACTCTCCCACCAGTGGAAAAACATCCTCTCCACATCCACTCTATCCAGGCCTTTCACTATTCGGTAAATTGCAAGAATAAAAAGGGTGGTGTGTTTGAGTATGTGGATTTGCATGTGGAATTAGGATATGTCTGATAGTCAATCTGCATGAATGAATGAGTTTATTGGCCAAGTATTCACATACAAAGAATTTGCCTTTGTGCTCCCCCCGCAAGTGACAACATGACATACGGTGACAGTTAGGAATGACACATAAAACATTGAACATTAATAATAAAACATTATCGATTTAACATGTGAATGAAACGTGTTAACAAATGGGATTTGTGGCATTGTTCACTGGCCTGGACAAGCCATTATTTCTCAGGAGGTGCGGCAGATTTATGGAGCGAAGGAAATAGGCAAAGTTTCGCCCCGAAACGTTGCCTATTTCCTTCGCTCCATAGATGCTGCCACGCCCGCTATGTTTCTCCAGCACTTTTGTCTACCTTTGATTTTCCAGCATTTGCGTCTCTGGAACTGATGCACTCGAGTGCTGTGAACAATATTCCGCACTGTGTATCTACTGCTTTGCTCTACATGGGTTTTGCTAGATTGTGTCGATGTCATTTATTTATAATAAGCCTGCACCCACGGTCCTGTCATGGAGGACTTCATGTGGATGTCGATCTCTTCCATGATTTCCATGCCCCATGAATGAATGAATGGCCAAGTATTCACATACAAGGAATTTGCCTTGGTGCTCCGCCCGCAAGTGGCAACATGACATACAGTGACAGTTAGGAATGACACATAAAACATTAAACATTAATAATAAAGAACCACCTTGGTCGGGGATGGAGACGAGGAGGTAAGTCACCGAGTTGTATGGTGCAGGAACTAGGGTTGCCGACTTTCTCACTCCCACATAAGGGCGAAAAGGTCAAAATACGGGACAAATTCCCGACGGCAATTCGTTGACCGACTCAGCCGTGACTGGGTGAATGATGAGTTGTTTCGGGTGCTGGACTGTACACAAAGCCCAGTCAACGGACCAGCTGAAGAGTTTTGGCCCGAACGATGTCGCGCACAAAGTCCGGCACCCCATCCAACTCGTGAATCGATGATCGCCCAGGAGAAGGTGGTGGTGTCGGCGGTAAGCGAAGGTCGGACAGCTAGACCTGAGCAGTAGTGGTCAAACACGGGACAAGGACGGTCCCATATGGGACAAACCAATTTAGCCCAATATACGGGACAATTGGCAACTGTAACGGGAACAGTCCTGTGCCGAAGGGCGCGTTCTCATGCTGTATGACTGTGACTCAATCTCATGAGCTACAGAGGGACTTATATTTCATCATAGTTGTGACATTGCAGTCAGCAATGATAAGATGGGGAAAAAATGAGTAAGGAATATATTATCAAATTGGAAGGGTTGATGGATTTTCCAATATGCATTTCCTTAAAAGCACAACCCTTATAATGTGCAGGATCAGCGGATTTTATGACACCAGATCCAATTTGGAGCTGGCAACAACTAGAAGCAAATGTGACTGCAGAATGGTCTGTTGCCTTCCAAGTGCTCAGGTCAAGGATGCCTTGGAGTGACTGTTGGGCTTTATGAAAGGGGAGGTTGAGACTGGGGTGCATCTGGTACCAACGACGTTGGTGGAAGAAGAGATGAGGTCCTAAGTTCATAAGCAATAGGAGCAGAATTGGGTCATTCGGCCACCGAGTCTACTCCACCATTCAATCATGGCTGATCTATTTTCCCCTCTCAACGCATTCTCCTGCCTTCTCCCCATAACCCCGGACATCCTTACTCATCAAGCATGTGTCAATCTCCACCTCAAAAATACCCAATGACTTGGCATCCACCGCCGTCTGTGGTAATAAATTCCACAGGTTCACCACCCCCCTCATTAAAGAACGTCCTCCTTTCTAAAAGCTACGTCCTTTTATTCTGAGGCTGTGCCCTCTCGTCCCGGACTCTCCCACCACTGGAACTATCCTCACCGCATCCACTCTATCCAGGCCTTTCACGATTCGGTAAGTCTAAACGAGGTGTGTCCGTCCCCCCTCCTCATCCTTCTAAACCCCAGCGAGTACAGGCCTGGTGCCGACAAACGCTCCTCATATGTTAACCCTGCCACCTCTGTGATCCGGGACATGAGGGAGCTAGGCAGCTGTTCAAAGACCAGGTACGCCAAGGTTGCTATCCCTAAACTGAAACAGCCAATTTGGACAGAAAATGGGGGCAGGTTGGCCCAGTGAGGAATTTATTCCCTCGAACACAGGAGCATGACGGGGTGCATAGCAATGGAAGGTGTTTTTTTCTGAGTGGAGGTGATGCGCTATAGAGATCGATGCTGGGTCCACTTGTTTGTCATTGATTATAACGATTTGGATGAGGATGTAGTGAGCATGGTGGTAAGCTTGATGATAACGTCAAGACTGGTGGTATAAGGGTCCAAAAAGAAACATAGAAAATAGATACAGAAGAAGGCCATTCAGCCCTTTGAGCCAGCACTGCCATTCAATATGATCATGGCTGATCATCCAAAATCAGTACCCCCTTCCTGATTTTTCCCCATATCCCTTGATTCCGTTAGCCCTCAGAGCTATATCCAAACTGTTGTAAACATCCAGTGAATTGGCCTCCACTGCCTTCTGTGGCAGAGAATTCCACCGGTTCACAACTCTCTGGGTGAAAAAGTTTTTCCTCATCTCAATCCTAAGAAGAATCTAGATGAACTGGGGAAAGCAGGAACGGGGTACTGATTTAGGATGATCAGCCATGATCATATTGAATGGCAGTGCTAGCTCGAAGGGCTGAATGGCCTTCTCCTGCACCTATTTTCTAAGTTTCTATATTTCTAAGTGCGTCAATGAATGGCAGATGGTATTTAACTTAAACAGGTAGGTAGGAGTGAAGTGTTGCACTTCAGTAAGTGAAACCAGGGCATGACTTTAGACTTTAGAGATACAGCGTAGAAACAGGCCCTTCGGCCCACTGAGACCGTGCCGACCAGCATTCAACCTGTGCACTAACACTATCCTTCACACTAGGCACATTTTACAATTTACAGAAGCCAATTAACCTACAAACCTGCACGTCTTTGGAATGTGGGAGGAAACCGTAGCACCCGGTGGACACTCGCACAGTCCCTGGGCGAACGTGCAAACTCCATAGCGACAGCACCTGTATCCAGGATCGAATCTGCGTCTCTGGCGTGCAAGGCAGCTGCTCTACCACTATGATAGCTGTGGCCAGGTTTTGGTCATCCCTGCTGTAGGAAAAATGTCCTTAAAGAGGAAAGAGTGCAGACAAGATTTGCAAGGATGTTGCCAAGATTTGAGGGAGAGGTTGGGTAAGCGAATACTTTATTCTGTGGAACACAGGAAGTTGAAGGGTATTTTTCCCCCCAAGGTTGGGGAATCAAGAACCGGAGAGCACAGGTGTAAGGTGAGAGAGGGAAGATTTGATACCTGAGGGACAACATTTTCCACACAAGAAGGTGGTGAGTATATGGAACAAGCTGCCAGAGGAAATGTTTGAGGCAGGGACAAGAACAACATTTAAATGACATTTGGACAGATACATAGATAAGAAGGGTTTAAGGGGATATGGGTCAAATGGGGGTAAATTGGATTAGCTGAGATGGGGCATCTTGATCAGCATGGAGTCGCAGAGTCCCACAGAACGGAAACAGGCTGTGGACCAAAGGTCACGTTTCCATAATGTACGATTCTGTGACTCTGCCGCTTCATCTGCAGAAAATGCCCGAATATCCTAATTGAGTAGGATGAAATGAAATTTAAATTTGCTAATCTCTTCAATGTCATCAATTTCCTGCTCTCCACATCTGAACACAAGGGCTAAGTGACTTGTTACCTAATCAGCTTGGAGCTGGTTATATTTGAGCGCTGCAGGATGAGGGTTATTATCGATGAATCACGATTGCCCAGCCTGCTCTCGTATTTAAACTGGGCTGAGGCTCATCCTGCAGAGAATGTTCATCAACACCTTTCACGTCATTGCGACTTGGAACCAAAATTCGGGAGATAACATCTGTTTCCTAAAAATGAAAAACAGCCCCCTTGAGAGCACTAGAAAGATCAAGTCTTGAATATCAGCTGGAAAACTGCAAGGGAAAGATGCAATTAATGAAAGCTGGAATCCATTTTTTTGTTACGTGTAATTGGATTCTAGAGTGAAGATAGACACAAAATGCTGGAGTAACTCAGTGGGACAGGCAGCATCTCTGGAGAGAAGGAATGGGTGATGTTTTGAGTTGAGACCCTTCTTCAGACTAATGTCAGGGGGAGACAAAGATACATAGATAAGGAAGTGTAAGGTGTGAAAATGGGACAAAGGGAATGGTGATCAAGGAACGTAGGGTAGATCATTGTTAGCTGGGAGAAGGTAACATCAACAAAGGAAGGGTCTTGACCTCACCTTACACTTCCTTATCCATGTATCTCTCTCGCCCCCTGACAAACAGAGCAAGTTACCGGTGGCACAGCGGTAGAATTGCTGCCTTCCAGCGAATATAGTGTCGGAGACCAGGGTTCGATCCCAACTATGGGTGCTGTCTGTACGGAGTTTGTATCTTCTCCCCATGACCTGCGTGGGTCTTCTCCGAGATCTTTGGTTTCCTCCCACACTCCAAAGATATACAGGTTTGTGGGCTAATTGGCTTGGTAGAAATTGGCCCTCGTAGGTGTCGGATAGTGTTAATGTGCGCGGATCGCTGGTCGGCGCGGACCCAATGCGCCGAAGGGTCTGTTTCCATGCTGCATCCCTAAACTAAACTAAAAGATAGCATATAGTCAGAGACAGTAGGTGGTCGGAGAACTGGGAAAGGGGAGGGATGAAGAGAGAGGAAAAGAAGTCCTGGAGTGAGTGAAACAAGTGAATATTGTTTTATATGGACTCCATAGAATCGGTCATAATTCCCCCTTGCTTTGTGAATATTGACTGAGTGGCGTTTTGTCACAATAGGTAATTTTCTCAACAGGGCTTATGAAATATTGATTGGCAGCACCATCTGTGCCTGTATCACAGCACATTTGAAAAGAAAGTCATTAGTTACAATTTTACACATGATGGGCTCAGTCACACTATTTAGAGGTTGTCAGTCATAGTAATTTAATGTCGCTCCAACAGATTTTTATAGAAACGGCTGACATTGGTAAAAAGGTGAATACATTCAATCTGACAGAAGACACAAAATGCCGGAGTTACTCAGTGGGTCAGGCAGCATCTCTGGAGAAGAGGAATATGTAAGGCAAGGATCGGCAACCTAGGTACCTCGGGCCCGTACCCGAAATCAACCAGCCCGCAGGCGGATTTTTTTCTCGTAATCATCCGGTGCGCCGAGCTCTGGCTGTACCGCATCCTGCGCAAAGTCGCCGGCACGGCCGCACGCCTTCCGTGAACACGTTTAAGAAAGAACTGCAGATGCTGGCAAAAATCGAAGGCAGACAAAAATGCTGAACAAAATCAGCGGGCGAGACATGCAAGGATTGCACGAGGCTGCCTCACCCGCTGAGTTTCTCCAGCATTTGTGTCTACCTTCTGTGAACACGTGGTTTAATGCTTGCCATCCTGGGCGGGTTCCAAGTGTACACGTGATAGTTATGGCCCACCATCCGCTCACAGACATGCGTCCCGGCCCCTATGCAGAGCAAGGTTGCCGACCCCTGGTGTATGGCTTCAGGTGGAGACCCTTCCTCAGACTGAGAGTCAGGGGAGAGAGAAACTAAGGGTATGAATTGAATTGAGGACTTTATTGTCACATGTGACAAGTTGCGATGAAATTCTTTGTTTGCACACCCAAGGTGTTGCCATAAAGGGCACTTATGAAGTTACAAAGTACCCCCACGTCAAGTCCCTCTTTGTCCCCCTCCCCCTCCCCCATCCTCACAGTGGTCCCCTCGTGCCGGGTCCCCATTGTCCCCTCCCTCACGGCGGTCCCCCACGCCGGGTCCTCCTTTATTCCTTGCTCCGTCCAGGTTCAGAACAAATCGGAGACGGCACGGATGGCCAAGTGAAGGTAGAGCCCACAATGGTCCATTGTTGGCTGTGGGAGAGGTGTTAACGAAGGGCCGTATGGATGCCAACAGTGGAAATGGCAGGATGACTCGGGTGGGGGATGAAATCTCAATCTGTTCTTTTGAGCAGCAGTGTAGTTACCAAGCTAACCAAACTCTCTGTGCGGTGGGGTTTACAGTCCTGCTGTGGGAGGAGTTTTTTTTTTTTCTTTTTTCAAATCTGGTTGGCTCTCAGGGACGTCTCATTTACACTGGAGATTTCCGAAACAGATTTGCAGCTGAGCGAAGGCTCTGTGCCAAAGCTAATATATGCTCTGTTAAAAAAGATCTTTGTGCAGCTTTCCTCAGACTGGGACAGTGGAAAAGTGGAGCAGTTTACTGTTTTATTTTCCAATCAGTTCAGGAAGACCTGGTCCACAGAGACGAGACAAAAACGTAATTAAACCTCAAACTGTTTGCTAGCAGAATCACCTCCTAACCAAGAGCGTAATTGGGTCTGCCAGTAATCAACTTCTGAACTGTGCAACAGATTTAAGACGTTGATTATTTTGGTGTAAAACTCTCAAGTGCTGTCATTAACTAGCTGCTGCAGTAATATGTGAGCATCTTGTATTGTACTCTTCTGATGAACATTCTCTATGCTCTTGTTCATTCGGCTGCAACAATAAGCTTTCATAACTGACGTTACATCCCATTTATCTGCCTATGTAGTAATCAGCCACATAGTTTGGATGGAACAGCAAGTTCGCTTTCTTTTCCTGATGCTGCCTAAGTGTTTCAAGATGATCCTCAGCAATATATATTTACCCGCTTGTGTCCATTTCTCACGGAGACACCACCGTTAGACTTGGAAAAACTGCATAATAAAATGTTCCTGTGCAGGCGGTCTCTGCTCCAGCCCCATTCCAGATCCATGTGTGGTTTTTTTTTCTGTCGGCAGGCAGGAAATTAGGAAATGAGCAGTTAGTCCATTTACAGCACTGACTGGCAGTCGCTGGGGTTAGAATAGATTTTACTCGATGAGTTGTTAGCTTCGGAGTGAGCAGTGCAGGAGTTTTCTCTGCCACGAAAGACATTGGCCTTGCTTCAAGCGACGCTGGGGCATGCGTTGGAGTCTACCCAGGAAGTGCTCTGAAAGGAGAGCTTGTTTAGAGTCCGACCTGTTTCTCTATATCTCCCCGCACTTTGTGTGGCGCTCCAGTATATGCTGAGGTTACCCTTCAGCCAAGCAAGCTCGCAGTTATATTTCCAGCCTGGTTTTAAAGAACCAACTTGCTTTTAACTCCTGGAAGAGGGATTTTTTAATATATTTTTTGAAGGAGATGGCTTCAACCTTCATGTGTGGAATGGAAGATTTGCTGTACACTGGCAGTCGTTTTCTGTGGACTCTGACAATAACAGCATTGAGAAGGTGGTACACTGAGAGAATGCGGGCTTGTGAGCAAATGCTAAGGACTTGGTGCGGACTACGTGAGGTTTACCAGGTAAAATAACCCCCCTTATTTTAGCGCATGCGGATATGTATTCAGATTACTAGCAAGGCCTGATGTGCGTTAAACTGGTTTTCTTTTACTGTCCGTGTCTACCTTCGTTAGTTTAATTTAGTTTATCGGCATGAGTACCAAGGTACAGCGAAAAGCCTTAGTTGCGTGCTAACCAGTCAGTGGAAAGACAATTCATGATTGCAATCGAGCCACCCACAGTGTGCAGACGTATTTTACTACCACTTGGATCTTGTAGAACTGACCTAATTTTTCTGCTAAGAAAGTTGTATTGTTAGTTTGTGCAGCTTTGCCACTAGTGGACACATCATTTCTCACTGAAAGAATTCCAGCTTTACCTAATCGAGAGCGGAATAGCTGATTCATCAGC
Source organism: Raja brachyura (assembly GCA_963514005.1). Next base: position 44,388,243 of record OY740796.1, read on the forward strand.
TGTTGATTAATTGTTCACGCCTCAGTTGCTGGATTTAAAAACCTGCGTTAAAATGCCAAAGAAAACACAAGCATGAGATTAAACGATAGGTGAAGCCTGCAGACCAAAATAATTCACTTCTTTGAATCTCTGATTTCATTTGAATTATATCCCAAACTGCATCAAAACATGTTGTTTATAATAGTTTTAATGTATCAGAGTGGTGAGTCTCTGGAATTCTCTGCCACAGAGGGTAGTTGAGGTCAGTTCATTGGCTATATTTAAGAGGGAGCTAGATGTGGCCCTTGTGGCTAAAGGGATCAGGGGGTATGGAGAGAAGGCAGGTACAGGATGCTGAGTTGGATGATCAGCCATGATCATATTGAATGGCGGTGCAGGCTCGAAGGGCCGAATGGCCTACTCCTGCACCTATTTTCTGTTTCTATGTTTCTATTTCACTCCAGCTGGTCTTGAATGTGAATGTTATTTATAGAAGACCTAGAACTGAAATAATATTTTCAATAATCATGACAAGTTTATTGTCACATGATCCTAAACGAAACAATGAAATAATAATTGCATAACTTTAATAAATGAAATAATTTCATAACTTTTTTGCATATCTTTCATTCTCTAGTTCTCTACCTCTCTCTATATCACCATCTATATCTTTCCCTTTCCCCTGACTCTCAGCCTGAAAAAGGGTCTCGACCCGAAACACCACCTATTCCTTCTCTCCAGAGATGCTGCCTGACCCGCTGAGTTACTCCTGCTTTCTGTCTTAACTTGAATGAAATTCTTACTTGCAGCAGCACGACAGGCAATAAACATAATACTCTGTAAAACACCATAATATACAACAATTAAATAAGTTTATGTATAAAAACACAGACTAATACATAGACAATGACAGTGCAAAGTCAAACTAATCTCCCCAAGTCTAGCGAGAGATGCTGTCTGACCCGCTGAGTCTAATTCTCGAAGGGCCAAATGGCCTCCTCCTGTACCTATTTTCTAGGTTTCTATGTTTCTATAGAGCTGAGGACTTTCAGTTCAAGGCGATTGGTTAATGATTTATACAATGTGTGACATAATTAAAAAATCCATTGATCAGTAGAATGTTTTCATTGGATTAGCGTGCTGACATGTGCTCTCAGTTTCACACTTGAAGTTACTGAGAAAGGGTCATTACTGTGCAGTTGTTTATTGATTACCTTCTGAGTATCAGGATCAGACATTCACCACATCAAAGGGAATAAGGAAGAAATAATCTTGATGGACCACGTGGGTAATGGTCAGGAACTCGGGGAGAGCAAAAGCAGGCTGATTTATTTCATCGAGGGGGAGTCTGAAGAAGGGTCTCAACCTAAAACATCACCCATTCCTTCTATACCAGAGGTGCTGCCTGTAAAGGCTGCCGTACTCCAGCATTTAGTGTCTATCTTCTATCTATTTCATCTCCTTGGCTGGGAAATGGTCAACCATGAAGGTGGAGGGAAAGAGATAACATTTAAAAGGTCCGAGTAACAAATAACGTAAATGTCCAGTGTGTGAAATATCCTTACGACTTGCCCAATAATTCAGAACCTCTATAGCTTGTGAAACAATTTTAGCTTTCCCGCCTCTCCACTCATGCTGGGGATGCTCCGAGATTTACCAAGTTTCCCATACCCATGGTGGATGGAGGATGTTTCCACTTGTGGGAGAGTCTCGGACCAGAGGGCACAGCCTCAGAATAAAAGGATGCACCTTTGGAAAGGAGACGAGGACGGATATTTTAGCAAGAAGTTGGTAAATCTGTGGAATTTATTGCCACAGATGGCGGTGGAGGCCAAGTCAAGCGAAGATTGATAGGTTGTTACTTACAATGGTAATTCAATTCAATTCAATTCAAGTTTAATGTCATTGCACAAATACAAGTATAGGTACAACAAAATGCAGTTTAGCGTCGCTCGTAGTGATAGCGATATAGAAAAATAAATACAGAGTGCAGTGGTAGCAATACGGAAAATAAATAAATACAGGGTGCAGACAAGTCTATCAGCTGGGCTCCGAGTTCAGCAGTCTGATGGTGTAGTTGAAGAAGCTGTTATTCGTCCTACTGGTGCGGGACCTGAGGCTCCTGTACCGCCTCCCTGATGGGAGGAGGGAAACAGTCCATGGTTATGGGTGTGAGGGGTCCTTGATGATCTTCCCGGCCCGCTTCAGACACCGTTTCCGGTGGAGGGCATCCATGGCAGGGAGCGGGGCACCGATGATGTACTGGGCGGTTTTCACCACCCGTTGTAGTGCCTTCCTGTCTGCCACGGTGCAACTGCTGTACCACACCGTAAAGCAGGTTGTCAGGATGCTTTCGATGGTGCAGCGGTAGAAGTTCGTCAGGATCTGGGGGGACAGGTGGGCTTTTTTGAGCCTTTTTTGAGGTAATGTTATAATGCTACTTTATTTGTCATGTGCTGTGGTACAGTGAAACTCTTTATTGTACATAGTTCAGTACAAATATCACTATAAATAAGCACTTAGATACACCTTAGATAAGTATCTCAGATACTAAGTGTGTATCAGTTGTGCACTGAAACAGTGTACAGTCACCTGATTTTGGAACCATTTTCCATCGCAGTTTGTAAGTGCAGGGTCTTGACCTGACCATGAAGGCTCGTTATCCAGTTGGCATTGCAGAGTCGGCCTGGTAGGAGTGTCAGAGATTGCGGGGAGAAGGCAGGAGAGTGAGGTCGAGAGGGAAGATCAGATCAGCCATGATCGAATGGTGCAGCAGCCATGGTGGGCTGAATGGCCTAATTCTGCTGCTACATCTTATGGTAGAATTTCTGAATGTTTGAAGAAAGGTCCCGACCCAAAACGTCGCCTATACCTTTTCTCGAAAGATGCTGTCTGACCCGCTGAGTTACTCCAGCTGTTTGCGTCTACCGTCGTCTCATGGTCTTGTATATCCTGCCCAATCGGAGATACTTCATGTAGGGTTCTTGATAATGAATATCTGTAGAGTACTTAAGAGGAACCTTCCTACATCAGGATTATTATCTGCTGTCCAACCTAGGCCACTCCTGACCCTGGTCCGAGCATAAACCGTGAGATCTCCTTGCCTTTGAGGTAGGTCAACTACACTGTTGGATAACTTTTACCTCAGAGTGCCCAATCTACATGCCTCAGAATCAGCTGAGATGACGCACCACCGAGAAGTGCAGAGACATCATCTTAGCTGATCTATCATATTGATCTGGAGTAAATCATACAATGAGCATTTCTCCTTGTGGGCTGACATCTTACAGAATCTTTGAAAGGGAAATTGGCCATAGGTTGTATCAAGAAAAGCAGTCTTGCAATTCAAAGTTGGCTTGACAAATTGATGGCATTTTCTTTTTTAGATTTTGGTTCACAATATTTATTGCAAATAAAATTCAAAATAATATTACTTCAGGTTATTCAAATATATATTTTGCAATGCTATCAATGCCATGGGCGGCACGATGGCACAGCGGTAGAGTTGCTGCCTTACAGTTCCAGAGACCCGGGTTTGACCCTGCCTACGGACTTTGTACGTTCTCCCCGTGACCTGCGTGGGTTTTCTCCGGCTGCTCTGGTCTCCTCCTACACTCCAAAGACGTACAGGTTTGTAGGTTAATTGGGTTTGAAAAAAACTGTAAATTGGCCCTAGTGTAGAGGAAAGTGCTAGTGTGCAGGGAGATTGCTGGTCAGCGCGGACTCAGTGGGGCGAAGGGCCTGTTTCTGCGCTCTATCTCTAAACTAACTAATATGGATATTGTATGTATGGCAACCCATCTAAATGTCCATTGCCAGATGTCTTATGGCATAGTGAATCCTTGCTCGTCACAGATTTAATCCACTTCATGAGAAGGATTTCCTGGCTGATCAACGCTGTAGTTTGAATTAATGAAGCAGATAATTTGAGGTGTACTGCCCACTGGTGCTGCCCAATCCCATTGCCCTTGCATCGAGAACACAGAATGCCACAAGAGTCCGAATGCTCTAATTCCCAATTGATGCTGAGCGATTTACAAACTAGGGAAAGAAACACAACTCAGCCAAACCAGTAGCATTCAGAGGCAACAATTTAGGTATTGTTGGTATACAGTGGGGGAAGTGTTAAACCAACTTTAAATGAGTAGCCCTGGGTGCAAGTCCAACCATTTCCAAGCTCTTCTTTCCATTTCCCTGCGATCACAATGTTACTTGATGGATCTGCTCTTTCTGTCATTCTCAATAGAAAAGCCTGTTCCCCACTACTGGAGAAAATCGCGTACATATAACAGTGCAGCTCAGGGAGAGGCTCTTTGTCCCACAATGTTTCATGCTGAACATGATGCCAAATTCAACTAATCTCTCCCTCCATATCCATGTGCCCATGTAAAAGCCTCTCTTGGATGTCTTTATAATATCTGCCTCAACTATCACTTCAGCATGTTCCAGGCACCCACCACTCTGTAAAAAAAAAAATTACTCCACCCATCTCCTTTCAACTCTGCCCCTCTCATCTTAAAAGTGTGCCATTCAGGTCGTTGGCTTATCTACCCTGGGGATTAAATGGTCTGACAGTCTACCCTGCCTATGCCTCTCATAAATGCCTATACTTCTATCAGGTCTCTCCTCAGCTTTCAACACCAGAGAAAACAATCCAAGTTAGTCCAACCTCTTCCGTAGCTGAGATCCTTTCTTCCATTCAACAGTCTGGTGAAACTGTTATAAGCTCTGGAGATATCAGTTGAGAAAAGGCAGGGATATAGACATGGGGAGAATCTTTGTGCCAAGTCATGACTATGTCCAACTAAAGGGTATCAAATCATCTACTCCTGACGTTCAGTGGCATTTGCTTTATCAGTTAGAAACATAGAAACATAGAAAATAGGTGCAGGAGTAGGCTATTCGGCCCTTCAAGCCTGCACCACCATTCAATATGATCATGGCTGATGATCCAACTCAGTATCCTGTACTGCCTTCTCTCCATACCCTCTGATCCCTTTGGCCACAATCTAACTCCCTCTTAAATATAGCCAATGAACTGGCCTCAACTACCTTCTGTGGCAGACAATTCCACAGATTCACCACTCTCTGTGTGAAAAATGTTTTTATCATCTTGGTCCTAAAAGATTTCCCCCTTATCCTTAAATTGTGACCCCTTGTCCTGGACTTCCCCAACATCGGGAACAATCTTCCTGCATCTAGCCTGTCCAACCCCTTAAGAATTTTGTAAGTTTCTATAAGATTCCGAGTCTATCCAGTCTTTCTTCATATGAAAGTCCTGACATCCCAGGAATCAATCTGGTGCCTTAAGCATCAACCTCACCTGGACACATGGCGGTCTGAAGAAGAGTCTTAACCCGAAACATCACCCCATTCCTTTTCTCCAGAGATGTGGCCTGTCCTGCCGAGTTGCTCAGCAATTTGTGTCTATCTTTGGTGGAAACCAGCATCTGCAATTCCTTCCTGCACACATGGCAACACGACAAGAGCAAGCCAGAAACTAGGTACCCTGCGGCACATGACTTACCCCCAGTGCCAGAGACCCGGGTTTGATCCTGACTACGGATGTTTGTACGGAGTTTGGACATTCTCCCTGGGACTGCGTGGGTTTTCTCCGGGTGCTCCGGTCTCCTCCCAAAGGCGTGCAGGATTGTAAGTTAATGGCTCATCTAAGATTGTCCCTGGTGTGCAGGGATGGTGCTAGTGTATGTGGTGACCGCTGGTTAGCCTGGGCCGAAGGGCCTGTTTCCATGCTGTGTCACAAAAACTAAAACTAAATCTGATGCAGATATTGTCAAAGATACCGAGAAATGCTTCAGCAACCTTTGACAAAAGTGAAATACCAGTTACATATACTGATGTATAATAGTTATATTTGCAGTCTGATTAAGGTTCCTAACCCAAAACATCACCTATCCTTTTTCTCCAGGGATGCTGCCTGACCCGCTGAGTAACTTCACCATTTTGTGTCTATCTTTGGTATAAACGAGCAGCCGTAGATCTATGTTTCTGTATATACTAAATGCTCATTTTAATCCAGTTTAGTTCAACTAGCTTTGAAAGCTGAAAAAACAGAGGCACTGATCCTCCAAATATTATTTTGAGACTTAATTTAAAAAAATCTCCTCTTAAAACTCAAAGTGATATATTTTTACAACTATTTATATATCAGATGCTTATTTCAGTCCTAACATTATTCTAAATGCAACTTAATTATTGTGCCTGCATTCCATCAAGCTTCAGTATTTGTCCTCGTTAATGATCATCAGCTGCAGAAGTAAAAAGAGCCACAATTAGCAATTCTCGCTGTCGCTGAAATATTTGGTCATACGATGCCATTTTATTAATTAGTGATTTAGAAATGTTCTAACTTTTCATGACCTTGTCGATGTCCCTGATCATATTCATTGATCAACTTTCACCATGATCTATTAATTCTTTACACCTACTGGAGCATCATAACCACTATCTCCCGTTCTTTTTCACTACGCGTTAAGGTGAGAGGGGCAAAGTTTAAAGGAGTTGAGCGGGGCTAGCTTTTATTTCTACACAGAGCCTAGTAAGTGCCTAGAATGCCCACAGAACGCATGTCGACCAGCAATCACCCCATACACCATCCTTCACACTAAGGACAATCTTACAGAAGCCAATTAACCTACGAACCTGCCCGCCTTTGGAGTGTGGGAGAAAACCGTCGTGGGAGGGTGGTGGTTGAAGCAGAAACGTTAGCACCTTTTAAAAGGCCATGAAGATAAAAAGGACCTGACCAGCTAGATGCAGGAAAAATGTTCCCAGTGTTGGGGGAGTCCAGAACCAGGGGCCACAGTCTAAGAATAAAGCAGAGGCCATTTAAAACTGAGATGAGAAAAAACTTTTTCACCCAGAGAGTTGTGAATTTGGGGAATTCTCTGCCACAGATGGCAGTGGAGGCCAATTCACTGGATGAATTTAAAAGAGAGTTAGATAGAGAGTTAGATAGAGATATGGGGAGAAGGCAGGCACGGGTTACTGATTGCAGGTGATCAGCCATGATCACAATGAATGGTGGTACTGGCTCAGAGGGCCAAATGGTCTCCTCCTGCACCTATAGAAACATAGAAACATAGAAAAATAGGTGCAGGAGTAGGCCATTCGGCCCTTCGAGCCTGCACCGCCATTCAATATGATCATGGCTGATCATCCAACTCAGTATCCCGTACCTGCCTTCTCTCCATACCCCCTGATCCCTTTAGCCACAAGTGCCACATCTAACGCCCTCTTAAATATAGCCAATGAACTGGCCTCAACTACCTTCTGTGGCAGAGAATTCCAGAGACTCACCACTCTCTGTGTAAAGAATGTTTTCCTCATCTCGGTCCTAAAGGAATTCCCCTTTATCCTTAGACTGTGACCCCTTGTTCTGGACTCCCCCAACATCGGGAACAAGCTTCCAGCATCTAGCTTGTCCAACCCTTTAAGAATGTTGTAAGTTTCTATAAGATCCCCCCTCAATCTTCTAAATTCCAGCGAGTACAAGCCGAGTCTATCCAATCTTTCCTCATATGAAAGTCCTGACATCCCAGGAATCAGTCTGGTGAATCTTCTCTGTACCCCCTCTATGGCAAGGATGTCTTTCCTCAGATTTGGAGACCAAAACTGTACGCAATACTCCAGGTGTGGCCTCACCAAAACCCTGTACAACATATTTTCTATGTTTCTATGTAAAAGATTTTTCGATAGGCATGTGGATGAAAGGATATGGGTTATGTGCAGATAGATGGTGATAAGTGATGGTCTTAGCATCATGTTTGGCACAGACATTGTGGGCCGAAGGGCCTGTTCTTGTGCTGCACTGTTCTATTTTCTTTGCTCTACGCAGTCAATATCTGTCCCTTCCAAAATTCCTTCATATTGGCTTTAGCGATTCACACTAGACCATGCCAAAGGTACACAGCAATACCGTCACTTCTTCCTAGATTCCATTGCAGAAGGGGAAAAATAGAAAACTTGCACCTTTTCCTCTCCAATCCAAACTAAAATGTTACATTCTGTTCAAAATAACCCATCAATAATGCCAATATTTTCCCGATAGTGAATCCAATTTTATTCTCATGATTTATTCAGCCGCAACCATTGGAAAATACAGATCGTTAGAAAAGCTAGTGCCTTATAAATAATATAACTCCTGCTACTGAGCAGCCATGCTAAGTCACAGGGAAGAACTATGTGTGTTCATCAATGTCATTATAAGGAATGCATTTGCATGGATATCAGGCCACTGTACATCACATACCCGCTGAGTTTCTCCAGCATTTTTGTCTACCTTCGATTTTTCCCACATCTGCAGTTCTTTTTTAAACTACACATCACAATATTATGTGTGATGTACTCAAAGTGTAATTGAAATCAGGGTTTTAATGCAAATACTGCCAAGGCTGGAACTGCTCATTCCTGTGTAAATGGACTAGGACGTACACTTGGACACTGCACTTTCCAATGGTAATGGTCAATGGCCAACGAAGCTCTTATTGCCACATGTGCCAAGTGCTAACATGGTGAAATTCTTTATCTTGCCAACAGTCCAGTAGAGTATTGCCATACCCTAGACACTAAATGCTGGAGTAACTCAGCAGGTCTGGCAGCATCGCTTGAGAAAAGGAATAGGTGGCATTCCGGGTCCTTCGTCAGACTTGAGATTCAGGAGATATTCAAACTCGTGGTATCAAAAGGTTCAGAACAAATCAGAGCTGGCACTGATGACTCAGGAGCCCACAATGGTCCATTGTTGGTTGTGGAGGAGATGATAACAGTGATGTGAACAGTGAACCTGGCAGGATGGCTAGGGTGGGGGAGGGATGGAGAGAAGGAATGCATAGAAACAAAGAAAATAGGTGCAGGAGTAGGCCATTTGGCCCTTCGGGTTAGCACTGCCATGGTTGATCATCCTAAATCAGTACCCCATTCCTGCTTTCATTCCCATATCCCTTGATTCCGTTAGCCCTTACAGCTATATCTAACTTGCACCATTTTCAAAGTCCACGTGCTATTTCTGATGAGCGGTGCCTGCTCCAGGCGAGTCCCCGGCAGTTGCAGGCCTCCAGCCATCTCCTTCCTTGGACGCTGCATCCCTCTCCTTACCCGTCCACCTTTGTTCCCCAGGGGTGCTTCCCACAGCCAACTACAAGGGCACGGCAGCCCAGACCCTGGTTCCCTCTCCTCTCCCGCCAGCCTCAATCCTCGCCAGTGGGTAGAGTTGCTGCCTTACGGCTCCAGAGACCCAGGTGCTCCACAGACAACAGGTATTGTCTGCATGGACACACACACACACCAGGGGCAATTCACAATAGTCAATTAACCTACAAATTCGCACGTCTTTGGAGTGAGGGAGGAAACCGGAGCACCCGGAGAAAACCTTCGCAGTCACGGGGAGAACGTACAAACTCCGCACAGACAGCGCCCGTAGTCAGGATCGAACCCGGGTCTCAGGTGTGGTGACACAGCAGCCCATTTTATCTTGTTCGGAAGGAGTAATAAAATTATCTGTTGCCTGTATCACATGAGGTTTGAAGAACAAATTAATTAGTTTCCTTCCAGCGGTTGAAGTCTGCATTTGTAATGTGGTGGCCGATTAAATTGAACCTGCATTCTAATTTTGTTGTTAATTCCGGACTGCATTCATGAGGATGGTTGTGTTGCTCATATCAACCTAATAAATATATACTTGGCACATGAAGCCACAAGGCACATGTGTGACTGATTAGCAGACCTTGACGCTGGGTTCTTTGATCTATTGCATTAAACACTGGGTGGAACCTGAGTGTTGTCTGAGTCTTTCAAAGGAATCAATATGTCATGCTAATTAATTAAATGCAGCCAGTCCAGGGAATGCTTCACAGATATCTTTTGGTGTATAATTTACGATGCTGTGTTGGCTCAGCTAGTTTAAAATGCTTGGAGTCCAATGCTAATCGCAGTGGGTCCCTGAGTTACTCCAGCTTTCTGTACCCATTGTCATCTATGTTTGCCTGGCAGTTGCAGATTTGCACTGACTCCCATAAATTTCTCACGTTAAAAAGTTAACCCATTATTTTAAAACTGAGATCGGATTTAATTGATGCCACTGCCCGTTACCAGATTTAAAGCCAGCAATTACTCTCATTCTGTTTTCATGCTCATCGACAACAGTGCAAATCAAATATAATGTTTAGAGTTTAGAGGCACAGACAGGAAACAGGCCCTTCGGCCCAACCAGCGATCACCACGTGCACTAGCACTATCTGACACTCGAGGGACAATTTGTCAAAGCCAATTAACCTAGCAACCTGGATATCTGGAAACCCGGAGAAAATCCATGTAGGTCACGGGGAGAACGTGCAAACTCCATGCAGACAATGCCTGTAGTCAGGATCGAACCTGGGTGTCTGGCGCTGTAAGGCAGCGCACCTCTACCTCTGCGCCACTGCGCCACATCACAGTGTCAGATATGCCACAAATATTATCTTGCCTGGTAGTCTGGTTTGGAAGGTTAGATCACATGGGATCCAGAGTGAACTAGCTAATGGGATGTAAAACTGGCTTATGGAAGGAGTCAGAAAGATTTGGAAGGGACCTGTGCAGCAACCTTTTCATACGCAGTGCGGTGCTTAAATGGAGCAAGCTGCCAGAGGAGGCTGTAGAGGCAGATAAAATTATAACGTTTAAAAGATATTTAGTAGCAATGTTACAAAATTTTGAGATTTAAAAAATCAAGTCTGCAATTTATCCCATCAGATAAAGCATAAAAAGAAGTTTAATTTGACACCTAATTTACTTTCATATCTTCAGTATTAAGAAAGTTATGGCCATTTTCATACTCGGAAATGAGCATCTTGCTTCCCATTGCCTTTCAATTGACTTAACTCAAAAGCTGTGATCTGGAAAAGTTAAATGTCCATAACATTCTTAAAAATTAAGAGAACTCAATGAAATTTTCAGTTATTATAGATTGAAGCATTGTGAAACAAATATTAAACAATCTTACTTGGATGACCTGAAATTAAAGCATATAATTAGTTAGTTATCTAATTGTAGCTAATTACAAAATTCAATGAGTAGATCTAAACATCTATCAATTTCTTAAGAAAAGATAAACTTTTTTTAAATTGCCTAAGTGTCCAAATAACATTCACACAATAATCCACAATATAACATAATTTTTAAATCTAATTTTCATGAATTTCTGGGCCAAATGGAAGGAATTTAGTGTTTTATGCCTGTAAATTAATGGGCATTTAAATCAACTAGCGAGTGGGTTTTAGCGGAATGCGGTGGATTAGAACGTTGCGGTTAGCAGTGAAGTCGGGGGGAAAAATACTGGGGGTTCATACATTTTTTGGGGAACCCATTTCGCAACATAAAAATATTATTAATGCCTCCCGAAAAACCAACTTTTAATATAAAAATAAACTATTTACCTTTTTTTCTTCCCTACGCAAAATGCTTCCGGTTGTCTGCGGTCACGGCTTTTGAAGGTGATTTTTAAATTACTCTAGTTAATAAATAATCTAGAGTAATTTAAAAATACCACCATTGATGAAATGTCGGAGCGATTTTTCTTCAGCAACCAAATCGCCCGACATTCATCGATTTGTCCTGCCTGTGGAAAAACGGCACTTTAAGCCCGCCCCCCTCTGCAAGGCGCGAAAGTCGCGCACACGGGGAGCGGCAGAAGTGCAGCGCCGGTAAAGGTACGTTTTGTAACGTACCTATATTTAGGCTGGTTCTTTGAAAGTAAAGATTTCAAGGTGTACAAGCCCAATATAGGCAAATGGGACTAACCGAGGGAGGACTAACTGGTTGTCATGGACGACTTCGGCAGAATAGGCTGATTCTGTGCTGTATTTCTCTATGTCCCAAGACAGCAATTAGATAAATCTTAGTTTTACTTATAATGTGGGTGCAGGAGAGTGTTAATGTGCAGGGATCGCTGGTCGGTGCTGTCCGGTGGGCCGAATGGCCTGTTTCTGCGCTATTTCTCTAAATTAAACTAAATGAAACTAAGTGTAGCTGTTATCCCCCTACATCTGTATTATAATGAAGTTGAATAGTGTATCATTTCATTGTTCCTTCAATACTTTGTATTGCATTTCTAACTACTTCATGTTCAAGATGAATTTGACACCAGTTTAACATCAGCTTATCAGTAAAGTTTCATTTCCCTTACATGTATTTTCCACAGAGCGATAACTTTATTCTAATGTTTTCACCATCACAAAATAAAAGGTGGTTCTATAAAGTGTAACAATGTTGTGATCCATGGCACATTATGAAATGTGTAGGAAGGAACTGCGGATGCTGGTTTAAAACCGAAGATAGACACAAAATGCTGGAGTAACTCAGCGGGACAAGCAGCATTTTTGGAGAGAAGGAATGGGTGAGGATCCGTTCCCTCTGTCCAGAGATGGTGCCTGTCCTGCTGAGTTACTCCAGCATTTTGTGTCTATCTTCACATTATGAAATTACAGGTTTTCTATGCAGCACGGGTTGGAAGTAGAACTGATGTATCTTTAACCGGCTTGTTATCTGGAGTCTCAGAGGCATTGCCTGCAAGTTGGCCCTTCAGCCGAATTTGCCTATGCCAACCACAATGCCCCATCTGCACTAGTCCCACCTGTCCACATTTGCCCAATATCTATTCCAGCCAGAGAAGTCAGGAACAAGCTGCATTGACGGCAATGCAATATTCTATTGCGATGCATCACAGCATGGCTCTATCCAAGAACACAAGAAATTGCAGAGAATTGTGAGCAAGGCCCAGGCCATCAGGCTAAGCCAAACCCTCCCTTCCATTGACTCCATCTACACTTCACGCTGCCTTGCCAAGGCCACCAGCGTAATCAAGGACCAGTCTCACCCCGTTCACTCCCTCTTCAGGCAAGAGGGACAGAAGTGTGAAAACGCACACCTCCAGATTCAGGAACAGTTTCTTCCCAGCTGTTATTGGGCAACCGAACCATGCTCTCATCAACCGGAGAATGGGCCTGACCAGTCCGAAGAAAGATCTCGACCCGAAACGTCACCCATTCCTTCTCTACAGAGATGCCGCCTGGCCCACGGAGTTATCCAGCATTTTGTGTCTATCATCGATGTAAACAGCATCTGCAGTTCCTTCCTACACACGCCACCTTATTGGAGACCCCGGGACTATCTTGAATTGGACTTTGCTTAACATTATTTTACCCTTAATTCCCATTTGTGCTGTATCTGCACACTGTGGGCAACTTGATTGTAATCATGTATAGTCTTTCTGCTGAATGGAGAGCATGCAACAAAAAAGGTTTGTCCACTGTACCTCGGTACACGTGACACAAACTAAACTCAAACTCAGAATCGGCATCGCAAGGACGGCTTGATTGTAATATTTTCACGGTACCGTGGTACACATGAAAATAATAATAAACTAAACTAAATTAAAGGAACATGTGCGTCAGGGGAAGACTGAAGAACTTCCAGAGGCAGCAAAGATTTAACAGCCGTGGCACATCACATCTCGTGTGATATTCGTAATTGAATGCAGGCCAGCAAACTAAATGGGCTGTGAGAACCAATTGAATTCCATTTGAACCATTCTTTTGGTAAATGCAATCCTGTAACATAGTTGAACGTTTCTGAGAATCCGCTGAAAATTGAGCAATATTGCTGATTTAAAATATGTCCTGCTGTTTGACGACGGGCCCATTGTTTTGCGGTTCAGTCTTGAAAAGTTCAATACATTTTAATGTCTATAATTTGTTACCTTGCTTGTCAAGCTACTGAACATATACACTGCTTGAAGATCATGAAAACCCTTCCATCAGCAGAATCTATTGAATGTAATAAATGTATCCCAGGCATGCTTGTACTTCGACTCATCCAAACTTAATGTTAAAGCAATGTTCTGGACAAATTTGTCAAGTCCAAGTCTGAGCCCAAGCTTTCAGAAGAGCACGAATCATTCAAGGATTTTTATTTAAGACATTATTATCAACATCAAACTCAAATCAGTTCATGCAAAAAGGGAAGTCTGTAAGATCTTAGACAGGTACATGGATAGGGCAGGTTTGGAGGGATATGGACCAAGCGCAGGCAGGTGGAACTAGTGCAGATGCAACATCTTGGCTGGTGTGGGCAAGTTGGGCTGAGGGGGCCTTTTTCCACACTGTATCACTCTATGTCTTTGAACATACTATAGAGTGTATGGTTCCATTGTTGTTTTGATGAGGTGTGGGGGGGAAATTTCACATTGTACAATGTTGTTGCCTTGGGTCCCTCTTATTAAGGATGGAGTAACTCAGCGGGTCAGACAGCATCTCTGGAGAAAAGGAATGTGATGTTTCGGGCCGAGTCTGAACAAGGGTCTCGACCCAAAACATCACCCATTCCTTCTCTCCAGAGATGCTGCCTGTCCTGCTGAGCTACTCCAGCTTTTTGTGTCTATCTTCGGTTTAAACCAGCATCTGCAGCTCCTTCCTACACAATCCCACTTATTAAGGTCTTATTTTCCTATCCACAGATACAAAGCACTAACAATATTCAATGGAGCTTCAACCGCTTACATTTTTTTAATTAGTTTCGAGATACAGTGTTGAAACAGGCCCTTCGGCCCACCAAGTCCATAACGACCATTGATCACCCGTTCACACTCTGCGCAATTTACAGAGGTCAATTAACCTACGAACCCCCATGTCTTTGGGATGTGGGAGGAAACCGGAGCGCCTGCAGTAAACCCACGCGGCCACAGGGAGAACGTGCAAACTCCACGCAGACAGCACCCAAGGCCAGGATCGAACCTGGGTCTCTGGCGCTGTGAGGCAGCAGCTCCACCACTGCGCCACCATGCCGCCACTGGGCTCATCTCTTTGTTTTAGGCACAAGTTCTTCCACTGGTCCTTGTGGTTTGTTGGTCACAATTCCTGGTCACCAGGATGAAAGAGCAGTTGGAAATATGAAGTCTGCGCTGATTCTCGTAAAATGATCTCAACATGAATCAAACTCGCATGCAAAACTCAGTGTGTTGTTGTCATAATTGGTCAACCCTCTGGTTGAAAGTAACACACGGGGCCTGAATCAGCGTAGGATGTAACGTACGTACTATTAATTACCGGGGTGTAGCATTTAGACTCATGAATGTTGCAATGCATTCAGCAGGCTTGTAAATACAACATATTTTGTGTAACCACATTTAAAATCAAACAAGTACTGTTTTTTCCTAAAAAGGAAATTATTCTAGAATGAAAGCTCGCAAAACCCCTTGTTCAAGCTGTGCAAACTGCCAGCGGCTGTGTTAATGCAAATCAAAGCACAAAATATCCTGTATTTGAAAGTCAGAGGCAAACTGTTACTGGTTGAAACTGCAGGGTACTAGACTTTATCCTGCACAAAACATTATTCCCTTTATCCTATATCTGTACACTGTGGACTGCTCAATTGTAATCACTTGTAGTCATTTCACTGACTGGATAGCATGAAACAAACAAAAGTCTCACTGTACCTCGGTACACGTGTCAATAATAATCTAAACTGTATCTTCCCTGTTGATTTAAAAATCTCTTAATGGCCAAACAGAATTTGGGATCTATAAAAAGCAATATAAATCATTTGAGGTGGCACAATAGAGCTGCTGCCTCAAAGCGGCAGAGACCCGGATCTGATCCAGCCCTCCGTTGCTGTGTGCGTAGAGTTTGCACGGTCTCCCTGTAACCGCGTGGGTTTTCTCCGGGTGCTCCGGTTTCCTCCCACATCCCAAAGACGTACGGGTTTGTAGGTCAATTGGCTTCTGCAAATTGTCGCTCGTGTTCAGGATAGAACTAGTGCTGGGCAGCGCGGACTCGGTGGGCCGGGCGGCCCGTTTCCACACGATAGCTCAGTTTGAGTTCAGTTTAGTTTATTGTCACGTGTACCGAGCTACAGTGAAAAGCTTTTGGAAAAACTGTACCTCGAAGCTAAACCAAACAGAAAGGCAAAAACTGCTGAACTAATTAAGAGGAGAATGGATTGAATGTCAAGGTCCACATTAACAGACTATAAAACCCAAAATGAATTAAACAGAGCTGACTTATCCTTAAGCAAACATTTCCACAATACCCTGTGATGAGATGAAAAATCGTTTGTTTATTATTTGTAAAGGCTAATAAGGGGACTGAACAAAGAGGACGTGTTGGCATGTTAATGCTTCTCAATTTTGGTCTGAGTTTGTGCAATGTTTCGGGAGAGGGCACGGAATAAAGGGGTTTAGCTGCAATGATAATAACATTAGCAATAAATCTCTCCAAATCTGCAAGCAATTAGTGCACATCTGTTATTGTTCTTTTTTGTTTGAACACTTTGTGAGCTTGATATTTGTGATGAATAAAATATTCATTACATTTATTCAATTGTGCTGGGAACAATAAAAGGTCGATAACTGACCCGAAAACGTCATTCTTCTTGTGTATCTTTCTTGTTTCTGGAATTTATTTTTGAATGGCTTGCAGAATGGAAATGAAATGTGTATGCATTCTGGATACCATTGACTCTGAGGTTATTAAAAATAAAAAGTTCTGTTGCTGAAGCCGAGTTATTTGATGAAGGTCTTATTATTAATAAGGAAGATGATAAGTGCAGTGGTGGGGAATAACCTTGACTTTAAATGTGGTTTGAACTCGGAAATCAAGGACTGGTTTTGCGTGATTTAGTTTAAAGATACAGTGCGGCAACAGGCCCTTCGGCCCACCAAGTCTGCGCCACCCAGCGATCCCCGCACACTAACACTATCCTACACACTAGGGGCAATTTGCATTTATACCGAGCCAATTATACCAGCCTACAAACCGGCACGTCTTTGGAGTGTGGGAGGAATCCGGAGATCTTGGAGAAAGCCCAGGGTTACACAAAAAGCTGGAGAAACTCAGCGGGTGTAGCAGCATCTAAGGAGCGAAGGAGATAGGCGACGTTTTGGGTCGAGACCCTTCTTCAGAGAAAGCCCACGCAGGTCACGGGGAACGAACAAACTCCGTACGGACAGGACCCGTAGTCAGAATCGAACCCAGGTCTCTGGCGCTGAAAGGCAACAACTTTACCACCGCGCCGCCCAATTCACTGCCCGTAAATTGTAGTTGTAATATTGTGCACGGCATAAATCAGAAAATTGGAGCTGCGTGTTACAGAAGGAATACAATAATTATAAGAATCTGGACGCTGCACAGAATGGATGAGTCAAATTTGTTGTGATCATGGAATGTATCTGGGAGGATGTCCTTGATCACGGCTTCTTGCAAGCAAGAAGGGTCTCAACCCGAAACGTCGTCTATCTCCTTCGCTCCTTAGATGCTGCTGCACCCGCTGAGTTTCTCCAGCTTTTTGTGTAACCCCCCCCCTTCTTGCAGGCAAAGACAGGAGAACTAAGAAAGTGGCACAAAAAGCTGGAGTAACGACCAACCGCTAGGAGGTAATGACCCTAATATGATGTTTTAAACCGCAATTTGAGAGGGAGAAAGTTAAATCAGACGTGTCAGTGGTGCAGTTACTATGCACCTTTCATAGTAAGAGGACTATGAAGGCATGAGAGAGGAGCTGGCCAAGGTCGACTGGAAAAGTATCCTAGCAGGAATAACGGTGGAAGAGCAATGGCAGGAATTTCTGGGTATAAGCCAGAAGATGCAGGATCATTTCATTCCAAAGAGGAAGAAAGATTCTAAGGGGAGTAAGAGGCAACCGTGGCTGACAAGGGAAGTTAGGGATGGAATAAAACTAAAAGAAAAGGTGTATAACATAGTAAAGTAGCAGGAAGCCAGAGGAACTTTCAAAGGACAACAGAAGGTAACAAAAAGGTGAAGTACGAGGGTAAACTAGCAAAGAATATAAAGAAGGATAGGAAAAGCTTCTTGAGATATATTAAGAGAAAAATATTAATAAAGACAAATGTGGGTCCCTTGAAGGCAGAAACAGGTGAAATTATTATGGGGAACAAGGAAATGGCAGAAGAGTTGAACAGGTACTTTGGTTCTCTCTTCACTGAGGAAGACACAGAGGATAGAGGGTCTAGGGAGGCAGAGGAACTGAAATAATTTTGTATTAGGCGAGAAATCGTATTGGGTAGACTGAAGGGACTGAAGTCTGATAAATCCCCAGGGCCTGATGGTCTGCATCCCGGGGTACTCAAGGAGGTGGCTCTAGAAATTGTGGACGCATTGACTGCTCGTATAAAATCATGAGGGGAATAAATTGGGTAAATGTTCGTTACCCAGAGTAGGGGATTCAAGAACAAGAAGACGTTGATGGTCCATGATTTGAATGCGTACACTTAATTGGTGAAAGCCATGCTGCCAATATTAGATGTAATACGACACATCACTGGTGTGTTGACTCACTCAGGTGAGCCAGACCGAAGCTTTGCTGAAATACCTGATAGCTGAGTATCAGAGCTTGAGAGGTGGTGTTTAATTTAGTGACACGGGCCCTACGGCCCACCGAATCCGCAGCGACCAATGATCCCCGCACATTAACACTACCCTTACACACACTGGGGACAATTTTTTACATTTACACCAAGTCAAATAACATACAAACCCGTAGGCCTTTGGAGTGTGGGAGGAAACCGAAGATCTCGGAGAAAACCCGCGCAGGTCAATGGGCGAACATACAAACTCTGTACAGACAAGCACCCATAGTCGGGATCGAACCCGGGTCACTGGCGGTGTAAGGCAGCAACTCTACCGCTGCTCCACTGTGACTTTTATCACGAGGGTACAGTTGTCGCCAGCTGTACTGCCAGACTGGGTAGGGACTGAGATTTCATTCCCTGAAGGGCAGGATTTTTTTACGAAGTCCAGTAGATCGTAGTTAATGTTATTGAGGGTAGCTTAAAAAAAACCCCCACCAGATGTGTGTCTCGGCCGTAAATGTTCCGTGCCTGCATCCCATTGGCAATATCTTCCCATCTAGGCAAGTAATTGTTGCCAGGCACTTGCTACTGAACGTCCTGAACAATTCCAGTCAGAATCTTTCCTTCCTCTCTTCCACGTGGCACTCAATCCAGCAGCTACGCGCAGTCGGCCCTTGGCGTCTCTTGACTTCTCTCTTGAAGTCTCTTGAAGCTGGAATAAACTCGCTTGAATAAACTTGGCAGAACTGCGACACTAACATTTATTTTAAAGAATTTCGGACTCGGATGGAGTGGATGTGGAGAGGTTGTTTCCACTTGTGGGAGAGTCTTGGTCCGGAGGCCATAGTTTCAGAATTAAAGGGCAGATCTTTAGAAAGGAGATGAGAAGGAATTTGCTTGGTCAGAGGGTGGTGAATCTGTGGAATTCATTATCACAGACAGCTGTGGAAGCCAAGTCAATGGATATTTTTAAGGTAGAGATTGACTGATTCAGGGGTGTCAGGGGTTATGGGGAGAAGGCATGAGAATGGGGTTGAGAGGGAAAGATAGATCAGCCATGGTTGAATGGCAAAGTAGACTTGATGGGCTGAATGGCCTTATTCTGCTCCTAGAACTTAAGAACGTGACTCTTGTGGACTGACTCAGTGTGGTCAACTGTCTTACACTCTTATACTTTTTTGATACAAATACATCTGTTGATGCTCCTGAACACATCATCGGTGATGTAACCTGGGGTCACTGGGTGTTTCGGGTCTTTCAACATCAGACACCCTCGCCCAGGCGACCCAGCCGTGGTTGATCAGACCATGACTTGTGTTCAGGTGGCATTCGCTCCTCCCCATGGGCCTTCTCTCCTGATCCAGAGCCATCTCGGGGCCTTCTCCACTGCCTCTGTGGTGTTCTCGATGGCTCTTCTCCTCGCCACACGGTTGATGCCCAGTGCACTCAAGGCTTTGTAGAGCGTTTGCCCTGCCAAACCTCTGCAGCCAACCTTAGTATGATTGCGTCTGATGTACACCAGGATTGTCACTGAATTATACATGTATGTGGAATATATGATACTTATTACAAAAAAGGGCATTATATCTTTACATAGGGAAACTATATAGAAATAATATAGAATGATGTGCTCCACAACTATATAAATACTGGCACCGTGCAGGCAAGTATGAAGGGTAATTAATGCACGATAAGATGCTATAAAGCTCGGCTTTCATTAAATATGTTGAACGTACGTGCCTTTGTATGGACAAGGTGCCATGATGGGCCATGATGGTCAATGGTTGATTGCCCCCTATTTTCAGGTGGCCTTCTGTAGGTTTCTCAGGTGGTCAATGTAGCTGGTGTAACTGAACTGCTGTAAAATTAACATAGAAAAAAAATAACTCCTTCCAGCACATCATGCACCAATAGTAGTTCGTAGAATAGTATTCAGCAGATACTGGAACCTCTAGCAAAAAACACAAATGCTGAAGTAACTTCATGGTCAGGCAGCTTCTCTGGAGAACATGGATAGGTGACGTTTCGGGTCAGGCCCCTTCTACAAAACCCGCTGAGTTACTCCGGCACTTTTCTTTTTATTTTTTATTTTGTTTTGCTCATGAATAGTCGTCATTCTGTGGAGAGATTGTGATGTCCTTGTCTCAGGGAAGAAAATTAGCAAAAAATTTGCTGAAAAAAGCTGTTATTATTTAATCTGTTAAATATTATTACAAGAGAGGCAGAGATTTTTCAATTCTTCAACGTGGTATGCCAGAGGACCTACCTAATCATACTTTTATCCCTTCCTTTGGCAATGGTCTTCAGGACATAGGGTGGCGCAGCAGTAGAGTTGCTGCCTTATTGCGCCAGAGACCAGGGTTTGACCCTGAACACGGGTGCTGACTGTACGGATTTTGTACATTCTTGCCGTGGGTTTTCTCCGGGATCTCTGGTTTCCTGCCGCACTCCAAAGACGTACAGGTTTGTAGGTTAATTGGCTTGGTGTAATCGTAAATTGTCCCTAGTGTGTGCAAGACAGGGTTAATGTGTAGGGATCGCTGGTCGGTGCAGACTCGGTGGGCCGAAAGGCCTGTTTCCGCATAGTGTCGCTAAACTAAATAAACTCAACTAAGATCCCAAGTTACCGTATGATAATGGTTCATATATTAGTTCTGTATTGCATAGATCATGCATAAATATCTGAGATGTAATAATGGATGTGATATTCAGAGGTGAATCACAAAGACTTGGGATACCCATGGGATAGAATTTGGAATTTGAGTTTGAAGAAAGATCTTATCTCAAAACGTCACCCATTCCTTCTCTCCCGAGATGCTGCCTGCCCTGCTGAGCTACTCCAGCATTGTGTGCCTATCTTTAATGTAAACCTGCATCTGCAGTTCCTTCCAACACATGTACAAAAACTGCAATTCAGTTTAACCTAAGCTGTAACCATCAATATTTTTTTTAATGCTATTGTGGTTTAATTTAAAGAAACATCTCCCCCAGTGTATAAAATAACTGATTATCCCAGTCCCCCATTTCCGAGACGCAGTTTTTACTCTGATCAATGGAAAGAATGCACTTAAGGAAAATCAAAAATACACACTTCAATTGGAATGTTTTTTCAACGAAAAACGGCTTTCAAAAATGGAAAGGATTCAAGATTAAATTAAATCCAGCTGTTTGCAGTATTTGGAGATATATTTTGTAAGTGGTCTGAGTACAGTAGTGCCTTTGTAGAAGAGTATAGGTCTGGTGCTTTCCTCCTAAACTCTGTCACATTAGGTTCAGGAGTCAATTCTCCTTTGCTGCCGATGCTATAAATGTAGTTATTCTTCAATTATTAAACACCTACAAAATAATTGCTGGATCGTCAGAAGAATCCATGACAAGGTTATCCACTTTGGTGGCAAAAATAGGAAAGCAGACTATTATCTAAATGGTGGCCGATTAGGAAAAGGGGAGATGCAGCGCGACCTGGGTGTCATGGTACACCAGTTATTGAAAGTAGGCATGCAGGTTTGGAGTACTTCTTTGAGTATAGGAGCAGGGAGGTTCTACTTCAGTTGTATAGGGTCTTGGTGAGACCACACCTGGAGTATTGCGTACAGTTCTGGTCTCCAAATCTGACGAAGGACATTATTGCCATAGAGGGAGTGCAGAAAAGGTTCACCAGACTGATTCCTGGGATGTCAGGACTGTCTTATGAATAAAGACTGCATAGACTTGGTTTATACTCTCTAGAATTTAGGAGATTGAGAGGGGATCTTATAGAAACTTACAAAATTCTTAAGGGGTTGGACAGGCTAGATGCAGGAAGATTGTTCCCGATGTTGGGGAGGTCCAGGACAAGGGGTCACAGCTTAAGGTTAAGGGGGAAATCCTTTAGGACCAAGATAAGAAGGACTTTTTTCACACACAGTGGTGGGTCTCTGGAACTCTCTGCCACAGAGGGTAGTTGAGGCCAGTTCATTGGCTATATTTAAGAGGGAGTTAGATGTGGCCAAGGGGATCAGAGGGTATGGAGAGAAGGCAGGTATGGGATACTGAGTTGGATGATCAGCCATGATCATATTGAATGGCTGTGCAGGCTCGAAGGGCCGAATGGCCTACTCCTGCTCCTAATTTCTATGTTTCTATGTTAACCTTCTGCAAAGAATGAGTTTTATCAGAACCTTTTGAGTTGAGTTTAGTTCATTGTCACGTGTACCGAGGTACAGTGAAATGCTTTTGTTGCATGCTACCCAGTCAGCGGAAAGACAATACATGATTGCCTTTGAGCCGTCCCCAGTGTACAGATACATGGTGAAGGGAATAATGTTTAGTGCAAGATGAAGCCAGTAAAGTCCAATCGAAGATAGTCCGAGGGTCTTCAATGACGTAGATAGTAGTTCAGGACTGCTCAATAGTTGTTGGTTGGATGGTTCAGTTGCCTGATAACTGCTGTTCATGCAACATTGTAAATGCTGAATTAAAAATATGTATTTCTTGTTAAAAGTTAAGGGATTTGTTGGTTTCTTGACAAATTTAGTTGAAGAGGGACTGAATTACACATTAGAAGGAAGGAATTGCAAGTGCAGGTTTAGTAAAAGAAACAGACCACAGTGCTGGAGTAACTCAGCGAGTCAGGCTGCCTCTCTGGCGAGCATGGATAGGTGATGTTGTGGGTCAATACTGATGATCGTACTACAGACAGGTCCCGAATGAAACGTCACCTGCCCGTGTTCTCCAGAGATGCTGCCTGACCAGCTGAGTTACTCCAGCACTTTGTATCTGAAGAAAACATTGCTATGCCTTGGCATCTGTCAGATCTTCTGCAATTCATTTTTTCAGTTGTTCAGTTCAATAGAAAGGAGTGATATTTTTCCATTAAACATTAGACATGTTCGATATAGTATTACTGATTTTATCTTCTGCATCATGGCAGAAGTTAGCTTTAGTTTAGAGATACAGCACAGAAACAGGCCCTGTGGTCCATGGAGTCCGCACCGACCAGCAATCCCCACACACTAACACTATCCTACACACACTAGGGACGATTTACAATTTTACCAAGCCGATTTGCCTACAATTTGCCTGTACGTCTTTGGAGTGTGGGAGGAAACCGAAGCACCCGGAGAAAACCTAGGCAGGTTCACAGGGAGAACGTGCAAACTCCGTACAGAGAGCACCCGTAGTCAGGATCGAACCCGGGTCTCTGGCGCTGTGAGGCGTCAACCCCACCTCTGCGCCACCCGGCTGCCCTCATAACTTTTATCCAAAAGTCTCAGGATTGTTCATAATGCTGTAGCAAGTTAAATTGATTTGGGAGAAGCCGAATATCTAGCTCTGGCTTAATTAACTGCAATGCCAGAGAAATGTTGTAAAATGAACCCAAAGAATCCATCGTCTTCAGCTGGGTTTGTTGCCAGAGTCTGTAATTTTGTCTCAATGAAGAGAATGACACAAGTGCTGCCTTGTGTGAGCGTATTTATGTGGCCTGAGCCAGCTTTGTGCATTTATTTTCAGTCTGCCTCTGAAACTCTGAGTGTAAAATGAAACAAAGTTAGAATTGGTGTTTACTGGTGTGGAATTGTACAGAAACCAGACAGCGTTGCTGAGCCTAACTATAAAGCTGTGCCAGGTCTCAACGTTTAAAGGGTTGACTCAAAATAGCACTACGAAGTCAGTGCTCTTAGAAGGAATCGATGAAGAGAAAGTGCCTTTGAAATGTAGGAAGGGAGAGAAAATTGGTTGCAAAAGAAAAAATATCTCCATAGGGTTTGATTGATTGATTGAAAGATATAGTGTGGAACAGGCCCTTCGACCCACCGAGTCCACACTGACCAGTGAGCGGGTGTTCACACTGTTTCTTTTATCTTGCATCTGTACGCTATAGACTACAAGGGCGGTCACGGTGGCACAGCGGTAGAGATGCTGCCTTACAGCGAATGCAGCGCTGGAGACCCGGGTTTGATCCTGACTACGGGTGCTGTCTGTATGAAGTTTGTACGTGCTCCCCGTGACCTGCGTGGGTTTTCTCCAAGATTTCCTCACACACTCCAAAGACGAACAGGTTTGTAGGTTAATTGGCTTGGTTAAATGTAAAAACTGTCCCTAGTGGGTTCATGTTAATGTGCGGGGATCGTTGGTCCGCGCAGGCCCGCCTGTTTCCGCGATGTATTTCTAAACTAAAAAACAGCTTGATGGAAATCATGTATAGTCTTTCCGTCGACTGATTAGCATGCAATTAAAAGCTTTTCACTGTACTTTGGTACACGTGACAATAAACTAAACTAAAACACTAG
This sequence comes from Raja brachyura, assembly GCA_963514005.1. The sequence goes on from OY740796.1 coordinate 44,412,852, forward strand.
TTCTATGTTATCCCACTTTTGCATCCATTCCCCACATACCAAGGTCAATTTACATTGGCCAGTTAACCTACAGATCTGCATGTCCTTGCGATGTGGGGGGAAACCAGAGCACCCGGAGGAAACCCACATGGTCACAGGGAGAACATGTAAACCTCACACATTCAGCGTCCGCGGTCAGGATCGAACCAGGATCTGGCGCTGTAAGGCAACAACTCTACCGCTGTGACACCGTGCCACCCTCTGGAGAAAATGGATTCATTAGATCCATGCTGTGGTTCCAATTATCCAGGCACCGTGTTTGTCTGCTCTCCGCCCTTAGAGTGTATGATTGTGACATTTCCCCACTATTGTGTATCTCATTCAGATGGCCATTTTCATCATTTTCTGACATTAAATTTATTTTTCTGCGCCATATGTGGTTTATTTACTAATAATTGTTGAAAATGGCTCGTCAAAGATATCCAGATGGTCAGTATCTGGAGCTCAATGCCAGTTCAGCCAAAGGGCTTTGGAACATGGCCATCTCCCAAGATTTCTTTGTGTCAGATGCTGGTGGTGTCATATAATTTCTAAACTTCAATACTTAACCCTTCCTGCTGATATCTGATTTCAGACAGTCCTTGGAAAAACCACTGGGGACAATCGGCATTGAGGCAATCCCCTCTTCATGGACGATAATTCAGCGTTGTCATGGCTTGGGTCTCGCATCCTGTCATCTAAGCCACTTACTAGTACTAGGGTGCTATTGACCCACAACTAATCGGCCAGGAATCGCAGTTAAACTTTCCTTTTGTGGTCCTCGCTCTTGACAGTGCAAGGAGTGACGAGAGAGAGACAAATGGCAGTGTCAACATTAGTTGGCAAAAGGAAGAAAGTGAAATCTGAAGCATGATCCCGACCTGAAACCGTCACTTATTCATTTTCTCCGGAGATTCCACCTGTCCCACTGAGTTACTCCAGCCCTTTGTGTCTGTCCTAAAGAAAGTGAAGTGCCGGCATTAGTAGAGAAGGGGAGAGAGAGAGTCTTTGGATTGAAAGATACAGCATGGGAAAACAGGTCCTTCGGCTACCTGAGTCCATGCTAACCGTCAATCACACGTTCACACTAGTTCCACGTTATCCCACTTTCACGTCTGCTCTCTACACACTGTCCCAGAGATCCGGGCTCGATCTTGACCTTGGCTACTGTGTAGAGTTTGCACTTGTCTCTGTGACCATGTGGGTTTCCTGCGGGTGCTCCCGTTTTCCTGTACATTCCCAAAGACGTGCAGGTGTGTCAGTTAATTAGTCGCTGTAAAAATGGTGTCTAGTATGTAGGAAGTGGATGAGAAAGTGAAATAACATGGAACTAGTGTGAACGAGCGTTCGATGGTCAGCGTGGACCTGGGGGGGTGGGGGGGGGGGGGGGATACAGCTGTTTCCATGCTGTATCTCTGAACTAAACTAAACTAAAAACCAGGTTGGACACAAAGTGCTGGAGTAACTCAGCGGATCGGGCAGCATCTCTGGAGAAACAGGAAAGGTGATATTTTAAATGATGAAAACGTCACCCATCCAGAGATGACCCGCTGTTACTCCAGCACTTTTGTGTCCGCCTTTGGTATACGCGTAGAGGGGATCTTATTGAAACATATAAGATTATTAAGGGTTTGGACATGCTAAATGCAGGAAGCATGTTCCCAATGTTGGAGGGGTCCAGAACCAAGGGCCACAGTTTAAGAATAAGGGGTAAGCCATGTAGAATGGAGATGAGGATAAACTTTTTCACCCCGAGAGAGAGTGGAATTCTCTACCTCAGAGGGCGGTGGAGGCCAGTTCTCTGGATACTTTCAAGAGAGAGCTAGATGGGGCTCTTAAAGATAGCGGAGTCAGGGGATATGGGGAGAAGGCAGGAACGGGATACTGATTGAGAATGATCAACCATGATCACATTGAATGGTGGTGCTGGCTCGAAGGGCCAAATGGCCTACTCCTGCACCTATTGTCTATTGTCTATTGTATATTGTTTAAGCCAGCCTCTGCAGTTTTTCGTTTCTGGGATCCAGGTTGGCTTGAGAAGGTGGGGAGGGAGAAGTTAAGCAGGCATTGAGGTGGTTGAAAGGGAACGGTGTGTATTATCATGAATTAGCTGGTAGGTTGGGGAGGGTACAACGTTTCATTGAACTGGATCCAACAGGACTATCTCCTTTGCATCGGGCGGGGTCGCTGGAGAGGATGAATGACCCTTGGAACAGCGCGTGTTTGCTTTCCTTTACAAAATCTGCCAACAGCTCCGACCGGAATATTTGAGCGGGCACCAAAGAGCAGATGTGGTTCGCTATCGACAGAAGGATCCTGAATTAAAAACATTTTTCCATCAGGAATAGATCATCGGCCGCAAATATTGAAACGTGTTTTAAAATCTGGCAGAAACTGATTCATTCTCCAGTGGCAACATTTCAACTGCTTCAGCCTTGAGAAAATGTAATCATAAACTTTAACACGTTGAAAAATGCATGGTATGATGTGTGACATTGTGTTAACGTGCTGTTAGATTCCATTGGAAAATAGTACAGTAACTATAACACTCGTATCCATCTTTGACCATGAATATTGGACAAGCAAAATAACACCAAGCTGGTCCGAATTCCCCCTCTATGCATAAAGAGGCCAATTACTGCTCAATAACTCCCACTGAGGGTGGCACTGTGGTGCAACAGTAGAGTTGCTGCCAGAGAACCGGGTTTGAAAGGAAATAGTAAAAATTGGAAAGAGCCATGGTTTTCAAGGGAAATTGGACACTTGGTTCGAAAAAAGAGATATATCAACAATATTTATAGGAGGCATGGAGTAAATGAGGTGCTAGAGGAGCATAAAAAGTGTAAAAAGAATCTTAAGAAAGAAATTAGAAAAGCTAAAAGAAGATATGAGGTTGCTTTGGCAAGAAAGGTGAAAGTAAATCCAAAGGGTTTCTACAGCTATATTAATAGCAAAAGGATAACGAGGGATAAAATTGGACCATTAGAGAGCCAGAATGGACAGCTATCTGCAGAGCCAAAAGAGATGGGGGAGATATTGAACAATTTATTTTCTTCTGGAGGGGTATGGTCTGAGTGCAGGTAGATGGGACTAGGGGAAAATAAATGTTCGGCACGGACTGGAAGGGCCGAGAGGGCCTGTTTCCGTGCTGTAATTGTTATATGGTTATATGGTTTGATCCTGACTACAGTATGGAGTTTGAGAAACTCAGCGGGTGAAGCAGCATCTATGGAGCGAAGGAATAGGTGACATTTCGGGTCAAGACCCAAGAACGGTCTTGACCCGAAACCTTCAGTCTGAAAAAGGGTCTCGACCCGAAATGTCACCTATTCCTTCGCTCCATAGATGCTGCCTCACCCGCTGAGTTTCTCCAGTATTTTTGACGACCTTCAGTTTCCTCTCACACTCCAAAGACGTGCAGGTTTGTAGGCTCATTGGCTTGGTATGAATATAAAATTGTCCCTAGTGTGTGTAGGATAGTGTCAGTAGTCGGCATGGGCCGAAGGGCCTGTTTCCGCGCTGTACCTCTAAACCAAACTAAAATTGGCTCCTGTACCCCCTGCCCGATGATGGCATTCAGAAGAGGGCAAGCCCCAGATAGAAACATAGAAATTAGGTGCAGGAGTAGGCCATTCGGCCCTTCGAGCCTGCACCACCATTCAATATGATCATGGCTAAGGATTGATTCTTCTTTTGTGTCCATCATCTATGTTGCAAATGTTCGGCCAGGCTCTTGCACAGAGGACAGCCTTCTTGTTTGCCACCACTAGATCTTCCAGGCAGCATTGTTCACCAAGAAGTGGGCATCTTAGTAGGTGTGGCATGGATTGTACAGATGTTCCACATTCACATTCTGCGTCTGCCACATCTGCATAGCCCCATTCGTTCATATTGGTCTTGCATCGGCCCATCGCGGTACGAAGCCTATTGCGGGACTTCCAGGTGGTAGCTGTTCCTTGGTTGGGATTGGCATCTTTACGTGGCAGTGCTTTTGATAGTCTTTCTGCTGACTGGTTAGCACGTAAGAAAAAGCTTTTCACTGCACCTCGGTACACGTGACAATAAACTAAACTGAACTGAACTGATAGATACAGCCATCCAGAGGCAGTGCCCCATGTAAATGCTTTAGAAGGTGGGGAGGGCTGTGCCAGTGATGGGCCAGGCTGAGTCTACCACTCTCTGCAACTTTGTGCGTTCCAGTGCATTGGAGTTACCGGACCAGGCCATGATGCTCACAGTCTACAGGACCTCTGCAAACGTGTGTTAGATTCTTTGGAGACATTTATGGACATGTCTAATGTGCCTATAAAGCTGGAGCAAGTAAGAATGGAATTGTTCCAGTTGACATCCAGGGCATTTGACAAATAAATATTCTTGAACTTGTCTAGAAGGCTAGTGAAGTGCCAGCGGGTTTCTAAGGAAAGGAGAATTAACTGTAGGTTTGACAGAAGGGGAAACCATTTGAAGATGAGAATAAGTGTAGATGGAGATGATAAGGAACCAGCTTGCCCTGGAGCCTAGACAGTAAGTTATAAAACATTTTACTTCTTGGTCGTTCTACCTTCCCCTTGTTTCCTCTGCCGCTGACTTTGCTTTCAATTAAAATATACCGGAAAGTTATTTTGCTCTTTAATGCAAAATCAGATAAGTCTTCCATCCTTTGTTTCATAGAAAAGTAGTATTTAAGAATATTAAATGTTATTAAAATAAATAAAACATTGTTTCTTCCATTATATGATCAGTTAATGTTGCTCCTGCAACATATATTGGAGGTACTCTGTTGGAACTGTTGTGTGCTTAATGTCTTCACAGAACACTTAATAAATTGCATGTGTGTGTGTGTGCGTGTATATATATATATATAGGATGTGTGTGTATGTGCGCGTGCGATGTATATATAGTGTGTGTATGTGCATATATAAAGATGTCAAGAGTCAAGAATGTTTTATTGTCATATCAGACAAATACACATATATAGATCATATATATAGTACAATAATAACAATAACAGGGCGGCACGGTGGTGCAGCGATAGTGTTGCCGCCTTACAGCGAATGCAGCGCCGGAGACCTGGGTTCGATCCAGACTACAAGTGCTGTCTGTACGGAGTTTGTACGTTCTCCCCGTGACCTGCGTGTGTTTTCTCCGAGATCATCGGTTTCCTCCCACTCTCCAAAGACGTACAGGTTTGTAGGTTAATTGGCTTGGTAAATGCAAAAATTGGCCCTAGTGGGTGTAGGATAGTGTTAATATGCGGGGGTCGCTGGTCGGCGGGGATCTGGTGGGCCGAAGGGTCTTTTTTCACGCTGTATCTCTAAATTTAAATAATAGTCTCTTTGTAGTTCAGAGCTTATTTGAGGTTGTAGTTTTTAATAGCTGAATGGTTGTAGGGAAGAAGCTGTTTCTGAACATGGATGTTACAGTTTTCAGGCTCCTGTACCTTCTTCCCGATGGCAGGAGTGAAATGAGTGTGTGGCCAGGGATGTGTGGGTCTCTGATGATGCTGGCTGCCTTTTTGAGGCAGCGATTGCGGTAAATCCCTTGGATGGTGGGGAGGTCAGAGCCTGTGATGGACTGGGCAGTGGTCACAACTTTTTGCAGTCTTCTTCTCACCTGGGCGTTCAAGTTGCCAAACCAGGCCGTAAGGGAAAAAAGTTGTTCGGCACGGACTTGAAGGGCCGAGATGGCCTGTTTCCGTGCTGTAATTGTTATATGGATGCAACCAGTCAATATGCTCTATGCCGTGCACTTATAACAATTCTATAGCTAGGTAGAAAGAGAGGTGTGTGTGTGTGTGTGTGTGTGTGTGTGTGTGTGTGTGTGTGTGTGTGTGTGTGTGTGTGTGTGTGTGTGTGTGTGTGTGTGTGTGTGTGTGTGTGTGTGTGTGTGTGTGTGTGTGATGTGTTGTGTAAGATGTGCATAATGTCTTCACAGAACATATTGCACAGTGTGTGTTCATGTATATGTATGTGTGGAATATATATATATGTGTGTGTGTGTGTGTGTGTGTGTATATATATATTTATATATAGCTACTGAATGAATTTCCCAGGCATGATTATGTCGATACATCACAGATGTCCCACACAACTGTCCTGCCCATAAGATCCCAATATAGTTTTGCACTTAAATACTCACTCTATGTCCATGCATATACATAGACTACAGCTTCAATGCTAGCTATGATGTCACTTATCTTTCTGTAGGACCTATGGCATTGTAAACTTGATGGTTTCTGTACAAGAGGAGAGGGCACTATTATTTGTGGCGAATCAAAGTGGAAAGTCCAGAGTCAATGTTGTGAACGCTGGATTTAAATAAGGGGGCCATCTGTCAGATGGAAGCCACATGCTGTTAGCCTAGGGGTTATGTTAACTATGCTGCTACCAAGACAGAACCCCTGACATGTACAAATGTCATTTACAACATACCAACTTGTCCATCTGTTCTGCTACATTGGTGCCTTTCCTTAATTCTAATAAGATCATGTGAATAAGGGAAATTATTATTCTTATCTCTATAGTTAGATATTGCTTCTTTATGTTTCTCATCAATTAAGAGACAGATTGATAACTTAGCATAGTTTATCTTATCCTAGAGCTTAGCTTAGTGCTTAGTTTACCTTAGCTTCGAGATACAGTGTGGGAACAGGCCCTTTGGCCCACCAAATCCATGCCAGCCAGCAATCCCCACACACCAACATTATCCTATACACACACACACAAGGGACCATTTTTGTACCATGCCAGTTAGCCGACAAACCTGTATGTCTTTAGAGTGCGGGAGGAAACCGGAGATCCCAGAGAAATCCCAAGCAGGTCACAGGGAGAACGTAAAACTCCACACAGACAGCACCTGTAGTCTGGAGTGAGCCTGGCGCTGTAAGGCAGCAACTCTATCACTGCGCCCCCGTGTAATATGCATTTTTAGAAGCATTGCACCAGAGAAGACTGTTCAGCCATTCATGCTCACGTAGGCTCTTTGAAAGACCATTCCAATGTGCCGTCCATTTTACCGGCTCCATCCCCACCTTCTTCCCTACGGCCCAGCAAAGCTCAAATGACGCAGAAAATGTGCTCTTGACAGCTTCCCCTCAGCATTGCATTCTGATTCCTAGAACTAGCTGATTAATGTTTTCCCAACTCCCTCTGCTTTAGAATGACGGTCTCTGGTCCTCCCACTGGCAGCAAATTCCACCTTATGTATTCTACCGACCCCTTCTATTGTTGAGCAACTCTGCTCTTGTAGGCTTTCCGGAGAACAATTCCAAGTGCTTCTGACTCAACTCATAACTGAAATCCTCCAATCCTTTGTACCACTAGAATATATCTTCTACATCCTCTCCAGTATCAGGGCTGCCAACATTGGGTTAGAGTTGGGAGTGAGAAATTGTGAGAGACCAAGCCCGTGGGAGCGCAGCAACCGGGGGCGGGGAGGGGGGTGGGTGTGGGAGTAGGTGTCCCCCCTCCCATTGGTAGGGAGCTTTTGCATTTTTCAGCTTGAAATTGTGCAATCTGGTGCATACTGTAACGAGTCTTTTAACTTATACTTGAATGCAATATTTATGCTTTAAATTGGATTAGCTATGAATAAGGTTAGGCTAAATTACATTCCTAATTACATTCCATAGTAGAGTCATGCTCTGATCAACAGGTGCAGCACATGAACGATCTTAGTGTATTCATGTATGGAAATCAGATTATAATCAAGCATGTGACCAATGCTGTCCAACCTGGATCTCACTGTACACCTGGTACTACTCCTGACCCTGACTCCAGTTGCATACCTTCTATCATTCCTGACCCCGTGTCCAGCCTTACACCTGGCCCCCTATTCTACCCTGATCACAGCTGCTTACCTGCTTAGGTTCCAAGTGCTGAACACTCCCATTGTCCCAGCTTTGACTGCACACCTAGTACTATTCCAGACCTTGACTCTGGATGCACACTTGGCTTTGCTCCTTGTCCCTCTGCACTGACAATATATTCAGCCCACACATAAAGCCCCATATCTGACCCTCTGGACTTAACCTATTACGTTCAAGTCCACGGGTGCTTATCTAATGCGGTAATCTTCAATCAATCAACATATCGTCCGGAGCATGGGATCCCTCGTTGGGGGTCCCCGGAGGAGGAGAGCTCCAACCACAGGCCCGCGGCCTACAACATCTTGAAGCCGCAGTCTGCGGAGCTTCTAGCCGCAGGCGCGGTGTGGACTTGCCATCCGGAATGGGATCCCTCTCTGGGGATCCCTGGAGAAGATCTCCGACCACCGGCCTGCGGCCAACATCATCTCTAAGCCACGGTCTCCGGTAGGGAAGCACCGATTTGGAACTTACCTTCCAGAAGAGAGTGACCTGTACATCTGGCCGCCCGTAGCAGCGACTGCGGAGGTTTATGGCCCCGACCACGGGGGAACAATGGAGGAGGACTGACTGTACTTTGTGCTTTCCACCACAGTGATGAATGCGGTGGTGGATGGTTGTGTTCAATTTTATTGTGTGTTCTTTTTATTGTCGGCAAGTTCATTTCACTGCACTTTATTGTGTATGTGATGAATAAATCTGATTGATTGATTGGTATAAGTATTCTGTTATCATTTCCTTCATTTTCCTAACAAACTGTCCTGAATACATTTTCACCCTAAATATTTTCAGTATTTTGCTGTCTTCCTCTCAGCTGGGACTTTTCCAAAATGCAAAGTCCAATAACTATATATTTAAGCAATAATATTCTATTTAATGTGATCTTGAGAGAACATAATATTTTCTGTGGTGTTCGTAACACAACAATAATAAAAAAGAGTTAAAGAAGGAACTGCAGATGCTGGAGAATCGAGGGTTACACAAAAAGCTGGAGAAACTCAGCGGGTGCAGCAGCATCTAAGGAGCGAAGGAGATAAGTGACATTTCGGGTCAAGACCCAAGATCTTTGTTTTGATTGCACCTACCAACATGCATACATTATTATATTACAGTTACCGAGGGCAAATTTTTGTTCCAATGCTCCCCATTCCCAATTACTTTTACATTGAAGTGATTGAAATCCAAGTGAAGTTTAAATGGCAGCAGAAAAATAAAACCTCCGGTTACAGTAAGTGTAAATCTAGCAGGCAAGCAGGATACTTTCTGCAACCAGCCCCATTGGAAGGTCACTATCTTCCACCGCTTCTTCCCAGTGCATGGTACCTACTTCCAGCAGCCACTGGTTGTCCTCCAGGATGCACCGAGCCACAGCCTGGCCCATGCCGGTCGCCATGGCGAATTCGGCACGGAGACTCTCAGAGCAGTGGTGCAACGCTTCCGAAGCCTCCGACTGCCCTGAGGCTTGCAATGAGGCTGCTCCATGGCCGGTGCTGCAGCGAGCGACTCGCCAGCCCGGCAACACACGCCAGCCCTGGCTCCCCGTCCGCATCTGCCCCCGCCGCTCCATCCCTCTCCAACCCGCGCGGCCCTTGCACTTAATATTAGTTTTTAAATTCCCGTTGAACACAGAATTTCTCACGCAAGAGCGTGAGAAATTCTGTGATCAGCGTGAGAGCAAAATGCGTGATTCTCACGCTCAATGCGTGATTCTCACGCTCAATGCGTGAGAGTTGGCCGCTCTGCAGTGCCTTGATATTTTTCATGAACAGGGGTGTTTCTATGCTCAGTGTTTTAGTCAAGGCCTGTCCAATGTTTTTTTAAGGAGTTAACAGTTGCCTTGTAAAGCCCAGGAACTGCAGATGCTATTATTGCACAAAGGGACACAAAGTGCTGGAGTAACCCAGCAGGTCAGGCAACATACCTGGAGAACATGGATCGGTGCTATTTTGGGTCGGGACCCTTTTTCAGACTTATGGCGGTGGGCTGAATGGCCTGTTTCCGCGCTATATCTCTAAACTAAACTTAACTAAACTAAAATTGTTATTCCTCTCATTAGTTCTTTCGGGCCATGCTCTGTACAAAAAATGTCTGAATTTCAAGTTAATGTATTGTAAATATTTTGCTTTGAAATTCTCTTCAAGGTAAATAATAAGGTGCTATTAATGCAAATATTTCCCTTCCCCTCTCTCCGCATGTTTGAAGATTGCAAAGTCTGAACAGTAACATTTAAAGAAAAGTTGCAACTTAATCTAATGTTGAAAATAGTAAATGTAACCAAAGGAAACAATGCTGATGCTGCCCTGGATAAAATAAAGGAAATCCTTGGAGATAGTGAAAGGAAAACAAAACAAATAAGAAGATAAGGAATCCTGTGAAATATGATTGCATCTCAACTGAGTGTAAATGGATAAACCTGGACTAAAGGTCACCCTTAGTAATGTGTACTAACTGCACACACAATGATTTATGCAGATTCAGACAGAAGCTGCTGGAATAACCAGGTGGATCGGGCAGCCTTTCTGGAGAACATGGATAGGTGAAGATGGAGTCTGAAGAAGGGTCTCGACCCGAACGTCACCTTTTGCTTTTCTCACTGCCTGACCCACTCAGTTACTCCGGCTTTTTGCACCTGTCTTTGGCTAGGTGACATTTTGGGTCGGGACCCTGCTTCAGGTGCTGTGAGGGGCGGAGACTTGAAGAGAGAAGAGGCGGGTCTACACCTGGGTCTGTCTCTGACAGGGTTTTTTTTTGATAGACAGATGGTTGGACATGGTTGGCTGCAACCTTCCCCCCATTGACGAACTGTACACTGCAAGGGCCAGGAAGTGAGCGGGTAAGATCATCTCTAACCCCTCTCACCCTGGCCACAAACTCTTTGAATCACTTCCCTCTGGAAGGCGACTCCGGACCGTCAAAACTGCCACAACCAGACATAAAAACAGCTTGATGCCATGAGCTCTACTCATTAACCAAATGTCTGTTGCCTCCTTTTGCTCTGGTATTTTATTTCGTTCACATGTTTAAACTATAATGTTTTAATGTGTTATTCTTAATTGTTTACTGTATGTCGTGTTGTTACTTGCGAGCAGAGCACCAAGGCAAATTCTTTGTATGTGTACATACTTGGCCGATAAACTTATTCATTCATTCATTCATTCAAAGGCCAGAGATGAAGAGACAAAATGTGTGAGGCAAGGTTAGAAAAGGTGTACATTTTGTAGTCAGAGGAATGGAGTAATTGGCACGCGTCTAGACGGGGCACACGTTAGTGCGCAGATTATCGGGCACGTGTGAAATTCAATTCCATTGAACTGATTGGAAATAAATTTGGAAGCAAAATACAATTTATGAACTATTTTTCAATCTCGACTCTTGGAATCAAAGACAAATTTCTATCCTTTAGCACCGGGATGTGGAAGAGGTAGCTTCATGGTAAACTAATTGATATAGACGGCATGATGTTTGGCTCCACATTCGCTGCTGGGGAGTTTAAATTCAATTCAGTTAGTAAATCTTTTACATGTTCATATTGGTTTAGCTTAGAGATACAATGTGGAAACAGGCCCGTCGAGCCCGCTCCAACCAGCCATCTCCGTAGACTAGCAATATCCTACACACTGGGGGCAATTTACAATTTTTACCGAAGCCATTTAACCTACAAACATTGAAGTGTGGGAGGAAACCGGAGCACCTGGACATAACCCACGTGGTCACAGGGAGAACGTACAGACTCCATACAGACAGTAACCATAGTCAGGATTGAGTCCATGGTACTAGAAGGCAGCATCTCTACCGCTGTGCCACTGTGGCCACGATGAAGTGAAACTATTTGATAGTTATATAAAATACTGAATTCTAACGTGCGTTTTTTTACTTTTTGTAGATGGCGGAAGGTCGACACTGTCAGGTTAATCTCCTGGATGACAGAAAACTGGAGCTTCTCGTTCAGGTGAGATATCTCCCTCTGACGCACAATAAAGGGGCAATCAACTATTACTACTTGTAGAGACAAATAACTTTGTGACTGTTTTGCCACAGAAGGCTGTAGAGGCCAAGTCAGTGGATATATTTAAGGCAGAGATAGATAGCTTCTTGATTAGTACAGGTGTCAGGGATTATGGGGAGAAGGCATGAGAATGGGGTTAGGAGGGAGAGACAGATCAGCCATGATTGAATGGCTGAGTGGACGATGGGCCGAATGGCCTAATTCTGCTCCTATCGCTTATGATGTTATGATTATGCTGATTACTACACAGAAGGACAAAATGGGCTGGAGTATGTGGTATTATGCTACAATAGGGTGGAATATAAATTTATTCCCAGATTTTAAACACAGTGACCACAGTGTCGGTTGTTAGCAGAGCAAATCGAGATTGCTCACTTTCTTAGAGGGAAGCTTAGTAGAACTGAATAGCGTTATATCGCATTTATGCAGACTATTCTTGACCTGATGATGAATATTTAAAAAAAACTGCAGATGCTGGATATCAGATGAAGGAACATTAGCCAGAGATGTTAACTTTGATAGACACAAAATGCTGGAGTAACTCAGCGGGACAGGCAGCATCTCTGGAGAGAAGGAAAGGGTGACGTTTCAGGTCGAGACCTGAGACTAAGGAGGTTTTTGTCAGGTTCCCGGAGATTTTTTCAATATTTTGACATAATCGCCGGAACATAGAAGAAGCGGAAACCACTTTCGACCATTAGGGAGACTGACAAAAACCTCCGGGAACCACACGGAAACCTTGGGTGGGGCGCAAAGTCTCCAGAGGTTTCCGTTCAGGTTTCCTAAGTGGGACAGGGACATAAGTCCACAACCGGGGATTGGCCAGTTGTGGAAAAAGCCTTGAAAGAGACAGCATTTCAAATCTGCTCACTTTCCCTGCCGTGACAACAGAGTTAGGAAGCAAATTCATTGCACGGTTCCACAGAGGACAAAGAATAATTTACAAGTCCTATTAATTTAAATTCCTGTGGAATTTTTGTTTTAATTATCGCAGTGGACCAGGGCCCTGCAGTGACAATGGATCAATATAATTACATGCTTTATCACCAAGCCACAGATAATGTCCTGAGGGTTCATTGCTGTACTGTGTCAAGTGAGTGACAGCAACAGCTCACAGAAAAGCCTTCATTTCTTGGCGTTAAATAGCATAGAAAAATACAGCACGGAAACCGGCCCTTCGGAACAACTTGCCCATGCCGTCCAAGATGTCCCATCTACACTAGTCCCATAGGGCTTTCAAAGTTGATGCTACAATTGGAAAATGACTTATTAAAGTAGAAAACTTGATGGAAAAAAAAGCATAAAAGGTTAAATAAAAGGTTCTACTTTTAATCCGTTTATTTAACTTTTTATTATGTTATTTTTTTTTCATCAAGTGTTAAATTGTATTGTCATATATAATGTATCTATACAAAAATTGCATGGTTTTAGTATTACAAACTTACATCAAAAGGAACTTTCAGTGGAATAATAATTAATATCATTGCAAGTAAAATGTTTACAAATGTGTGTACAGTTTAGTTTAGAGATATAGCATGGAAACAGGCCCTTCGGCCCACCAAGTCCAAGCCTGCCATTGATCACCCGCTCACACTAGTTCTAGCTTATCCAACTTCCTCATCTGCTCCCTATGCACTAGGGGCAATCTACAGAGGCCAATTAGGGTGTCACGGTGGCGCAGAGTAGCATTGCTGCCACACAGCGCTTGCAGCGCCAGAGACCTGCGTTCGATCCCGACTATCCCGGTGCGGTCTGTACGCAGTTTGTACGTTCTCCCCGTGTCCTGTGTGGTTTTTCTCCGAGATCTTCGGTTTCCTCCCACCCTCCAAAGACGTTCAGATCTGTAGGTTCAGTGGCTTGATACAAATGTAAAATTGTCCCTAGTGTGTGCAGGAGAGTGTTAATGTGCGGGGATCGCTGGTCGGTGCGAACTCGGTGGGCCGAAGAGCCTGTTTCCGCGCTGTATCTGTAAACTAAACTAAACTAACAGTAAAATTTAACCCACCAACCCGCACATCTCTGGGATGTGGGAGGAAACCAGAGCACCTGGTGGTCACGGGGTGAATATCCAAATTCCACACAATCAGACAGCACCCAAGGCCAGGATTGAACCTGGGTCCCTGGCACTGGGAGGCAGCAGTTCTACCGCTGCTCCACTATGATGTTGAACCGGGCGGATTTCTTTCTCTCCAACAAATATCCCTGCACCTTGATCAAAATACTGGAGGAGAACATATGGACGTGATTGTTTAGGATCAACCCACTGCCCATTTAATTTTCATAAACCTTTGCATGGCAATTAATTCTTGGTAAGAGATGGAAATGGCACGTTAATTTTCAATCAGACCCAGTAGAACAGGCCAAATAACCAGATACAGGGAACTGCAGATACTAGTTTGCGAAAAAGACGCAAAGTTCTGGAATAAAGACGTACAGGTTTGTAGGTTAATTGGCTTGGTAAATGTAAAAAATGTCCCTAGTGTGTGTAGGATTGTGTTAATGTGCGTGGATCGCTGGTCGGCACACACCCGGTGGGCCAAAGGGCCTGTTTCCGTGCTGTAACTCTAAACTAAACTAAATTAACCTAAACTAAGGTCAGGCAGCATCTGTGGAGGACATGGAGGTCTGAAGACGTGTCCCAATCCGAAACATCACCTATCTGTGTTCTCCAGAAATGCTGCCGAGGTACAGTGAAAAGCTTTTGTTGCGTGCTAACCAGTCAGTGGAAAGATAATACATGATTACAATCGAGCCACACACAGTGTGACAATACTGTAACACGATAAGGAAAAATGGTCCCAATGTTGGGCGAGTCCAGAACCAGGGGCCACGGTCTCAGAATAAAGGGGAGGCCATTTAAGACTGAGGTGAGAAAAAACATTTTCACCCAAGAGAGTTGTGAATTTGTGGAATTCCCTGCCACAGAGGGCAGTGGAGGCCAAATCACTGGATGGATTTAAGATAGAGTTAGATAGAGTTCTAGGGGCTAGTGGAATCAATTCATAAGGGGAGAAGGCTATTGATAGGGGACGATCAGCCATGATCACAATGAATGGCGGTGCTGGCTTGAAGGGCCGCGTGGCCTCTTGCACCTATTGTCTATGTTTCCATAAAGGACCCGCTGAGTTACCTCAGCATTTTGCGTCCATCTTTGCTATCATCATGTGATGTATCTTCTGCTCCTTCCTCACTCCCCTCAACCACAACATCTTTCCAACGTGAAAGTACCTCTTCTCCACTTTCTATCACTTCTCAAATTCCTAGTCTAATTTCGTAGCCTTCTCTAAAGACGCTACAGTAGTGGACACGTGACATTTTTAAACCATGATACAGGATTCTCATGTTCCTCCTTACTTCAATGACGTTGGGCACATTTCTGGACTTTGGGAGATTAATCTGAAACTCCTAAACTATACTGCTAACCGGACAATTCAGAACACTTAGATTATTAAGAAGATAGACACAAAATGCTGGAATAACTCAACAGGACCGGCAGCATCTCTGGAGAGAAGGAATGGGTGACGTTTCGGGTCAAGAACTTTTTTATACTCCCATTCCTTCTATCAGGAGATGCTGCCTGTCCCGCTCAGTTACTCCAGCATTTTGTGTCTATCTTCGGTGTAAACCAGCACCTGCAGTTCCTTCCTACACACTTAAATAATAAACTTAATAAACTTGTAGGAAGGAACTGCAGATGCTGGTTCAAACCGAATATAGGCACATAATGCCGGTGTAACTCAGCGTGACAGGCAGCATCTCAAGAGAGAAGGGATGGGTAATGTTTTGGGTCGAGACCCTTCTTCAGAATAAACTTAAGTTTATTGAAGCTCCAGCATTATGTGCCGATCTTCGATTTAAACCAGCATCTGCAATTTCTTCCTACAAGTTTACAAATGTAATTAATAATAGTTAATAAACGTAAAAGTAAGTTTATTACAGCAGAAACATAGTTCCTAACAGGCTAACGGGCCAAGATGGAGAAAATGTTTGATGGATGCTTTTGCTTCCTCTTCACATTAGTAGCTTTTCCTGTTAGCTAGTATCTCTGTTTGCTCAGCATTAGGCATCTGTCATGGATTCTACGCGATATATGTGCGTTGCATTGGCTTGGAGCCCTATCCAGTTTTCCAACCAACGTCAGTCACTTATCGACCCACTTGTTTGCTTTCTATATATATGTAGCTGTGGACTTATCGTCCAATTTATATTTGACTGAGCAATGAGCTGTTATCAGCTCTGTAAATGGCGCAAATGCTGATTAGTCTCTTCCCATGCTAACAAATTAGAGTGATGACAGTCCCCATTTTAGAACTGGCAGCCATTCAGCCATTAATTCTTTGCACCCTCTATTCTAAAGACACCAGCGTACATCTTCCTCATTATTCTATTACGTGGAAGAGGGGCCGATAACGCAGCTTAGCAACAGTACAACTTCACTTTTCCGACGCCTCACTATTCATATTTGATTGGTTATATTTGCAGCGTTTGCTACATGTTTTTGATTATTACTTCACTATTTAACACACGCAACATTGTGCAAAATAAGGTTAAATTCCAAAAGCGGTAGTATTTCGACTTTAGAGATACAGCACGGAAACTGGCCCTTTGGTCCATCGCGTCCACTATGACACATACACCAGCACTATCCTGCCCACTGGGGAGAATTTACAATGTTACCAAAGCTGGGCAGTAAATGCCGGCTTTAGCAGCAACGCCCACATCCCGAATGAAAGAACGGAAACAGAGGGCAGCGATATGCTGCAAACTCCTGGTGGATTTGAACATGAGAGTGTTTCCTATCGGTGTTCTGCAGTCCACACCTACTTTAATGCTGGGAAACAAAGTTTCTTACTTTTAATGTTCTTGTAATAATTCTATTTTTATGTTTCCAAATAACCAGAATAATTCAGTGTGAATGTTTTAGGGAACCCTTTAGTTTAGTTCAGTTTAGTCGATTCTCATGTGTACCGAGGTACAGTGAAAACCTTTTTGTTGCGTGCTATCCAGTCAGCAGAAGAGCTCGACATGATTACAATCAAGCCCCTCCATGGTGTGCAGATGCAGGATGAAGGGAATCATGTTTTGTGCAAGATAATGGCCAGTAAAGTCTGATTAAAGATAGTCCGAGGATCTTTAATGAGGTAGATTGTAGCTCAGGGCCACGCTGTAGTTGGTGGTAGGATGGTTCAGTTGCCTCATAACAGCTGGGAAGAAGCTGTCCCTGAATCTGGAGGTGTGTGTTTTCGCACTTGTGTACCTCTTGCCCTATGGGACAGGGGAGAAGAGGGAGCGACGGGGTGAGATTGGTCTATGATTCGTGTGGTGGCCTTGCCGAGGCAGCGTGTAGTGTAGATGGAGTCAATTTAAATAATATTGGTTTAACATGTAATAATTTAGTTACATTTTTTTTAATTTAGAAAAACAGCATGGAAACAGTCCCTTCGGCCCGCCAAGACCATTCTGACCACCTGTCACCCATTCACACTAGTTCCATGTTATCCCACGTTCTCATCCACTCCCTACACACTAGGGGCAATTTGATTATAACTTCACCATTTCACACGCTTATTTGTAGTATTTAGACTTTCGAGATACAGCACGGAAACAGGCCCTTTGGCCCATCACGTCCACGATGACAAGCGATCACCCTGTAGACTAGCACTATCCTGCACACTAGGGACAATTTTCAATTTTACCGAAGCCATTTAACCTACTAACCTGTATGTCTTTGGAGTGTGGGAGGAAACAGGATAAGCACCTGGTCACGGAGAGAAGGCACAAACTGTATATAGACAGCACCTGTCGTCAGGATCGAACCTGTGCCTCTGCTGCTGTAAGGCAGCAGCCACTGCGCCACTGTGCCACAACATTTGGCTTATGCCACCACAAGAGTTCGTGGTTTGTTCAATTGTGCAACAAGTCACCCTGGACAAATTATTGATGAGGGCAATATGGAATGTCGACTGATTGTACAATCTGTACAGTGATTCCTAGATTAAAGAGTGATACATATGGGGAAATCCAAGTCAGTTCATCCTAGACAACTCATCAAGTTTATTCTACAATCATAAGTTCATAAGTGCTAGGAGCAGATTTAGGCCATTCAGCCCATCAAGTGTACTCCGACATTGAATCATGGCTGATCTATCTTTCTCTCTCAATCCTACTTTCCTGCCTTTTGCCCTATAACCTTTGACATCCTTACTAAACAAGAATCTAGGAATCTCTGCCTTAAAAATACCCAATAACTTGACCTCCATGGCCATCTGTGGCAATGAATTCCGCAGATTCACTGGCCTGTGACTGAAGAAATTCCTCCTCGCCTCCGTTCTAAAGGTACATCCTTTTAGTCTGACGCTGTGCCCTCTGTTCCTAGATTCTCCCACAGGTGGAATCATCCTCTCCACCACTTCACCACCCTGTGACTAAAGAAATAATTCCAGGATTTTGACCTTTTTGCATGCCACTTTAGAAGTATTTTCCATGTTGTCACCGTAAATTGTCACCGTAAGGCCCCAAAATCAAGAAAGGGCATTGTAACATAAATATATTGAATGAATGAAAAAAGGAGGCAAGAACATTAGAAATGTAGTGCGTGCTAGAAGGGGTAAGTTGGAAATGTGCTTTTTGGTGAGGCAAGATGACAATAATTAGCAAACTTAATGCAATTAAAATAAAATGACTTATTTTTTTCTTGAACTGCCCATGTTAAACTAATTGTCTTTTTTTATATTTTCAGCCTAAGCTTCTGTCAAGGGAGCTGTTAGATCTGGTGGCATCTCATTTCAACCTCAAAGAGAAGGAATATTTTGGAATAACATTTATTGATGACACGTAAGTTAACAATATTAAATATTTGGTAGACACAAAATGTTGGAGTACCTCAGCGGGACTGGCAGCATCTCTGGAGAGAAGGAATGGGTGACCGGAAACATCGCCCATTCCTTCTCTCCTGAGAAGGGTCTCGACACAAAACGTCATCCATTCCTTCTCAACATCCACTACAAACCAACTGACTCCCACAGCTACCTGGACTACTCTTCCTCCCACCTTGCTTCCTGTAAGGACTCCATCCCCTATTCCCAATTCCTCTGTCGACGCCGCATCTGCTCCCAGGATGAGGTGTTCCACACCAGGTCATCACAAATGTCCTCGTTCTTCAGAGAACGGGGTTTCCCCTCCCCCACTATAGATGAGGCTCACACCAGGATCTCCTCCATACCCCGCAACACTGCCCTCTCTCCCCATTCGCCCACTCACAACAAGGGCCGAGTCCCCTTGGTCCTCACCTTTCACACCACCAGCCAGCGCACACAACAGATAGTCCTCCGCCAGTTTCGCCACCTCCAGCGTGACCCCTCCACTCGCCACATCTTCCCATCTCCCCCCCCCCCTGTCTGCCTTCCGCAAAGACCGCTCCCTCCGCAACTCCCTTGTCAATTCTTCCCTTCCCTCCCGTTCCACCCCTTCCCCAGGCACTTTCCCTTGCAACCGCAAGAGATGCTACACTTGTCCCTTCACCTCCCCCATCCACTCCTTTCAGGGACCCAAGCAGTCCTTCCAAGTCCGACAGAGGTTCACCTGCACCTCCTCCAACCTCATCTACTGCATACGTTGCTCCAGATGCCAGCTGATCTACATCGGTGAGACCAAGCGGAGGCTGGGTGATCGTTTCGCCGAACACCTCCGCTCGGTCCGCAATAACCAACCCGACCTCCCGGTGGCTCAGCACTTCAACTCCCCCTCCCATTCCGTATCCGACCTCTCGGTCCTGGGACTCCTCCACAGCACCTCATATTCTGCTTGGGGAGTCTGCATGCTCTGGGCTTAAACATTGAATTTTCTCAATTCTGTTAACCCAGACTGCCTCCTCCCCACCTCTCCCTCAGCCCTCGGGCCCTGACATTCCTTCTCCATCTCCCCCCCCCCCCCCCCCCCCCCCACCCAGGTCGCACTAGCTTCTCATTTTCACACTACAAACAGCTTACAATGGCCTGTTTCCTTTATCATCAATACTTTTTTGCATATCTTTCATTCATTGTTCTTTATCTCTCCACATCACTGTCTATATCTCTCGTTTCCCTGATCCCTGACCAGTCTGAAGAAGGGTCTCGACCCGAAACGTCGCCTATCTCCTTCGCTCCTTAGATGCTGCTGCACCCGCTGAGTTTCTCCAGCTTTTTGTGTAACCCTCGATTCTCCAACATCCCGCAGTTGCTTCTCTCCAGAGATGCTGCCTGTCCTGCTGAGTTACTCCAGCATTTTGTGTCTACCTGCAATTTAAACCAGCAGTTCTTTCCTACAAATTTTAAATATTAAGCAGCTAAGCTGATAGTTTTTAGTTTTGTTTATTGCCATGTGTACCAAGGTACAGTATCTATACAGCTCTATAGATGTTTAGTTCTGTATTCATGCCTTCTATATTCTGTTGTGCTGAAGCAAAGCAAGAATTTCATTGTCCTATCTGGGACACGTGACAATAAACTCTCTTGACTCTTGACTAGTTTAGTTCAATTTAGAGATACAGCCCGGAAACAGGCCCTTCGGCCCACCGAGTCTGCACTGACCAGGGATCCCACACATTAACGCTATCCTGTACTGGGGACAATTTTTACATGAATACCAAGCCAATTAACCTACAAACCTGTAAGCCTTTGGAGTGTGGGAGGAAACCGAAGTTATCAGAGAAAACCCACGCAGGTCACGGGGAGAAGGTACAAACTCTGTACAGACAAGCACCCGTGGCCAGTATTGCCCCTGGGTCTCTGGCGCTGAAAGCTCTGTAAAGGCAACAACTCTACTGCTGTGACACCGTGCCGCCCATGGCATTGATAGCATTGCAAATTATATCGCAGTCAGCGGAAAGACTGCACATAATCACGATTGAGCCATCCACAGTGTATCCACATCCATAGCAATGTGGGTGTTGTTGATTATAGATATTTTGTGCAGTTTTACTGTTAAAAATAGTTCATTAACAATTCAGCAACTTTGAATAAGAATTCTTATCAACATTCACAGGCTTCATATTGTCACTAAAAGGAACTTGTAACCAGTTGCAATCTCAGGACATAGCCATTTTTGCGCGATATTTATAAAAGTCAGTATTGTTGGTTGGAAACACGGTATCCTGCTTTTTCTTCACAGCAAAAAGGATATTGTTTTCAGAAGTAGCATTGCCTATCTGATATAACATGTCAAGAAATGACTGCTAGTGTAATTTGAGCAACCAGGCTGCTTTGAATCTTATCAGCATGTTTATGCAGGGGCTGTCGTTTGTACAGAATTACAGTAAAACATGGACTTGGAGCAGCAGAGGCGGTCAGGCAGCATCTCTGGAGAAATAGAATAGGTGATATTCCGGGTCTGAAGGAGGACCTCTGATTTCTCCCTCCCCTGACTTTCAGTCTGGAGAAGGGCCTCGACCTGAAACATCACCAATTCCTTCTCTCCAGAGATGCTGTCTGACCCGCTGAGTGACTCCAGCTTTTTGTGCCTCTTTTTGGTTTATAGTCACGTGTACTGAGGTACATTGAAAAGCTGTTGGTGGTGCAAGCCATCCAGTCAGCGGAAAGACTGTACATGATTACAATGTGTCTATCGTCGGTGTAACCGAGCATCTGCAGTTCCTTCCTGCAAGCGCTCACGGTGGCGCAGCGGTAGAGTTGGTGCCTTACAGCGAATGGAGCGCCGGAGACCCGGGTTCAATCCCGACTACAGGTGCTGTCTGTACGGAGTTTGTACGTTCTCCCTGTGACCTGCATGGGTTTTCTCCGAGGTCTTCGGTTTCCTCCAACACTCCAAAGACGTACAGGTTTGTAGGTTAATAGGCTTGGTAAATGTAAAAAATGTCTCTAGTGTGTGTAGGATAGTGTTAATGTGCGGGGATCGCTGGTCGTTGCGGACTTGGTGGGCCGTAAAGCCGTTTCACACAGAGAGTGGTGGGTCTCTGGAACTCTCTGCCACAGAGGGTAGTTGAGGCCAGTTCATTGGCTATATTTAAGAGGGAGTTAGATGTGGCCCTTGTGGCTAAGGGGATCAGTGGGTATGGAGAGAAGGCAGGTACGGGATACTGAGTTGGATGATCAGCCATGATCATATTGAATGGCGGTGCAGGCTCGAAGGGCCGAATGGCCTACTCCTGCACCTAATTTCTATGTTTCTATGTAAGGGCCTGTTTTCACGCTGTATCAAGCACCTGTAGTCAGGATTGAACCCGGGTCTCTGGGGCTGTAAGGCAGCAACTCTACCGCTGTACCACCTTGCTGCCTGATTAGTGAGGGTGCAATAGTTATGGGGAGAAGGTGGTGAGTGAAAGATAGACCAGCCATGATTGAATGGCGGAGTAGACTCAATGGGCCGAACGGCCTAATTCTGCTCCTATGAACTGAGGAACATGCAATCTCAAGCATCTGGGAAGTAGTGGAAACATAGAAAATAGGTGCAGGAGTAGACCATTCGGCCCTTCGAGCCAGCACCGCCATTCAATATGATCATGGCTGATCATCCAAAGTCAATATTCACATTCCTACTTTCTCTCCATATCCCTTGATTCCGTTAGCCCTAAGAGCTGTACCTAACTCTCTATTGAATACATCAACAGTGTGTGAGAGTGCTACCACTATCAGGTCTCCCAGCAAATTGCACGGTATCCTGGCTCAGAACAATATTGTCGTTCTGTGATTATGACGGGGTCCAAGTACCAGAGCCCTTTGCCCAACGACACTGTGTGACCACCTTTGCAACACATCGCAAGGAGGAGGCAGGTCACCATTACTTTCTCAAACATAATCAGGGCTGGGCAGTAAATGCAGGCTTTAGCAGCAACGCCCACATCCCGAATGAAAGAACGGAAACAGAGGGCAGCGATATGCTGCAAACTCCTGGTGAACATGAGAGTGTTTCCTATCGGTGTTCTGCAGTCCACACCTACTTTAATGCTGGGAAACAAAGTTTCTTACTTTTAATGTTCTTGTAATAATTCTATTTTTATGTTTCGAAATAACCAGAATAATTCAGTGTGAACGTTTTAGGGAACCCTTTAGTTTAGTTTAGTTTAGTCGATTCTCACGTGTACCGAGGTACAGTGAAAACCTTTTAGTTGCGTGCTATCCAGTCAGCAGAAGAGCTCGACATGATTACAATCAAGCCCCTCCATGGTGTGCAGATGCAGGATGAAGGGAATCATGTTTTGTGCAAGATAAAGTCTGATTATAGATAGTCCGAGGATCTTTAATGAGGTAGATTGTAGCTCAGGGCCACGCTGTAGTTGGTGGTAGGATGGTTCAGTTGCCTGATAACAGCTGGGAAGAAGCTGTCCCTGACTCTGGAGGTGTGTGTTTTCACACTTGTGTACCTCTTGCCCTATGGGACAGGGGAGAAGAGGGAGTGAGACTGGTCTTTGATTATGCTGCGGGCCTTGCCGAGCCAACGTGAAGTGTAGATGGAGTCAATTCAAATAATATTTTGGGGATTTAATTATCTAGTTACCTTTTTTTTAGTTTAAAGAAACAGCATGGAAACAGGCCCTACGGCCCGCCAAGACCACTCTGTCCATCGATCACCCGTTCACAACAGTTCTATGTTATCCCACGTTCCCATCCACTCCCTACACACTAGGGGGCAAATTAAGCTACAAATCCGCACGTCTTTTGGGATGTGGGAGAAAACCAGAGCACCCGGAGGAAACGCACTCATTTGCAGGAAGGACGTGCAAACACCACACAGATAGCACCTGACATCAGAATTGAAACCAGATCTCTGCTGCAGCTCTCATCGGCTGTGGCACTGTGCTGTTATAATGAAATAAAATGCTATAGTAGATGAAGTAGGTAAATTGCCTCGAGTCAATTAATCTGCCCCAGTGTAAAAATGAGCATCTGAGATTTATTCATTCAGTAATTCCATGTTCCAATGGCCTTACATTCAGGGTTCAGTCCTGTTTATACATTTCAGTCTGAGGAAGGGACCCAACCCAAAACATCACCCATCCTTTTTCTCCAGAGATGCTGCCTGATCCGCTGAATTGCTCCAGTGCTTCATGTCTATCTCTGGTGTAAACCAGCATCAGCTGCTCTTTATTTCTACTTATACATTTAATAGTTCTGAAGTGTGAAATAACAATAGACAATAGGTGCAGGAGGAGGCCATTTGGCCCTTCGAGCCAGCACCGCCATTCAATGTGATCATGGCTGATCATCCCCAAGCAGTACCCCGTTCCTGCCTTCTCCCCATATCGCCTGACTCTGCTATTTTTAAGAGCCCTATCTAGCTCCCTCTTGAAAGCATCCAGAGAACCTGCCTCCACCGCTCTCTGAGGCAGAGAATTCCACAGACTCACCACTCTCT
Organism: Raja brachyura; assembly: GCA_963514005.1. The sequence goes on from OY740796.1 coordinate 44,437,088, forward strand.
GTGAGAAAAAGTCACCGTTATAAATGGCTTAATCCTTATCCTTAAACTGTGGCCCCTGGTTCTGGACTCCCCCAACATCGGGAACATGTTTCCTGCCTCTAGTGTGTCCAAGCCCTTAACCATCTTATATGTTTCAATGAGATCCCCTCACATCCTTCTAAACTCCAGAGTGCATAAGCCCAGCTGCTCCATTCTCTCAGCATATGACAGTCCCGCCATCCTGGGAATTAACCTTGTAAACCTACGCTGCACTCCCGCAATAGCAAGAATGTCCTTCCTCAAATTAACAAATCAGTTTTCATTGGCTTGATGTGCAGGAAGGAATTGCAGATGCTGGCTTACACCAAAGATAGACACAAAATGCTGGAGTAACTCAGCGGTTCAGGCAGCATCTCTGGAGAAAAGGAATAAGTGACATTTCCGTCTGAAAGAGACAGTCCCGTCGGCCCACCGAGCCCACGCTGGCCAGCGATCATCCTTACACTAGATAAATCTTGCACCATCGGGACAATGCACTAAAAAAAATGAATGTACAAATCTGCATGCCTTTGGAATGTGGGAGGAAACCAGAGCACTCGGGGAAAACCCTTGTGGTCATAGAGAGAATGTACAAACTCCATAGAGACAGCATCCATAATCAGGATCGAACCTGGGTCTCTGGCGATGGAAGGCAGCAACTCTGTGTTGCACTTGCGGTGGGCTGAGTGAAATTTGGGTCTGGAATTTGACAGCTCTGTCCTCCGTGAGAATGTTCACAAAGATTAATAACCTTATTTGAAAAATAAGTAAGCTAAGAGGTGAATAGATTTACTTCCAGTGTCTGCGAAGTGTTGCACGAAACCATCCCCCATTGTGGGAATAGCTCGCTTGCTCCCATTAGCACCAATTTGCTATAGGCTGGACTGTGTTTATACAATGGGCTTTCCCCTCTATCTTGAGTGAAGTCTTTGTCCTGCCAAGTGCTGGTCTTGGCAAATGAGCATGGGAGAATCCTTGTTTTACACTCCAAAACTGGAAGGTTATTCCCTAATTTCCTGCAAAATTGAGCAAGTTAACGGTGCTTATTGTACAACTGGTGAACCGGCTGCTTCCCCATCACAGTTCTTTGTTTTAAAAAAAACCTTCCTGGATGTAGAGTTGAGAGTCAGGCTGCACTCTGACAATTATGGCACCATTAAAATAATCAGCAAAAATGAGTCAATTAAGGGGTAATGATGCTGCTTTACAATTTAAATGAGGCAAAATTAAAGTGCATCATTGAAAATGTTATATTGTCTCTCTGCATATTGTAATATATTTGGTTTGCACATTGTGGTGTAAATTGTAATTTTGAATCCAGCTAATGTTAACTGTTGAATATCAGTGACATCTATTTACTGCACCACGTCAGTGGGGAAAGTAATCTTGCTTTGTTATTGCCAAGATAATTGGCTCTTGTGCACTACTTATTGAATTCTCACGCAATTCATGTCAGACTAAATCTACTCAGGAATAGTCAGTTGAAATTAAAATATTGACTTAGAGTCATAGAGTGATGCAGTGTGGAAACAGGCCCTTTGGCCCCGCTTGCCTGCCGGCCAACATGTCCCAGCTACACTGGTCCCACCTGCCTGCGTTTGGTCCATATCCCTCCAAACTTGTCTTATCCATGTACCTGTCTAAATGTTTCTGAAACGTTGGGATAGTCCCAGCCTCAACTACCTCCTCCAGCAGCATGTTCCATACTCCCACCACCCTTTGTGTGAAAACGTTACCACTCAGATTCCTATTCAATCTTTTCCCCTCCACCTATGTCCTCTGGTCCTCGAGTCCCCTACTCTGGGCAAGAGATTCTGTGCATCTACCCGATTTATTCCTCTCATGATTTTATACACTTTAGAGATACAGCATGGAAACAGACCCTTCGGCCCATCGAGTCCAGCAACGATCCCTGTTACACTAGCACACACTAGGGACATTTTACAATATTTACCAAAACCAATAAACCTACAAACCTGCACGTCTCTAGAATGTGGGAGGAAACTGGAGCACCCGGAGAAAACCCACGCAGTCACGGGGAGAAAGTACAAAATCCGTACAGACAGCACCTGTAGTCAGGATCGAACCGGGGTCTCTGGCTCTGTAAGGCAACAACTCTACCACTGCCCCACCGTGCCATAATTTATCATCCATTTTAAAATCACATCCTTGCAAGCACATTAGCATGTGGCAAAATACATAATTTTTGTATTGTACAGTTCATATCTCTTGCTTTTGTTCAATTCTTGTGTAATTTAGAATTTTTTTTCCTGTCCTAGCCCAATACTTATATGTGTAATGTGGGCACGCCATCATTTACAACATAGAAAATAGAGCAACACAGCACAAGAACATGCCCTACAGCCCACGATGTCTGTGCCAAAAAATGATGCCGAATTAAACTAATCCATAATGCCTGGAAGTCATAAGATCATAAGTGATAGGAGCAGAATTAGGCCATTTGGCCCATCAAGTCTACTCCGCCATTCAATCATGGCTGATCTATCTCTCCCTTCTAACCCCATTCTCCTGCCTTCTCCAAACAACCCCTGACACCCGTAGTAATCAAGAATCTATCTCTACCTTAAATATATCCACTGACTTGGCCTCCACAGCCTTCTGACACAAAAATGTCAACATTCACCACCCTCTGACTAAAGAAATTCCTCCTTATCTCCTTCCTAAAAGAACGTCCTTTAATTCTGAGGCTATGCCCTCTAGTCCCAGACTCTCCCACTAGTGGAAGCATCCTCCCCACATCTATCTCCCCATACTCCCCATACTCTATCCAAGCCTTTTTCTATTCTAGTGATCCATATTCATCCATTCATACATATCTTTTCTAAAATCAGTACCCCGTTCCTATTTTTCCCCCATATCCCTTGGTTCCTTTAGCCCTAATAGCGAAATTTCTTGAGAACATCCAGTGAATTGGCCTCCACTGGCTTGTGTGGCAGAGAATTCCACAGATTCACAACTCTGGATGAAAAAGATTTTCCTCATCTCAGTCGTAAATGGCCTTATTCTTAAACTAGCCCGAAGGAACTCCTCCACCACCTAGTACTTGTACTGAAAATCCAGGCCAAAGAATCAAATTCGACTCAAAGTTATTTTCAAATGGTGACAAGAAAGAGTTAATTCCTTGCTGCAAAATGCATTCATTACAGTCAGTGAAAGCTGTTGGACTGGAGTTGTGCTACATTTTGTCAGTTACGAACAAGGTTACTTTGTACTAATAAAACAAATCATATCTTTGCAAATTGGAGGAGCAGCATATCATATTTCGCTTGGCAAGCTTACAGCCCAGTGGTTTGAATATTGATTTCTCTCACTTCAGATAGCCCTGGCATTCCCTCTCTCTCTATCCCTCCCCCACCCAAGTTCTCATTTACACCCAACAAACATCTAACAATGGCCTGTTTCCCTTTTCATCATAACTTTTTTTTGCATATCTTTCATTCATTGTTCTTTATCTCTCCACATCACCATCTATTGTTTCCCTTATCCATTACCTGTCTGAAGAAGGGTCTCAACCCGAAACGTCACCCATTCCTTCTCTCCAAACATGCTGCCTGTCCTGCTGAGTTAGTCCAGCTTTTTGTGTCTATCTTCGGTTTAAACCATCTTACAAATATATTTAACACAACAGGTCATTAGCATGGTATATTGTTATCTCTTGAATGAATGAACGAATGAATGAATAGGTTTATTGGCCAAGTATTCACATACAAGGAATTTGCCTTGGTGCTCTGCCCGCAAGTGACAGCATGACATATAGTGACAGCTAAGAATGATACATAAAACATTAAACATTAATAATAAAACATTATTGATTAAACATGTGAATTAAATAAAATACCAGAGCAAAAGGAGGCTACAGATTTTTGGTTATTAACTAGAACTACTCCTCGTGGAAAAAAGCTGTTGTTATGTCTGGCTGTGGCAGCTTTGACAGTCCGGAGTCGCCTTCCAGAGGGAAGTGATTCAAAGAGTTTGTGGCCAGGGTGAGAGGGGTCAGAGATGATCTTACCCGCTCGCTTCCTGGCTTTCTTATCATAAGAACACATCGCTATGACAACTAAATTAATTAAAATTGACCCCTCATCCATTTAGATATTAACTACCCATTATACTAAACTGTTTCAGTGGTCCTACTGAGTTTATTTCATCTGTGGCAAATTTACCACTTAAACACTGGTTGCTATTCATTACATTCTGAAGACCAGCATTTCTCTGCATCTCTTTTCATTGCCAGTTTACTTAGAATTAGTTTAGAGATACAGCGCGGGATACAGGCCCTTCGGCCCACCAAGTCCATGCCAACCAGCGATCCACACGCACTTACACTGTCCTCCACACACTGGGGCCAATGTACAATTTTACCAAGCCAATTAACCTACAAATGGATGATGAGGACCCGGTGGGGGGGACCGTCGTGGGGGAGGGGGGGGACCTGGTGCAGATACTCTGTATACTTGTCACTTTCTCACTTTGTCAGTGCCCTTTACATTACAACTATTTGCATACCTTGGATATGCAAGTAAAGGATTGCACTGGCACTTGTCACATGTGACAATAAAGTATTTAATTAAATTCAATTCAAACCTGTATGTCTGCAGAGAAAACCCATATGGTCACAGGGTACTAGACAGGGTCGAACCCGGGTCTGTGGTGCTGTGAGGCAGCAACTCTACTGCTGTGCCACTTGTGCTGCCCCTATTGAGTAACTGGGCCACATTGTTCGTCATCTGCTCCATCGCTTGGTGTGAACGCATTACGGCTTTAATTTCCTGGACGACCCAGTTGTTGTCATTTTCGAGTGATCCTCTAAAATGGTCACCGAAGTGTCTCTGTCTTGGGGGGCACGGTGGCGCGGCGGTAGATTTGCTGCCTCACAGCGCGGGTTCGATCCTAGCTAAGGGTGTTTGTCTGCACAGAGTTTGCACGTTCTCCTAGCCGAAAGTAACGTGAAGGTCATGAGGACAGCAGCCTGAGATGATAATTGTGCGTTGTCGACTTTATCTTGTACGTAATGTGAGCAGAGAGATTATGACAGCGTCATTGCAATCAGGGAGCAATTCATTAATAAAAACGCCTATTATGTCTCCAAAAAAAATTTGCTTAATGACATGCCATTATTTATGACCTCCTAACGTAACATGTTGTTCTCCACAGAGGTCAGAATAATTGGCTGCAGCTGGATCGCCGAGTATTGGATCATGATTTGCCGAAGAAAACCGAACCGGTGGCCTTATTCTTTTCAGTCAAGTGAGTTGATTCGTGTTTGGATAAAGCTGAGCTCAGATGACGCACCTGAGTGGTGTAATTTTTTTTACCCGGGTCGGCATCATGGAGCCTCAGGAGAGGACCCGGCGGCGTCAGTGGAGAGGTCGGTGCAGTGGCCGGCGGTGGCGCCAACTGGCGGACGAGCCGGACGTGTGAAGTAAGGACGTCGAGGGAAAGAACAAAGGAGGACCCGTGGGGGAGGGGGATCACCGGGAGGGAGAGGGGAGTGGGGGTAGAACAATGGAGCTCTTAAAGATAGCGGAGTCAGTGGATATGGGAAGAAGGCAGGAACGGGGTACTGATTGTGGGTGATCAGCCATGATCACATTAAATGGCGGTGCTGGTTCAAAGGGCCGAATGGCCTACTCCTGCACCTATTATCTATTGTCTAAAATGCTGGCGTAACTCAGCGGGTCAGGCAGCATCTCTGGAGAGAAGGAATAGGTGATGTTTCGGGTCAAGACCCTTCTTCAGACTTCTTCTTCCACAGATGCTGCCTGTCACTCCAGTATTTTGTGTCTATCTTCGATTTAAACCAGCAACTGCAGTTCTTTCCTCGAACAATGGACAATGGGGCCCCGGCATTGACAATAAACCTTTCATACATTCATTCATTCATCATTCCCACTGGGAACTGCCGATAGACACAAAGTGCTGGAGTAACTCAGCGGGTCAGGCAGCATCTCTGGATGACGTGGAGATGTGATGTTTCAGGCCAGGATCCTGAGTAAAAGCAGGGCCTGTCCCAGCCCACTGATGCAACTTTGCAGCAACTGTCTTCGACTTTCAAGCTCGAGGGCACTCGCCTGAAACACTTCGAGCTGGATCGACCGTCAGCGATGAAACCGCGAGCCGGATCGACCGTCTGCGCGCGCGCACACACACACACACACACATCGCGCAGGCGGGGGCCAGGAAAAGCGCGGGAGCGCTGTCTGAAATTCATACCCGCAATGAACAGGTAGGTAAAAGACGGCTGGCACAGTTACGGTAAGTCCTTCAGAGAGCGCCGGGAGATGGGGGGGAGAAGCGGGGTAGAAAGAGTGGAGACACTTTTAAGAAGCCAGACAATGTTTAATAAAGTTTAGCGGGCATTTAGCATTACCAGTCGGGTTACTTGCGTTTTTTTTCTCAACAAGCTTTACCTTCGATACCTTTGATTAGCTTCGATTGCCTTTGATTACTTACGATAGCATTACGACCTACTATGACCAACCTTGACTAAAGCTACGAGTAAAAAAATGTCGATTTTTTCCATGGCAAACTTTTTTTTACTCATGGGCATTTTTCAGCATGTTGAAAAACACGCCGTGACCTAGCTGAGGCCTCGAGTACACGGGGACTACTCTCAAGCATGAAGGAGAGTTACAAAGACCTCCTAGGACCTCGTGTCAACCATGCTGCGAGTATGAGTCAAGGGCAAACTCGCCAGAACTCATGGATTAGGTCGCCCAAGTGGGACAGCCCAAGCTCAACTCTGCTCCAAGCTTTCAAAGACTTTGAATGTTTGGAATATCCAAAAGCATTTAAAAGCAATTTTAAAAGTGAAGCAATTAAAGTTATTATTTTTTTTAACTAAATGGAAAAGAGAAACACCATTATAGGATTAAAATATTTAGTTTAGTTAATTAATTGATAAAAATTTAATGAACCCACATACATTACTTTTCTTGAATGCTGTCCAACCAAGTGCAAGATGAGTGGTGGAGGAAGGAACCGCAGATGCCCGTTCACACTGAAGACAGACACAAAATGTTGGAGTAACTCAGCGGGTCAGGCAGCATCTCTGGAGAACGTGGATAGTTGGCGGTTTTGGTTGGGGCCGTTCGTATGAAGAAAGGTTCCAACCCAAAACGTCACCAACCCAGTTTCTCCAGAGGTGTTTCCTGACCCGCCGATTTACCCCAACACTTTGTGTCCTTTACAGCAATGAAGTAATGTACCTGATTGTCATGCCAGTTTATTTGTACAGCACATACTCATGTAAATTGATCCTCGCATCAGTAAGCATCTAAGATAAAAAGTGAAGGAAGGAGCTGCAGATAGAAACATAGAAAATAGGTGTAGGAGCAGGCCATTCAGCCCTTCGAGCCAGCACCGCCAATCAATATGATCTTGGCTAATCATACAAAATTAATACCCCTTTCTCCCCATATCCCTTGATTCCGTTAGCCCGAAGAGCTATATCTAATTCTCTCAGCCTGTCCAATCGCTTAAGAATTTTACATGTTTCTAGTTCCCCTCTCATCCTTCTAAATTCCGGTGAATATAAGCCCAATCAAACCCTTATTTCATCATACGTCAGTCCCGCCATCCTGGGAATTAACCTGGTGAACCTAGGCTGCATCCCTCAATAGCAGATATCAAAGATAGTCACTAAATGCTGGAGTAACAGTGGGTCAGGAAGGGGTAGTGTTTGTGCGTTGTAGGCTAGATACTCTGTGTTTTTAATTGCAAAGTATTAAACGGGGGTCACTGAAAAGCAGTTGTTTGAAGCGCAAAACGCTGCCTATTTTCTTCGCTCCATAAATGCTGCCTCGCCCGCTGAGTTTCTCCAGCATTTTTGCCTACGTTTGAAGAGAAGAGTTGGGATAATGGTAAAGAAAGTTGAGGGTAGGTGAGGAAGAATGTTTTAGGTTTGGTACTGATTACTTTCTGGGTAAAAGCATTCTGCAATGATGGTAGTAATCAGATAGTGGTCGTGGAGATGAAATGACACCTTTGTCACTTGATGCTGCAATTTTTGAATTTACCTGTTGCTTCATTTCCTTAACCTCAGTGAAATATTTAAGCCCATGAAAACTTTAAAGATGTGCATGCTTTCATCGACAGGTTTGCCTTATATAGAAGTAACTCAAGTAGCCCAATCCGCCGTCAGCCCAAGGAAACCAGTCGCTGCGAGTTGACCTGCCCGTGCTGTTGTTGTGCACGTCACTCCAGTTGAATTTCCTCTTAGTTAAAGAAACATTGCTCTTCAGATTGTTATTTGTTTCTCCCTTCCCAAGTGTGACAGAAGCTTTTACTTCCAGTCAGTTGCGAGTTTACCATCAACAGTGAAGTGACAAGGGCTGTGCCAAAGTTTAGATTTGTTTAGTTTAGTGAAGTCTAGTTTAGTTTAGAGATACAGCGCGGAAACAGGCCTTTTGGCCCACAGAGTCCGCGCCGACCAGCGATCCCCACACATTAACACTACCCTACACACATTAGTGAATCATTCTAAAAACCTGAACGTCTTTGGAGTCTACACTCATTTAAATATAACTAGCAAAGCAACTTCAGGCAGCACGGTGGTGCAGCAGTAGAGTTGCTGCCTCACAGCTGCAGAGACCCGGGTTCGATCCTGACTACGGGTGTTGTCCGTACGGAGTTTGTTTGTTCTCACCGTGACCTCTGTGGGTTTTCTCCGGCTGCTCCGGTTTCCATCCACACTCCAAATATGTGCAGGTCAAGATTCAAGATCAAGATTCAAGATTAGTTTATTTGTCACATACACCAATTGGTGCAGTGAAATGCTTCTTGCCAATGCAGCACATAAAATTAAAGAATACAGACATAACACTAATAAAGAGATTTAAACATAAAAACATCCCCCCACAATGGTTCCCATTATGAGGGAAGGCATAAAGTCCAGTCCCCAACCCATGTCCACCCATAGTCAGGCCTATTGAGGCCTCCATAGTCGCCTTCACGGAGGCCCGATGTTCCAGGCCGTTCTCGCCGGGTGATGGTGCTCCGGCGTCGGGAGAATCTTCTCAGCGGCTTGGGACATCCGGAACGGCCGCCTCCTACCGGAGTCCGCGGCTTCCGAAGCCGACAAGGCCGCGCTGAATGGAGCTCCCCCACTGGCTCCCGATGTTAAAGTTCAGCGCCGCAGCCGGCCGTTCCACAGACCCGCAGCTCCGCGATGTTTGTCTCGGCGGTCTCAGCTCACCGGAGTTCCAGCGCGGCGACCCAGGCAAGGCATCACCTGCTCCATCCCGCGATGGCGCTCCAGCGCTCCGCCGCTGCCGAAGCCGAGGCTCTGGGCGGTCCCCTCAGGAAACGCCGCTCCAGGCCCGCTGGTAGGCCACGAGGACGGGTCGAAGATGCAGCCCGGAGAAAAGCTGCCTCTCCGACCAGGTAGGGACCAGGAAAAGTAGTTTCCCCCTCCCCCCCCCCCCCCCCTCACCCCCACATAAAAAAGAATAGGCTCCAAAAACAAAACACTTTAACACACTAAAAAAAAGAAAAGGGCGAAAAACATACAGCTGCAGGCTGGGCAGCCGTACCATACAGGACGGCGCCCCCTAGGACTGTAGGTTAATTGGCTTTGGTTAAATTATCCCTAGGGCGCAAGATGCGAGAGTAAGGTAACATAGAACTAGTGTATGGGTGACCACTGGTCATTGTGGACTCGGTGGGCAGAAGGGCTAGTTTCCACACTGTGTCTCTAGTGACGTGCCCACACAGATGCCTCGGTGAGAATTCCAAATTCAGTGGCAACATCAGAGATCTTGAATGCTGCCACGCAACAACATATGTCCCGGTGTTGCGAAGGATGGGCCTGGCGCAGATGCCACGCAAGGTGCCAGTCAGCTGGACACTGCCGCTCCATCTGTCATCTGTGGAAAGGTTCTTCCGGACCAACAGCTTTGACCACATGTCCATTGGGCAGTGGTCAGCACAGAATGTCCTGCAGGCACTGAAAGGACCCGGTGGCGTGGTTCCCTGAGCAGACTGCCCAGCTTGTCTGGCAAAATGCCTCATCGCCAGAACTCACCAACAAGCACCAAGACCTGGCTTGGCTGGCGGTGAGGGGAGCCCTCCCAGTCAGATCCTTCCTGCACCGTCGGAACCTCACTGCCAGCGCACGCTGCCCTCGGGACAGCTGCTATGAAGAGGAGATGGTTGCCCACCTCTTTGCAGAGTGTGGATTTGCTAAAAGAGTCTGGAGAAAAATGCAAGGGTCCCTGGTACGCTTTATTCCAAACAGCTCCGTCACAGAGGACTATGTGATTTACGGACTGTTCCCAGGGACACATTCAGAGACTGACATCGAGTGCTGCTGGAGGGTCATCAACTCGGTGAAAGACGCTCCCTGGTCTGCCCGAGCGTTGTTCACCACCAAGCAGAGCGAGATGTCCGTCGGGGAATGTTGCCGACTGGCCCGCTGCAGACTGCAGGAGTACGTGCTGAGGGACGCACTGAAGCTCGGTGCAGCCAACGCCAAGGCTCGGTGGGGGAGGGCCACAGTCTAAGGTCCTTCCGCTACTGGACATGGGGGGCACGGTATTGTGGAGACGCCCCTCAAAATAAGGGAAGGTATCCCATACCGGGGGGGGGGCACATGAGTGGCACGAGTGGGGGACTGATTTGTGAAATTTGGGGAAAAGGAATGTCTAAACTGTATTGATCAATTTGTATAAGCCTCCGAAAATGTCGGATGGATTTTCCGCAAGGTTCATGTATTGTATATATTTATCATTTGAATAAAGTCCATTTTGAAATTTTAAAAACATTAAAAAAAATGTCCGTTGAGTGGCGGCTCGGTGGCGCAACAGTTCAGTTGCTGCCTCGCAGCGCCAGAGACCCAGGTTCGATCCTGACTACGGTTGCTGTCTGTACAGAGTTTGTGACTGCGCGAGTTTTCTCCGGGAGCACCGATTTCCTCCCACATGCCAAAGACGTACAGGTTTGTAGGTTACTTGCCCCCAAGTGTGTGTAGGTTAGTGTGATGAGAGTGCGGGCAGTAAATGAGCAAATATTTCAGTTGATGACCTTCCATCAGAATACCTGTGGAAAGGTTTTGCAGTACACACTTTTGTGATTTCTGCACCTGAATTAGCATGAACTAATTTTTTTTTTTTTTGAGGTGAGGATACGTACACACACGTCATTACTTTACTCTACAAATTCAGAGTGGAAACAGGCCCTTCGGCCTATTAAATCCGCACTGACCAGCGATCCCCGTACACTAGCACCATCCTACATCCCAGGGGCAGTTTACAATCATTACCAAAGCTAATTAACCTACAAACCTGTACGTCTTTGGAGTGTTGAAGGAAACCGGAGCACCTGCGCACAAACCATGTTGACACAGGAGAACGTACGAACTCTGGACTTGATGTTTTGAAGAGAGAGTTAGATATAGTTGTTAATGCTAACAGAATCAAGGGATATGGGGGGAAAGCAGGGACGGGGTACTGATTTTGGATGATCAGCCATGATCACATTGAATGGCAGTGCTGGCTCGTAGGGCATTGCTGGCCTACTCCTGCACCTATTTTCTATGTTTTGATGTACAGACATCACCTATGGTCAGGATCGAACCCGGGTCTCTGACAATGCAATTCTACCGCTGCGCCACCGTGACCCCCCCCCCACTTTCGACATTCTACATTTAAGCTACGTTCTCTGATTTTGCTAATCACCGAGGCAGAGATTCTTGGAATCCAAAGTAACTCCATAACTTCTATTACAGTTAGTCCTTGCTTAACAATAAATAGATTTTCAATGTTCCGGTAATGAGAATATTTTCGCTGTTTAAGCTTCAGTGAAGCAATTAACTTCTTAGAATTTGATGGCTACGGTGCCTCTAGCAAGCGAGACAGATTACTAATCAATCAGATAGAACTATAATATGAGAAGCACTACAGCATATATTCAGTGTGCCTGCTTGTTTGAAGTAAATGAATATACTTCATCCTAAAACTCCAATGTGCTTCATGGTATATTATGTAATACCACCACTTTTAGATTTTAATTCTCCCATACAGAGTGTATCTTTAAAAAAAATCATTTGTTTCAAATGAGGGGGAAAGTACATCAAGGAAAAACTGCATCAAATGATCCAGGTTGACCTGTTGAACATGTATTTTCTCATCTCTATTCTCATCTATTATTGTCTGTGTGTGTGTGTGTATGCATGTGTGTGTATGCATGTGTGTATGCATGTGTGTGTGTGTGTGTGTGCATGTGTGTGTGTGTATGCATGTGTGTATGCATGTGTGTGTGTATGTGTGTGTGTGTATGCATGTGTGTGTGCGTGTGTAAATATGTGTATATGTGAGTAAAAATGAATTAATACTTTATTGTCACATGTGAATTGTCACTTGTCACAGTGAAATTGTTTGCTTGCCGACCCAAGATACGCAAGTAGTCACCACATAAAGGGCGCTGACCCCCGCTCGCCAGATCCCCCTTTGTTCTTTCCCCCCCCCCCCCCCCTCTCAGGATGGTTCCCCCAACCAGATCCCCATCATCCATTGTTCTTCCCCCTTCCTCACGGCGGTCCCCACCACGCCGGGTCCTCCTTTGTTTCTTCCCCGGCAGCGGCGACCTCACTTCCACGTGTTCGTCGGTCGGCGCCATCATCCACTATCCACTAACGCCACCGGGTCCTCTCTGGACACTTCCGTGGCGCCATGTGTGTGTGTATATGTACACACACTGAACTTTATTTTCTTGTTTATTATATTGTTTACAGTGCACTGTGTTGACATATCCTGTTGTGCTCCTGCAAGTAAGAACGTCATTGTTCTATCTCAGACATGTGACAATAAAAGTCTCTTCACACTTAGTCCAATTCTTTAGTACCGAACGCCACAGGAGATCCTTCTTCCCTGTGGCTATCAAACTGTACAACTCCTCCCCCTTCTGTCGTAGACTGACTCCCCCTCTCCCCAATCTTTGCACATTCCCAATCCTTTCCACTCATCACTTTAATTTCATGTTTCACGTATCTTGTGTTGGCAAATTTCCATCCTGGGATAAATAAAATTCTCTCATATCATAACATATCATCCTTCAGGCCAGCTTCCTCAGATCTGTAACTGTCCACTAGGTGGTGCATGTGAGCAGCCTAAAACTGCCAATGTTTGCTGTATTTGTCAGAGATGCATTATGTTGATGCAAAATTAATATTTTAATGCAATGATAATAAATAACAATAAATGTTGATCACTTTGTTACAAATAAAATGCAGAAATTGTATATGGCAGGTGGAGTTTAATCCGCGCAAGTGTGAGTGCACTTTAGGAGATCGAATGAAAGGGGAAAATTCTCAGCTTGGGGTCAGTAAGACCCATAACAGCACTGATGTGCAGAAGGACTTTGGGGTCCAAGTCCATAGTTCCCTGAAATTGGCAACATAAGTAGAGAGAGTGGTCAAGAGGGCTTGTGATAAGCTTGAGTGGCATTGAGTGTAAGAGTCAGGAAGTCGTGTTACACTTTATAGGACCTTGGTTTGGCCACAGTTGGAGTATTGTGTGCAGTACTGGTCATGCCGTTACAGAATGGGGCCTTTGGAGAAGGTGCAGCAGAGGTTTATCAGAATGCTGTGGGGAGGAACTGCAGATGCTTGTTTAAGCCGAAGATAGACACATAACAGCTGGAGAACTCAGCGGGTCAGGGAGCGTCTCTAAAGAAAGGTCTCGATTCCATTGCTCCAGAGATGCAGGTTGACCCACTGAGTTACTCCAGCTTTTTGTGTCTTTATCAGAATGCTGCCTGGAATAGAGCATATCAGCTTTGGGGAGAGACGAACACAGTTGGGTTGTTTCTCTGCTGCCTCGGAAGTTGAGGAGAGATCTGATAGCACTTCGAACATTATGAGAGGTATTGATGAAATAGGCTGTCAGAACCTTTTGCCCCAGGGTACAAATGACAAGGACTAGATGGTACAGCTTTAAGGTGAGAGGCGCAAAGTTTAAAGGAGATGTGTGGGACATGTTTTTATACAGAGAGTGGTGGTGGGTGCCTGGTAAGCGTTGGTCTGCCCGAGCTTTGTTCACCTCCCAGCGGAGCAAGATGTCCATCGGGGAATGTTGCTGACTGGCCCGCTGCAGACTGCAGGAGTACGTGCGGAGGGACGCACTGGACGTGGGGGGGGGGGGGGGGGGGGGGGGGCAGGGTGTGGTGGAGACGCCCCTCAAATTAAAGGAAGGGATTCCATGCCAGTGGGCCGCAAGGGTGGGGGATAAATTTGTGTAAACAGTAGTGAATGTATGTACAGCATCCGAGAATGTTGGATGGAGTCTTGCAAGGATCATGTATTGGATATATTTATTTCTCGAATAAATTATATTTTGGAAAAAAAAAGGGGAAAAAGGGATGGTGGGAATTAAGAGACTATTAGATAGATACTAGACCAAGTGAGACCAGTTGGGTCCCGTCCCTCCAACATGCGGTTGCTGCGGGGAGGGGAGGAGGGAGGGGGCACAGCCTGCAGCGTCACATACACACTAACCACCCCCCCACCCCACACACACACACACTAACCATCCCCCACACACACTCAGTAACCACCCCCCTTGATATTATATTAATATTATCGATATATACATAGATGGGAAGTTATGGAGGCATATGGATGGTGTGCAGGCTGAAGGGATTAGTCCTTTATGGGGCATAAGGCCTGTCGAGTGCTGTACTGTTCTATGTAGAGTATCTTTCAAGGCCGTTTTTGTGACCTTATTCCATGTTTTTTTTACTTTAGGTTTTATATTGAGAACATATCATTTTTAAAGGACATTACCACTGTGGAATTATTCTTTTTGAATGCAAAATCCAGCATTTACAAGGTAAGACTTGTAAGCATAATTTATTGTCAACGTATGTTTACAATACATTGTTATTAAATAGGAATGATTATTATTTACATGGAATCTGTACCGCCGTATGAGAAAATTGAACAATATATTAGACAATAGACAATAGGTGCAGGAGTAGGCTATTCGGCCCTTCGAGCCAGCACCGCCATTCAATGTGATCATGGCTGATCATTCCCAATCACTACCCCGTTCCTGCCTTCTTCCCATATCCCCTTACTCCGCTGTTATTCTTTGAACTATTATGATTTAAATATAGTTATTGAAGTTGAAAACATGTCAACCTACATTGCATAAGTGAGATCATGAATTACATTTGGTATTATCAAAACACATTAACACCTATGGTTGATAGCTGTGTAAAAGCAAAAATTTCCATTTGGGTACATGGAGATATTAGGTCTTGTGAATTGTTGTTACCATAAGTTTTCATCTCACAATCTTTGCTGACGCCTTAATTTAGGAGTTTCAGAATTATCAGTAACACTGTAAATTTAATGGCATTTCTATCACCTTTAAATTTGCAGGGAAATTATTATGGATCCAGTTGTAGTTTTTTTTAGTTTTCGGGATACGGTGTGGAAACAGGCCCTTCGGTCCACACTGTCCAGCGATCCCCGCACATTAACACGACCCTACACACACTTGGGACAATTCTACATTTATACCAAGCCAATTAACCTACAAACCTGCACGTCTTTGGAGTGTGGGAGGAAACCGAAGATCTCGGAGAAAATCCATGCAGTTCATGGGGAGAACGTACAAACTCCACACAGACAGCACCCGTAGTCAGGATCGAACCCGGGTCTCTGGCGCTGTAAAGCAGTAGCTCTACCGCTGCGCCACCGTTATTTTCCAAATTGATTGCTTTCTTCAGAAATGTTCCCATATATCCACCGACTTATGGGATTTAAACAATAATTCTTGAGTGTTTTAAACTAATCGTTACTACACGGCAAAAAGTCCAGAGGACAAATGAAAATAGCTGGTACTTTAGTCAAAGACAATTCTGGAAATAGGCAGATTCTGAACTATGACCACTTATTGAACTGAATTAACTGCCCAAGGCGTAGAACGTTTGATGGCATAATGAAGAGCAAGCTAGTCATAAAGTAATATAACATGGAAACAGGCTCTTTGGCCCAACTTGCCCAAGCCGACCAAGTTGCCCCATGTACACTTGTCCGACCTGCCAACGTTTGGCCCATATCCCACCAAACTCTTTCTATGCATGTACCTGTCCAAATTGCTTTTAAATATTAAACTATATCAAACCTGCCTCATCTACCTCCTTTGGCAGCTCGTTCCATGTACTCATCGCCCTAAGAGTACAAAAAGTTGCCACTCTCAGATTCCTATTAAATGTTTCCCCTTTCACCTTAAACCTATGTCCCCTGGTTCTTGATTCCCTTACTTCGAGGCCATTTGCGCATTTACCCAATCTATCTCATGATTTTATACACCTCTTAAAGATCACCCCTCGTCCTCCTTCACTCCAAGGAATAAAGTCCGGGTCCTCCCAAACTCCCTGGCGTTCCGACCCTCAAATCCCGGCAACATCCTCGTAAATCTTCTCCGCACTCTTTCCAACTTTATTTGGTGATTTTGTTTATTAATCCCCAGTTTTAAATAACGGATTTGTACGTTAGGCCAGTGAAGGGGCATCAAGGTGGCGCAGCGGTAGAGTTGCTGCCTCACAGCGTCAGGGACCGCGGTTTGATCCTGACTACAGATGCTGGCTGTATAGTTTGTACATTCTCCCCGTGACTGCACGGTGCTCTGGTTTCCTCCCACACTCCAAAGACGTACTGTAGGTATTGTAGGTTAATTAGGCTTCGGTAAAAATTGTAAATTGGTCCTTGTCTGTCGGATAGTGTGCAGGGATCGCTGGTCGGCGCGGACTCGATGGGCCGAAGGGCCTGTTTACGCGCTGCATCTCTAATCTAAAGTAAAAACGAAGTGAAGTAATGGCTTGCTGCAAAATATTCCATTGAAACATTTTCAAAATTCTAAACACATTTTCAGGCCATGTCAATTACTATGCTGCTAATGGCTTGTTGAACCTGAAGTGCAATCGGCAAAAGCAGTAACATTTGTGGTTGTTCATGAAGTGATGATAAGTCTAGATCTCTCAGCAAAATGAGATGCTCAGCAGAATATGCCACAGAATACAAGGGCTATTTCCAGTCTTCATTTTCCCATCAATAAAGTCATTATCTCCAGCGACATCAATTTCTGAGCTATAAGCAGAAGCTGATTTCAGTACAGGATTTGGAATGCCTGCGTATTATAAATTGCACTTTGCTGTCATTTATCATTTTGGAGTCAAAGGGGCATCGTTCCACAAAGCTAATATTTCAGCAGCCCTGCAGTTATGGGAATGGAAAAACAAATTTCATTTACAGGAGAAAGATTCAAAACAACTTTGACGGTTCGGTGTGCATTTATTAAAATCGTAGAATTGCTGCAGTCATTTGCTGTGGATTGGGAAGTGAAAGATATTTGTACTTAAAATTCACCTCCTCCTTTCCTTCTCATCACACATCCCCGACACTACTGCATTTCCAATGTTTAATGGAGTGGCAATCATAATAAACAGGATTTATTCACATACATGAGCTTACGGTTTGCATATATGAAATTCCCCTCGTGAATCATAAGAATAACCTGCTTATTAAAAAGAATTCAGAAGAAATTTTGCAGAATATTGGTTCATTTTCCAGCGCAACACTGTATAGATTCATATGTTGATGCATAATTTAGCTATTCATCTCTACTTCACCTGTAATCATTTTTGACATTTTTCATATCCAATGGAGCTCATTCCATGTTATGATATTAAATGATTCAATCCCTGAAATTGTAAATAATATCAAGGCAGAAGATTGTGTTCAGTTCCGAAAACTAGTGTTGTTTCTACAACGTATCACATCTTACTGTTAGACTTTAGCGAAACAGGGCAGAAACCGGCTCTTCAGCCCACCGAGTCCGCGCCGACCAGCGATCACCCTGTACACTAGCACTATCCTGCACACTAGGGACAATTTACAATTTTTACAGTCGCCAATTAGCCTACAAACCTGTCTGTATTTGGAATGTGGGAGGAAACCGGAGCACCCGGAGAGAACCAACGCGGTCATGTGGAGAATGTACAAACACCATACAGACAGCACCCGTAGTCAGGATCGAACCCGAGTCTCTGGCACTGTGAGGCAGCAGCTCTACCGCTGCGCCACCTTGCTGCCCCAAGCAAACAATTCATTTTTCAGAATAGTACCGAATATGACTCACCATCCTCATGCTAATAGTAAAATGCAAATGTACGCCATCATTTCTAATCACCAAAACATGGTCCAGAAGGTCACCATTAATATATATCAATTACTCTTGTGTTAAAACAACAGCAGCAACAGTCCCAGGCTCACTGAATAAAGTGTAACTTTGGGTAATTATTGCTCTAGATTTTTATGCATCTCCGATTTTCTGGCTAGAGAAGTATCTTTGTATGAACTTTGCTCGTCAACAAAACAACCACAACAGTAACAGTTAGAAACAAGGAACTGCAGATGCTGGCTAATACAGAAAAGGACACAATGTGCTGGAGTAAAGGAATGGGTCAGGTAGTATCTCTGGAGAACATGGACAGATGACGTTTCAGATCGGATCCCTCCTTCCAACGGTCCCGACATGAAGCACGTTCTCCAGAGATGCTGCCTGACCCGCTGAGTTACTCCAGCACTTTGCGTCTACCTTTGGTATAAACTAGACTGGAATTGAACAGGGTGGTGATAGTGTTAAATATGCACTTAAATTCTGCACTTAAATATACAATATCTGTAAAGAAATCAAGTCCATACTCCATTTGCAGAAATCCATTGCAGATGATTAGAGTTTATTGTGTGTGGTTTTATGGTGCTGCGAGCCTCTTGTTCAAGAGCACTGTGCTTTTTATTGGTATTACACTTTGTTTTCATGACTCACTTCAGACTTTGACTCAAATATATTTGCTCAGCTCCACCCTAATTACAAATCATTAACAAACCACACTGAGTAACCTGTTCCCTGACTTTACCGAGTTCAGAAGGCACACCTCTTTCCTTGTGCGTTTCAAATTGCAACTTGTTTCAGTCGCTTTGAGCAGCTGCCAAGATGTCATCTGCATGACTTTTAACCTAAACCATTTCTAGTTTAGCGGTTTGAAGTTTCAAGCCTGCAGTTGTTACAGTGCTGTGGTGTCAGTGGCAGTTTGCATTGGCAGAAATAAGATGATGTAGCTTCTGTTCGGTTTTTTGTCAAGAAAAGGCCTTTTTATTTCCCTTCTGGGATTCCCAGGGATCTTTTCAATGAAAGAAGAACGTGTGCTATTAGGCAGTTGGTGTTCCGAGGCTGCTTTGTTTTTCCGACAGTGATTTAAGCAACCGTTAGTCTTCAACAGCAGTAAAAGCTAACAGCATGGCTGCTCTCCAGATCTAAAAATACTTCAACACATGGGCTCCTCCCAAAGTCTGCACATTCAAAAATCAATAAAGTCCCCTCACTTAGTTTTTACTTTAGTTTAGCTTAGAGATACAGTGCGGAGAAAGGCCCTTCGGCCCATCGAGTCTGCGCCGACCAGCAATCCCCATACACTAGCACCATCCTACACACCGGGGACAATTTGCGATTTTTTTACCAAAGTCAATTAGCCTACAAACCTGCACGTCTTCAGAGTGTGGGAGGAAACCGGAGCAGCCGGGGATAACTCACGCGGTCACAGGGAGAATGTAGAAAATCCACGCAGACAGCACCCACAGTCAGGATCGAACCGGGATCTCTGGCGCTGTAAGGCAGCGACTCTACCGCTGCGCCACCGTGCCGTCCGACTCCTTCAAGGAGACTTCTCCTCGACTTCTTCAAGAATTTTGAGCACTAATAATATCAGGATACAATTGTTTTAAAAACTAGAGGTAAGGAGATACGGTTTTCATCATGTTCTTTTCCAAAATAAAACCAAATAGTAAAATTGAGCCCATTCAATGGAAAAATGAGGAGGCAACTAAACATTTAAACAGGGTGGTGAAATGTGAAAAATTAGCAGCAAGGGAAATGTCCTTTCTGCAAATGGAATATGGACTTGCTTTCTTTAAAGATATTGTATTTTGCATATTGACGTAGAGTTTCTGTGCATATTTAACACTATGACCATCCTCTTCCATTCTCACACTGATTTTTAGTTATGTGGAAAACATGATTCACTTTTACTCCCACATAGGTTTTTTGGCGTCCCTGGGTTTTTAGGTTTCTCCGGGACTGGAAAGCTCAGATAGCAGTTCTTGCTGTTTGTTCCCTTTCATGGTCCCAGTTTAAGCTCGTAAATCCATGCCTCCTCCGCCTCCAGTCGGGAGAGCTGGCCAGAGACATCTCGGGATTACCATGAATGATACAGCCGCTGACCTCTTGCGAAGCAATCAAGATATGTGGAAACAGACCCTTCTCTTGAAGAAGGGTCTCGACCTGAAACGTCACCCATTCCTTCTTTTCAGAGATGCTGCCGGTCCCCCTGGGTTACTCCAGCATTTTGTGTCTATCTGCTCCCTCTTTCTCTCCTCCACACCTGGACGATGCTGACACCGCCGGTTATCGGCCCTGCTTTGTTCTGCCCTTTTCTTGCTTCCAGTTCCCTCCCCCCTAGTTTCAGTCTGAAGAAGGGTCCCGATCTGAAACATCTCCCATCCTTTTTTCTCCAGAGATGCTGGCTGACCCACTGAGTTACTCCAGCACTTTGTGTCTATCTTCGATATAAAGTAGCATCTGCAGTTCCTTTCTACACACTGATATGATTCCTTCCCTTTCATAGTGTTATACAGCGGGAAAACAGTCTTTCAGCCCAACTTGCCCACGGCAACCAACATGTCCCATCTACACTAGTCCCACCTGCCTGCATTTGGCCCATATCCCTCTAAACCTGTCCTATCCATGTACCTGTCTAAATGTTTTTTAAACGCTGTGATAGTACCTGCCTCTTCTGGCAGCTTGTTCAATATACCTACTATACCTACCTGTGTAAAAAACATTGCCCCTCGGATTCCTATTAAACTATCCCCCCTCACCTTAAACCTTCTTGATTCCCCTACTCTGGGTAAAAGACTCTGTGCATTTATCCTACCTAATCCTCTCATGATCCCCTACATAATCTTGGCCTTACTGATGGAGATAGCTACCAATGGGCTAATGTAAACCTATTCTGTAATGGCTGGGTTTTGAATTCAGTAAACCAGCAAAGAAAAACCATCCTGCCATTTTAGACTTCAGACTTCAAAGATACAGCGTAGAAATGAGCCCTTCGGCCCACCGAGTCTGCACTGTATAGTTTACAGAGGCCAATCAACCTGCTATCCCACGTGTCCTTGGAGCTGCTGTGCCAGAGACCCGGGTTCGATCCTGACCTCAGGTACTGTCTGTGTGGAGTTTACACGTTCTCCCTATGAGACCGGATTTCCTTCGGGTACTCCAGCTTCCTCCAACATCCCCAAAACGGGCAGATGTAGTTTATTTAGGTGTCTGTAAAATTGCCCCTAGCGTGTAGGGAGTGAATGTGAAAGTGGCATAACATAGAACTGGTGTGAACGGGTGATCGATGGTCGGCGTGGACTCGGTGGGCCAAAGTGCTTGTTTCCACGCTGCATCTCTGAACTAAAATAAACACGATTTAGTACTCCCATCCAATTTTCTATGTGCTAGATAATATTTTAGCAATCAATTTGTTGACTGTATTGGTGAAGTGATCATAGTACAAATCCCTTTCTACACACGAGGGCACTTTCCTTCATGTTGAGTGATTTGTTGAGCTGGTGTCCCAAAACTGGGTCTCCATCAGCAGTGGAATTATGCTTCCCATTGTCTCGAACTTCATGTTCTCTTACTTACCCAGAGTGGCCTGTCCCACTATATGAGTTTACCCAAGGGCTCTCCCGAGAGGGCTCAAACTCATGGTAAACATAGAAATTAGGTGCAGGAGTAGGCCATTCGGCCCTTCGAGCCTGCACCGCCATTCAATATGATCATGGCTGATCATCCAACTCAGTATCCCGTACCTGCCTTCTCTCCATACCCTCTGTATGGAGAGTAGAAGTACGTAGAATGTACGTAGCGAGTACGTCGGAGCTCGGGACGTCTCTTAGCGGCTCGTAACGCTAACGGCATGTACTCGGGAAACACGGTAAGCTCGTGAGGTTTTGTCAACATGTTGAAAAATGTTCACGAGAGCCCCGAGTACCTACGAGCGGCTATTACCGTAATTCTCCGAGTTTGAATCAGGGGAAACTCGGGAGAACTCTTGAATTACCTCGTACAGTGGGACAGGCCGTTTACTTTACTACGACTGCTAACCCAGGGACCAACCCTGGGTATTGGAACGTGCTGGGAGTAACACTGGGTATAACTTTAGCAAAGTACTTATCATTTATTTACCATCCTTAAGCAAATAGTTAAAGGGGTGTTGGCACAGAATCCAAACAGTTAGTGTTCAGCAGAACATGAGGTGCTGGAGTAGCCCAGCGGGTCAGGCAGCATCTCTGGAGGACATGGATAGGTGACGTATCAGTTTGGGACTTCTTCAGATGTACATGGATCCAGAGACATTTTGAGTCGGGATGCTTCTTCAGGAGGATTTGGATTGGAGACGCTTTGGGTCGGGACCCTTCCTCAGTTGGTGCACAGTGGTGGAAGGACCCAAACCTGTGGCACTTTCCCGCGGAACATTGTCAATGGCTGTGGCCACCTTCAATGGCTGTGGTCATCTTTCAGCGTTGAGTGTAGGAAGGAACTGCAGATGCTGGTTTGCCATTTGTACACCTTGCCCTGCCATATCTCTGGGTGTCCCTCTCCCCTGACTCTCAGTCTGAAGAAGGGTCTCGACCCAAAACGTCACCTATTCCTATCCAGAGATGCTGCCTGTGCCGCTGGGCTGAGTTACCCTGGCATTTTGTGTCTACTTTCAGCTGGACCGGAGAGGAGAAGAAGGGTCTCAACCAGAAACGTCACCCATTCCTTCTCTCCAGAGATGCCGCCTGTCCCGCTGAGTTACTCCAGCTTTTTGTGTCTAGCTCCAGGACCTAAGAGTGAGGCAGTTTGCAGCTCGCAGTTGTGGCCAGCACTTTGCTCTGGGATGCCAGTGAGTTTCGGGAAGATGAGGGGAAATCTTTCGCCGTGATGGTTGTCCAGCTGCGTTTGGCTCCTGGCCTGTTGTCCATGGGTCCACCATCATGACAGGGGCTGAGGTGCATTAAGCCTTGCTCAAGCTAAAACAGGTCAGCCTGGCCAAGGCGAGATACCCTAAGATTACATTGTGCTTCTGATACTGCACAATAGAGGCAATCGTTCAACCCATTCGCAGCGATAGAACTAACAATAGAAAGTCACATCACAATCACTTTGTTTATTCCAGCGTTCCTACAGTCCGCATGGACATGCCCAGGCCTGACGTGCCAGTCTTGGATCTGACTTCCACCGTGGAGAAATGGGCCCCACATTGATGGTCAAAGACACAGAATGCTGGAGGAACTCAGTGGGTCAGGAGGACATGGTTGGGTGCCATTTCAGTCTGACGAAGGGTCCCGAACCAAAATGTCACCTATCCATGTTCGCCAGGAATGCTGCCTAACGCATTGTGCTACCTCCGCACTTTCTTTCTTTGCGAAGCAGCATCTGCAGTTTCTTGTTTCTACCAAGTCTTGCGGCAGCATTTGATATTTGTCTCACTCTGTCCCTCAGAACAGCCTTTATTTGCAGCCATTAGGACAAAGCTCGACAAGGACTCTGGTATTCTTTACTGACCTTCAATGTTAATGCGATCTCCCCAAAGACGTCGGGGCATAAGTCCACGTTGGGGCAGCACCATGGCGCAGCTGGTGTCGAGCTGCTGCCTTGCAGTCCCAGAGACCCCGGTTCGATCCTGACCTCGGGTGCTGCTTGTGTGATGTTGGCACGTTTTCCCTGTGACAACGTGGGTTTCCTCCAGGCGCTCCGGTTTCCTCCCACAACCCAAGGACGTGCAGGTTTGCAGGTTAATTGACCTTCTGTAAATTGTTCTGTGTGTGCAGGGAGTGGATGGGAAAGTGGGATATCGAGGAAGTAACGTGAGTGGGTGATCGATGGTAGGCGTGGGCTCGATGGGCCAAAGGGCCTGTCGCCCTCGTTGCATCTGTCCCAGGGGCAGTGTGTGTTGGGACTGAGACTCCAACTGCACAGGGCGGATCAGACAGGAAGAGCCTCTCTCATTGCCAACCAAGCAAAAACATGTTGGTGAGCTCTGCTAATGTGGCATTCTGCCAAATGGTTTTTGACAGTCTACATGGGGAACCATCGCACATGATATCCTGGGACATTGCCTGCAGGCTGACACAATTTCCTCTGATCCTATTATTAAAAATTAATTTATTGGGCGGCACGGTGGCACAGCGGGAGAGTTGCTGCCTTACAGCACCAGGGACCTGGGTTCGATCCTGACTACAGATGCTGTCTGTCTTGTACATTCGCCCCGTGACCTGCGTGGGTTTTCTCCGGGAGGTCCGGTTTCTGCCCACACCCCAAAGACATACAGGTTAATTGGCTTGGTACAATTGTAAAATTGTCCCTAGTGTGTATAGGATAATGTTAGTGTGCGGGGATCGCTGGTTGGCACAGACTCGGTGGGCCGAAGGGCCTTTTCTATGATGTATCTCAAAACTAAACTAAACTAAACTAAATTACAATTCAACCAGGCTGCCACCAAATCTCCCAAAAATATTTTGGATAAAAGAAACAAAAGCCGAGATCCACTGTCCATTTCTGTGTAAGAGCTGTGGTCTGCCACCTTGTCCCTGCATTTATCCCCTCATCTCCCCTTTTGCAACCAAGCCTTTTACCTTGTGCACCATCGCCTAATGTGAGGAAGGACATTCTTGCTATACAGGTAGTGCAGCGTAGGTTTACAAGGTTAATTCCCGGGATGGCGGGACTGTCATATGCTGAGAGAATGGAGCAGCTGGGCTTGTAGACTCTGGAGTTTGGAAGGATGAGAGGGAATCTCATTGAAACATATAAGATTGTTAAGGGTTTAGACATGCTAGGAAACATGTTGCCGATGTTGGGGGAGTCCAGAACCAGGGGCCACAGTTTAAGGAAGGTTCTCGATCCGAAACGTCGCCTATCTCCTTCGCTCCTTAGATGCTACTGCACCCGCTGAGTTTCTCCAGCTTTTTGTGTACCCGCCACAGTTTAAGAATAAGGAGTAGGCCATTTAGAACGGAGACGAGAAAACACTTTTTCTCACAGAGAGTGGTGAGTCCATGGAATTCTCTGCCTCAGAGGGCGGTGGAGGCAGGTTCTCTGGATGCTTTCAAGAGAGAGCTAGATAGGGCTCTTAAAAATAGCGGAGTCCGGGGATATGGGGAGAAGGCAGGAACGGGGTACTGATTGGGGATGATCAGCCACGATCACATTGAATGGTAGTGTTGGCTCGAAGGGCCGAAAATGGCCTACTCCTACATCTATTGTCTATTATCTATTAACAAAATCTGACTGCTTCTCTCAACGAGCACTTAAAAGCCTCCTCAAACTTTGACTACCTATTTAATTTGAACAAACTCCTTACGCTCAGTGTAAATTTGTTTAATCATTTCCCTTTGTGTGAATTGCTTTATGATGTTTTCCGTTGTGCAGTTACTGTACAAATGCCCTGTCGTCTTATGCACAGAGATGATTAGGAGCATGACCAAAATTATGTAATTGTATGCGGTTAAAGAAGGTAATAGGATAATTTGTATGGCAAGGTTATGTTATATTCCTGTGATTGCTGACAATCACCATGGCAATGGGACTAATATTATGTCTGGTCCAACCTTCAGTTAACATCCAAATAGAAGCACTTAGTAGTAAGTGGCTAAAGAAGGCTTCCAGCCTTTCTGTCCTTATCCCTCTGAATATTGCTGTCTCATCCGCTGAGTTTAGTTCAGTTTAGAGATACAGCGCGGCAGCAGGCCCTTCGGCCCACCGATCCCTGCACATTATCACAACCCTACACACACTAGAGACAATTTACAATTTATACCAAGCCAATTAACCTACAAACCTGCACGTCTTTGGAGCGTGGGAGGAAACAGAAGATCTCAGTGAAAACCCACGGGGTCACGGGGTGAACGTGCAAACTCCGTACAGACAGCAGCCGTCGTCGGGATCGAACCCGGGTCTCTGGCGCTGTGAGGTAGCAGCTCCACCACTACACCATTGTGCCGCCCAAAACCTCTGAGCTTTTTGTTCACTTTCTATGTATCTATGTACTCATAGAATTCACTAGAATGTGTGTCCATGTGACCTCTTGAGATACTGCTAGACGACCTGCAAGTTAAATTAATAAAGAGCTTTATTAAACAAAACTGCAGAGGGATGGAGCGTGTGTGTCAGTGTCTTTGTGTGCGTGCATATGCATGTGCATGTGTGCAGCATGTGTGCATGTGTGCACGTGACATCAGACAAGCCACTGCTTTTTGCCAGTTTCATAGCTGCAACGTGTCGATTTCAGGAATCTCTATTCTCTGATCTAAGGCTTTACTAAATAAGTGGATACTTCCTGCTATTGTGATACTATTGGCTTCTTGTTTAATCCCTTAATTTATACTCTCATGGGGTATTTCATCCAAAAGGGCAACTTTGGCTTGTGAACCGACGTAGAGAATATAATCATGTGGTCGACACAAGGAACTGCAGATGTTGGTTTTCAAAGAAAGACACAAAGTGATGGAGTAATTCAGCGGTGGAGATCAGGCAGCATTCCCGCAGAACATGGATAGACAATGTCTTGAATTGGGACCATTTTTCAAACTGATGTAATCATGTTATTTAGTTTAGTTTAGTTTAGAGATACAGCGCAGAAACAGGCCCTTCGGCCCACCCTGTCGGCGCCGACCAGCGATCCCCGCACGTTAACTCTATTCTGCACGCACTAGGGACAATTTTCTATTTCACCAAGCCAATTAACCTACAAATCAGTACGTCTTTGGACTTATGGAGTATTTAGTTCTGGGATAGCAACATGGATCCTGCTCCGATCTGCTTTTGGGATGGGAATGGGACATTTTGATCAGTTTTCCCCCATCCTACTGAATAAAGACTGAAGCCAGTTTTGGTATCTTGTCTGCTTACTTTAAAGTCCACACATTCAACTCAGATTGTGAATCGAATCTATAACCTGTTTATAACTCAATATTCACTGATAACTCACAGGAGAGGTTTTTACTCTAATCACAATGTAACTATTCAGTAATGAGGTCACTTTTCAACAGTACTTAATGCCCATTAATTAAACAATGTATTTCAATTTTAAGATTTTTTTTAGCATTCTTCATTCTTAGAATTTATATTTAAACTGCTTTCCTGGTGCAGTTGAGTTCATACCAAGTACGAGAGACACACAGAAAGCTGGAGTAACTCGGTGGGTCAGGCAGCATCTCTGGAGAAAAGGAACAGAGGACATTTTGGGTCGAGACCCTTCTTCCATCCCTATTCCTGTTCGAGAGCAAGCTGGATCTATTAATAACAGTCTTCCCAAAAGGATCAAACCTGACGGGTTGTTAGTGGAGGTTCCATGAGAGAATTGGCACGGACTGACCCTTTACGTCTTGGACATCCATGCAGTTTCCTCCCCCATGTCCCAAACACGTGCGGATTTGTAGGTTAATTGACCTTTTGCGAATCACCCCTAGTGTGCAGAGAGCGGATGCGGAAATGGGATAACGGAATTATTGTGAACGGGTGATCGACGTTCAGAAGATAGACGCAAAATGCTGGAGTAACTCAGCGGGGCGGGTGGCATCTCTGGAGAAAAATAATGGGTTCTTCAGACTCAATCTGAAATCAGTCTGAACAAGGATCTCGACCTGAAACATCACCTATTCCTTTTCTCCAGAGATGCTGCCTGACCCGCTGAGTTACTCCAGCTTTTTGTGTTTATCTTCGGTTTAAACCGGCATTTGCAGTTCCTTCCTACACAAAGATTGTGGGTATCTGGGATTTACGGACTGATGTATTCAGAAGGGAGAATGTATCAATGGGCTTGTGTCTGAAGGAACTGCCGATGCCGGCTATACACTGAAGATGGACACAAAATGCTGAAGTAACTCAGCGGGACTTTTGTTTTAATTAATTTTATTGTCATGTGTACTAAACTAAATTGTAGTTTAGTTTAGTCAGCGGAGAGACAAAACATGATTACAATGAGCCATTTACAGTGTATAGATACTTAATGAGCGGCACGGAGGCGCAGCGGTAGAGTTGCTGCCTTACAGCGCTTGCAGCACCGGAGACCCGGGTTCGATCCTGACTACGGGTGCTGTCTGTACGGAGTTTGTACGTTCTCCCCGTGGCCTGCATGGTTTTTCTCCAAAATCTTCGGTTTCTTCCCACATTCCAAAGACGTACAGGTTTGTAGGTTAATTGGCTTGGTATAATTTAAATGTTCCCTAGTGTTTATGGGATAGTGTTAGTGTGCGGGGATCCCTGGACGGCGCGGACTCAATAGACAATAGATGCAGGAGTAGGCCATTCGGCCCTTCGAGCCAGCACCGCCATTCAATGTTATCATGGCTGATCATCCATAATCAGTACCCCATTCCTGCCTTATCTCCATATCCCTTAACCCCGCTATCCCTAAGAGCTCTATCTAATTCTTTCTTGAAAGCATCCAGTTAACCAGCCTCCACCGCCCTCTGAGGCAGAGAATATCACATATCATATCTTGTTCTGAAGGCCAGCGTGCCATTCGCTTTCTTCTCTGCCTGCTGTACCTGCATGCTTACTTTCAATGACTGATGAACAAGGACCCTCAGATCTCGTTGTACTTCCCCTTTTCCCAACTTGACACGGTGGGCCGAAGGGTCTGTTTCCACGCTGAATCTCTAAACGAAACTAAACTAAACTTGATAAGGGAATAACGTTTAGTGTAAGAAAGAACTGCAGATGCTGGTTTAAATCGAAGGTAGACACAAAATGCTGGAGTAACTCGGCGGGTGAGGCAGCATCTCTGAAGAGAAGGAATGTGCGACATTTCGGGTCGAGAGGAAGGGTCTCGACACAAAACGTCGCCCATTCCTTCTCTCCAGAGATGCTGCCTCACACGCTGAGTTACTCTAACGTTTACTGTAACGTCTTCTTACACCAGGTCCAAAACTTCTTTAATTTCAACGATGACACAAAGAGTAAAGAGAAGTTTCTTGAAGTTATTATGCTTTGTTTTTTTTGGTTTTGTTTATTATTGTCGCATAAGGCACTGATCTCACTCATTTCTTCCAAAACTTCTGCTTCTCGACCTCCTCCCACTAGAATCCTCCTTAAAACCAACCTTTTTAACCCAGCTATTAATCACTTGCCTCATTTCTTTCTGAATTGGCTTTTCGCCAAAGTCTGATTGATAACATTGCATTGAAGTAGTCTGGAACATTTATTAAATTGAGGAACACAATATAAATATAATTATTGTATGTCTTCTCATTTCAAGTTTATATTTATATCGCCTCCTTAATAGTGCTAGATCGTAAAGTCTGTCCGCAACCCACACCTTTAATAAATTTTAAAAAGAAACTGCTAACACAAACATAAATGAACATGATATTTTACACAAATAATTATTTTGCTCATAGATTTATGATTTGAAATATCCTGAGTGTGGGAATTTTATCAATAACTGCTGGCTTGTAATGAACCAATGCAACAGACAGTGTAGTGTTAGTTATAAAAACGTGTGCGCTGCATTCCTGAACAGACCTATCAATCCTGCAACACTGTTTAATAATAAATTGAATTTCCATTCCTTTTGATAAAAGTGTAAATTAAATTGTTTTAGATGTGCTGGTGTCTATTACACAGCATGTCTCGCTGTTCTACAAATAGTTTTAACTTTTCCATTTTTTTTCAAGAGGACTGATATTTAAACATTTCAAATATCTTCGTATCCCTTTGTTACCACCTCCCCCACAGCCAACAATGGACCATTGTGGGCTCCTTGACCATCAGCGCCGGCTCCACGGGTTGTCCTGTACCTCTAGTTACCCTCACCCCTGACACTCAGTCTGAAGAGGGGTCTCAACCCGAAACGTCACCTATTCCTTTTCTCCAGAGATGCTGCTTGACCCACTGAGTTACTCCAGCACTATCTCCGGTGTAAACCAGCATGTGCAGTTCCTTACTTATTCCTTGCACGTACTTATTATATGTCAAGTTATTTTTTTTTAATTCCTTCCATCAAAACCTTCAACATGCAAGTTTAAATGATAGTATATAGCTTGTATTAGGGGGTATGGCCATGTCATAAGTAATAGGAGCAGAATTAGGCCAATCGGCCGGGGGACCACACCAGGTAGATGAGGTTAGAGGAGGTGCACATGGACCTCTGTCTCATCTGGACGGCCTGCTGGTGTTCCTGGATAGAGGTGAGGGAGGAGGGATCGGAACAGGTGTTGCATCCCCTGCGGTTGCAGGGGAGAATACCTTGGGTACCCCTCCTCCATGCCCTCCTCTTGCTTCACAATTCACAACTTCAATCCTGTCTCATCTGCTCCAACCATCTGCTTAGCAAAGCCTCCCCTCGCCTGTGTCCACCAGCCACACTTTGTCCTGCCTCATCTTTCTTCCAGCTTTCTCCCTCCCCCCCCCCCATCTTACCCCCACCCCCCATTCCCCAAACCTTCTGTTTAAAGAAGGGTCCCGACCCGAAATCTCACCTATCCATGTTCTCCCTAGTTGCTGCATGACCCACTGAGTTACTCCGGCACTTTGCGTCCATTTCCGGTGAATTGTCCAAAACAAGTTCTCTCCCCGACTCTCAGTCTGAAGAAGGGTCTCGGCCCGAAACATCAGCCATTCCTTTTCTCCGGAGATGCTGCCTGACCGGCTGAGTTACGCCAGCATTTTGTGTCTTATCTTCTATCCAAAGTAAATATTGATCGAGTGCTGAAGAATGACTGTAAATTGGTTCATCACGTTTCCAGTGTGGTTTTGTGTTACGGCAGGGTTGATGAAAATGTAAAGAAGCAGAAACTAATACACGCAGGCAATTGTGCGAAGATAAGGTTTTGTGATTACGTGAGCTGACTATAGGAAAACTGCTTTATTTTCACTTGTGAACATACTGAGTAATCAGCCATGCTGTTGGTTCTTAACTGATTACAATCGTTTCACTTCCATTACTCGATTTGGACTTCATTCTACGCCTTAATCATTGCACTGGGATGAACTCCTACATAATCGACAAGAACCTAACATATAGCACAAAATGTTGGAGGAACTCAGCAGGTCAGGCAGCATCTGGGGAGGGAATGGAGAGATGCCGCTCAAAGACTCACGCCTTTCAGCCCATCACGTCTACTCCGCCATTCAATCATGGCTGATGTATCTTTTCCTCTCAACTATATTCTCCTGCCTGCTCCCCATAACGCTTAACACCCGTACTAATCGAGCATCTGTCAATCTCCGCCTTAAAAATGGTCCCCACAGCCGACTATGGCAATGAATTCCACAGATTCACCATCCTCTGACTAAAGAAATTCCTCTTCATTTCCTTTCTAAACGTGCGTCCTTTTATTCTGAGGCTGGACCTTCAACTTTTAGCAGCTAAATTGGTCAGCACTATCTTGTGGACACCATAGTTCATAAATTCAAAAGTCATCGGCGCAAATTAGGCCATTCGGCCCATCAGGTCTACTCTGCCATTCAATCATGGTTGATCTATCTCTCCCTCCTAACCCCAATATACCATGTGTTAAGGAATATGCTCTGCTGTAAAACACAAGAAACGTCCCTGTTTCAGTTTAGTTTATAGTCACGTGTACCGAGGTACAGTGAAAAGCTAACCAGTGTTGCAAACTAACCAGCCAACAGCCCATGGCTAAAGTCCTGGGCTCTGGGGCTGGGAATGTCCCAGATTTTCCACAGTGCATCCGTAAAGCATTTTTTTTTGTACTTATCAAAGCTCTTCATGTTGTACACTTCCAAAGTAAAACCAGGTTATCTGCATCTTGCTGATGCCATTGATATCTAAAGGAATATCAACTAACTTCATATTCTGCATGAATGTAGGTTGCTCTTTGATTCATTTTCATTTTATCCTGCAAATCTGTTTTATCTCCTGGTTCACCATGAAACTTTGCTCTAGGGTATTAAATAACCCTCACACATACATTTATTTATACATTCAGTTTAGTTTCGGGATGCAGGCCCTTCGGCCCACAGGGTCTGTGCCGACCAGCGATTCCCCACATACTAACACTATTCAACACACATTAGGGACAATTACAATGTACAATGTTACCAAGCCGATTAACCTGTAAGACTTTCGAGTGTGGGAGGAAACTGGAGGAAGCCCACGCAGGTCACGTGGAGAACGTACAAACTACGCACAGACAGCACCCGTAGTCAGGATTGAACCCGGGTCTCTGGCGCTGTCAGGCAGTAACTCTACTGCTGCACCACCGTGCCGCTCTGTAAACCGTTCTATCCGATCACCGCACCATCATCATTGTCATGTTCACTCTTTTGATTTTTCGACACTTGATGTGAAAACGTTTCCACAATTTCATCAGTGATAAATGTGTAACCAACACGACCATCATTTTTTTTCTTCACCACTTCGTCTCTATCTTACTTTTCTAACATTGCGTAACTTGAAAAGACAGACGTTTTCCCATTCTCTAACTGTTCCAAAATCATTTTCTTCTCATAACCCCACATCAAAAAAACTTAAATATCAGCCTGTGTAGAAAGAAACTGCAGATGCTGGTTTACACCGAAGATAAATGCAAAATGCTGGAGTAACTCAGCGGGACAGGCAGCATCTCTGGCGAGAGGGAATAGGTAACGTTTCGGGTTGAGACCCTTCATCGGACATACATCGCCTATTCCTTTTCCCCAGAGATGCTGCCTGACTCGCTATCTTAAATATCAACACGAACATCTAACACAGTTGGTGTCTAGAAGCTATGTCAAGGATCAGTGATGTTTTTTCAGTCAGTTGTATTCATGCAGGAGTAGAAACCAAATTGAATCCATCACCCATCTATCCCCAGCTTGGTTCAAAGCTTGCACCTCATAAATTACTCTTTATATTGTGACTTCATGGACCATATAATTCCCTACTCCATTGGCAATCCCAGTAATGTTACATTTGAGGATAGATACTGAGATAAGATGTATTAGTTCATGTTCATATGTGATAAGAGCAGAATTAGGCCATTCGGCCCATTAGGTCCACGCCGCCATTCAATCGTGGCTGATCTATCTCTCCCTCCTAACCCCATACTCCTGCCTTCTCCCCATAACCCCTGACACCCGTACTAATCAAGAATATATCTGTCTCTGGCTTAAAATTATCCATTGACTTGGCCTCCACAGCCTTCTGTGGCAATATACTTCCAAGTAGAATCTAAACTCGTGATGCATGTATGAAGTATGTATTTCAGCAGGTACATTTGCTACATGTGGTACTCATGAAACTTGGTGAACTGTAGAACATTGAGCTGCTTCTTACTTACAGGCTGAAACCAATTCAACCATTTCAGTATAACAGCACTGGGCCTCTGCTCGCTGGAGTTTAGAAGGTTGAGGAGGGACCTCATTGAAATTTACAGAATAATGAAAGGCATAGATAGAGTGGGTGTGGAGAGGATGTTTCCACTGGTGGGAGAGTCTAGGACCAGAGGCCATAGCCTCAGAATTAAAGGGCACTCTTAAAGGACGAACTTCTTTAGTTAATCTGTGGAACTCATTGCCACCGAGGGCTATGGAGGTCAAGTCAGTGGATATTTTTAAGGCAGAGATAGACAAATTCTTGATTAGAATGGGAGTCAAAGGTTATGAGGAGAAGGCAGGAAAATGGGATTAGGAGGCAGAGATCAGCCAGGACTGAATGGCAGAGTAGACTTATCATAGAATCATAGAAAATAGGTGCAGGAGTAGGCCATTCGGCCCTTCGAGTCTGCACTGCCATTCAATATGATCATGGCTGATCATCCAACTTAGTATCCTGTACCTGTTTTCTCTCCATACCCCCTGATCCCTTTAGCCACAAGGGTCACATCTAGCTCCCTCTTAAATATAGCCAATGAACTGGCCTCAACTACCTTCTGTGGCAGAGAATTCCACAGACTCACCACTCTCTGTGTGAAAAAAGATCTTCTCATCTCGGTCCTAAAAGACTTCCCCCTTATCCTTAAACTGTGACCCCTTGTTCTGGAGTTCCCAACATCGGGAACAATCTTCCTGCATCTAACCTGTCCAACCCCTTAAGAATTTTGTTAGCCTCTATAAGATCCCCCCTCAATCTCCTAAATTCCAGCGAGTACAAGCCGAGTCTATCCAGTCTTTCTTCATATGGAAGTCCTCCCATCCCAGGAATCAGTCTGGTGAACCTTCTCTGTACTCCCTCTATGGCAAGAATGTCTTTCCTCAGATTAGGAGACCAAAACTGTATGCAATACTCCAGGTGTGGCCTCACCAAGACCCTGTACAACTGCAGTAGAACCTCCCTGCTCTTGTACTCAAATCCTTTTGCTATGAATGCCAACATACCATTCGCTTTCTTCACAGCCTGCTGCACCTGCATGCCTACTTTCAATGACTGGTGTACCAATGCACCCAGGTCTCGTTGCATCTCCCCTTTTCCTAATCGCCACCATTCAGATAATAATCTACCCTCCTGTTTTTGCCGCCAAAGTGGATAACCTCACATTTATCCACATTATACTGCATCTGCCATGCATTAGCCCACTCATCCAGCCTATCCAAGTCACCTTGCAGCCTCCTAGCATCCTCCTCACAGCTAACACTGCCCCCCAGCTTCGTGTCATCCGCAAACTTGGAGATGTTGCATTCAATTCCCTCATCCAGATCATTAATATATATTGTAAATAGCTGGGGTCCCAGCACTGAGCCTTGCGGTACCCCACTAGTCACTGCCTGCCATTGTGAAAAGGCCTCGTTTACTCCTACTCCTACTCCTCCTACTTGATGGGCTGAATGGCCTAATTCGACTCCTATAACTTGTGAACCTGTAAACATAGCAGGCAGAACTCTCGGGAACCCTTGAGGGTGTCTGACCTGCTGAATGCACACCAGATACTAGCAGTATTTTGCATTTGATCAGATGACGGGGGATGGCCACGAATATATATATATAGTTGCCAAGAAGTCAGGGAATGGGAGCTTCTTTCAAGAGAGAGTTAGATTTAGCTCTTAGGGCTAATGGAATCAAGGGATATGGGGGAAGAGCAGGAACGGGATACTGATTTGGATGATCAACCATGATCATATTGAATGGCTGTGCTGGCTCGAAGGGCCGAATGCCCATACTCCTGCACCTATTGTCTGTATTTCTATGAAGCAGGTCTCACAAAAAAAAGCTGTAGTTAGGATGAACCATTGACTTCATTTGGAGTAAAACAGGTTTTGAAGTCTTCGTGTGTCAGGCAGCATCTGTGGAGAATGTTATCACTCCGATGTACGGGGGACCACACCAGGTAGATGAGGTTAGAGGAGGTGCACATGGACCTCTGTCTCATCTGGACGGCCTGCTGGTGTTCCTGGATAGAGGTGAGGGAGGAGGGATCGGAACAGGTGTTGCATCCCCTGCGGTTGCAGGGGAGAATACCTTGGGTACCCCTCCTCCATGCCCTCCTCTTGCTTCACAATTCACAACTTCAATCCTGTCTCATCTGCTCCAACCATCTGCTTAGCAAAGCCTCCCCTCGCCTGTGTCCACCAGCCACACTTTGTCCTGCCTCATCTTTCTTCCAGCTTTCTCCCTCCCCCCCCCCCATCTTACCCCCACCCCCCATTCCCCAAACCTTCTGTTTAAAGAAGGGTCCCGACCCAAAATCTCACCTATCCATGTTCTCCCTAGTTGCTGCATGACCCACTGAGTTACTCCGGCACTTTGCGTCCATTTCCGGTGAATTGTCCAAAACAAGTTCTCTCCCCGACTCTCAGTCTGAAGAAGGGTCTCGGCCCGAAACATCAGCCATTCCTTTTCTCCGGAGATGCTGCCCGACCGGCTGAGTTACGCCAGCATTTTGTGTCTTATCTTCTATCCAAAGTAAATATTGATCGAGTGCTGAAGAATGACTGTAAATTGGTTCATCACGTTTCCAGTGTGGTTTTGTGTTACGGCAGGGTTGATGAAAATGTAAAGAAGCAGAAACTAATACACGCAGGCAATTGTGCGAAGATAAGGTTTTGTGATTACGTGAGCTGACTATAGGAAAACTGCTTTATTTTCACTTGTGAACATACTGAGTAATCAGCCATGCTGTTGGTTCTTAACTGATTACAATCGTTTCACTTCCATTACTCGATTTGGACTTCATTCTACGCCTTAATCATTGCACTGGGATGAACTCCTACATAATCGACAAGAACCTAACATATAGCACAAAATGTTGGAGGAACTCAGCAGGTCAGGCAGCATCTGGGGAGGGAATGGAGAGATGCCGCTCAAAGACTCACGCCTTTCAGCCCATCACGTCTACTCCGCCATTCAATCATGGCTGATGTATCTTTTCCTCTCAACTATATTCTCCTGCCTGCTCCCCATAACGCTTAACACCCGTACTAATCGAGCATCTGTCAATCTCCGCCTTAAAAATGGTCCCCACAGCCGACTATGGCAATGAATTCCACAGATTCACCATCCTCTGACTAAAGAAATTCCTCTTCATTTCCTTTCTAAACGTGCGTCCTTTTATTCTGAGGCTGGACCTTCAACTTTTAGCAGCTAAATTGGTCAGCACTATCTTGTGGACACCATAGTTCATAAATTCAAAAGTCATCGGCGCAAATTAGGCCATTCGGCCCATCAGGTCTACTCTGCCATTCAATCATGGTTATTCGTCTTTCCCCCTCAATCCCATTCTTCTACCTCCTCCCCATAACCTTTGATACCTTTACTAATCTAGATCCTGTAAAGCTCCATCTTGAAAATATCCAAAGATCTCCTCCCATTCACACTCACCCACCTCCCACGCACATTTGCCTGTCAACCTAATATTGTCCCTCCCTTCATTCATTCCTCCTATCCTCCCTCGCCGTCTGATACCATCAGCTCTATACCATCTCTCCATCTGTCTCCCCCTATCATCCACTAGACTCTGTCCCATCTCCGTCCGGTTCCATCTATCAACTCCCTGCCTCCATCCCACTCCTCAGCATCCCTCTCGGTCCTGACGCAGGGTCTCATCCCGAAACACCCTTTGCCTCCACAGATGCTGCTTGACCTGTTAAGTTCTACCACAGTGCAGGAAGGAACTGCAGATGCTGGTTGAAACCAAAGATGGACACAAAAAGCTGGAGTAACTCAGCGGGACAGGCAGCATCACTGGAGAGTAGGAATGGGGGACGTTTTGGGTCTGAGGGAAAAGTGACTCAATCCGAAATGTTACCCATTCCTTCTCTCCAGAGATGCTGCCTGTCCCGCTAAGTTACTCCAAGTTCTTCCAATGTTCTGTTGTATGAAGATACAATGAATAATGCCAGCTTGTAGTCACAGTAAAATAACTAAATAACGTTAAAGTGATTTTTTTTTAAATTGGTTACTTGCTCTTGAATGAAAGCTTAGTTTAGTTTAGTGATACGCGTGAAAAAGGCACACTAAGTTCACGCCAACCATCGATCACCTGTTCATATTATTTCTATGTTACTGCACTTTCACTGCCCCTCCCTACACATTAAGGTCAATTTTAGAGGCCGATTAACCTACGAACGGCACATCTTTGGCATGTGGGATGAAACCAGAGCACCCGGAGAAAACTCACACAATCACAAGGTGAACGTGCAAACTCCACACAGACAGCACCCAAGATCAGGACTGAACCAGGGTCTCTGGCACCGTGCGGCAGCAGATCTACCAGCTGGGCCTCTGTGCCACCCTACCGCGCCTCTGTGCCACTCGGCAGGGTGTGCCACTGTGCCACCCGAGAGCTCTGTCTCACACAGCCAACAGGGACCTCAGCATTCCACATTGACTTTTCAGAAAAATATTTGCAATATTACAGCAGTCTTTTTGTTTGACTCTGTTGGCTTCAAAAGGAATTGCTGATGAAATAACTGCAATTTGGGAGTTGCTACATTGACCAGCACGAGAGTGGAATGAAAATTTAACTCCCTCGCAGTTCAAACAATCCTCCCAGTCTGGTTCCCTTGATCAGGTTCGTAACTCAATGGTATTTCAACAAACGTCAGACTAAAATTAAAATCACGGCATGATGAATTGTACTCGTAATCCCCGCTGACATCCCCGCGAAATCAATTGAATTCAAGTCTTCAGAGCTTCGACTGAATCTGCACTGTCTGTTCTTTCAAGCTGGGTCCCTACACTCCAGGGCAACCTCTGATGTGCTTTCCAAGGTCTGAAGTATTGAACTTGCCCATTTTTCTGCATATTTGAATTTAGATTTTAGTCTTTTACTTTAGACTTTGGAAACAGGCGCTTCGGCCCACCGAGTCTGCGCCGACCAGTGATCACCCCGTACCCCAGCCTTATCCTCCACACTAGGGACCCTTTACAGTTTATGGAAGACAATTAGACTGCAAACCAGCACGTCTTTGGAGTGTGAGAGGAAACCGGAGCACCCGGAGAAATCCCACGCAGGTCACAGGGAGAACGTACAAACTCCGTACAGACAGCATCTGTGTTCAGGATCGAACCCTGGTTTCTGGCGCTGTGAGGCAGCAACTCTACCACTGTGATGCCCCTTATCAGCAAAGTATACAATGATAGAAACAAAGGAAAATAATTTTCAGAAAAATTAAGTCATCAGAACAAATATTATTTATACCTTAGGATTGTTTCATATAACTTCTTAATTTTTTCTAAATATCTGCCAACATCATCACCAAATTTAAGATCGGTGTTGTTTTTAGAATGTTGAACATTCTTTTGTTACAGAATAAATGCTTAATTTCCTCGTGGTTGAAATTGAGTTATTCAGTTTAGTTTAGAGACACAGCATGGAAACAGGCCCTTCTGCCCACCGAGTCCGTACCGTTCATCAATCACCCATTAAACGCTCGATCTTTGATATCCCACTTTTTCATTCACTTCCTGCACACTCGAGGCAATGTACAGAAGCCAATTAACCTACATTTTTGGGATGTGCGAGGAAACTCGTGTACCCATTGGAAGATCACAGGGAGAACGTGCAAACTCAACACAGACAGCACAGGAGGTCGGGATCGAACCTGGGTCTCTGGCGCCGTGAGGCAGCAGCTCCACCAGCTGAACCACTCTGGCTGCCCAAATAACTTCAAGTAGTGTGTGGGGATTGCTGGTCGGCAAGGACTCAGTGGGCCGAAGGGCCTGTTTCCGTGCTGGATCTCAACTAAACTAAAACTAACATTGACAAACCATCTCAACCACCATGAGCTGTAATGTTGGCAGATACGTACCATTAATAAATGTTTTAAAATTTCAGAAGCTGTACAATAGAAATCAAAGGCGTAAATTACTGTAAATAATCGTTCTATCATTGTTGGATTTTTAAAGCATTATCTGAGGGAAAGTCTTTTTCTTTTGCAACTGCCGGCTTCCACAATTGGGAATGGTTCTAGCAAAATAATACTAGGTTTGTGGCGTTAACAACAGGCAATTAAAACAAAATTAATATAAAAGAAACAACCCGACTGCTCGAGGGCCACTTAAAATGTGATCATGCTGGGCAGATTGCAGCTGCATTTTCCACTTGTAGTCCCATCTTATATTCTGTCAAAGCTTGATATAATAGATTGGCCGTCACATCTGCCATTGCATTTAACCTCGAGTAGCAGAAAGTAGAAGTAAATTGGGGTGCATCTTTTTGTTTTCTATTTGCTTACATTAAAAAATACAACGTTATTTTCATTGTGCGTAAAAGCATCCACAGCTGAGAAGCTATGGGGCCGCACGGTGGCGCAGTGGCAGAGTTGCTGCCTTACAGCGCCAGAGACCCGGGTTTGATCCCGACTGTGAGTGCTGTCTGTACGAGGCTTGTATGTTCTCCCCTGTGTTTTCTCTGAGAGCTTCGTTTTCATCCCACACTCCAAGGGAGTACAGGTTTGTAGCCTAATTGGATTCAGTAAAATTATAAATTGTCGCTAGTGTATGTAGGATAGTGCTAGTGTGCGGGGATTACTGGTCGTCATAGACTCAGTGGGCCGAAGGGCCCGTTTCTACACTGTATTCATAAAATGTCTTGAAATGTCATAAATGGGTTGACTATGTATGAAACATAGAATATGTATGAAACTGAGGCATTATGTCAGGAATATAACTTAATATTAAAGGAATACATTCACGCTTAAACATTTTTTAATAACCAATTGAAAATAACAGATTTAGACACAAAGTGCTGGAGTAACTCAGCAGGTCAGGCAGCATCTCTGGAGAAAATGGATGGGTGATGTTTCGGGTCGAGAGCCTTCTTTCGACCCTGTTGAGTTTGAAGAAGGGTCTAGATCCAGATTGTCTCCTATCCACGTTCTCCAGCCATTGTGTAAATGAGTAACCCCTCAGATTCCTATTAAATCTTTCCGCCCTCACCAGAGCAGGATTTACCACTAGGCTGAATCCTAGGAATCTAGGGGGCCTCGAAATCTAGGGGGCCTCCGGCCAAGAAGGTGTATAATATTTTTGACACTCATAAGCCTTTGTTACATATGCTGTCACAATGCACTGTAGTCTCTAAACAACCCTTCAGTAATTTTCCATGCCCTCCATTTCAGAATAATAGTGTTTTAAGCTGATAACTCGATCATAGCACTGGCAATAAATAAATAAATATAAAAGCGCAGCTTTCCAGCCCCTTATCGTATTAGCCACGCTCGGCTGCAAATCGGTGTCAATCTGGTGGACCATCTTCCCTAGTTGTGGGGGTGGGGGATCGGGAGGGGCCTCACAAGTAGAACAGCCTAGGGCCTCTCTTCATCTAAATCCGGCACTGCCCTCACCTGAAACCTATGTCCTCTGATTCTCAATTCCCCTACTCTTACTCTAGGCAAAAAAACGCTGAGTGTTTACACATTTTATTCCATGGGTGTATGGAACAAGCTGCCGGAGAAGGAACTATCGCAACATTTAAGAAACATTTGGACAGGTCCATGGATATGACAGGTTTAGAGGGATATATAGCCAAACGCAGGTGGGTGTAGATGGGACATGTTGGTCGGTGTGGGCAAGTGGGCCAAAGAGCCAGTTTCCACGCTTTATGAATCCAAAGATGCTGCCTGACCTGCTGAGTTATGCCAGCACTTTTTGTCCTTTTGTGTATTAACCAGCATCTGCAGGTCCTTGATTCTACACAACATCCTTATGTTAAAGAGTTGCACATTTGTGCCTGAAGCATTTAGGTGGGTTTAGCTCTGGGGGATGGTGGAACAGAGGAGGTCTGGGCTTTCCACGGGGACTATAATTGCCCAGGGCTAAATGAGGACAAGACTCCTCTAACCTGAAAACAAACACAAATTGCTGGAGTAACTCAGCGGGACAGGCAGCATCTCTGGAGAGAAGGAATGGGTGACGTTTTGGGTCGAGACCCTTCAGGCTGTGAGTCAGGGGAGTGGGGGTCTGGAGAAATGGAGTGGAATGGAATACTTTGTCACATGTGACTAAGCACAGCGAAATAAATTCTTTACTTGCATGCCCAACGTATACAAATAGAGGACTAATAATAATAAATACAAATGGAGGGGGAAGGTGTGAAAACGACAGCTTCGCAGGGTTGGAGAGCAGGAGGAATCACAGAGGGAGCAGCGAGAGAGGGTGTTACAGAGCTCTTGTCAGAGAGAGGAGAACTTATAGAGTCATAGAGTGATACAGTGTGGAAACAGACCCTTCAGCCCAACTTGCCTACACCGGCCAACATGTCCCAGCTACACACGTTTGGTCCATATCCCTCCAAACCAGTCCTATCCATGTACCTGTCTACCTGTTTCTGGGATAGTCCCAGCCTCAACTACCTCCTTAAACATTGAATTTTCTCAATTCTATTAACCCAGACTGCCTCCCCC
Source organism: Raja brachyura (assembly GCA_963514005.1). The sequence goes on from OY740796.1 coordinate 44,479,015, forward strand.
CCACCTCTCCCTCAGCCCTCTGGCCCTGACATTCCTTCTCCATCTCCCCCCCCCCCGTCGCACTAGCTTCTCATTTTCACACCACAAACAGCTTACAATGGCCTGCTTCCTTTATCACCAATACTTTTTTGCATATCTTTCACTCATTGTTCCTTATCTCTCCACATCACTGTTTATATCTCTCATTTCCCTGATCCCTGACCAGTCTGAAGAAGGGTCTCGACGTCGCCTATCTCCTTCGCTCCTTAGATGCTGCTGCACCCGCTGAGTTTCTCCAGCTTTTTGTGTAACCCTCGATTCTCCAGCATCTGCAGTTCCTTCTTTAATACCTCCTCTGGCAGCTTGGTCCATACACCCACCACCCTATGTGTGAAAAAAGTTACCCCCTCGGGTTCCTATTAAATCTTTCCCCCTTCACCTGAAACCTTTGTCCTGTGGTCCTCGATCCCCCTACTCTGGCAGGCAAGAGACTCTGTGCGTCTACCCGATCTATATTCCTCCCGTGGTTTTAGTATACCCCTTCAGTTCTCGTCTAACCTGCCGAGCCAGAGTCTACCGAGGCGGCCGGAAGGGGCGCCCTGGTTGCATTGTAACAGCAGCCGGCGCCTCGCTGCCCCAGTGTGTGTGTGGGAGAGAGTCGGGACAAGGCGCTCTGTGTGTGTGTGTGTGTGAGCCCGGAGCTGTCGGGTGTCACAGCCACTCCTCTGGCTGGGTGTCTCTGCCCTTGTACCCCATCACCTACCACCCCTAACGCTTTTGCGTCTCTCCCCCTCTCCCTCCCCATTCACACAGGGCGACATCGAAGCGGACAGCGAGACAGTGTTCGAGTTGGCTGCTCATGTCTTGCAGGTAAGAGCGGCTCCCGTTCTGCGGGCTTGTCTGTGTGTGTGTCTGTGTGTGTAATTAGCACGGGATCCCCGCTGGTCTGGGAACATAAACTCACCGGCACCAATCGCTCCGGACTCTCCTCTCCTCTCCACCGACCCGTCTTTCCTCTCCATCCACCCCCACTTTAGCTGCCTGTCCTGTCCCTTTGATAAACCAGTGTGTGTGTGTGTGGCCCCGACTCCTTTACACCCTGAACAATTCATGCCAGTCCTCTCTCCAGCCGCCTGCATGTTCATCTAGTGTCCTTCTCTCTCACACACACACACACGTAATTCTACCATTTACCTGCAGGCCCTTTATTTAACAGCCACGCCAGCCTGGAAGTTTTATCATTTTAGTGGGGTTATTTTTTTTTCTTAAACTTCTGCCGAGAAGCTAATCGTTTAAAAATTATTTTTCCCTCCAGGAATCGAAGGGCGATTACATCAGGTAAGAAATGAACTGTTGCAGCTATTGTTACATTTTTGCTGTCGACAACAAGTTGTGGAAATGTTCACGTATTCTTCGCGTTATTGTGGAAACTCAGTTTGGGGGATCTGTTCAACTTGAGTAGTCCCCCCTCCCTCCCCATGTTATTTCAGCCCACAGCCCCGATGCATCACCATGGTTGTGCAGCGTTTTGGACGGTGACAGTAGATTTTATCCCCCTCCTACTCCCATGTTTTACTGTAGGCGGAAGCAATGTGAGCTTGTATCTTGGATCTAGCAAGCTTCCCTTTTTTTTGGTGTCAGACTGGGAACAATACAAACCTCTGATGTGTGCATGCAGTACGGCGATCAGATTCATCAGCTGCTTGGCTTTTGAGCAGGGATTGTGTGTGTGTGTGTGTGTGTGTGTGTGTGTGTGTGTGTGTGTGTGTGTGTGCGCGCAGCTTTCTCTCCCAGTTGCCCTGTTGGGGCCTCACCCTTCATAAACTTGACCTCACGGTTAGTGGGACGCTGGCTGGAGACTGGAAACTGCTGGTGTAACCTGCCCACGCTAACATGCCAGCATTTTTATCCTCGGGGGAGGGAAATAAAACCCTGGATTGTTGTATTTTACAGTTGATTAAAAAAACGTTTAACACTTTAGATAAGGATTTTCTATTAAACCGGCCAGTGCATCTTAAATAAATAGACACAAAAAGCTGGAGTAACTCAGCTGGACAGGCAGCATCTCTGGAAGGAAGGAATGGGTGACATTCCGGGTCCAGACCCTTCTTCAGACTGAGTGTCAGGGGAGAGGGAGACTAATAGAGATATGGAAGGGTAAGGTGAGAAAACACAGATCAAAGGGGACGATGATAAAATAAATGTAGAGTGGTTCATTGTTAGCTGAGGGGGAGGTTACAACGAGGTGTGCAATCATTTAATCAGGAGGACAGTGAAACTATTTGTTTAAGAAGGAACCTCAGATGCTGGAAAATCGATGGTAGACAAAAGTGCTGGAGAAACTCAGCGGGTGCAGCAGCATCTATGGAGAGAAGGAAATGGGCAGCGTTTAGGGCCGAAACCCTTCTTCAGACTATATTTCAGGACAGTGAAACTAGTTGGAGAACTAGGATGGGGGAGGGACGGAGAGATAGGAAAAGCAAGGGTAACTCGGAGAGATCGATATCCATTCTGAAGATAGAGACAAAAAGCTGGAGTAACTCAGACAGCATCTCTGGAGAATAGGAACAGGTGATGTTCTTCGGACTGAAACGTTACCTATTCCTTTTCTGCAGAGATGCTGTCTGACCCGTTGAGTTTCTCCAGCTTTTTGTTTCGATCCTCGGTTAAAACCAACATCTGAAGTTCCTACTCAATATTCATCCCACTGGGTTGTAAGCTGCCCAAGCGAAATAAAAAATACCTTGTTAAAACAGGATTATTGGTCGTAGAGAAACAATCCCACTGCCCACACTGACGCTTGTAACTTTATTTTGCCTTTCCCTGTAAAAATATACAGCTGTGAATTTTTAAGTCTCACCACCAAAGTCTTTGCCCTTATATAAAGCTCTGAATGTCAAACTAAAATAAGCACCATGCAATTTATTTTAAATATAAGAAACCAAAGGACTTCGTAAAGTAATCTTTGAGGAGCCAAAGGATTGTCACACCCTGTTTGTAATGGAGAGTGATCATCATTGGGTGTGTGTATATAGTTCACCAGCTGGTTTAAATTTGGAATTCTTACTCGAATTAATTGTAAATTTGAATTTTCAATTGAATTTAAATTGGTAATTTTTAAGCTTTAGAGTCCTGTGTGGAACCAGTGTGGAAACAGGACATTCGGTCCAACTTGTCTACGCTGACCAACATGTCCCATCTACACTACTTCCACTTGGCTGCTTTTGGCCCATTTCCCTCTAAATCCATCCTTTCACACAGCACAAAAGATTTGGGTTCCTATTCAGAATTTACTTTATCAAACTTTAGATTCTAGAGGTACAGCACGGAAACAGGCCCTTCAGCCCATCGAGTCCACGCCGACCATCGTTTGCCCCATACACTAGCAATTCTACACACTGGGGACAATTTACCAAAGTCAATTAACCTACACACCTGTACGTCTTTGGAATGTGGGAGGAAACCGGAGCACCCAGAGAAAACCCACGCATATCGCAGGAAGAGCGTACAAACTCCGTACAGACTACACCTGTACTCGGGATCGAACCCCGGTTTCTGGTGCTGTAAGGCAGCAACTCTACTGCTGCGCCACCGTGCCGGCCTCAAATTATTATTTGAACGTTTACTTTAAGTGGCCAATCTCTTATCGCAGTCAACAGTACTTTCACCCGAGAGTTGGGGAGTGTTTGTTCAATTTCCACAGTAAATGTCCAAATTCTCACAGTAAGCTAACTATCTCTTGCTGCGCTGAGAGCGCTATATTAACGAGAGACACCAATGAACAGTTGAGATGTTTAATTGAGGCCTGTATACATGCTAAAAATGATCCTATGAAATTGTTTTGAATGATCCGGGAGATTGTTCACAGTGGACCAACATGTAGGGGCGGCACGGTGGCACAGCGGTAGAGTTGCTTCCTTACCGTGCCGGAGACCCGGGTTTGATCCTGACTACGGGTGCTCTCTGGCAATAGACAATAGGTGCAGGAGTAGGCTATTCGGCCCTTCGAGCCAGCACCGCCTATCATTGTGATCATGGCTGATCATCCCCAATCAGTACCCCATTCCTGCCTTCTCCCCAGATCCCCTGACTCTGGTATTTTTAAGAGCCCTATCTAGCTCTCTCTTGAAAGCATCCAGAGAACCCTCCTCCACCACCCTCTGAGGCAGAGAATTCCACTGACTCACCACTCTCTGTGAGAAAAAGTGTTTCTTCGTCTCCGTTCTAAATAGCTTACTCCTTATTCTTAAACTGTAGCCCCTGGTTCTGGACTCCCCCAACATCAGGAACATGATTCCTGCCTCTAGCTTGTCCAAGCCCTTAACAATCTTATATGTTTCAATGAGATCCCCTCTTATCCTTCTAAACTCCAGAGTGTACAAGCCCAGCTGCTCCATTCTCTCAGCATATGACAGTCCCGCCATCCCGGGAATTAACCTTGTAAACCTATGCTGCACTCCCTCAATAGCAAGATTGTCCTTCCTCAAATTAGGGGACCAAAACTGCACACAATACTCCAGGTATGGTCTCACTAGGGCTCTGTACAACTGCAGAAGGACCTCTTTGCTCCTATATTCGATTCCTTTTGTTATAAAGGCCAACATGCCATTCGCTTTCTTCACTGCCTGCTGTACCTGCATGCTTACTTTCATAGGCTGATGTACAAGGCCCCCCAGATCCCGTTGTACTTCCCCTTTTCCCAACTTGACGCCATTTAAATAGTAATCTGCCTTCCTGTTTTTGTTACCAAAGTGGATAACCTCACATTTATCCGCATTAAACTTCATCTGCCATGCATCTGCCCACTCCCCCAACCTGTCCAAGTCACCCTGCATTCTCATAGCATCCTCCTCACAGTTCACACTGCCACCCAGCTTTGTGTCATCTGCAAATTTGCTAATGTTACTTTGAATCCCTTCATCCAAATACGTCTGTACGGAGTTTGTACGTTCTCCCGGTGACCGCGTGGGTTTTCTCCGGGTGCTCCGGTTTCCTCCCACACTCCCACAATGTGTAAGTTAATTGGCTTTGGTTAAAAAAAATTGCAAAGTCCCTTGTGTGTGTAGGATAGTGCTAGTGTGCGGGGATCGCTGGTCGACACGGACCTGGGGGGCCGAAAGGCCTGTCTCCACACTGCATTTCTAAATTAAATTAATAATTATCCATAAATTAACTTTTGGAATCCAATTATCTGTCATTTACAAACTGATTGTGGGAAATTGGCTAGAATCTCTCAACGTCATCTTGGGGACTCCTGACATTGAGAAAGGCATAACACAGATGAAGGTCATTCTTTCCCTTTGGTAAAAGACCCATTAAAATGTTCCTTGCATTTGGAGTTGAGGAATATTCAAATCACTACAAAATTAGGTCAGGCCCTTACCCTGTAGGATTCAGCAATGCATTAATTTGTAAATCTGTTTTGCAAGTGTAATTAATAACTCGAAAGGGGACAGTTTCCAGGGAATTTTGAACAAAAGCCTTAGCACATGCACATTTTTATCATTATGATGGGACAGCATTCACAATGTTAATTGCCTGAACAAGGGAAGGACATTGTGGAATGTAGATTGATCTGTCCACTTCTCTCTCTACCTAATCAGCACATTTTGTGGAATTATTGGATAGGCAGTGTGTGCTTGAAATATTTGAATGATGGTCATTATCATTTTTTTTTTAAAACAAGTGAATATATGTGGTGTACATGCAATTCGTAATACAGGTCCGCCACCAATTTTTCTGCCAAATGGTGGTCTGGCACCTCCTTAAATCCGGACTGAATTACGAGAGCGCACTTGGAAGTCCTCCAGGAAATGTGGCGCCCAGGCCGATCTCGACCTCAGCGGGACCTCCAAAGCCGATCGGCGGGCCGAATTTGCCTCCCTCCCCCGAGGCCTGGGCTCTGGAACTCCTGATCGGCCAGAGCCAGCAGATCCGTACCTACAGCCGACTCCCGAGGCTGTCTTTTGCTCCAGTACCGATGGACTCCTCTCGGAGGCCGTGACCTCTGTTGGTCCGGCAAAACGGATGATGCACCAAGGTTGTGGAACCAAGGGTGCCAGATAATCAGTGGTAGACCTGTATCACATTTTTCATACCATAAGGACAATGGTATGGATGTGGCTTTGTGTATAATAACTTCAAAATCCAAAATAATACCTGGTTGATGGAATTTACCTTTATAGACTTGCTGGCCTTGGGTTTTGAGGTTTAGTCTCCCACTCTTTAACACAAGAGGGATGATGTCATTTCACTGGATGGTGTTTTCCGTCACCATTCCTGCGCTATACCACAATCTGCCATCCCAGTTCCCTGCCCCCGTCTCGAATTCACCAACGGTAAAGTTGAGGCACAAGATAATGCAGACGCTGGAATCACAAGCAAATCGCCATGAGGTGGTCAGGCAGCATCTGTGGGGGAAATGGACTGGTGACATTTCGGGTCGGGACCCCTCCTCAGACCCCGTCTGAAAAAGACAATGATGATGAAGAAGGGTCTCGACCTGAAACGTCACCTTGTCCCTTTCTCCAGAGATGCCGCCTGTCCCGCTGAGTTAACCCAGCTTTTTGTGTCTATCTTCAGTTTAAACCAGCAGCTGCAGTTCCTTCCTACACATGATAATATGGCATTTTAAGTGTGTAGCATTAGAGGAAAATGCTGCACACAATACTGAAGCATTAGAGGAAAAATAGTGACAATCAATTATTCCTTCAAGTTTTGGTTTTAGTAAAGCTATTTGTAACATGCCAATGATGAATTTAATATTTTCACTTATAATGGTGGGTGGCACAGTGGCTGAGTTGCTGCCTTACGGCACTTACAGCGCCAGAGACCCGGGTTTGATCCTGAAAAGGATGTTGTCACACATCAGATGACCTGATTTTCCAGACTGAGTCTAGGTCACAGCAATAAGGCTAACATAGAAAACATAGACAATCTGAAGCTGTGGGACAAGAAAATATTGCAGCTTATATTTTAATAGAATGTGTCGGAAGAAACTGCAGATGCTGGTTTACACCAAAGATTGACACACAATGCTGGAGCTACTCAGCAGGACACGCAGCATCTCTGGAGAGAAGGAGTGGGTGCCATTTCGGGTAGAGACCCGAAACATCAGCGGTAGAGTTGCTTCCTTACAGCGAATGCAGCGCCAGAGACCCGGGTTCGATCACAACTACGGGTGCTGTCTGTATGGAGTTTGCACGTTCTCCCCGTGACCTGCGTGAGTTATCTCCGAGGTCTTCGGTTTCATCCCACACTCCAAAGACGTACAGGTTAGTAGGTTAATTGGCTTGGTAAATGTAAAAATTGTCCCTAGTGGATGTAGAGTTAATGTGCGGGGATCGCTGGTCGACACGGACCTGGTGGGCCGAAGGGTCTGTTTCCGCACTGTATCTCTAAACTAAATTAAACTTTAGACTGAGAGACTGGGGAGAGGGTGTCTCAAAATATGGAAGGATAAGGTGTGAAAACGATAGATCAAACCAGACGGTAATAAGGAAATGTAGAATGGTTCATTGTGAAGGAAGGAACTGCAGATTCTGGTTTACACCAAAGATAGACACAAAATGCTGGAGTAACTCAGCCATTCCTTCTCGCCAGAGATGCTGCCTGTCCTGCTAAGTTACTCCAGCTTTTTGTGTTTATCTTCGGTTTAAACCAGCATCTGCATATTGTGTCTATTGAGAATGGTTCATTGTTAGCAATGGGGAAGGTGCCTAGGAGGCATATGATCAGTAAAATTAATCAGAAGGACAGTGAAACCAGTCGGAGAACCAGGTTGGGGGAGGGACGGAGAGAGAGGGAAAGCAAAGGTTACTTGAAGTTGTAGAAATCAATGTTCATTTGTCCCGTAGAGGGGTACTGAGACCCACTTCAGTCTGTGCATGGCAGTAACTATTTCAGCCAGCCTTTGTGGGTGGGGATTTTGTTGGAGCCCCTGGCTCCTGTTAGCAGCTTTGTTTGTTTAGAGTTTTGAGACACAGCGCGGAAACAGCCCCTTTGCCCACCGAGTCCGCGCCGACCAATAATACCCGCACACTAGCACTATCTAGCACACGAGGGACAATTTACAATTTTTACTGGAACCAATTAACCTACAAACCTGTACGTCGTTGGAGTGTGGGAGGAAAGCGGAGATTCCGGAGAAAACCCACGGGGGAGAACGTACAAACTCCACACAGACAGCACCCGAATTCACGATCAAACCCGGGTCACTGGCGCTGTGAGGCAGCATGTCTACTGCTGCGCCACCGTGCCGCCGCTGGCTAGCCCCTAAGTTAATGTAATTTAACCTAACATTGCCATTGACCAATATAATCTAAAATTAATAATTCTGGCTGCAACTCTACCGCTGCACCACCGTGCCGCCACGCTCTGTGTGCCGTGAGTTTGTTTGGGGTGCGTGTAGTGCTGTGTTGCCTGGATCATACTAGTGCTGCTGCTGCTGACGTGCCCTCTGTACTCCTCACTGAACTGGTTTGATCTCCAGCCTGTTAATGGAGTGAGGGACTTGCTGGACCATGGGACTGTGTGTGTGACCCGACTGTTAATGTCTGCTGCTGCTGATAGTTCACACCATGTCAAGGATACCCATTTCTGAGCTGTCCCACATCCCTCCCATTTAGCATAATTGCAGTGGCTGAACGCACAATAAAGTGCCGGCCCTGATTGTTTCATACCTCTGGCTCACCCCACCCCCTCCCCTCCCCACTCCCCCTCTGATTTCTAAATTGCAATACTTAACCCTCCCCCTGATATCTGATTCCAGATGGACTTTTCAATTTTTAATCAAAATGTAAGTGAAAAATATGTACAATACAGGAACAATGCAAAAAAAATATTTTGACGTTCTCGGAGTCTATACATATGTTCAATAATATTTATACGTATCACACAATTTTACCCCACACGACTAGTTGGGACAAACACTGTTGAAGCAGTACCCCTCTTCAAGCCAATAATTCAGTGTTGTCACGACTTGGGTGTCTCATCCTCTCTCACCTAAGCCAGCACGAGAGTGCTATTGATCCACACTACTCAGTCAGGAATCCCAATTAAACGTTCCTATTGTGGTCCCCGCACATGACAGGGCAGGAGCGATGAGGGAGAGACAAATGGCAAGCAAAGAAAGGGAAGTCTGAAGAAGATCCAATCCGAGACGTCATGAATTATTTTTCTCCAGAGATGCTTCCTGGCCCATTGAGTTTAGATTTGTACTTGGTTTAGACGCACGGTGCAGAAACAGGCCCTTCAGCCCACCGATTCCGCACCGACCAGCGAACCCCGTACATTAGCACTATCCTACACACTGGAGACAATTTACATTTTTTTTTAACCTAAGCCAATTAACCTACAAACCAGTATGTCTTTGGAGTGTGGGAAGAAGTCGGCGCTCCCGGGGAACACATAGAGAATGCACAAACTATGTACAGACAGGATCCCGTAGTCGGGATCGAACCCGGGTGTCTGGCGCTGTGAGGCAGCAACTCTACCGATGCGCCACCCAGCACTCCATCACTTTGTGTCTAACACAATGCCCTTGTCTCAATAAAGAATGCCCTTTCTGCCCTCTGAGAAAGAGATTGTGCAGTGGTCCTTTCTACAAATCTTAGCCTCTCATGTGTAATCATCCATTTTGGTTTGTGCTTTTCATGTTTGCACATTGTGGAAGATAATACTATCCAATTGAACATTGCAAACATTAGCTTACAATCAAGCTGTCCACAATGTACAGTTGCAGGATAAAGGGAATAATGTTTTTGCAAGATAAAGTCTAGAAAGGTCCGATTAAAGATAGTAGGAGGGTCATTAATGAGGTTAATGACCGCTCTCCAGTTGAGCGGTAGTTTAGGACCGCTCGCTAGTTGGTGACAGGATGGTTCCTAGCTGGGAAGAAACGCTCCCTGAATCTGGAATAAAATTGTCCCTGAAAAGTCAACTTTGTCCAACCCCTCCATGTAACCAATACCCTCTAATCCAGACAGCTTTCAAAGCCTCCACATATGTCCTGTCATGGGGCAACCAGAACTGCACTCGTTTCTTCAAATGCGGCCTCACCAATGTTTATAAAACTGCAACATGACTTCCTAACTCTTATGCTCAATATTATGACCAATGAAGGCAAGGATACCATGGACCATCTTCACCATTTCTTCAATGGACACAAAATGCTGGAATAACTCAGCGAGTCAGGCAGCATCTCTGGAGAGTAGGAATAGGTGACGTTTCAGGTCGAGACCCTTCTTCAGACTGGTCTTTTGACGTTATCACTTCTCTGCTGCATTCACTGACACAGTATCTGCTATGTTTCACCAAATGAGGAGCATGGAAGGAAATATTTCTGAAATTGAGTTAATATTCAATAGGTTCAGTCCCCCGGCTTTGAAAGAGTTACATTGGAAACGAGCTCAAATGGTTAATTAAATTACAACAGGACCACAGGGTAGAATTACTTCCATATTTTAGTTTTAATAATAAATTGCCAATGTATAAAATTTAATTCAATTAAATAGCTCAATAAGTCCTTTATGTCCCCTCCCCTTCCCTTCATCTTTGCAAAACCACAAAGGAATGCAGTGTACAACTGATTGCAAAGTGATACACAAAAAGGCCTTAAGCCACATTTATATTGTGGTTCAACCTAAGATCATGTATCAAAGTGTGACCCCCCCCCCCCCCCCAACATGCCAATCTGCTACACTGCTTTTCGCAGTTTAGCTCCACTATTAATATAGAGAGACGGAGAACTAAGCTATGAGACGAGCTTCAACATTTTCCAGACATCGTAGATCTAGATTTTCATCGATGGATTGAAAGGTACAACAGGCTTTTCAGCCGACCGAGTCCATGCCGAACATCGATCGATCAATCGATTGAGTCTGAAGAAGGGTCTCGACCCAAAACGTCAGCCATTCTTTTTCTCCAGAGATACGGCCCGCCCCTCTGAGTTACTCCAGCATTTTGGGTGTCTATCTTCTGAACGTCAATCACCCATTCACAATAATTCTATGTTATCCCATTTCCGCATCCGCTCCTACACACTGGGGGCGATTCACAGGAGGCCAATTAGCCTACAAACCCGCACGTCTTTGGGACATGGGGGAGGAAACCGGAGGACCAGAAGGAACCCCCCGCGGTAACGGGGAGAACGAGCAAACTCCACACAGACAGCACCCAGGGTCAGAATTGAACCCGGGGTCTCTGGGTCTGTGAGGCACCACAAACACTGTGCTGCCCTTCCACTCTTAAGGTGTGAAGTCTACCTCACACTTTATCTACCCCAATGAAGACCCTCGGACTATCTTTGATCAGACGTTACTGGACCTTATCTTGCGCAAAACATTATTTACGTTATTCCCTTTATCGTGTGTCCATACACTGGTTGGCCCGATTGTAATCATGTATAGTCTTTCCACTGACTGGTTAGCACGCAACAAAAGCTTTTCACTGGGTGCATGTGACAATAAACCAAACTCAAACTCAAGTCATCTCTCGCTTCTGGAGAGTACAAGTGTAAATGTTAGCTTAATGGCATTTGTTGTCCACTATCCCCATCATTTGATCGCAGGTTTGTTCAATGCAACCTGTTGAGTGTGGAAATAGACACAAAATGCTGGAGTAACTCAGCGGGACAGGGAGCATCTCTGGAGAGAAGGAATGGGCGACGTTTTTGGGTTGGGACCCTTCTTCAGACTCGATCAGAAACGTCACCTGTTCCTTTTCTCCACGGATGCTGTCTGGCCCACTGAGTTACTCCAGCATTTTGTGTCTATTTTCAGTGCGAGCCAGCATTTGCAGTTCCTTCCTACACCTTAGATTGTGGAATTGCTTTAAACAGCAATGCTGTAAGGTCTGAGGGCCAGTGTGTGTCGGATATCGTGCTGTTAATATCTTCAAAGCAGATCCATGCCACCTGGAACAACAATGGACTGTGCAAACACCATTTTGAACAAGCAGCTCTTCAATCTCGTTTCTTGCAATTTTCCTTCCCTTGGTGCTTGGTACGAGCTGCACAAGTAAATCAATTTAATGATCATGACAAATAGACCAAGTTACTTATCTCCTTTGTGGCCAGGAAGCATGGTTATTTTTAACTCTGGCACTAGTGTACATATTCTGGCCTTTTCTTACCTCCAGTGTCCTCCCTTCTACTTTCAGTCTGAGGAAGGATCCCGACCCTAATAGTCACCCATCCTTTCTCCTCCAGAGATGCTGCCGTTACCCCAGCACTTTGTGTAAACCAGCATCTGCGATTTCTTTCCACACAATTGTGTATATAGGAAATATTAGCACTACCTTCGGATGCATTTGAATATTATTCATTTTAATTTGACTTCTATCTCCTGCTGGAGCTTTTTTATTATTGAATGTTGTCATAAAGACAACAACATAGGGTGCAGCAAAGAAAATATGTTAAAGTTGCCCATGCCGACAAATGTCCCCTCTACACTAGTCCCACCAGACTGATTCCTGGGATGTCACGGACTGTCTTATGAACAAAGACTGCATAGACTCGGTTTATACTCTCTAGAATTTAGGAGATTGAGAGGGGATCTTATAGAAACTTACAAAATTCTTAAGGGGTTGGACAGGCTAGATGCAGGAAGATTGTTCCCGATGTTGGGGAGGTCCAGGACAAGGGGTCACAGCTTAAGGATAAGGTGGAAATCCTTTAGGACCGAGATGAGAAGGACTTTTTTCACACAGAGAGTGGTGGGTCTCTGGAACTCTCTGCCACAGAGGGTAGTTGAGGCCAGTTCATTGGCTATATTTAAGAGGGAGTTAGATGTGGCCCTTGTGGCTAAGGGGATCAGAGGGTATGGAGAGAAGGCAGGTACGGGATACTGAGTTGGATGATCAGCCATGATCATATTGAATGGCAGTGCAGCCTTGAAGGGCCGAATGGCCTACTCCTGCACCTAATTTCTATGTTTCTATCCATCTACCTTTTTAAATATTTCTTAAATATTGTGATAAGACCTGCCTCAACTACCTCCTCCGGCACCTCATTCCATGCACCCACCAACCTTTGTGTAAAAAAAGTTACCCATCAGGTTCCTGTTAAATATTTCCCCCCACTCATCTTAAACCTATGAGCTCTGCTTCTCGACTCCCCTACTCTGGGCAAGAGACACCATGTGTTCTCGACTCCCCTACTCTGGGCAAGAGACACCGAGGCACGAATATATTTCCCTCGTGATCTTGTACACCTCTATAAGATCACCCCTCATCCTCCTGCGCTCCAAGGAATAGAGTCCTAGCTTGCCGAACCTCTCCCTGTAACTCCTGGCAACATCTTCGTAAATCTTCTCTGTACCCTTTCCAGCTTGACCACATCTTTCCTATAACATGCTGCCCAAAAATTCTCTAAATCTTCTTCAAAAAGAAAACGCACATACCAAAGAGGAAACGATTGCAAGGAGACCTATTTCTAGCAGCCGACAGCAGTCCTAACTCACTTGGGGAATTTTGAATTTGACCTAGTTTAGAAGTGGCTTCTCATAATGTAAACCAATCCCTCGTGTAGGATAGATGAAATATTCTTGGTTTTTGTTTGAATAATTGCCACATGTAAACCAGTGGTAATTATTCTCTGATAAATGTGGTTCCATGGTTTAGAATTTTCTTGGCTGGTAACATTATTTGGATATAACCCTCTCACATTGATGCTTATAAAAAAAACTGTGTGCATCTTTTCAGTGTGGTCTGTAAGGAATGTATTTATCCCTTTTGAGCCTGGGTTTATTTTGAGCTTCCAGCTTGCTCCTCCTGTATAATGTAGTGGGATGGCAAGCAATGTTCACACCAGATCATGCCCAAGAACAGCTTTAAAGTGAGAGGGGAAAAGTTTAAAGGTGATTTACAAGGCAAGTATTTTTTTACAGAGTGGTAGGTGCCTGGAATGTGCTTCTGGGGAAGTGGTGAAAGCAGATACGATTGTAACATTTAAGAGGCATTTAGACAGAGATAGAGACAGGCAGGCAATTGAGGGCACATGTGGGCAGATTTTTCAGTTTAGTTTAGAGATTCAACGTGGAAACAGGCCCTTCAGCCCACCGAGTCCACACTGGTGATCCACAGAGATCCCCGCACATTAACACTACCCAACACAAAATAGGGACAGTTTTTACTTTTATACCAAGCCAATTCACCTACAAACCTGTACGTCTTTGGTGCATGGGAGGAAACCGAAGATCTCAGAGAAAACCAACCCGGTCACGGGGAGAATGTACAAACTCCATTAGATGTGCGGATTAAATTGGCATCATACGCTAAAGTGCCTTATTGGTATATGTTGTAGAGCATGTCACCATCCTCCCCCTGAGGTTTGTTGCCGTTCCTGTATTCCCCCTAATAGAATCATCCTGGTATTTATCAATAAGTGGCAGGGGGGCGCAGCAGTGTGGTTGCTGTTTTACATTGCCAGAAACTAGGGTTCGATCCTGACTACGGGTGCTATCTGTACGGAGTTTGCAGCTTCTCCCGGTGCCCGCGTGGGTTTTCTCCGGCTGGTCTGGATTTCTCCGAAATTCCAAAGACGTACAGGTTTGTAGGTTAATTGGCTTTGGTAAAAATTGTAAATTGTCCCTAGTGTGTGGGATAGTGCTAGTGTACAAGGTGATGACTGTTCGGTGCGGACACGGTGGGCCGATGGGCCTGTTTCTGTGCTTCATCTCTAAACTAAACTATACTAAACACCGAAGAAGGGTCTTGACCCGAAACGTCACCCATTCCTTCCATCCAAAGATGCTGACTGTCCCGCTGAGTTACTCCAGCACTTTGTGTCTATCTTTGGTATGGACCAGCATCTGTAGTTCCTTCCTACACTAAACATTCATCCTCTATTGGGTACCGCGGCTACAATGTGTACCATCAGCACGATTCGCTGCTGCAGCCCATCTAGGCTGCCTCTCCATGCCACCTTCAAAATTCACTATCTCTTGTCAAGCAACAAGGATAAGCTCTCAAGGCCATCACAACCTCCAAGTTTCCAGCCGAGTCTCTCACCGTCTCTTGATAAATCACTGTAGGAAGAGCAGGTGGAGGGGGAGGGGAGAGTGCGTGGAATCCATGCTTAAACTTGCAAGGTGTATGACAAGGTGATAACACTGTATTTTACAAGCAGCAATATTTTGTAGCGCATGGGTGGAAAGGAAGATGGGGGACTATGTGGCTCCTGTCACTGACAGCGGGACACATCTGCAGTGTAATTCTGGGTATGTACCTCTATATCAGGGGTCGGCAACCTTGCTCTGCATAGGGGCCGGGACACATGTCTGTGAGCGGATGGCGGGCCACATCTATCACGAGTACTCATGGATCCCGCTTCCATCTGGCCCGGGATGGCAGGCATCAAATCAGGATGTGTTCATAGAAGGTAGATAGAAATGCTGGAGAAACTCAGCGGGTGAGGCAGCCTCGTGCAATCCTTGCATGTCCCACCCGCTGTGTTTCTCCAGCATTTTTGTCTACCTTCGATTTTTCCAGCATCTGCAGTTCTTTTTTAAACATGTTCAGAGAAGGTGCGCGCCCGTGCCGGCGGCTTTGCGCAGGATGCGGTACAGCCAGAGCTCGGCACTCGGGGCAGGCGATCGGCAGCTCGTATGAATACGGGAAAAAAAATCCGTCTGTGGGCTGGATGAGTTCAGGTTACGGGCCGCATTAGGCCCGAGGGCCGTATGTTGCAGACCCCTGCTCCACAGGCAAGGGAAACCAGTATGAAAGTGGCCTCCATTGAAATAAATGAAAGGATTCATGTGTAGATTCATTTTCATTCTAAATTTATACTAAAATGGTGGCATGCTAATTTTTCTAATGTAATTGAAATACCCTTGCTGTCACTTGCAAAGTGTGAAAATTACAATCTGGAATAGATATATGACAAACCTATAAATAATGTGTAGGAAGGAACTGCAGATGACGGTTTAAACTGAAGATAGACACACAATGCCGGAGTAACTCAGTGGGTCACGCAGCATCTCTGGAGAATAGGAATGGGTGACGTTTTGGGGTCGAGACCCTTCTTCAGACTAACAACATTCCACTATTTAAGCATATCTTTCTTCTTCGACAGTGGGAGAATTGCAAGTGAGAGTGCAAGGTCTTATTTCTCGTGTATGTTCTGTGCACTGATAGTCAACTAAAATAACAGCTGAACAACTATTAAGTAATGAGTCTCATTTCTTTTGACCTTTGCCTCCATGATAGAGACTTTGTTGGGACGAGCATTTACAGTGAAATGACTTTAGACTTTAGAGATACAGCGTGGAAACAGGCCTTTTAGTCCGCCGAATCCGCGCCAACCAGCGATCACTATCCTCTATACTGGGGACAGAGTATAATTTTACTTAGGCCAATTAACCTACAAACCTGTACATCTTTGGAGTGTGGGAGGAAACAGGGGCACCTGGAGGAAACCCACACAGTCACAGGGAGAACGTACAAACTCCATACCGATAACACCCGTAGTCAGGATCGAACCCGGGTCTCTGGCGCTGTCTACTAACGATGCGCCACCGTGCCGCCCTTATCTTTTCTTCGGATAAATTGCTATCATATAACTTGAATCCATGCAATTCCTTATACTATATAACCAATCATTAAGTGAACTTTAATTCAGATAGACGGTGGGTTTCAACAATGATTGTTGATGACACACATGCTTACATTTAGTATAAGCTTCCTGAAAGGTTTAGTTTCAGCTTATTTGAAGTTTTCATGGTGACATATTTCAGAGGGCTTGCAACAGTGTGAATTTCTGGGTGGAAGATAGCAACTGATTGCCAGGAATGTGCAAAGCAGATTGTAAGGACATGATGTCACACTGGTGCTCGCTCGGTGTCGTGTTATTACTGTCCTTTTGGCAAATGGAGGAGGTGGGAGCCTGTTTATCTGCCACTAGCATCAAACTATAAAGTGATTACAGTATAAAACCTTTATAGTTTGTGGCTTTTGATACTGCCTGGTTCTGTTAATAATTCTCTGAACTCTCCCCTTCCCTGACAAAACACAGGTGCAAAATGCAATGATATCATTGCACAAAATTGCTATCAAAATAGTTTCTTTTTAAAATTAAAATCATTGTGATTATTAGGTTGTGCAGAATAAAGGCAATGTGTTTGATGCTATAGGGTGGTGCATTGGTTGAGTTGCTGCCTTATGGTGCTCACAGCGCTAGAGACCCACGTTCAAACCTGGCTACGGGTGCTGTCTGTACGGAGTTTGTCCGTTCTCTCCCTGACTGCTTGGTTTTCCTCCGATACTCCAAAGACCTACAGGTTTGTAGGTTAATTGGCTTGGTACAAATGTAAAAATTGTCCCTAGTGTGTGTAGGATACTGTTAGTGTTCGGGGACCGCTGGTCGGTGTGGACTTGGTGGGCCAAAGGGCCCGTTTCCACGCTGTATCTCCAGAACCAGAACTAAGTGACTCACTATTTCCCCTCTTCTCCATTCATTCACTTTGACAGTAAAAAGCTTGGCACCTGTTGGTGGAGGTTTCCTGTAACGCATTAGTTAAATTGTTTGTTCTTTTCATTTAACTTCCTCATTGCTCAGTGATTTGTGCTTGTGCTTGAATTGGAAAGAAAAGCATTTAATCCAGTCACCATCGGGTTTTCTCAGCCGAGACAGACGCATCTCCTTCACGCTTCACCTGGTGTTTGAGCATAAAGACATTAAATAAACTTTGATGATATTTGCAGCCTGTGTTTCCTGGATACTCAATAGCCCATTCTAATGCATTGATGTATGATTAGAGTCATTCATACAACACGGAAACAAGCCCCTTGGCCCAGCTCTTCCATAACTGAACAAGATGCCCCATCTAGGCCGGTCCAATTCCCTCGCATTTGGTCCATATCCTCCTAAACCTTTCCTATCCATGTACCTGTCCAAATGTCCTTCAAATGTTGTTATTGTACCTGCTTGAAGTACTGTACCTCCTCTGATATGCATTCCATACACCCACCACCCATACTGATCATGTGAAAAAGTGGCTCTTCAGGTTCCTATTAAATCTTTCCTCTTTCACCTTAAAACTATGTCCTATGTCCTTTGTTGTTCAAACTCTGGATTGAACGGTGTGCATTCATGCTACCAAGCTGTTGCTTTCAATTCAGCAGTGCATGTATAATTTTAATAATAGTGGGTTTCTAAGTATTAATTGCCAGTTTAAAGGAACTGCAGATGCTAATATGTATCCAATGAGGAAGATCCTTGGAAGCCGACAAAAGGGAGATTTCTGCTTGTCTAACCCATCAAATGAATACAGATCACCAACTCCGTACTATAATACACAGTAAAACATTGTCTCACGCTTCTGAAAAGCATAACGTTGCATCTGCTAAACCTTTCATTTTCTCTCCCCATCCCTTCTCTGCAACCTAAAAGCACAACCTATTTTCTTGTCGAGACACAGAACTGCAGGTGCGGGTTGATACCAAAGATAGACGCAAAGTGCTGGAGTAACTCAGCGGGTCAGGCCGTATCTCTGGGGGAAAAGGATGGGTAATGTTTCGGGTCGGGATTATTCTTCAGTCTGAAGAAGGGTCTCAACCTGAAACGTCACCCACCCTTTTACTCCAGAGATGCTGCCTGACCAACTGAGTTACTCCAGCGCTTTGTGTCTAACTTTCTCATACTTATTTTCTCACCATTTTTCCTAGTTCTGGTGAAAGGTTAAGTCTGTTTCTTTCTCCGCAAAGACCGTCTAACTTGTGTACCTCCAGTATTTTCTGTTCTTATTTCATTTCCACATTGCCTGTGAGGAGCAGCATTTGCTGTAAGGAACAACAACTTCCCACCTTCAGTTAGAAAATGTTTAACAGGGCATGTAGTATTAATTTAATATTAATTTACGTGCTGATCAATGTGGCTTTAACAAAAAGGGAAACTAATTCGGAAAGAAAGTTCTCCTGTAATAATATAAGCATTATTCCAACGTTGGTTTCAAGCACAGTATGACATGGAGCCAAATTATCTGATTGTTCTCATTAGTATTTGTGAAACTTTGCTTTATGGCTTCTGCATTTAGACTTTAGACACACAGCGTGCAAACAGACCATTCGGCCCAACAAGTCCATGCAGACCAGCGATCACCCCATACACTAGCTCTAACCTACATGCACTAGGGACCATTTTACAGAAGCCAAATAACCTACAAAAAAACCTGCACATAACCACGCTGTCACAGAGCGAATGTACAGACTCTGTACAGACAGCACCCATGGTCAGGATTGAACCCGGGTTTCTGGCACTGTAAGGCAGCAACTCCACCTTGCCAATTAGTCCTTTTCATTTGCTGAATGAAAAATGATTAATGATCAGAAAAATATTTAAAGTACTTTTAATTCAGTGTTGTTACATTTTTATGATTCATATTATTTTTTACGATTCATTTTGTCACTAATGATGATTACTTTCTGGAAATAATCATGTGTTCCTTTTTGTGCAGGAAGGAACTGCAGATGCTGGTTTAAATCAAAGATAGACACATAATGCTGGAGTAACTCAGCGGGACGGGCAGCATCTCTGGAGAGAAGGAATGGGTGACATTTCGGGTCAAGACCCTTCTTCAGACTGAAATATCACCCATTCCTTCTCTCCAGAGATGTTGCCTGTCCTGCTGAGTTAAGGGCCTGTCCCACCAGCATGCAACTCTATGTGATGAGCGCGACCTAACATGGTCGCTTGAGCCGTCCGGCGTCGCGGGGCTGGTCCCACTTCGATCGCCGGAATTGTGCGGAGTTCGTCCCGACATCGCGTGGGGCTCCGAAAAACTGACCATGTTCAAAAATTCCGCACGGCAACGGTTTTGTTGGCTCGCAGTCGCCTCGATGCATTACACACCGTCTCGACATCGTGCCTCCGTGACCCTCTCTGTAGGTGCCTCCGTGACCCTCTATGTGTGTGGCTCCGTGGCCCTCTGTGTGTGTGCCTCTGTGCCCCTCTCTGTGTGACCCTCTCTGTCCTGGCGAACTTACCTTTAAGACTTCGCTCCAAGTTTGCCTCACTTTGCGCCGCGTTGCGCCACTCACCCGACCTCCGCGCGGCCCTCGCTGCCGGTTTGGTCGCGCTCATCGCATGGAGTCGGATGCTGGTGGGACAGGCCCTTAACTCCAGCTTTTTGTGTCTGTCTTGTTCCTTTTTCTTTCTTCTGTGGGTTATGGGCCTGTCCCACTTAGGTGATTTTTTTTTAGGCAACTACAGGCGACGAGTTTGTCGCCACATGTTCGCCGGTGGTCACCGGGGGAGTAGTCACCTCAGTCGCGCAAAGTTGTAGCGTCTTTCTGGTCGCTGCTAAATTTTCAATATGTTGAAAAAATTTCGGCGGCAGTGGGTTCAACGCCAATGAGCGTAGCTTGACTTCTCCTGACGTAGATTGTCATCGGTTTTTCGGCGTCCTGCTACTACTATGACAGTCGCCTTGAAAATCGGCAAGTGAGACAGGCCCGTTAGAATATTCTTAGTACTGCATTTGTTGAACAAATGTTGATCACAGTGTCAGTCTACAATCATGCAGAAAAGGACTATAAGAATGATTGTAATGTTTTTTTAACTTATACCATATGTTGTCCAACGTAAACCCTTGTAGCTGTGATCTGTATATGGGTGATGTAAAGGTTGACTTGTACTTTTAGGTTTCTCAAATAGTGTGTAGAGGACGTTTCCCTCTGGTTTATACACATTCAATGCATTGTTGCAAAATAAAATCCGTCAAACTCAAATTACCCTGCAGTTTGCAAAGGACCACAGTGCTTTCATGGACTTCAAATTCTTTGAGAGATGCTACTTCAATAATGCATTGTTTCCACTGTGCCCACAAATCCAGCAATGAAAAAGTATAATTGAGTTTAGTTTAGAGACAGGGCGGGAACAAGCCCTTCGCCCACTGAGTCCACGCTGACCAGTGATCACCTCGTACAGTATCGGTTTCAGCGCTATCCTCCACACTAGGGACAATTTACTATTTTTGACGAATTCAATTAATCTATAAACCTGTCCGTCTTTAGAGTGTGGGAGGAAACCAGAGCACCCGGAGAAAACCCACGCGGTCACGGGAAGAAGGTGCAAACTCCTTGCGGACAGCACCTGTAGTCAGGATTGAACCCGGGTCTCTGGCATTGTAAGGCAGCAACTCTACCGCTGCGCCACTGTGCCGCCCCAAAGGAGCTAGGAGAATTGCAAATCTCCACACTGAGATCACAGGAACTTGAAGTGATTTATTTCAGATGTAGATTAATTTATTGTTATACACGTCAGGATGTAATGAAATTCCTGTTCTCTTGAAGCTCACGGCGTAAACAGTACACACACTGTAATGACAAGTACAGCAATAAAACACGTGCAAACAGCAGTATGGAGCAAGGCTGTAGCGCAGTCTGAAACTGTGGGAAAAATAATTGAAGTACAATAACGGAATGACCAAATGAAGTAACCATGGAAACATAGAAAATAGGTGCAGGAGTAGGCCATTCGGCCCTTCGAGCCAGCACCGCCATTCAATATGATCATGGCTGATCATCCAAAATCAAACCCCGTTCTTGCTTTCTCTCCAGATCCCTTGAACTACTCTGTTCAGAGGCAAGAGTTAAGAATAAGACTATGTGGCATAATCTCCGGAAAGGGGGATGTGGAAAAAGGTGATTGTCCCAGGAGTTGCATCGCAGTAGGGAAGAGGCTGGTCTGAAGTTTGGATGTCCAAGGTTTATAGCTCCTGTATCTTCTAATTAGAATGATCCCGGCATCTATTTTGTGAGAAACATAGAAATTAGGTGCAGGAGTAGGCCATTCGGCCCTTCGAGCCTGCACCGCCATTCAATATGATCATGGCTGATCATCCAACTCGGTATCCTGTACCTGCCTTCTCTCCATACCCTCTGATCCCCTTAGCCACAAGGGCCACATCTAACTCCCTCTTAAATATAACCAATGAACTGGCCTCAACTACCCTCTGTGGCAGAGAGTTCCAGAGACCCACCACTCTCTGTGTGAAAAAAGTCCTTCTCATCTCGGTCCTAAAGGATTTCCCCCTTATCCTTAAGCTGTGACCCCTTGTCCTGGACCTCCCCAACATCGGGAACAATCTTCCTGCATCTAGCCTGTCCAACCCCTTAAGAATTTTGTAAGTTTCTATAAGATCCCCCCTCAATCTCCTAAATTCTGGAGAGTATAAACCAAGTCTATCCAGTCTTTCTTCATAAGACAGTCCTGACATCCCAGGAATCAGTCTGGTAGCACTGAAACCAGTGGAGAATGCGTTGATGAGGACATCAAAAGCTTTGTATAGACTTTGTGGTGCTAAGAGGCATTTGGAATATTCACTCCTGCTAACCTTTCTGATGGGAATGACAGATTATTGAGTTAGCCTTTACAAAAAGTAAAACTTAAGGTGTGAAGCAATTCACTTACAGAGGTTACGTCATGCCAAGCAGTTTAATATGCAGTTCCTTCCTACACATTTTGCCTGCTCCACTGTGAAATTTCCTCAAGGTATGCCTGCTTTGAAGAAGTTCTCCACTTTCTAAGAGTTCTTCAACACCCTCGCTCACTGCTCTCCCTCTCATTCTTCCTGCTCTTATTCATGTACCTTTTCATATCTCTGGTAGACACAAAATTCTGGAGTAACTCAGCGGGACAGGGCAGCATCTCTGGAGAGAAGGGATGGATGACGTTTCAGGTCGAGACCTATGCAGTTTTCGTCTCCAAATTTGAGGAAGGACATTCTTGCTATTGAGGGAATGCTGGACTGTCATATGTTGGTAGAATGGAGTGAATTGGCTTGTATACACTGAAATTTAGAAGGATGAGAGGGGATCTTACTGAAACGTATAAGATTATTAAGGGATTGGACACGCTAGAAGCAGGAAACATGTTCCCAATGTTGGGGGAGTCCAGAACCAGGGGCCACAGTTTAAGAATAAGGGGTAGGCCATTTAAACCGGAGATGAGGAAAAACATTTTCACCGAGAGTGTTGTGAATCTGTGGAATTCTCTGCCTCAGAAGGCAGGGGAGGCCAATTCTCTGGATGCTTTCAAGAGAGAGTTAGATAGAGCTCTTAAAAATGGCAGTCAAGGGATATTGGGGAGAAGGCAGGAACGGGGTACTGATTTTGGATGATCAGCCCTGATCACAGTGAATGGTGGTGCAGGCTCATAGGGCCGAATGGCCTACTCCTGCACCTATTGTCTATTGACTCTCCCTTTCATATCTCTCGTTTCCCTTTGGCCTGACTCTCGAAACGTCACCCATTCCTTCTCTCCAGAAATGCTGCTTGTCCTGCTGAGTTACTCCAGCATTGTGTGTCTATCTTTGATGTAAACCTGTATCTGCAGTTCCTCCCTACACAGTTTCACGTGAGGGTTGATGTGGGTGTCTAAAACAGCCGTCAGCCTGTGACTTAGTCTGATATTAGTTACTGATGCTGTGGCAATTTAATTCTTAGATGACTGTGTTCAACCTGATTGTCCAGCTAATTGAGGATTGGAGTCATAGAGCGTGGAAAAGGGCCCTTCAGCCCCAGTTGCCCACACCAACCAACATGTCACAACAACACTCGTCCCACCTGCCTGAATTTGGCCCAGATCCCTTTAAACCTACACTATCCGTTCCTTTCTGAATGTCGTTTAAACATTGTGACCAGTACCTGCAGTTAAAAATATGTATGTAAAATTAGGAAATATTGATAGTTGGCAGTAAGCATTGAAAATAGTTTTAAAGAAGGAACTGCAGATGCTGGAGAATCGAGGGTTACACAAAAAGCTGGAGAAACTCAGCGGGTGCAGCAGCATCTAAGGAGATAGGCAACGTTTCGGGTCGAGACCCTTCTTCAGACTTTTGTGTGTGCGTAAAAATTTGAAAGACTGCAGGAGAAGGACAGCACTTGTGGCAGTGATGAGTTTGCTGTAGCACTTTGGCAAATGGTTTAATGAAGGGTTTAGGAGCCAACGTGTATCTGAGACCTTAAATACATACAAAATGCTGGGGTGACTCAGCGGGTCAGGCAGCATCTTATGGAGGAAAGGAGTGGGTGATGTTTCGAGTTGAGATCTGAGACCTTAAATCTGACGGCCGTTTCCAAAGAAACAATAGTGCAACGTAATCTTTGTTCCTTATGTTCACAACTTAATCAGTTTATACGAGTTTCATTCACAAGATGTATTCTGAACCTCCACAACAACTGGTTTAATTAGAGCTTGATACCAAATAGTGTAATGGAATCCCTAGAATGGATACACTATACTGGTATGGGATAGTTTTTTTTAATGGTTTGATGGCACATCATTATTTTAAAGATCTAGTATTGTGTTTTGTGTGTGTACTCTGTGCACTGTGTTTGTGTGTGTGTGTGTGTGTGTGTGTCTGTCTCTGTCTCTGTCTCTGTCTCTCACTTGCATTTAATTTGCACCAAACAGTCCCCTTTTACCTTCTTATTCTGTTAAAGCTATGAGTTTATTCATTATTGTTAGCAATATCTATGACGTTCATTTTCTTTGGAACATTGAGCAGTCACACACAGGAACGGGCTCTTCACAGTGTCGGTTCTGAACATGAGACCAACACCAGTCTTTATTTGCCTGTTTCTGATCCATATCTCTCCATTCCTAGCCTACCCGCGGACCTATCCAAAAGTCCCTTAAATGCCACTGTCGTAGCTGCCTCTACCACTACCCCCGGAAGCTCGGTCAAGGCAGCCACTGCTCTCTGTGTCAAAAGGAAACTTGCTCTGCACATTGTTCCACCACCACCCTTTACCGTCTATCAGTGAGGCTGCCTGAATCGACACGACCAGGTTACTCTTAATCCTGTGCATCTTGCTCTCCCGGCTCAGCCTACCATTGGAGACTATCCAGCGCTAAATTAATATTTTTCTACAATATCCTTGCATACCATGTACATTTGTGCTTCATGGATAGATCTATTCCTGTACTTTAATCTTTGACGTCACTTACTGAACTTTCTAACTCTCCCGTTAGATTTTATTATCTAATTATACTTGTAAAGGACTCATAAAGTTGTTTCCTTTAAAGATCAGAAACTCAGAAACTGAGGTCAATAGACAATAGGTGCAGGAGTAGGCCATTCTAGACTTCTGCTGGAAGATCATTCCACACAGCCACCACTCTCTGAGTAAAGAAGTTCCCCCTCATGTTATCCCTAAACTTCTGTCCCTTAATTCTCATGTCATGCCCTCTTGTTTGAATCTTCCCTACCCTCAATGGGAAAAGCTTATCCACATCAACTCTGTCTATCTCTTTCATCATTTTAAAGACCTCAATCAAGTCCCCCCTTAACCTTCTGCGCTCCAAAGAATAAAGACCTAACTTGTTCAACCTTTCTCTGTAACTTAGTTGCTGGAACCCAGGCAACATTCTAGTAAATCTCCTCTGTACTCTCTCTATGGATACAGTTGCTACATTTGAGCCCCATATCTGAGGAAGGATGTGCTGGCTGTGGAGAGAATCCAGAGGCGGTTTACAAGAATGATCCCAGGAATGAGTGGGTTAGCACATGATGGGTGTCTGACAGCTCTGGGCCTCTACTCGCTGGAGTTTAGAAGGTTGGGGGGGGGGGGCTCATTGAAACTTACAGAATAATGAAAGGCATAGACAGAGTGGATGTGGAAAGGTTGTCTCCACTGGTGGGAGAGTCTAGGACCAGAGGGCGTAGCCTCAGAATTAAAGGGCACTCTTTCAGAAAGGGGGTCTTTAGTCAGAGGGTAGTTCATCTGTGGAACTCATTGCCACAGAGGGCTGTGGAGGCCAAGTCAGTGGCTATTTTTAAGGCAGAAACAGACAAATTCTTGATTAGAACAGATGTTAAGGGTTATGGGGAGAAGGCAGCAAAATGGGATTAGGAGGCAGAGATCAGCCATGATTGAATGGCGGAGTAGACTCGAATGGCCTAATTCTACTCCTACAACATGTGAACTTGTGTGAGGTGAGGGGTGTTTGATGTGGCAGACGGGTGGAGTAGGTGACAGAGGCTGGAGGTGAAACGGAGACAAAAGGTGTCAGATGAGCAGAGAGGAGGAGTGGAAGGAGGCAGATGGGTTGGGTTGGGGAGGGGGGGGGGGGGGGGGAGAGAGGGTTTATCTTTTGTCAATGAAGTTTTGTTCTGTATTTAACATGGAAACCATTTTATTTCCTTTGGTGCACTTATTTGAACACCAATAAAGAATAAATACATTTATTAAATCAATGAGAGGAGTTTTCTTTGAAATGTCAAAATCCGATAATATTAGTTGGTGGTGGCAGATATATAAAGATGGGTATGATATATTGCATCATAAGGGGAATTATTCAGATTTGAAGGCTACAAGATAGTGCCTAAAACATGGTGACTCTTGTGTGTTGACTCAGTGTGGTGTACAATCTTACACTTGGCATGATTGTGCCTCACGTAGAGTAGGATTATCACTGAACTATATGCAAAAAAAATAAAATATCCCTATACATATTAGGATTAAGTATGGTCTGTGTGCGGACCAAGCATTAATCCAAGGGCAACATGGTTTTAAACTTAAGATAGACACAAAATGATGGAGTAACTCAACATGACCCAGTCTCAAACCAAAATTCTCTGCCTCAGAGGGCGGTGGAGGCAGGTTATCTGGATGCTTTCAAGAGAGAGCTAGATAGGGCTCTTAAAAATAGTGGAGCCAGGGGATATGGGGAGAAGGCAGGAACGGGGTACTGATTGAGGATGATCAGCCATGATCACATTGAATGGCGGTGCTGGCTCGAAGGGCCGAATGGCCTACTCCTGCACCTATTGTCTATTGCCTATTGAAACGTCACCCATTCCTTCTCTCTAGAGATGTTGCCTGTCCCGCTGAGTTACTCCAGCTTTTTGTGTCTATCTTCGGTTTAAAGCAGCATCGACAGTTTCTTCCTACACAGTTTGAAACGTCTAATATTTTGCCCGATGAATGTGGGTGTATTCTATGTCGTATGAATTCCCGGCAACGCCCAAGCGACCAAGGTGATTCTGCAGTGAGCCGCCGTGTGATATAGTTGATCTTACGACGCATTGTATTGAGAGCAGTCAGCTGCTGCTGTTTGAGTTGGAGGGGTAAACAGTCGAGAGCCTGTGCGACTATTTACTTTGCTGAAATGACAACCTTGCTTGGCTTTTCACCATTCCGGGAGTTTCAAAGAATCTACACGCCACTCGGGTAGGTTAGTGTGGATACTTGGAAGGGAACACAGTAAATGCACAATTATTACACGTGGGCGGGTGGGCAAGGGGAATGTGCGTGCCCAGGCCCACACATACAAGCAACATGCTCAGTGGTTGGTGTGTTTTGAAAGGGTGGGGGTAGTTTGGACTTTGTGGACGTGGGGAATGTTACGTCTCTGCTGGCATCCCCACCTCAAAAGGGGGCCGTTGACAAATTTGTACACAATGAACAGTGAAATGTTGCAGTTGTTTCAAACTATGCATTCAGTCCATAATAATGGTGTTGGTGGGAAATAGACACACAGAGCTGGAGTAACTCAGCGGGTCAGACAGCATCTGGGTTGTTTTGGGTCAGGATCCTTGGTGGAAAATAGTTTGCTCGATACGAAGGGTCTTGCCAACGCAGAATCAGCCAAATGTGTAATCGGAGCTGGAGGGCTCCTCAGAGAGTAAAATAAAGAGGAACTAAACTAGATTGTGCTTATTAAGAAGCCATTCAGCCCATCTGATTCATGCTGGCTCCCAAGGAAGGAGTCTCCATTTGCTATATTCTCTTCCTGTACTCCTGCAACGTGTTCAATCTCATGTCATTTAAAAGACATTTGGACAGGTACATGGACAGGTAGCTTTTTAGAGGGACATGGGCCCAATGCAGGCAGGTGGGACTAGAGTAGATGGGGCATCTTGGCCAGCATCAGCAAGTTGGGCCGAAGGGCCTGTTTCCACGCTGTATGACTCTATCACTATGACTTCATGACTATGACCCTATGCATGTCCATTAGCTTCACTTTGATTTGATTTTACCATCAACCCACAGTATAATGGACTGCGTTCAATTAACCATTCCATACAATTTTGGGATGTGGGAGGAAACACAAGCACCCAGATGAATTCTATGTAGTCATGGAGAGAATGTGTAAGTTAGACACCTAACATAGAGTGGACTAATTTAGCATTGTTGCAAACCTAAAGAACAGTATCAATTTTAAACCTATTGTGTTAATTTATTGAATAATGAATTCCACATCATCCTGTATTTTGTTAGTAAATTGGTGTTGCTTACAATCCAGACAATGGGCACCCCAACCAACCCCCCCAGTCTGCCTTTAAAATCAGTTCTAATATTATTGTAAAAACAAGGAACTGCAGATGTTGGTTTATATCAAAGGTAGAAAACCAAGTGCTGGAATACCTCAGCGGGTCAGGCAGCATCTCTGGAGACAATGGGTGGGTGGTGTATCGGGTCGGGACCATTCTTCAGACCATCTTCAGGCTGGAGAATGGTCCCAATGCAAAATGTCACCAATATTTTGTCTCCAGAGACACTGCCTGGCCCCAATCTGTTGTAGGAGTTACTCCAGCACTTTGTGGCTATCTCCGATATTCTTGATCTGTTTGTGAGGATGGGACGGGAAAGAAGACTCGATCGTCAAGCAGGGCTTCACATCAGGCGAAGACAATAAAACTGAATTATTCACTACATGCAGCAGTCTTATAGACAATGGACAATAGGTGCAGGAGTAGGCCATTCAGCCCTTCGAGCCAGCACCGCCATTCAATGTGATCATGGCTGATCTTGTCACATCTGCTGCAGTTAGCCATGAATGAACAAGGCAAAACACACAGTGGTCTGAAGAAGTGTCCATTCCCCTCCTCAGATGCTGCCCAACCTGCTCCTTGATCATGTCCCCTTTGATCTCTCATTTTCACACCTTGCTTGTCCTTATCTCTGTCTCCTTCTCCCTTGACTCTCAGTCCGAAGTAGGGTCTCGACCCGAAACATCACCCATTCCTTGTCTCCAGAGATGCTGCCTGTCCCGCCGAGTTACCCCAGCATTTTGTATCTGTCTTCAGTGTAAACCAGCATCTGCAGTTCCTTCCTACAGTTCTCCAATACTTTGTGCTTGGCTCAAGATTCCAGCATCTGCAGTTTCTTGGGCTCAAATAAACAAGGCAGATTTGGCCGCATGAGAAGTCACAAGGAACTGCAAGTGCTGGTTTATGGAAAAAAAACACAAAGTGTTGGAGTAACTCTGGGAGTCAAGCAGCATCTCTGGAGGACATGGATGGGTGACGTTTTGGATCGGAACCTTTCTTCAGACTGATTGTGTTCGTGAGGGCTAGTAATATTTGGATGAAACTAAAAATAAATGCATGATTGATTATTTGGTGCTGTACAATTAAACCCCATTGCTTCACGAGAAAGATCACAGTTTTAATTCCCAATCTGTAGAGCAGACATAAGCCAGGATACCGGAAGTGACTCTTATCTCCCATGCCATTTGATTGGAAAATGGGAATATTAGTTGTGGTTTTCATTTCTGTGCTCTTGATTAAGACCTTTGATTAAGTGGCAAATGACATAGCTATTTTTATGAATTTTGACCCAACGTTTGACCCATGTAATTGGAAAGTTATTTTACATGGCCTTCCAATTCCTTGCCTGGGTCTGCTGCATAGACCATCCTAGTGCTACAACAACCAGGACATGTAACGTTAGCGGATGATGGAGTCTTGCTGCAGGTTAATTGCAAGAGTAGTGACTCGCGTCCAACTCTAATAATGAACTCTTGCATTTTACTCCACTTTCAGCTCTGAGACTGCGAGGGAAGAACTGAAGAAGCTCCCTGCCCTTCCTACCCGAGCATTACAGGAGCACCCATCTCTTGCATATTGGTGAGTTGGTTAAAACTATCACGGGACAAGAGACAACTGACGGGGAAACACAAGACCTCTTGGACGCATACAACATGGCAAATGCATTCATGTAGAGAATTAACAAAGATGGCATGTGTCCCAAAGATGCAGTTTAATTCTGCATCATATTGATCATGGAAGATAGACACAAAATGCTGGAGTAACTCAGCGGGTCGGGCAGCACCTCCGGAGAAAAGGTCTAGGTGCCGTTTCCGGTTGAGACCCTTCCCCAGGCTGAAGCCGACAGGTCCATTCCCAAAGCCGACTTCTGTGGCCAATCGGCTGGTCGAATCTTTCCCCTGCGGCTCTGGAACTCTGCCCCAGCCAAAGCCGGCATATCCGTTCCCATAGACGACTTCCGAGGCCAAATTTGCGGGCCGGCATCTCAACTCCTCTGCGGCCCAGGAAGACTGCCCCGGTTCCGTTGGACTCCTCTCAGAAGCCGTGACCTCTGTCGGTCTGGCAACACGGATAATCCAGAAAGGTTAGGGAACCAAGGGTGCCGGAAAATCAGTGGTGGACATGAACCTTAATTGTATTTTCCATTTCCAAATCACCTTTTAAATTAAATCATAACATTTTCCTATATAACATAATGACTAACGATTAAAATGACTATATTGGGAATATAACAATTTTGTTAAGTCCGCTGTTCATGAGGGGTGTTAAATAAATTCATCTCTGCATTTGATTTCTTTGGCATTAGTCCAGTTTAAATGATTGCTGAGAAATATCTCCGGCCAGATTATTTATTGAATATGAACAGACTTGTGTGAGCTCAGTAAATTTGTTTAGGAATCAAGGGCCTGAAGGATGTCAACATATCCCGTTAAGTTAAAATGACATTGGGCCGGACAGAATTTTCTGCATGGTAGCCATGTGTTTATTGAGCAGAATAGATGAACCGTTTTCATTAAATTAACACATAATGCAAATCAGACATGATGCGTGGCCCCACGGCTCAACATGTTGGCTTGACTGGAAGTCTCTCTTTTGTCTGGACTGAAATGTTGTGTTTGTTCTTGCAGCGAAGACCGAGTGATTGACCATTATAAAAAACTGAAAGGGCTCAGCAGAGGGCAGGCGATTGTCAAGTAAGCACATATCCATTGCTCGTTTTGACCTGTGTCTACAGCTCATGTGGAGCGAGGGGTTATTAACGTCACGGGGTAAACGCCAAAGATCTGAAAGTACAGTGACTTGCACCGTGGCCGCTCCCTCTTCTCCCCGCTCCCATCAGGCAAGAGGTATAGAAGTGCGAAAACGCACACCTCCCGATTCAGGGACAGTTGCTATCAGGCACAACCACAACCTGAGAGCAGTGCTGAACCGCTATCTACCGGCCGGTCACGGTGGCTCACCGGTAGAGTTGCTGCCTTACAGGGAATGCAGCGCCTGAGACCCGGGTTCTATCTGTACGGAGTTTGTACGTTCTCCACTTGCTCTGCGTGGGTCTGCTACAAGATCTTCGGTTTCCTCCCACACTCCAAAGACGTACATGTTTGTAGTTAATTTGCTTGGTAAATGTAAAAAATGTAGGATAATGTTAATGTGTGGGGATCGCTGGTCGGCACGGACCCGATGGGCTGAAGGGCCTGTTTCCGCGCTGTATGTCTAAACTAAACTTAAACTAAACTAAACCTCTGATGTCCCTCGGACTATCCTTGAACGGCTTTGCTGGCTTTACCTTGCACTAAACGTTATTCCCTTGTCATGTATCGAAATGCTAAATTGACCTGAAACTGAACTGAACTGATCTCCAATTGCTGTTATTGTGCAGTTTGCACATTACCCCAGTTACCTCAGGGTGCTCCAGTTTCCTCCCACACCACACCAATGTGCAGGTTAGCAAGTTAATTGCCAGCGTAAGTTGACCCAACTCACTGCCTGCGCTAACTGAATCAAAACTCGCTACCTACATTAAGCCAATGATTTATCACCTTTCAGTTCAAACGGAGATGCAAGCTTCTTTGAAATAATTAATGCAGCGAATCTTCTTGTGGCTCTGTCCTCCTGAATCAAACCCAAAAAGTCGACTTACACAAAATTAAAGATGTTGACAGAATTGTTTGTTCAGCCTGACTGTGAAATAATGTACTAGAGTCAAGTGTCATGTGTTTCCCGATAGAACAGTGACATTCTTACTTGCAGCAGCACAACAGGATATGTAAAGATGTGCAAGAAGGAACTGCAGATGCTGGTTTAAACCGAAGGTAGACGCAAAGTGCTGGAGTAACTCAGCAGGACAGGAAACATCTCTAGAGAGAAGGAATGGAGAGAAGGAATGAGTGATATTTCGGGTCTCGACCCGAAACGCCACCCATTCCTTCTCTCCAGAGATGCTGCCTGTCCCGCTGAGTTACTCCAGCTTTTTGTGTCTATCTTCAGAATATGTAAATATAGTACACTGTAAACAATATAATAAACAAGAGAGAGAAAATAAATTCTGGGTGTGTGTATATATACTCAAACATACTCAAACACACACACACACACACACACACACACACACACACACACACACACACACACACACACACACACACACACACACACACACACACACACACACACACTCACTCTAATAGTGCAATACTAGTCTATGGAGTTCTGAATTTATTTGAGGTTGTAGTGTTTAATCGGCTGCAGGCTGTAGGGAAGAGCAGTTCCTGAACCTGGACGTTACAGTTTTCAGGCTCCTGTACCTTCCTCCCGATGGCAGGGGTGAAATGAGTGTGTAGCCAGGGTGGTGTGGGTCTCTGATGATGCTGGCTGCTTTTTTGAGGCAGTGATTCGGGTAAATCCCTTCGATGGTGGGGAGGTCAGAGCCGGTGATGGGCTGGGTACTGTTCACAACTTTTTGCAATTCTATTGGACAATATTGCAGCCCAGCTTGTAATCGGACGAGACTGTGGCTGAGTTCCTTGGTTCTTCCTACCAGTCCAACAATCTAATTTTAGAGATGTGATTTTTTTAAAACCAAGCAACAAAAATATATTTTAATGCTTATTACCAACAATAAAGATAATGAATGTCAGGCCGTGCATTTTTTTAGTGCACTGTCAGTGGAAGAACGTTACCATGGTGTTCACATCTGGATTTTATTAAAACTCCAGAAGCACCAGATTAAGCAGATAATTAAAATGCAGTATCTTAAT
Organism: Raja brachyura; assembly: GCA_963514005.1. The sequence continues at coordinate 44,512,031 of OY740796.1, forward strand.
TCACATTCCAATGTAAAGCTTTCATCAGGTACTTGTATGAAGGCATTTGTAACTTGTTTTTATGTCTAGCTTATTTAATTAACAACATTTTTGCTGATTTACGTTTAGTTTAACAATTAATGTGTTTTTTTTTCAGTTATATGACCGTGGTGGAAGCTCTTCCAACTTATGGTATTCATTACTACGGAGTAAAGGTTAGTTTATTATCTGCTTCACAGTTCGTACTTTCAGCACTATTCGTCAAAGCGCAGACGATTTTGCTTTAAATGAAGTCACTTTTACCTCTTCGATGAGAACCCTGTGGTTTACTTTTTCCTCAAAACAGTAAACTGGGCTCCTTCACTTTCATGCCTTGGACAAGTAAGCATGTAGAAGGCATCTGACCCAATACGTCATCCGCCTCTTCCCTCCACAGAGGCTGCCTGACGTGCTGAGTGTATGGGTGACCGGCGATCACCCATACACTAGTTCTATCCTACACGCTAAAGACAATTTTACAGACGAAAATTAACCTACAAACCTGCACATCTTTGGAAAGTGGGAGGGAACTCATGTGGTCGCAGGGAGAATGTCCAAACTCTGCACAGACAGCACCCGAGGTCGGGATCGAACCTGGGTCTCTGACGCTGTGAAGCAGTATCTCTACCATGCGCAATGCCATCCCAAACATGTGTTTAAGAAGGAACTGCAGATGCTGGAGAATCGAAGGAAATATGCAACGTTTAGGGCCGAAACCTTTCTTCAGTCTCAAGAAGGGTTTCAGCCCGAAACGTTGCCTATTTTCTTCGCTCCATAGATGCGTGCTGCACCCGCTGAGTTTCTCCAGCACTTTTGTCTGCCATCCCAAACACAATGCCTTGGTAATACCAAAATCAAATGTTTTAATTGAGAATACAGCTGACTGCAGCAATTCTACTGTTTTCAAACCTGCAAAATAGAACATGACGACACCATGAAATGGCATTACCTAATCTGTTTTTAAATCGAGTTTGCCACATGGCTATTATTTGATCTCACCAACACTTGGCAGTGTGTGGCAGGTAGGAGTACTCCATCTCAAACAGCAATGGTACAGGGTAATTAATGTCAAGGCTGCAATGAATGCGAGCTTCGACTGGTGTAATAATTATGGGAATAGAAAGTGATAGAATTGAGAAAACAAATCTGAATTTTTAAATTAAAGCATTCTGAATAATGAAAGGTCAAGTGCAGAAGTAAGCTGAAATATTTGCTATTTTATTGGATTGAGAGACAGTTTTTGGAGTGCTCAATTGTAATCTGAAAGAACATTGTCGGTGAAGTAATTACAATGTGACTCCACCTTCAGATGTTAATTCATCACACTCTACTGAAAAGGCTGTATGGTCCCTTAGGATACGTGAAGATCATCATCTCTAGCCCCTGCTACTAAATGGGTGCGATAAATCACTTCCGCATGTTAATGCTCACACTCAATTCTGTTATTGTTAATGAACAGTAATGATACTCGGGGGCGGCACGGTGGCGCAGTGGGAGATTTGCTGCTTTACAGCACCAGAGGCCCGGGTTAGTCTAACTACGGGTGCTGTCTATACTTTCTTCCTGTGACCGCGTGGGTTTTCGCCGGGAGCTCTGGTTCCCTTCCACGTTCCAAAGACTTACCTACGTTTGTAGGTTAATTGACTTGGATAAGAATTGTAACTTGTCCCGAGCGTGTGGGGCAGTGCTAGTGTGCGCGGATCGCTGGTTGGCGCAGACTAGATGGGCCGAAGGGAGTCCAAGAAGTCCATAGGTTCTGGGAGCAGAATAAGGCCATTCAGACCACCGAGTCTGCAATCATGGCTGATCTATCTTTCCCTCACAACCCCATTCTCCTGCCTTTGCCCAACATCGTCTGACACCCGTACTCATCAAGAATCTGTCATTCTCGGCCTTAAAAATACCCAATGATTTGGCCTTCACAGCCGTCTGTGGCAATGAATTTCACAGATTCACTGCCATCTGACGGAAAAAAATCCTCCTCGTCAACTTTGTAAAGGTACACCCTTTTACTCTGAGGCTGTGACCTCTGGTCCTAGACTCTCCCACTAATGGAAACATCTTCGCCACATCCAGGCCTTTCACTATTCGGTATGTTTCCAATAGGTTCCCACTCATCCTTCTAAACTCCAGCGAGTACAAGAACTCGGTGTGTTTGAGGTTTTGAGGTATTTGCATTGACATTCAAGTCTGGCCCGAGTTTGCATGTATATACAAAATACATTACTTGCTCACAGCACAGATCCAGTAGATGTTAGTACTGTTTAGTACTCTGTAATATGTCACATAAAAATGACACGGAACAGTTCATGTTTTCATTTTTTTTTAATGTTTTAATCAAGATTGTAGATAACAGTAGAAGTGGGGTTAATAATAGATGAGCTCCCAGTTCAGGTTATGTGCCAGTCCTTTCTAGGAAAGGTGTGAAATGGCCGGAGGCAGAGTTGTGATCCCTTAGCTCAGCTCAAGCAATATCCCTTAATCAGGAATACTTTGTGTATTAGGTCCAAGGTCACTGACAATTGTCTCTCTCCCTGCTTTCTCCCCACCTACAATGTCTGAAGGGTCCCGGCCCTAAACAACACCTATCCATTTTCTCCAGGGATGCTGCCCAACCTGCTGAGTTACTCTAACACTTTGTGCCCTTTTTGATCATAAAATAGAAGCCGTTTCCTTGAATCTCCCGGTCATAATGGCGATATGTAAGATTATGTATCACTGTGTGTCGCTGCTTCCATCCAAGCATCTGCTAATCAAAGCCCGCCGCACGTGTCCACCTACCACTTGCCAAGCTTTGCCCCACTCTAACCTCTCTTCCAGCTTTCTCCACTGCCCCCCTCTCCACTGGCAAAACGTCACCAATACATGTCCTCCATAGATGCTGCCTGATCCACTGAGTTACTCCAGCACTTTGTGTCTTTTTTGTACCAGCATCTGCAGTTCCTTGTGTCTGCATCTGCTTTTGATGTTGGGTATCACTGAGCAGAACCTATGGTTGGGTCTTGAAGTAGAAAAGCATTCAGAGGTCCATGTAAAACCATATTTCACAGCTTAAGCTTCTTTGCTCTTTATTTATTTTTTAGGATAAACAAGGGATTCCCTGGTGGCTTGGAATTGGTTGCAAAGGAATTGGGCAATACGACTTTCACGATAAAGTGAAACCCAGAAAGGTAAGAGGCAGCTATTTTACCCTGAAATATAAACTATTTTGTACCTCTGCCCCATTGAGGACGTTGGACTTTGTCGATGGAACTGATCCGCTACAATGCTGAGAAGGGCACTTTGCGATCTGCATCTACCCTTTTTCTCTTAACTATTGTACTTGAGTTTGACTTCATTGTCACACGTTGTATGTCACCCTCCTCGGTCATGTCTGGCCATGGGTGATGCATCCTAGTTGTTGGCTGCTTGCTCCAAACCTCGGCTGGAGCAGCATCGCTGGTGGCTGAAGAGACCAATGCGGGAGTGACAGTCTCTGTGGCAAAGGTTACACTTGTGTGTGGTCTCTGGTTTGGTCGCACATAGTATGATATTATGGTCACACATATAATATGACCATAATATCAATACTTGAGTTTGACCTGCTTTAACTCACCAATGTATGGTACATCTGGCCTGTTTGGATGGCGTGCAGAAACCAAAGCTTTTCACTACCTCGATGCATGTGACAATAATAAACCTAAACTAGAGGCTCAGTAGTCCAGTGGTCACTGGTTCTTCGTTTAAATAACAGCCCCATGCTCTTGAAATGAGTTTGCACGGGACATTGTTCTCCCGTTTACTGTTTTACAGTCAAACATACACAATACGCTCTTCTGTTGTGAAAACATTTCATGATGTAATATTTATGCATCCCTGCAAAGAAGGATTTCCTTTTAAATCCAGTCCATTTGTGGACTTCAGAAGCTCAGGGCCAGGAAGGAGAAAATGGACCATTGTTCCTAGTCCTGGCAGGCATTCCTGTTTTAAATCAGACCATCGTGCCATTTAAACTTTAAAGATTCTTGGGCTGGAGAATATTTTTGAGTGGCGCAGCTGTTTTGTTTTGTACACAGATTAATTTTATCTGAAACTCTGCTGTGTACTTTGCGCACGCTGCTCCAGGCACATGTGTAGAAGCCACTCGCCTGTACACAACCGTGTAGACACTTTATCTGTGGTAAATGAAATGGTTGCATTGTGCTGGCTGATGTCACGCGCACGTCGCTGTACTACGTGCATTCAAGGCTTGCGGAGGCCAAGGGCCATATACACTGCAGCACATTGGTTCAGGCAACCTGCTCCAATCTGAATGGCAATACCCATCTACTTAGGTGCTCGTGGAACCAATCAAATTTGGTACTAGTTATACCAATTACTTTGGCACTAGTTATTCCAATCTACGTTGATATTAGTTATACCAATCTACTACTATGGTACTAGTTATACCAATTACTTTGGTACTAGTTATTACCAATCTATGGTACTAGTTATCATCAACCTACTTTGGTACTAGTTATTACTAACCTACTTTGGTACTAGTTATTACTAACCTACTTTGGTACTAGTTATTACCAATCTATGGTACTAGTTATAATCAACCTACTTTGGTACTAGTTATTACTAACCTACTTTGGTACTAGTCATTACCAGTCTTTATTTTGAACTTTTATTATGAACTTTATTTTGACTCCAACTTGAGGATTTATCCTAATGCAGTCAAATGAGATTCCTACCAATAGGCCAAAAGATGGGCATGGACATGGTGGGCCACAGGGCCCATTTCTGTGCGGTACACTTTGCCAAGCTTTGTCCTGCCTCTGCTCTCCTCTCCTCTCCAGCTTTCTTCCGGTTTCGTCCCACACTCCAAAGACATACAGGTTTGTTGGCTAATTGGCTTGGCATAACTGTAAATTGTCCCTTAGTGTATGTAGGATAGCGTCAGTGTGTGCGGAGATCACTGGTCGGTGTGGACTCGGTCTGTTTCCACGATGTATCTCGAAACGAAAGACTTAAAGCATTGCCTCCCGTTGAGGTTAGCCCTATCACAATTTTCCCCCACCTCTGATGCATCTTTGGCATTTCCATTTGCATTTCCATTAGCAGTGAGGCTATTTGTTGCCTGTTGTATTATATACTGCTTGTTTCCTAAGAGCCCATTGAAGGACTGCTGAGGTATGGGGTGTACCATGCACCAATGTTAAAAGTACTTTGTTCCCAGATCAAAAGATCAGCATGAATTTAATTATGGAAATCTACGAGCACTGCTGAAACACTAGGCAGCTTTCATAATGTTTGTTCTGATTAAAATAACTGGGACTGTGCTTGAGGATTTGGAGAGTGAAGAGCTGGTTGCCGTGACAATCCAGGCATCGAACTTGTAAATTCCTTCATTAAGAAATTCCATTCATCTTCGTTTGTCTGGATGCAGAAATCAAACAAGACAAGACCCCAATGGCTCTGAGCAGTCTTCATTGGGGAGATGTAATTGAGAAATGCAGCTTTGATTCTGAAAGGACAGTGCATTCAGTGCTACGGCGGCACAGAGATGCAGCGGTGGAGTTGCTGCCTTGCACCAGGGGACCCGGGTTTGATCCTGGCTACGGGTGCTTGACTCTACGGAGTTTGCACGTTCTCCCTGTAACCGCGTGGATTTTCTCTGGTGTCTTCACACACTCCAAAGACGCAGCGCTTTGTAGGTTGTAGGAAGGAACTGCAGATGCCGGTTTAAACCGAAGATAAGCACAAAGTGCTGGAGTAACTCAGCGGGACAGGCAGCATCTCTGGAGAGAAGGAATGGATGGGTGAGTTCATCCATTCCTTCTCTCCAGAGATTCTGCCTGTCCCGCTGAGTTACTCCAGCACTTTGTGTCTATCTTCGGGTTTGTAGGTTAATTTGGTTAAATATAATTGTAAATTGTCCCTAGTGTGTAGACTGGTGTTAGTGCACCGGGATTGCTGGCCAGTGCGAATCTGGTGGGGCTGAAGTGTCTGTTTCTGCGCTGTATCTGTAAAAATACAGCGAGGAAACAGGCCCTTCAGTCCACCGAGTCCGCATCAACCAGCAATCCCCGTACACTAACACTATCCTACACAAACTAGAGCCAATTTACCGAATTGACCAAAGCAATTAACCTACAAACCTGGAGTGTGGGAGGAAACCAGAGCACCGGGACAAAACCCACGTTGGTCACGGGGAGAACATGCAAACTCCGTACAGACCCCCGTAGTCAGGATCGAACCCGGGTCCCTGGTGCTGTACGGCAGTAACTCTACCGCTGCGCCACCGTGCCGCCCCAAAGTGAGGAATATGCTATCCATTGAGAAATAGTGATTGAAAAACCAGAAACTCCTATTTTGATAAATGCAACGATTGTTCTGGTTAAGTATTGCTCTTTCTTCCACTTTCGTTGCAGTGAGAACAGCAGTAGAGTTACTGCGCCATAGCGCCAGAGACCCAGGTTTCATCCTGTCTGTGTGGAGTCTGCACGTTCTCCCTGCATGGGTTTTCTCCGGATGCTGTGGTTTCCTCCCACAATTTACAGAGGCCAAATAACCTACAAACCCGCACGTCTTTTGAGATGTGGGAGGAAACTGGAGCGCCTGGAGAAAGCCTACGCCGTCACAGGGTGAACATGCAAACTCCACACCGACAGCACCCGAGATCAGAATCGAACCGGGGTCCCTGGCATTCACAGGCAGTATGTGGTGCAGGTTGCCAGATGCCTTCAACGCTTTATCAAATCAATGTGCCTGCATTGCAGCTTAAAGCTAAGTCAGTAACGCAATCATAAAATTGTAGAGTTAAACCACTAACGAAATATAAAAGTGTATTTTGTGATCACTTGCCAGCGGACAACTTTGAAATGAAGATCTGTAACGCAAATTCCATTCGTTGAGGTGGGATTGAAAACCGCACTATATTATCTGCCTCGTTGCTCTTGCCAACAAACCTTCCCTCTATCATTAAGACTTGGAACAAATAAAAGTAGTTTGACATTTTTTGTAGCCTCATTTCAAAAACAGTTGACTTGAAGCACACTGTGATCAAGTTCGCCATAATTGCTGCTTCTGGGATGATTATTTCCCTTGCAAGTAAAGGGCCTGTCCCACTTGGCTGTCTTTCGCTCGCCATTTACGCGACCTGCTAGCGTGTGGTTACCGTGGGGACGGGCACATGGAGTGGTGTGGAGGAGTGTGAGGTGACGTGGCAGAGTGTGGACTTCGTCCTGCACATAATCGTCTCGCGCCACTGGCCTGTCGCGTTACTGACGGCCAAAGTGGGACAGGCCCAAGACGCTGGCGCGACGCAACGTCTCACCTCCAACAGCAGCAGAAGCAGGCAAACGATCGCCGAGCTCAGCCTGGGGCTCACGGCTGTTGCGGATCCGGATCCGCCCCCACTCCTACTCCCAGAGCCGGGGCCCTGATAGACACAAAGATTGAAGGTAGACACAAAATGCAGGAGTAACTCAGCGGGACCGGCAGCATCTCTGGACAGAAGCAATGGGTGACGTTTCGGGTCAAGACCCTTCTTTCAGACTAGAGAAGGGGCTCAACCTGAAACATCACCCATTCCTTCTCTCCAGAGATGCTGCCAGGTCCCACTGAGTTACTCCTGCATTTTGTGTCTATCTTCAAATGACGTCACGCGCTCCAGACGGCTGTGCGGGCGCATGATGACGCGCGTGACTCTCGCGGGCTCGTTGCGCAACCGTCACTACCGGCCTGTCGCCCTTAAGTGACTTTACTGCAACTCACATGTGTCAGCCAGCACTGACTTCAAAGAAGGGTCTCGACCCGAAACGTCGCCTATCTCCTTCAAAACAGTCTGAAGAAGGGTCTCGACCCGAAACGTCGCCTATCTCCTTCAAACAGTCTGAAGAAGGGTCTCGACCCGAAACGTCGCCTATCTCCTTCAAAACCAGTCTGAAGAAGGGTCTCGACCCGAAACGTCGCCTATCTCCTTCAAACAGTCTGAAGAAGGGTTTCGACCCGAAACGTCGCCTATCTCCTTCAAAGGAGTCTGAAGAAGGGTCTCGACCCGAAACGTCGCCTATCTCCTTCAAACCAGTCTGAAGAAGGGTCTCGACCCGAAACGTCGCCTATCTCCTTCAAACCAGTCTGAAGAAGGGTCTCGACCCGAAACGTCGCCTATCTCCTTCAAGGCAGTCTGAAGAAGGGTCTCGACCCGAAACGTCGCCTATCTCCTTCACTCCTTAGATGCTGCTGCACCCGCTGAGTTTCTCCAGCTTTTTGTGTAACCCACTGACTTCAAAGAGTTCCCTCCACCCTGCAGTGCTGATCATTGAGCAGTAGCATTTATGACGGCTATTGTTTTTAATGTCTTTCAGTTCAGGCAAGCGCCAGTTGTTGCAGTTCAAAAAAAGTAATTTATTCACCATACATTGTTTTTATTTAATAAATTGAAGGCCGAGTTTCAGGATGGACATTAATATGCAAAATTGGCACAAAATGCTGGACAGGCAGCATCTCTGGAGAGGAGGAATGGGTGTGACGTTTCGGGTCGAGACCTTTCTTCAGACTGGGAGTCGGGGGAGGGAAATACAGTGTGTTAAAGAAGGAACTGCAGATGCTGGAGAATCGAGGGTACACAAACGGCTGGAGAAACTCAGCGGGTGCAGCAGCATCTAAGGAGAGAAGGAGATGGCGACGTTTCAGGTCGAGACCCTTCTTCAGAGAAGGGGCTTGACCCGAAACGTCGCCTACCTCCTTCGCTCCTTAGATGCTGCTGCACCCGCTGAGTTTCTCCAGCGTTTTGTGTACCCCTGAGGGAAATACAGAGATATTGCAAGGGTAGGGTGTGAAAGTGTTCGAAGCAGATAAGGGAATGTAGAATGGTTCACAGTTAGCTGAAGGGAAGGTGACAAGGAGGCATACAATCAGAAAATTATATAAAAGGAGAGTGAAACTAGTCGGAGAACTAGGGTGGGGGAGGGAGGGAGAGAGAGAGAGAGAGAGAGAGAGAGAGAGAAAGCAAGGGTTACTTGAAATTAGAGACTTGAACTTTGTTACTTAATTAATTACTTGAAGTTACTCCAGTATTTTGTGGCCACCTTCAGTGTAAACCTGCATCCTATGCATTTTGTTCATTCATATGCAAGTCTATTGCTTCGTGGTGATTTGGCTGTGTTCTTGGAAATAAACTCATTGAGACTTGTGGCGGCACAGTGGTAGAGATGCTGCCTCACAGCGCCAGAGACCTGGGTTCTGCTCACGATTCCAGCATCTTCAGCCTCTTGTGTCTCTAAGCTGACTATATTTGGCAGTTTCGATCTCTCTATATTAAAATGGTCGTGCCGTAGACAAATGCATTTGTGGTGTACAGTTACAATCATGGTTTCCATTGAGATGTCTGAACTCAAAGAAGGGTCCCGACCTGAAACGTCACCCATTCCTTCTCTCCAGAGATGCTGCCTATCCAGCTGAGTTCCTCCAGCACTTTGTGTCTATCCAGAGGGAAAATATTAGGCTTGTTCATTTAGTTATGAGGCCATGAGGCCCCTCAAGTCTACTCAGCCATTCAATCATGGCTGACCTATCTCAACCCCATTCTCCTGCTTTCTCCCCATAACCCCTGACACCCGTACTAATCAAGAATCTAGTCATCTCCGTCTTAAAAATATCCATTGACTTGACCCTCTGAAGCCATCTGTGGTAATGAATTCCACAGATTCACCACCCTTAAACCAAAGAAATTCCTTCTCATCTCCTTTCTAAAGTTACGTCCTTTTATTCTGAGGCTGTGCCCTCTGGTCCTAGATTCTCCCACTAGTGGAAATACCCTCTCCACATTCACTCTATGCAGGCCTTTCACTATTTGGTAAGTTTCAATGAGGTCCACCCCCCCCTCCCCTTCATCCTTCTAAACGCCAGAGGAGAGGATGTTTCAAGTTTCATGCTTTGTGCAGATGGATTAAAATTGCTTTGGCATCTAACAAACCAGCTGTCGTCCAGTGTTCACATTTGCATTGGAGTGGTTTGGTTGCAAGTTCTGTGAGAAGATACAATTGAACAGCCATCTGTAGGGTTTATTTTCTGGTTTTAATCCAGGATCCCACCATGCATTATATAAAATGGCAGTGGAGCAATGGCCTGCTCAAACTCCTGATACAGTCTGGTTTTGGAAACATCAGATGTCCTTAACTTTACATTTGTATCATGAAGAATAACGATAATTAGAAAATATGCAGGAGACTTGTTGGAAGGTTATGCGGTAGAGTACACTGACACGTACAAGCATTAACGTCGAGCATGTCTTTAGTACATTTGGTACATAATCAAGGACCAGTCGCATCACGCTTCTCTCCTCACCCTTCAGGCAAGAGGTACAGAAGTGTGAAAACACACACCTCCAGATTCAGGGACAGTTTCTTCCCAGCTGTTAGCAGGCAACTGAACCATCCAGCACCAACTAGAGAGCGGTCCTCACCTCCTATCTACCTCATTGGAGACTCTCAAACTATCTTCAATCGGACTTTATCTTGAACTAAATGTTATTCCCTTTGTCATGTATCTGTACACTGTGGACGGTCTGATGTATAATCATGCATAGTATTGTCGCTGCCTGGATTAGCACACAGCAGAAAGCTTTTCACTGAATCTCGGTACACGTGGCAATAATAAACTAAACAAAGCTAAAATTGATATAAGGGAGTAAGATCTGCACAATTGAATGGGTGGGGGGGAGAAAGCCTCATTAATATGCAGAAATTGCTCTGTACAGGTACTTTGTGACTTACGTAAGGGCTACTACGTTCTGTGAATCCTTGACTGAATCAGATTTTATGTAAGTTGGAATCGCCATCCCCAACCCCTACCCACAGTAACTTACTGGGGATATTAACTGTCTCAGAAGCATCCAGGGCAATTTCTGCGGCCCATGGCCTTCTGGGTAAGCAGCATCGCCATTGCCAGCTTGTGTCCGATGTAAATTTGAGTGATCGTACAGTGTTGTGGAAATTACAACTGCCGTGATCGCACCAGGGACTGAGTACAAAATTGGTTTATGTAAGTGCGAGTTTACTCAAGTCGACTCTTGCATAGGTCGGGGAGTGTCTGTACTAATGCTCCATGGTCCACATACCATTCATCTTGCCAACAGTCTATCTGTACCAGCAAGAACAGCAAAGACTGTTTAGTAAACAGGAGTTGAGCTGCAGTAGGTGTGCTTTGTGAAAATGTCATTCAGTGTTTGCTGTTGTTTAGTTTAGAGATACAGCCCTTCTGCCCACTGAGTCCCTGCCGACCAGCGATCCCCGCACACTAACACTATCCTACACGCACTAGGGACTATTTACAATTTTACCAAAACCAATTAACCTACAAACCCATTAAGTATTTAGAGTGTGGGAGGAAACCGGAGCACCCAATGAAACCCCACGGGGTCACTGGGAGAACGTACAAGCTCCGTACCGACAGCACCCGTAGACAGGATCAAACCCGGGTCTCTGGTGCTGTAAGGCAGCAACTCTACCACAGCACCACCGTGCCACCCTATCTTGCCAGCTCCGTAGGTGTAATCAGTAAGAGCATCATCCAAATCTCCAGCAGCTCAGATTATTAGAGAACAGGAGATGAGCTGCAGTAGGTTGCCCTGTGAGTACGTCATTCAGTGTTTGTGGTTGGGAAGCATTGACTGAAGGCAACAGCAACAGTTTGTCTCTTGGCCCTCTGATTTTCTTCCCTCCCCTGCAGGGAAGCACCTGGTCTCGACTTAAGTTTTTTTTTTCCCCACAGAGACACAGATGCTGTCAGTAACAGACCTTTGATTATTTTGATTTATTTTTTTCTTAATTATATGGCAGCTCTTGAAAACTTGCATTCATTTCCACCCCCGTGCCACTTTCCGCCCCCTCTACGTGTACACGCAGCCGCACAAGTGATGGCTGATTCCAAGCAAACCTTTGTGTCCTTTCTAAATACCGTTCTTTACAACAATTAAAAACTTTGCAGGTAACATTTGGCGCATTTATCATATTACATATCATCAATAATATACTTTAACAGCTTTAAAAATCAGTCATTATATGGTAAATCTGATTAAAGCTTTGAAAAATGATACAATAATTATATGGAGACAATTTCATACAAAGTTTATTTTTATAGTGTAGGAATTTAAATTCAACGAACCAAATTAAAACTACGAGAAATATTTGAAAGTATTTATCTGCAGAATTTATCATTCCATTTACGATTGGACATATTAAACTCTGATATGAAAGCATATTGAAGATAACACTGAACTTGTACATCACTTAAATGTAAGAGTTCCCTTTGAGTTTGGGAACATTTTAATTACATTCTTTAATAGGTACAAGTATTAATTCTCATTTTGGAAAAAAGAAAATACTATACGTTTAAAGGAAAAGAATGTCAAATGGTACAGCTAGAAAATAAATTATCTTGATGTGTTTGGTTGATTATTCCAATGCAAATTGTTAAAAAATAATTGTTGATATTTAAGTGGAGACATAAGGAACTGCAGCTGCTGGTTTACAAAAAAAAAAGACCCAAAGTGCCAGAGTAGCTCCGTGAATCAGGCAGCAAATCTGGAGAACAAAACACAGAACAACACTATGATCAGGGAGCGGTGACGTTTTGGAACAAGACCCTTCTGCGGACTTCTCAAGACCCTTGTGTAGGAAGGAACTGCAGATGCTGGTTTACACCGAAGATAGACGCAAAATGCTGGAGTAACTCCGCGGGACAGGCAGCGTCGCTGGAGAGAAGGAATGGGTGATGTTTCGGGTCGAGACCCTTCTCCAGAGATGCAGCACGACCTGCTGGCACTTTGCGTATTTCTTTGATTATCAGGCCATGGACATAGATCCTGAACAAAGAATGTAAAATGGGCCAAGCATGTTATCAGCGTTCAATGCATCTCATTTCTTTGTTCCCTCCCAAGATTTGAATGAATCCTGGATATCGTTCCTTTTAGTTAATGTGCAATGTTTGTATTCACATTTTTAAAAACTGGAGATGCTGGAGACTGAAAAAAATAAAATCAGGAATTGCAGGTTGGACAGGCTGGGTGGGAAGAGAAGCAGGAAAGCGTGTTAAGCTGCAGGGAGGGACGTGTGTCTCCAGCAGAGCAAATCTGGTGTGACCGAGAAGGTAAGGCCATCTGGTCAGTGATGGGAGCAGTAAGAGATTGACAACAGAGACCAAAAAATGCAGGCAGTGCAAAATGCAGAGTAGAAAGGCATTGCCTGCAGGTTAAACTGTGCCTGCTCTTCACTCTCACTGGGGAAAAAACAAAAGAGGGACATACGGAAACCTAGAAACAGAAATATAGAAAATAGGTGTTGGAGTAGGCCATTCGGCCCTTCGAGCCTGCACCGCCATTCAATATGATCATGGTTGATCATCCAAAATCAGTACCCCGTTCCTGCTTTTTTCTCCATATCCCTAGATTCTGTTAGCCCAAAGTGAGCTCTAACTCTCTTGAAAACATCCAATGAAGTGGCCTCCACTGCCCTCTGTGGTAGAGAATTCCACAGATTCACAACTCTGGGTGAAAAAGATTTTTCCTCATCCCAGTCCTAAAAAAGCCTACCCCTTATTCATAAACTGCGACCCCTGGTTCTGGACTCCCCCAACATCGGGAACATTTTTCCTGCAAACTCGCTAAGCCCATATGATGGTCATGAACACTGAGTTGCAGTCGAAGAATGGTTCCCACGCGAAACATCACCTGTTCCTTTTCTCCAGAGATGCTGCTTGGCCCGCTGAAGATAGACACAAGATTCTGGAGTAACTCAGCAGGTCTAAAAGGGCGGCACGGTGGCGCATCGGTAGAGCTACTGCCGTACGGTGCCAGAGACCCGAGTTCGATTCTGACTGTGGGTGCTGTCTGTACGGAGTTTTTTACTTTCTCCCCATGACCTGCATGGGTTTTCTCTGAGATCTTTGGTTTCGTCCCACACTCAAAAGACGTACAAGTCTGTAGGTTAATCGGCTTGGTAAATTGCCCCCAGTGCGTGTAGGATCGTGGAAGTGTGCAGGGATCGTTGTTTGGTGCGGTCTCTCGGTGGGCCGAAGCGCTGTATCTCTCAAAACTTAAAAAAACTAGACAGTGTAAAAGTGTATGCACATATTAAAGGTTAATATTTGTTTTATTATGACTGTTGGTGAATGATTGAGAGGACATCTGTTCTAGCATTCCTCCTTCAAAAACTAATTCCAGTCAAGTGCCCTTATTCACCGACGCTCAGGCATGTTGATGACTTTCACCACCAACTTACAGACCCACGCCCATCTCTGAAATCCAGTTTCACACTGGTTTTGCAGGTCTTGCTTATCTTTGTTGGGAGCTGGTTGTGATTGAGGTCAACATTCATGAGGATCGTTATCATAGCTTTGACTCATTCCTGGCTTGGACGTTGCATACGTAAGACTTATGATGCCGTGGGAACATATCACAGTGCAGAGAAACCAATTATTCACAGCTTTCACTTAAATACTTAGTTTTGTTTCTTTCAACACGTTTTGGTTAGAAGAGCTTTCAGTGGAATATCCCTCCAGCTCTGTGCTTAACACAGCGCGGAAAGACCAGCGATCCCCGCGCACTAACACTATCCTACACACAACACACTCAGGACAATTTACACTTATACCAAGCCGGTTTACCGACAAACCTGCATGTCTTTGTAGTGTGGGAGGGAACCGAAGATCTCGGAGAAAACTCACGCAGGTCACGGGGAGAACCTACAAACTCCGTACAGACAGCACCCGTAGTCAGGATTGAACCCGGGGCTCTGGCGCTGTCAGGCAGCGACTCTACCGCTGCACCACCGTGCTGCCCTAAATTACAATAAATCTATGTGTTTGTGTGTCTCAATAAGGTTTATTAATGTAAATATCATTCCACTCAATATGATGTCAGTTTCATTTTACATATCATTATTTTAACAATGCAATCTGAAACTGTATAACTTAATACTTACAGAACACATTAATTCTAAACACTAACCGCTTTCATAATTGAACATTAGCCTCTGTATTAAGTAATAAACTTGACCTCTCTACAAATCGAAAAATCAATGTCTCACAGCCCTGAACCTGTAGTTAGTCTTAAATCAATCTGAAGAACGATTCCGACCCGAAACATTATCTGTCCCTTCCATCCGCACATTTTGCCTGACCTGCTGAGTTCCTCCGGCACTTTTATATTTAGCTCAAGATTTCAGTGTCTGCAGTTCTTTGTGTCTTGCATTTAGTCTCATTTTATAAAATTGCGTTTGATTTTTATGCGTCATTTTAATATGTTTTTTTTAAACTAGATAATTGTGACCAATATACTTTTAGGAATTAAATAATCAATATTCATTTTACATTAAAATTCTAAATTAGCCAAAGTTATCTATAACCAAGCTGACTTAGATTTGGAAAGGTGGGCAGAATAGGTCTATGGAAGGTTCTCAGCAAGAATGGTCACCTATCCATGTTCTCCAGTGATTTTGCCTGACCCGCTGAGTTATTCCAGCACTTTGAGTCTTTTTTTTTGTTTACCTGCATCTACAGTTCCTTGCTTTCCCTCTCCCTCCATCCCTCACCCTTCCTAGTTTTGTGACCAGTCTGACTGTCCTTGATTACATTTTATCTCTGTTTGCTCCGTTGTTATCTTCTCCTAGTTTACAATTATCTATTCTACATGTTCCTTGATCTCCATCACCTTTGTCTCTTTTTCACACCTTTCACTTCCTTACCTCTGCATCTCCCTCTCCCCTGGCAGTCTGAAGAAGGGTCTTGACCCGAAATGTCACCAATTCCTTCTATCCGGAAATACTGCCTGGCCAGCTTAGTTACTCCAGCATTTTGTGTCTAAACCAGCAACTGCAGTTCCTTCCTACACATCTCGTTTGCAGTTCCTTGTCTCCCCGTCTCCATTTCTACTGCAGGTTGAGAATAGATTTCTATTTTAGGAAAATAGTGATTTTTTTTTTAGACAAATATGTTTCTGAGAAGATTAGATGGTTTGCCAGATGAAAGGAATGTACCAAAATGTCTGATGTTATACAGGAGTGTGTTATCTGCACATTTCTTTAAGGTTCGAATACAAAGCTGTGAAGCTACTTGTTTCTAATGAGAATACCAAATATTAGATTGTTTTAATCTGTATTAATGATAGAGGGAAGAGATCTGGTTCCTATCATGACAGCTGTGGAATTTAAATTTAGATTAATAATCCAGATTTTTTTTTAAAAGGTGGCACAAAACCATGGGATTTTGAGAAAACCCATCTGCTTCAAGAGAGGAAACCCATTGACCTGGTTCAGTCTGGACTATATGTGATTCCCTGGCCATGACCTGTTTGACTCTGAAATGTTCCAGCAGGCTACTCACTCAGCAATTAGGAAGCCTCAAGGGATTGCAGATTATTACTTGAATAAAGTCTATTTTGAAATTTAAAAAAATAAAAAAAGATGCTGGTTTACAAAATAAAACTAAGTGCTGGAGTAACTTAACGGGTCAGGCAGCATCTCTGTAGAACATGGCATAGGTTTTGGGTTGGGACCCTTCTTCAGACTGATTGTAGTAAGGGGAGAAAGCTGGAACAAAAAAGGTAGGGGTCTGGGTGAGCCTGAACAAGGGTCTGGACCTGAAATGTCACCTGTTCCTTTTCTCCAGAGATGCTGCCTGACCCGCTAAGTTACTCCAGCATTCTGCATCCATCTTGGGGGTGGGACCAAGCCTGGCAAGTGAAGGGTCAAGAGAAGGCATTGAGGGCTGGAGTAGCTCAGCGGGTCAGGCAGCATCTCTGATCAGCCAATGATCAGCCATGATCACATTGAATGGCGGTGCAGGCTCGAAGGGCCGAATGGCCTACTCCTGCACCTATTTTCTATGTTCTATGTTTCTATCTCAGGAGAACATAGTTTCGAGTTGGGACCCAAGAAGGGTCACAGCAAGAAACGTCTTCCATCCACATTCCCCTGAGATGCTGCCTGACCCGCTGAGGAAGGTTCCTGACCAAAAACGTCACCTACCCACGTTCTTCTGAGATGTTGCCTGACCCGCCGAGCTACACCGGCACTTTTTTTTGTAAACCAGCACCTGCAGTTCCTTGCTTCCACAAATGACAGGTGAACAGAGGGGCAGGCGGGTTGATTAAGCAATTCGGAATGAGTGTTAAGAGCCAGTATTGCAAGAAACACACATGCAAAAAATACTCACAACAGAAATATTTCCAGTATCAATGAAACCTTTCTTAGCTTTCAGCACTTTTAACAGAGAACCAGGAGCATATTTACATAGCTGCAAATGAAGTAATAATTAAACTGGTGTACCATTGAAGATCCTGTAGAACCAGTTTGGTGTGGGGTTTGGTTACAGACAGCTGACTTCAAGTGACACCTCCTTGATAATGCCTCAAGGAAGAATTTTTTGATTGCAAGCATTCGACAAGGAAAGGAATTTGCATGTGAGCTGGGAGTAGTCCGCCAATCCTTTGCCGTGTCAATTGTGTTCTGTGTTATAACTGAAATAGAAGGCGTCTGTTGAAACTTCTGCACTTGAAGAAGCTTAAAATCTCAGTTGAATTCCTGCCCCCCCCCACCCCCCCACCCCACACACCCGCTCCCGGAGCCGAGGGATGGGAGTAGGTGGATTTGGGGAGGGAACTATATTCATAACAGCGTCGGTATGAAGTGCTGGTGGGAGGAGTCCAAGCACAAATGCTTCAAACTTACTCGGAGGGAGCTGGAAGTCGGGTTAAAGATGTCACACGAGGAAGTTCGCGGGATTTTTTTCTAGGAGCAGCGTCCTTGGGAGCTTTGTGTACGTATCAACATGTGTGTTCAACTTTACCCTTTAGCAAGTGGCAAGTTTGCTCTGCGGATGCAAATAAGAACACAAGTCCTTTCGTGTGTTGGGCGGTGTTTTCATTTAGGAACGGCTGTCTGTGTGTGTGTGTGTTAGAAAGTGAAGGCTTGTAAAAATGTTACATTTAAAAAATAGTTGCCAGTGACTTTTTCCTTCCAGGGGGGCCTCAGCGTGTGTTTGCAATAGTCCGTGGAGGAGTTTGTAAAGGTGGTTATTTCCCCAAGATCACTAAAGTAGACAGTGAATGGCTTGCAGGCGGTGAATTGAATGGTAACTAGACAACTGCGGAGAGCGTGAACAATGGAGCGTTTTGGAAAGGAAGGTGATGGTAATTGATACAAGGAAGTTATTGTATGCACTCTATAGCAACACAGACAATTTATTGAATGGGGAGTTGTGATAAGGTTAGTTCTGTTTTAAGACTTCCAGTCATTCAATTTATTTAAAAGCTGTATCACCCCCCTCCTAACTCTGCAGACTGCCCTGTGTTAATGCAAGAGGGTTATTATCACTGTGGCTTTGCACATCATGCCCAGTCTTTTCCTTTTGTTTTTGTAGATTTTCCAGTGGAAACAACTTGAAAATTTATACTTTCGCGAAAAGAAGTTTGCGGTTGAGGTTCACGATCCTCGCAGGTAAAACTACTTCCTCGTTTGATTCAAAGACTTCTGCACGTATCACGTTCATGAAACTGTTGCCGTAATGCATTGTAGATTTTTGTAGTAAATACTTTTCATAGAATCTAGCATGCAATGCTAAAGCAATTACAAATGTTTTTTTCCAAAAACGCAACCTGTTAAAACTTCCCAGGATTAATTTTAACTAGAACAATTATTCATAAGTCTGTATGTCAGAGAAGTAGAATTAGGCCATTCTGCCCGTGGAGTCTATTCCACCATTCAATCGTGGCTGGTACCTTTCCCTCTCTTTCTCACTGTATTTTGCGCTGTTGTAGCATTTCTTTTAGATTTCGTTTCCTCCAGCCCCCCTCCCCCTCATCACCCCATTGTTCTGATTTACCTCCAAGAGGTAATTTACCCCCCAAGAGGACCAAACTGTGCACAGGTTGATGTTTGGACTTCATCTGCCTGTGTCCTGGTCACTAGAGTTGCCTCGGCTCTCTCTCAGCTTGCAAGGCTTCTAAGGCCGCCTGGGCCAAGACCAGATGGAGAGACCAGTGGAAGTCAGCGGAACCCTCTAGGCTACACCAGTACATCAATGACCCCATGGACGTCCCTGGCCAGCACCTGCCCCGAAAGCAGTGGACAACCCTCAACCGCTTGAGGACAGGCATCGGACGCTAAGGAGTAGCGATAAAGAGGTGGGGCCTCGTGGACAGCGCCTCGGGGACCCAACGCAGACAGTGGAGCACATCGTCACCAGTTGCCCCAAACACCGGTCACCGGATGGTGGACGAGGTCTGATTCACCTGGACAATGACACGTTGGCCTGGCTCGCCTCAACAGAGCTGCAGGTCTAAAGGACACACTACAGAAGAAGGCTCTCTCCCGATGCGCTGACCAAAAAAATGATGAGTGTATGAACTTCAGATACATGAACACTTTATTGTCACACGTCACAGGCATCAGTGATGTAACGACAATTTTAAAGCCTCACTCTTTATTGCCGTCACTACACAGGAGGGAGGAGTAGAACTTACGCAGATGATAACATCAAATCCTCCAGTCGTTCTTTCCGGATGAATTGATTCTTCATTGAAGCAGTCGTACAAACAAAGATGTGAACATACCAGATCCTCTTTATTCGTATACAAATTGCTGCTTTCCGTTCTTACTATCTGATCTGGTAAAAACTATTCTTTCTCCCGTGCCCACTCCAGTCTGATCTGACCGCTCCCTGTGGCTACGCTATGTGTAACGTTCATCTACGTATCAAAAGCTCTCCCCCAAGTGTTCAAAATAATTCTGCAAGAAGTATCTAGACAAAATAATAAAATATGCTAACAATAACTAGCCTAAGCATCAATGGCTCCTAACAGTGATATTCATTATTTTGCATTCCCAAGTTATGCCAGGTCTTCCTTTGTTCTTCCCCCACCCCCACCCCCCACAGTGGTTCCCCCATGCCAGTTCCTCTGTGTTCTTGATATGCTTAAGGTGGAGATTGACAGATTTTGATTAGTACAGGTGTCGGAGGCTATGGGGAGAAGGCAGGAGAATGGGGTTTTAGGAGGGCGAGATAGATTTGCCATGATTGAATGGCAGAGCAGAATTGATGGGCCGAATGGCCTAATTTTTCTCCTATAACATACGAGCTATCTAAACCAAGCACGTAGCTTTGTCAGCCCTCTGCTGTGACCTGTTATGTAATATATGAGTAGATTCATTGTGGTGAATTAATCAAGAGACCTGGACTATCATTCTGGAGGCACAAACACAATTCTGATGGTGACCATGAGATAACTCTCTCATCGAAAGAACCTATCTGGTTCACTAATGTCCTAATATTATCCTTAACTAGTCTAGTGTGTAGAAAGGAACTGCAGAAGCTGGTACATAACGAAGATACACACATAGAAAATAGGTTCAGGAATGGTCCATTCAGCCCTTCGAGCCAGCACCGCCATTCGATATGATTATGGCCGGCCATCCAAAATCAGTATCCCGCTCCTGCTTTTTCCCCATATCCCTCGAATGCTAGATTATCCACAAAATGCTGGAGTAACTCAGCGGGTCAGGCAGCATCTCTGGAGAAAAAGGATGGGCGATGTTTCGGGTACGGGACCCTTCCTTGGACTGGACTGTGTGTGACTCTAACCCTTTATTACGAAGGGTGAAGGCGACAAAGTGGCGCAGCGGTAGAGTTGCTGCCTTACAGCGCCAGAGACCCGATCCTGACTACGGGTGCCGTCTGAACAGAGTCTGTACATTCTCCGCGTGGGTTTTCTCCGGAATCTCCAGTTTCCTCCCACGCTCTAAAGACGTACAGGTTTGTAGGCTAATTGGCTTGGAATAATTGTAAATTGTCCCTAGTGTGTGTGTGTGTGTGTAGGATAGTGCTAGTGTGCGGGGATCGCTGGTCGGCACGGACTCGCTTGGCCGAAGGGCCTGTTTCCACGCTGTTACTCTAAACTAAACTAAAAAAGAAACTTTGAAATTGAACTTTAAGGGAAATACACCACCTGCAATCCCTCCATGGAACACTATAATCTCACTAACAACTGCTTTAGAATTAAAATGGAGAGACACCTCCTTCGTGGCTGTATTCCGCCCTACTGAACTGAATTAAGGTCTGAAGAAGGGTCTCGACCCGAAACGTCGCCCATTCATTCTCTGCAGAGAGGCTGCTCGTCCCGCTGAGTTGCTCCAGCTTTTTATGTCCATCTTCGGGTTTAAAACACCACCTGCAGTTCTTTCCTACACAAACTGAATGAAAGTTTTCTACTTGACTCCTAACTGCCCTCTGATTAAGCCTGGAGGCAATTGGGATGAACAATAAACAGCAGCCTTGTCAGCAGTATGTACATCCTGTAAACAGCAGAAAGTTTGTGTGTTATATTTTACTTTTTCTGCTGCCTCAGTTTGTAGGCCGGCCAAGCAGCTGCAAGGATTTTTTTTTTCTCCACATTCTGTCTTCGCCGCCAGATTTATTTTCGGGGAATGTATCATAACAAATGTACTGGCTTCTGCCCAGTTTAAACTGAACTCCTGAAGAAACCAAACAATCTCAGTGAAGCGTGGTTACTCCGACACTATCCGCGGGACTGGAGTAGACGGAGGAGAAGCCCACGCAACCAAGCGGGGTGGCTGGGGAGCGGGGTGGTAGACCCGGGTTCGATCCTGACCGCGGCTGCCATCTGCACGGAGTTTGTGCGTTCTCCCCGTGTCGACCTGCGTGGGTTTGCTCTGCGTGCTTCCCTCACTCCAAAGAGGTGCAGGTTTGAGGGTTAATTGGCTTCGGTAAAATTGTCCCCAGTGTGTGGGATAGTGTTCGTGTACAGGGTGATTGCTGGCCAGTACGGACTCGGTGGGCTGAAGGGCCTATTGTTACGTGGATCTCTAGAGTAAAAGGAAGGTGACGTTTCAGGTTGGGGCCCTGCTTCAGTCTGCAAGGGGGGGAGGGGGGAGAAGGAGAAGATTTGGAGGAGATAAAATACTAAGATAAAATAAGATAGAAGACAAATCGGGGCCTCCAACATGTAGGCGGATATCTGCCAGGTCAATTGTTGACTAGGATGGAGAAAGGGGACGAGGGGGAGGGGGAGGATAGTTAGTGCAAGTTACTTAAAATTACAGAATTCAACGTTCATATCTCTGGGTTCTAAGCTACATATGACCTCACTATGGCAATGGAGGAGGCCCAGGACAGAAAAGTCAATGTGAGAAGGGGAGTCAAATTATGTTGTTGGTCGTATGTTGATTATTATTAATACTCTCTGGTAACTGGCACAAATTAATCTTAAGATTCTTGTGGCAGTGGATGAGAGAAAGGGAGTTTTGCTGCTGAGTAAATTATAAAGGTGCAGGTATCTACGGCGTGTAAGCCTGTAACTTGCTTGTCCACTATTTATGGTGCGATTTGGAGGAAATCTACTGCAAGAAACTGTTTTCCTCTGTTAACTATCGTTTGAATAAGTTCCAAGTTTGTAATTTATGTACAGTATTCCACCTTGATAGAAGACAGACCAGTACAGGAACAGGCCCTTCGGCCCACAATGTTTATTCGGGACACGATGCCAAGCTAAACTGATTCTTCTGTCTGTACATGATCCATGTCCCCCTATTCCCTGCACTTACCCATGCCTATCTAAACGCCTCTTAAAAGCCACTATCATATCTTGAGGAACATTCATTCATTTTGATTAATGTGGACAGCAGGTGAGGTCATAGACCCAGATTGATACAGTGTGGAAACAGGCCCTTCAGCCCAACTTGCCACTCCGGCCAACATGTCCCAGCCACACTAGGTCCATATCCCTCCAAACTTGTCCTATCCATGTACCTGTCTAACTGTTTTGTAAACGTTGGGATAGTCCCAGCCGCGACTACCTCCTCTGGCAGCTTGTTCCATACACCCACCGCCCTTTGTATGAAAAAGTTACCCCTCAGATTCCTATTAAATCTTTTCCCGTTCACCTTGAACCTTTGCCTTTCACTATTTCATAAGCAACCGAGTTAAGAATATATATTTTTAAAGATCCACAGAGGGAGCATGCGTGGTGTTTTTGCGCTTTATGTCCAAATTCATAGCTGCTTAAGACTCGATTCTTAAGGCAATGTTCGCTCGTCTCCGAATTTTGAAAGCACACTTTCTCCCAGTTAGTCCTTGAAATAACATTGGCAGAGCTGTTAGGGAGGGGCCTTTTCACCTCAGGCTAACTGCCCATTTCTGTTCAAGGAGTACTTGTACATAATGCGATGAAAAAAAAACACCAGCTCAACAGAATTTAAAAATAATCACACTTCATTTCCAAAGCAACTGAAACTCACTAAAATGTTGTTGCCGTTTTAATGAAGGGTGGCACAGTGACACAGCGGTAGAGTTGCTGCCTCACGGCACCAGAGACCCAGGTTCGATCCTGACCTTGGGTGCTGTTTGTGTGGAGTTTGCACGTTCTCCCTGTGATCCGCCATTCAATATGATCAGCCATGATCATATTGAATGGCGGTGCAGGCTCGAAGGGCCGAATGGCCTATTCCTGCACCTAATTTCTATGTTTCTATGATGTGGGTTTTCTCTGGGTCATTTGGTTTCTTCCCACATTCCAAAGACGTGCAGGTTTGTTGGTTAGTTTCTATTAGTTTTAAAGATACAGCGCGGAAACAAGCCCTTCGGCCCGCGCCGACCAACGATCCCCGCACATTAACACTATCCTATACACGTAAGACGCTAGGGACAATTTTTATATTCACCAAGCTAATTAAGTGGGATAACATAGAATTAACATAAGGGTAGTCGATGGTCGGCATGGACTCAGTGGGCCAAAGGGCCTGTACCCATGCTCTAGCTCTAAACTAAATTAAATACATTGACTCTTAAACCGCGTGGATTTTCTCTGGGTGTTCCGGTTTCCCCCCACACGTCAAAGATGTGCGGAATTGTAAGTCAATTGTCTTCAATAAAATTGTAATTTGTCCCTAGTGTGTAGGATAGTGCTAGTGTACGGGGTGATCTGCTAGCATGCAACAAAACCTTTTGTACTGTACCTCGTTACAGGTGAAAATAAACTAAACCTGAAACCGATCGCAGGTCGGCGCGGACTCGGTGGGCCGAAGGGCCTGTGTCTCCAAAGTCTGCAGAGTCCCTGGATCCGAGGGGCAGAAAAACCGACTGTTCTAACATCCCACCTGTTTCCAGTTTACATTTTTGTTTCTCCGTCCATAAATTCTCTCGTCATTCTTTATTGAAGTTAAAAAGCTATCAAAGATAGTACCTTTTGGCAGCATTAGAAAATGCTTTCAACTAATTTGATGTTACATCTCCTTTAGGCTCTTTGCAATTTTTTTTAAAAAGTGCATTTGCTGTAAATCTTTACTTTTGATCCAAATGGCAATAATTCCTGTTTTTACAGAGTGCCGTTGTCAAGAAGAACATTTGGACAGCCGAGTCTGGTGGTAAACACTTGGTATGCCAGTACCTCACTGATAAAATCCATTTGGGTGATGGCAATAAGCCAACATCAGTTCTACCTGGACAGAAAGCAGAGCAAAGTAAGTTGTTGATCGCAAAGGATTACAAGCTACATTTTGATATGCAAACTGGGACATGTATTAGATATGTAATCTTTTGCAGTCAATCTCAACTCTGTGTGTGGAGGAATTGCAGACGCTGGTTCAAACCGAAGACAGACACAAAAAGCTGGAGTAACTCAGCGGATCAGGCAGCATCTCTGGAGAAAAGGAATAGGTCTCAACTATGGGCAGCAGAGTGGCACAGTGGTAGAGCTGCTGCCTTACAGCGCCAGAGAACCACCCGGGTTCAATCCCGAGTTTAGCAGAATGAAGGGGGACCTCATTGAAACAAAGAATGGCGAAGGGCCTGGATAGAGTTGATTTGGAGAGGATGTTTCCACTGGTGGGAGAGTCCAAGGCCATAGAATTAAAGGACGTTTAAAAAGACATTCCTTTAGAAAGAAGATGCGGAGGAATTCCTTTAGTCAGAGGGTGGTGATTCTGTGGAATTCATTGCCACAGATGGCTGTGGAGGCCAATTCAATGGTTATTTCTAAGACGGAAATTGACAATTCAGGATTAGTAAGGGTGTCAGGTTATGGGGAGTAGGCAGGAGAATGGGATTGAGAGGGAGAAAAAGATCGGCCATGATTGAATGGCGGAATAAACACGATGGGCCGAATGACATAATTCTGCTCCTAGAACTTCTGAACATGACTGAGGATGCTGTTAATGTGGAGTTTGTACGTTCTTCCTGTGACCGTGTGGGTTTTCCCCAGGTGCTCTGGTTTCCTCCCACATTCCAAAGACGTGCAGGTTTGCAGGTCAATTGTCCTCTGTACGTTCCCACGAGCATGTAGGATGGAACTAGTGTACGGGTGATCATTGGTCGGCGCAGACTCGATGGGCCGAAGGGCCTGTTTCCATGCTGTATCTTTAAACTATGATCCTTCTGTAACATGTGCGAAATTAATTTCTTTCCATTTCTGTAGGCAAAGATTCCATCGGCAAGAAGTCTCAGCGATATTGCAATGGACTTGACTGACACTGGAATGCCCAAAGCTTCTAAACAGACAAACGAGGAGAGAAAAAATCCAATTATAACAGCTAGTAATGGCAGCCTAATTTCCTCAGGTAACCTGTTTACTGTGCTTGTTTTCAACATCCCATCAAAAGTGTTTCAATCAATCAAATCAAACAAACTTTATTGTCATTTAGAAATACATCGATATGTGCAATTCCAAACGAAATTCCGTTGCATTTGGCTCCCCGTGCATCACGATAATAAACAGGAAAAAGACAATGGTGGCAGCCCATTACATGGCATTCAGGAGTCTGATGGCTCGTGGGAAGAAGCTGTTGCAGAACCTTGATGTTCTGCTCCTTATGCTACGATATCTTTTACCCGAGGGCAGCAGAATGAACAGTCCGTGATGGAGATGTGTGGGGTTTTTATAATACTGCTGGCCTTAGACACGCAACGTTTGGTCGCAATATCCCTGATTGAGGGGAGAGAAGTCCCGGTGATTTTTTTCAGCTGTCCTCACCACACTCTGCAAGGACTTCCAGTCGGAGGCTTTACAGTCCCCAAACCAGACAGAGATACAGCTGGTCAAAATACTCTCTATGGTGCCCCTGTTTTACCCTGCAGTGGACTCGGGACACGTTAAAGAAGGATAGTCACTAACTATCTTCTAGCAATGCTTACTCTCACGTCCAAGTTTTCAACAGTTAATCATTAAGTAATATATTTATTGCATGGATAACATAGTTCCAGAGTTTCATTTTGTTTGGAGACACAAGGACCGCAGATACTGCCAACTAGAGCAACAAACCTCTGCTGGAGAAGGCTTAGCATCGGTGGAGGGAACGATTTAGTGTAGTTTAGTTTGTTGTCACGTGTGCCGAGGTACAGTGAAAAGCTTTTGTTGCGTGCTAACCAGTCATCGGAAAGACAACACATGATTATGATTTAGCCATTTACAGTGCAT
This sequence comes from Raja brachyura, assembly GCA_963514005.1. The sequence goes on from OY740796.1 coordinate 44,538,498, forward strand.
AGATACATGATAAGGGAATAATGTTTGGTGTAAGGTAATACCAGCAACGTCAGATCAAAGATAGTCCAAGGGTCACCAATGAATTAGATTGTAGTTCAGAACTGCTCTCTGGTTGTGGTAAGATTATTCAGTTGCCTGCTAAAGGGCCTGTCCAACTGTACGAGGTAATTCAAGAGCTCCCCCTAGTTAAAAAATCAAACTCGTGGTAAGCACGTAGAATGTATGTAGCGGGTACGTCGGAGCTCGGGGATGTCTCTTAGCGGCTCGGGGGCGTTTCTTAGCTAACGGCAGGTATTCGGGAAACGCGGTAAGCTCGTGAAGATTTTTCAACATGTTGAAAAATGTCCACAAGAGCCCCGAGTACCTACGAGCGGCTATTACCGTAATTGTCCAAGTTCGAATCAGGGGAAACTCGGGAGAATTCTTGAATTAGCTCGTACAGTGGTACAGCCACATAACAGCTTGAAAGAAACTGTCCATGAATCTGGAGGTGTGCGTTTTCACACTTTTTTTTTGCCTGATGATAGAGAGGAGAGTGGTTGGTGTTTCAAGTCAAGACTCCAGCGAGGTTGCAAGGATATTAGATATTGGGTGTCTGAAGACCCATACCAAATGGAAATTTTATTTTCATTGTGCTCAATGATTACATGCAGTTCCGCTCACCCCATTACAGGCTGGATGTGGAGGCTTTGGTGGAGAGGGTGCAAATGAGGTTTACTAGAAGGTTGTCTGGGTATTAACCAGAAGGAGAGGTTGCACAAAATTGTTTTTTTAAGGAACGTCGGAGGCTAAGGGAAGATCTGATGGAAGTATATAAAATGATGAGAGGTGTAGACAGCCAGAATCTTTTTCCCACGGCGTAAATGTTAAGGACTAGAGGGCAGAGCTTTAAGATGAGAGGAGCAAAGTTTAAAGGGGATGTGCAGGGCAAATATTCTATACAGAGTGGTGGGAGCCTGATACGTGCTGCCAGGGGTGGTGACGGAGGCAGATACAATAGTGGCATTTAAAAGACTTGTAGACAGGTTCATGGATGGACAAGTACTGGAGGGATATGGAACACATGCAGGCAGAGGAGATGAATGTAACTAATCATGTGCAGCATAAACATTGTGGGCCGAAGGGCCTGTGCCTGTACTGTACAGTTTAATGTTCCAATGCATACCTGTAAACCTGGTTTATCTCATTGGGATTCTGCTGGCTGCAATAATTCTGAAATCTTGGCCTTTTTTTTGCAACGAGTACCTACGAAGTAAATCTTTTACAGGATTAGGACGTTGTATGAGCTGAACATGTACTTTGGGAAGGGGTTACAGTCATTGAAGTTTTAACTTATTACATGTGGGTGTAAATTCTGACTTTGCTCTTCCATGTACTGCCACGTTAATATCGCACACAACGTTAGAGTGCTATATTTATATAGGTTTTATATAATTATGTAGCCAAAAGCCCCCATTGGAACGAAATGCACATAATCAGGTTTTAAAGGAGTCAGCAATATTAAAACCAGGGTGTTGTATCCAGTGAGCCTGTGTTGGGGTCAGCTGAAACTATTATCATTTGCATCTAAGCCCTTACGGATGCTCAATCATCAGTGAAAAATCAATAGCTGGGGACCACTTCAGACGATAATGCGCTGTATTGATTTCAAGTTCCAGTTAATGGATTTGTTAGAACACATGAGACTGCAACACTCTATATCCAAACTCATTCTATTTTTGTTTTTAATATACAATTAATTTAAGCATTGCAGCAAGATATACTACAGAGAGAGATATACTACAGAATGTGTATATACATATATAGTGTAAGAATATAATCATCTTCTCATTCTGAAAATATGTAAAATTGGAATATTGAAAAAATATATACGTATTCAAATTCTTAATGATACAAATAAATTCTGAAATGGTTTTTAAAATATATGTATTCTTTAAATGATTTACAATATATCTTTTCTTGAAAGGGATTAATAATAACAGCTCTCTTGCCAAATCCTGCATTCTGTTTCTACTGTTCAAACAGAGATGTGTACAGGTCCTGAGGAGAGTGTGTCTGTTACCACAGCGGTCCTGTATTGTAACTGTTCTGAAACCTGTACACAGTGACCTTTATTGCATGCGATAATCTTCACATTTTTCTTCACGTAACCTGGATGTCAGTGATAAGCAATGGCTTGTGTCCATGCAGGTTCTCAGGATTCTGAAGTGAGTGATGAACTGAAAAAAGAAAAACGAATTGCATTGAAACTGCGTCAAAGTGCGTTGGAAGATGCCCTCAACCAAAGGACGGAGGAGTTAAAGAAAATCTGTTTGCGAGAAGCTGTAAGTATAACCTTGCAAACATAAGTTCAATGTTTTCTGCACTCTGCTGCTTTAAATAGCCCTCATGGCCGCAAATGTTCAATCATTTCTTTGTGTTTCTTGTGTGACTGTAATTTGTGTCAGCTGTGGCTCAGTTGGTAGTATTTCTCCTCTGAGTCAGAAGGTTGCATGTTCAACTCCCACTCCAGGAACTTGAGCATAAAACCAATGTCGACAAGCTCGTACGGGACTGAGGGGGCGAATAATTGAGCAGGTTGAACCTGAATTGTTCAGAGTCCAGACAATAGAAATGATTATTTTGAAGCACGAATTCTGGGGGGGGGGAATTGGTGGCAGCTGAGAAGAGAATGGTTGGGGCAACCGGCAGGGGAGTTGAAATTAGGGCTGAAGGGTTTATCATCCAAGATTTCCTTAAACAGCTCAAGACCAGTGGCGGCACAGCGGTCGAGCTGCTGCCTTACAGCGCCATAGGCCCGGGTGCGATCCTGACTACAGGTGCTGTCTATATGGAGTTTGCACGTTCTCCCTGTGATCACGTGGGTTTCCTCCCACATGCCAAAGTCGTGTGGATTTGTAGATGAATTGACCTTTGTAGACTGCCCTGAGTGTGTAGGGAGTGGATGAAACAGTGACTGAGAACTGGTGTGAATGGGTGAGCGATGGTTGGTGTGGCATGGTGGGCTGAAGGGCCTGTTTCTGTACTGTATATCTCGAAACCAAATTAGTGGAGGCATTCGAATATAGACACAAAAGGCTGGAGTAACTCAGCAGGCCAGTCAGAAAAGGAATGGGTGACGTTTCGGTGTTGAGGCCCTTCTTCAGACTGAGAGTCAGTGTGGAAGGAAACTAAAGGTATGGAAAGGTTGAGAGCTGGCACCGAAGTCAGGGGAAAGGTGGAGCCCACAATGGTCCATTGTTGTCTGTGGAAGAGGTGATAATGAAGGGGTAACGAACAGTGAAACTACCAGAAGGTCTCGGGCGGAGAAGGGACAGAGAGAATTGGGGCTTAAAGGTTCATCATCCACGAGAGGGGATGCATGGGGTTATTTGAAATGCAAGGAAACGCCCTGTTGCTGTGACCTTGCCCGCTTCAATCCGAAGTTTTGGATTTCTGCAATGCCCTGAAATTGTGGAAAAACTCTGTATAAATGGGATTTTTTTTTTTTAAATTTGCTGTTGACTGGAATCTATTGTACTTTCCATTTTAGGAGTTAACTGGAAAACTACCAAAAGAGTACCCGCAAACCCTGGGTGAAGATCTTCCACGTGTGAGGCGACGGGTGGGAACGGCTTTCAAACTGGAGGACTCCCTATTGCAAAGTGAAGAGGCAAGTACCCAGGAGATCAATGATAGGAAGCAACCAAGCAAACTTTGCTTTACAAAAGTCATAGACGCCTTGAAGTCCTATCCGTGCCATGAAGCATTAGTGCTGGGTAGTTCTGAAGAAGGCAGTGTATATTTGGGATAGAAGGACGCAAAGGGATTGAGTAACTCGGAGGGTCAGGCAGCCTTTGTGGAGAACAAGGATAGGTGATGTTTTGCGTTGAGTTACTCCAGCACTTTGTTCCCTTTTGTTATTAATTGAGTATTTTTTCTAATAATCTGCCAAATCACCAAATCCAAGGCACAATATGCGTTCCGGCACTCTGTGGCGACACAAAAAAGCACTGAATAAATCGATGCCAATTTCTCAAAGAGGTCACAAAGTGCTGGAGTAACTCGGCGGGTGAGATGGCATCTCCGGAGAACATGGATTGCTAACGTTGCAGGTCAAGACCCTTTTCCGGACAAAGAAGGAAAGTGAGGAATGGTCTCGGCCCGAAACGTTACCTATCCATGTGCTCCAGAGATACAGTGCGGAAACAGGCCCTTCGGCCCACCAGGACCGCGCCGACCAGCGATCCCCGCACATTAACACTATCCTACACCCACCATGGTGTACCAAGCCAATTAACCTACAAACCTGTACGTCTTTGGAGTGTGGGAGGAAACCGAAGATCTCGGAGAAAACCCATGCAGGTCACGGGGAGCACGTACAAACTCCGTGCAGACAGCACCCGTAATCGGGATCGAACCCGGGTCTCCGGCGCTGCATTCACTGTAAGGCAGCAACTGTACCGCTGCGCCACCGTGACTGCTCACTTTTTATCCTTTAGTGTAAACCAGCATGAGCCGATCCTTATTTCTATGTATTCAAAGTCTCTCAAGCCCAGCTTACGCCAAATGGCATTCTTTATCCATGAGCCAGCACACACTACACTCTTGCTAAAAGATTGGCCTGCCCGAAGTTCCTTCTTCCAGCAAGTTCAATGGATAAACATTCCAGGGTGAGAATTTCAGCTGACTTTCGATTCCCCTGACATTCCCATACAAAGACTATCCCGAGCACAGATTCCACTGAACTCACTCTCTGCCAACTTCACATTTATCATTGATTGATTGAAAGATACAGCCTTGAAACAGGCTCTTGTGGCCATGCCGTCCATCGATCACCCATTCGCACGAGTTCTGTGTTGTCCTGTGGGGATCTTATAGATACTCAGAAAATTCTTAAGGGATTGGACAGGCTAGATGCAGGAAAAATGTTCCTGATGTTGGGGGAGTCCAGAATCAGGGTTCACAGTTTAAGAATAAGGGGTAGGCCATTTAGGACTGAGATAAGGAAAAATGTTTTCACCCAGAGAGTTGTGAATCTGTGGAATTCTCTGCCACAGAAGACAGTGGAGGCCAATTCACTGGATGTTTTCAAGGGAGAGTTAGATATAGCTCTCAGGCCTTCGGCCCTATGCTGGCTTGAAGGGCCGAATGGCCTGCTCCTGCACCTATTTTCTGTTTCTATCCCACTTTCACACAAAGCCCCAACATACAAGTGGTAATTTACAGAGGCCGATTAACCTACAAACCCGCAGATCTTAAGGATCATTACCTAAACAAATGTAGTGTTTTTGTTGAGCCAAGGCTGGAGTTAATTTTTCACCATGCATACCGGCTGATGATTATGATCAGGAAAGAATGTTCGAGTTGCAACTACACTGGCCCTTTGTTAAAGATGTGGGAATTCATCTTGTGAAACTACCTTGAAGCATCAGGAAGAAATATTGTTTTAATTGGATGATTTGACAAGGGTTACATTTATTGCAAATCCTTAATTGCTCATTAGAAGATTTGCTCAAAAGGCTGTCGTGTAATAGTGTGAGTTTGTAAATGTCAGTTTAAAGATGGGGCATGTGGGACTTGTATAGATGGGGCATCTATGGTCGGGATGGGCTGAAGGGCCCGACGTCTGTGCCGTATGGGTATTTAGTTTCTAGACACCCATTCTGGACAAATGGGTGTCTAGAAACCCAATTTTCAGTTTATTTCTGTACCGAGCTTTCGTCGCCCGCTAACCAGCCAGCGGAAAGACAATCCACGATTACAATCGTGCCATGTACAGTTTATAGATACACGATAAAGGAATAACGTTTAACGCAAGGTAAAGTCTGAAAAAAGATAGTCCGAGGGTCACCAATGAGGTAGATAGTAGTTTAGGACTGCTCTCTGGATGAGTTAGGATGGTTCAGTTGCCAGACAACAGCTGGGAAGAAACTGTCCCTGGTCAATAATGCCGAAGGCACTGTGTGCTGGGAATACCACACTTCAGACTACCTCCAATGTTATGCCCCAATAAATTAAAAGCATCTTAATTTCAGAGGCATGGTGCAGTGTGTTCCCGCATCCACGCACACCATTCAGTGCCGCCAACCATGTAAGAATCTGTGGGCAATAATAACTAAAGAATTGTACTTTTTCTTTCCCACCGCGTTGCATTTTAGGATCCGCACTTACAAAACCTGGAAAGCAAATTTGTCATTCAGCAGAAAATAGTGGAAGCTGCGAGGAAACTGGCCAACGATCCCGAAATAGGCAAGAACGTTAAAAGGAAGAGGAAGCAGGACTACATTGAGGCGCTCAAGAAGCTTCAGGATATCGAGAATGCAAGTAACGAGTACAGAATAAAGAGTGGGAGGAAACCAGTTCCAAGAGCCTCCCTCATACTTCCTGGTAAGAATCTAATTACTCCTCTAATTGCACTTGAAATCATCATAAGATCATGTTCATAAATGATTGGAGCGGAGTTAGGTCATTCGGCCTATCGTCAATCTGCCATGCAATCATGGCTGATCTATCGTTTAACTCCATTCTCCTGCCTTCTCTCCATATCCTCTGACACCCGTACTAATCAAGAATCTATCTATCGCCACAGCCTTCTGTTGCAATGAATTCCACAGTTCCACCAGCCTCTGACTAAAGACATTCCTCATCATCTCCTTCCTAAAATTCTGAGGCTATGACCTCTTGCCCTACACCCTCCTACACCCTAGTGGAAAAGTCCTCTCCACATCCACTCTATCCAACCCTTTCACTATTTTGTACATTTTAATGAGGTCCCCCCTCATTCTTCTAAACTTCAGCGACTACAGGCCCAGTGCCTTCATATGTTAACCTACTCATTCCTGGGATAATTCTTGTAAACCTCTTTTGGACCTTCTCCAGAGCCAGCATATCCTTCCTCAGATATGGTGACCAAAATTGTTCTCAATATTCCAAATGCGGCCTGTCCAGGGCCTCAGCATTACATCCCTGTTTTTGTATATAAACCTTCTTGAAATATATGCTAGCATTGCCTTCGCTTTCTCTACTGCATCTTGCCTTTAACTTACCGATTTAACTTTGCACCTCTGATTCCTGGATTCTCTCCCCATTTAGAAAATTGTATTTATATTTATGGAATCATGGTATTTCAAAATAAATTGGGCGAATGGGGCATCTTGGTCAGCATGGATAAGTTGGGCTGAAGGGCCTGTCTGCTGTGTGACTATGAGTCTAACTCAACTTTGCAGAAAAACCTTTCTCACCATTCGTAATGTTTTGCACTGACATGATTTCCAGTAAATAGAAGAGTAATGTTGCCAGTAATCATTTTGTCGACACTTTTGCGTTCATGATTTACTCATTGTGAAACATTTCACTTTTTCCCCCCCTGTGTAGATGAGATCATACCCTCGGAAACCAGTTCTTTATCGGACACAAACACAGCAGACGATGGTAAGAACTAGAGTTCGAATGCTATACTTATTAACTGTGCCTGCATGTGCACTTTAGTGTTGGGGACTACAGTCGTGGCAAGGACAGCAGCATAATCAAGGACAAGTCGCACCCCAGCCGCTCCCTCTTCTCCCCTCCCCCATCATGTATGGGACTGTGAAAACGCACAACTCCAGCTTCAGGGGCAGTTTCTTCCCAGCTGTTATCAGGCAACTGAACCATCCTTCCAACAACTGGAGAGCAGTTCTGATCAACTATCTACCCCATCGGAGACCCTCGGACTCTCTTTGATCGGACTTTACTGGACTTTATCTTGCACTAAACGTTATTCACTTTATTCCCTTTATCATGTATCTGTACACTGTGGACGGCTCAGTTGTAATCTTGTATTGTTTTACTGAAACTGTAATAGTGTGTATTGAGGTATTTGCAGATGAACTGAAAGGTGCACTGAGCTGCTTCCACTTTCTAACGTTCTCATTGTTTGTTATGGCAGATGATGTGCGTGGTGTGCAAAGAAAGCGATCCTTTTCCAGCCAGCAACCACCGAGGCCACTTCCACCGCAGTCTCTCGAGCTCAAACAGAGTCGGCAAAGGAGGAGTTCTGCAAGTGAACAGCTACACGATAAAGGACATCTAGTCCACCCTAGGTAGAGCATTTCCTGATTCATTAGGATCTGTGTGCATCTGTGACTATTTGTATTCTAGACGAGAACTATTTTGTTTGCTTCAAAGTTGACTGCGCAACATATGTGTTTTTATTGTCAACTTCTCCTTTAACAAATTATCTGAAGCATCTTCAAGCTGGAAAGGGTGCAGAGACGCATTCCTTTCCTTTGGCTTAAACACATAAATTCCCTGCTTTGTGTCGGAAGGAACTGCAGATGCTGGTGCCCTGTCTTTGTCCTTGAGTGGACCTACCCTTTCCCTACCCGCCCTCTTGCTCCTAATATTGGTATAAAATGCCCTGAGATTTATTTATCCTGCTTGCTGAGAAAAATTCTTATCCTCTTTGAGCCTGCTATGATTCTCCTGCTATGTTGGACCTTGCCTAATTTCAGCTAAATAAACCGTGTATATGTTTCCTTTTACTTTTTGACTAATCTTGCCATCTCACTTGTCGCCTAAGGTTCTCCAACCTCCCCTTCCTTATCCTTCATCCTCACAGAAACATGCTAGTCTTGAACTCTAATCGACAGCCTCTAAAATGTCAAACAATGACTGCAGTCTCTTGCTCATTTGTCTACCACCTAAATGCCTTGGCTTAGAGTTATGGTGTAATATACAACATGGAAACAGGCCCTTTGGCCCAGCTTGCCCACACCAGCCAGCATGTCCCATCTACTTTAATCCCACCTGCCTGCATTTGGGGACAGGTGTAATCTAAACCTATCCTATCCACGTACTTGTCTAAATGTACTTCTTAAATGTTACGATAGTACCTACCTCAACTGCTCTCTCCGGCAGCTCGTTCCATACACCTACCACCCTTTGTGTGATAAAAGGTCTCGAATAAATCTTTACTCCCTCACCTTAAACCTATGTCCTCTGGTTGTTGATTCCCCTACTCTGGACAAGGAACTCTGTGCGTCTACTTGATCTATTCCTCATATGATTTTTTTTTTTTCAGTGCACCTCTCTACAAGATCACCCCTCGTCCTCCTGCGCTCCAAAGCAACAGAGTCCTAGCTTGCCTCTCTTTAACCCCTCTCTTTAGCTCAGCCCCTCGAGTCCTGGCAACATCCTCTCTCTGCAACCTGCAGATTTCCCATTTTGAATGAAGAAGTTAACTATTATTGGATGGCAGTCCTTAAACTCTGTTGCATTAACATTAACATTGAATTTTTTTTTAAAGATTTTGGCAGAAACTAATTTGATTTTGTGTTTTTTTAAATAAGTCTGTGGTTGAGATATTGTTGAGCACTATCGACTCGCCACATTTTAGTTTGTGTTAAATTTGTTTTATGTATATCAGGAATCTTTCAGATTATTTATAAAGATGTGATCAAAGAAAGCAAGGGTTGCCTTTGAGACCAACATTTTCCAAATGGAATAGAAAAATCAAAAGCTCTTAAAGTAAATAGGCAAGGCTGAGAATTCTTAATCGAGTTCTATTCTGAAGAAGGGTCCCGACCTGAAACGTCACCCATCCTTTTTCTCCAGAAGAGCTGCCTGACCCGCTGAGTTACTCCAGCACTTTGTGTTTATCTTGAGTTCTATACCAGTGTGCTGTGAGCAAAATTACTTTATAGTGGTTTCCCAGACTCAAAACAAAATTGATCTCCAATTATACTTCATCAGTTCAATTTACAATTAATGCATCAATTTGTAAAACTTAAATCTTATACATTTCAATGCTGGCATGAGTCAATTAGCCAGTGTATGTTTTCAACTCTCAATCTAAACTAAACCAGCAGAATGATTTAGTTAATATGCACGAGTGACATCATATTTTCCACTTGACTCCATCCTGGAAGATCCTGAGAGTGTGCCACGCAATATGATTCAGACTTCTCCACAGTTTTTGATGCACGCGTCATTATTGCATAATGTTCTACATAACATTCAATGACAGGTAAAAGCACGCGCACAGAATCGCAAGCACGTGTCTCATGCCTTTGGCCTCTGGCACATCAACACTTGCACGATCACGTGGTGACCAACAGTGGTTGAAACTGTAACTCTTCTCCGAAAGATAGGCAGCAGATAGGTCACAATGAAAGAAAGTTACAGACGCATTCAAGAAAGAAAACAATGTGTGTGGTGCGCATTTAAAGTGGAGCAAATTTGGCAATCTGATCTAGGAAATTAAATGGCACCAAATTATTTGAAGAAGTTCCCTATCGATATCTTCCAGAGATGTTGCCTGACCCCAATGAATTACTCCAGCACTTTGTCCTTTTTTTTTTTGGTAAACCAGCATCTGCAGTTCCTTGTGTCTACAAATTTGCCTTTGTTACCCTGGCATCTTGTAGTCCAAATTGTAGTAAATATAACCTCATTTACTATGTCATAATTCAACTAAATTTGCTATTTGTTATCCCTTCTCTGCACCTTAAAGTCACGTGTCGTAGTCTGTTTGATGCTATTCTTTTGCACTTTGCGATGTTTTCGAAAAAATATCAAAGATGCTATAACCAAGCTGCCAGTCCATTTTGTAATCGAAACAAGAAACTGCAGATGCTGATTTACCGAGGAACAGCACAGAATGCTGGAGTAACTCAATGGGTCAGGCAGCATCTCTGGAGAACATAGATAGGTGACATTTTGGGTCATGACCCTTCTTCAGACTCGATATTTTAATAGTCTGGAGATTTATGCTCTGATGTTTGAACTGTTTTAGTTAGAGCATCTGAAAGCCAAGTCATGTTGCTTAATCATTGCCAGACCTGGGGATTTATATTTTGTTCCTCTGATGCAACATGTGGTGCTTATTAACTAATAAATCCTTACACCGAGATATAAACTTGCAAGACTGCAATCTCTAGATAAGGCAGCAATTGCACTAATCAAATCAAAAACCTTGAGCATTAAAAAAAATTAATATGGGAATCATTTACAAACTGGTTTGGATATTCGATTTATCATGGCACAGTTTGCACTGGTGCTTAATTCTTCTTGAGGTTAACAGGCATAAACATTTTGACAAAGCCTACGGTAATAGCTCATTTGATGAAAGATCCCTCTTACTCTTAAAGTACTGTATTTCCATTAACCGGCCATGTTTATTGCTAAGATGTTTATGTATTTTGTATAATGAACAGAAAAGTGAAATGTGTAGTGTACAATAGTTTGGCATTGTTCAGTTGCAATCTGGAGAAATTTTGTGCGCCACGATGGCGAAGTGGTAGAGTTGCTGCCTCGCTGCGACAGAGACCCGAGTTCGATCCTGACTCCTCGCGCTGAGTTTGTACGTTCTGCCTGTGACCTCGTGGGTTTGCTCCGGGTGCTCTGGTTTCCTTCCACGCTCCCAAAGATGTGTAGGTTAATTGGCTTCAGTACAATTAAAATAGTAAATCATCCCTAGTGTGCAGGATAGTGTGAGCATATGGAGGTGATCAATGGTCGGTACCGAATCGATGGGCCGAAGGGCCTGTTTCCGCGCTGCATCTCTGAGGTCCAAACTCCGAACACAAAATATTGTCTTGTGATTGCAGATAAGATTCTTTAAGATTGTCACATTCATTGCAACATGACCAATTTTCAAATGGAATTGTTTTGCAGATTCAACAACAATGACGGTTGCTACTTGCAGGATATTCTGCACGGACACAGGGAACTGAGCTCCACACACAGCAGCCCTTATAGATCCCAGGGTAGACAATGCCTCGGAGGGAGAAGTATGCCGGCTACGCCAGTACTGACTCGCAATGCTTACAGCAGCAGCCAGTTACGGTATGTCCTTTAAAGGGATTGAATGTTTCTGAAAACAAGACCACCTTAATTTAAACGTACAAGAGTAAGGCTGCTCAAAATTGAAAATGTATTTGATTGCGTCAATTGTAGAAGGATGTGCAATTAATGTTTTGTGCGTGGGCCACCAAAAGACATTTGCAATTTGATACAATGGATGTGTTATCAAATTTCAAGTCACAGAGCTTTGGGTTTAAGGGGTGGTGTCAACAGATACAAAAGTGACTGACGGACAGCTTGTGGGGGGCACGGTGGCGCAGGGGTAGTGTTGCTGCCCGTTACAGCGCCACAGACCCGGGTTCGATCCTGACGACGGGTGTTGTCTGTATGGAGGTTGTTCGTTCTCCCCGTGTCTGCGTCGTTTTTTTCTGGGTGCTCCAAACATCACCCATTCCTTCTCTCCAGAGTCGCTGCCTGTCCCGCTGAGTTACTCCAGCTTTTTGTGTCTATTTTTGGTTTAAACCAGCATCTGCAGTTCCTTCCTACACGAGTCCATGCTGACCATCAGTCATTAGTTGACACTAGTTCTATGTTCTCCTTCTTGTCGGTGTGGGACTGTTCGGTAAATGTTTGTAACTTTGTTCCTGCCAGGAATGTGGCGACTCTTGTGTACTGCCTGGGGTCTGCTGTGTGGTTTTACCGGGTTGGGTTGCCTGCAGAAACAAAGCATTTCACTGTACTTGGGTACATGTGACAGACAATAAAATATCATTGAATCTTACCTATCCACTCCCTGCACACTGGGGGCAATTTACAGAGGCCAATTCAGCCACAAACCCGCACGTCTTTGGGGTGTGGGAGGAAACCAGAGCACCATGGGGGCGGAAATCCACGTGGCCACAGGGAGAACTTGCAAACTCCACACGGAGAGCACCCGAGGTCAGGCTCGAATTTGGGAGTGTGGCGCTGTGAGGCAGCAGTTCTACCAGATACATCTCAAAATTCCTATTCCTATTAATGCCATGCTAACAGTATGTTTAAATATAGTTTAGAATCCGGGCTAAATAAATATCATGAATGTCACAGTGACCATTCAAAATGTAGGTGTTTATAGATTTTTCAACTTCAGTAATATCACGGATGTAACAATGATCATTCAGAAATCAGATATGTATAGATTTTTCACCTCTGCCAAATGCTTCATATTTCCTTATGACAAAGGACAACCTTTCAACTCATCGAGTCTATGCTGACCTTTAATGCGTCGTCCCATTCCCCTATTGATTTTCTAAGTAATCTAACACCGCCCTAGTTTGTACGGTCTCCCCGTGACCTGCGTGCGTTTTCTCCGAGATCTTCGGTTTCCTCCCACACTCCAAAGAAGTGCAGGTTTGTAGGTTAATTGGCTTCTGGAAATTGCAATTTTTGTGTAGGATGGTGCTCACATACAGGGTAATTGTTGGTCGGCACGGACTCGGTGGGCTGAAGGGCCTGTTTCTACGCTGTATCTCTAAAGTCAAAAGAAAGGAGAATGGTGGTGAACAGTAGTCGATTGATCTGCCCAAGATTTATAAAGTACTGCTGCTCCTTTCGATTTACAAGCGACTTGTGTTGTGATAAGTGGACATTACCTCACTTTTTGTAAATAGCATATATCTCATAAATGTAATAAAAAGTGATTGGTGGATTGGGTTGGGGAAGTGCTTGATGAAATTTCTCATCCGAGCATGTGTGAAGGACTAGATCTCGGCAGCAAGATTGCAGGTTGATAATGTAAATTAATTAGTGCAGTTTTAAAAGGAACGCAAGCATTGAATTACTAATGAGTATGCATGCATAATCTTTGAAGATCACAGGACATTGGGTGCTCCGGTTTCCTCCCACACTACAAAGACTTGTAGGTTGACACAAAATGCTGGAGTAACTCAGCGGGTGAGGCAGCATCTATGGAGAGAAGGATTGGGTGATGTTTCGGGTCGAGACCCTTCAGTCTGAAGAAGGGTCTCGACCCGAAACGTTGCCCATTCCTTCTCTCCTTAGATGCTGCCTCACTGCTGAGTCACTCCAGCATTTTGTGCCTGCCTTCGATTTTACCAGCATCTGCAGTTCTTTCTTTCACAGGTTAATTGTCCTCAGTATGTAGGATAGAACTAGTGTACAGTTCATCGCAGGTCATCACGGACTCGGTGGGCCGAAGGGCCTGTTTCCACGTTGTATCAGTAAACTCAACCAGTTGAGAAAGAAGATTGACACAAAAAGCTGGAGTGACTCAGCGGGGCAGGCAGCATCGCTGGAAAGCAGGAATGGCTGACGTTTTGGGTCGAGACCCTTCTTCAGACTGGTGAGCTGAGAAAGCTGTTTAAATAAGCATCTGAGATCCGTGGATGCATCGGAAACGTTTGAGTACAGAAACAAGGAGGGAACGTTGAACCATGACTAAACAATGGTGAGCCACAGCTGGGGGAGACTTTAGGAAGGATGTCTATCCCGGGTGGAGTGCGGAGGAAATGTATTTGGACGATGAAAGAAAGAGGAACTGGTATTTATAAATGCTTTTCACAACATTTACATCTCCTAAGGTTGCTTATAGCCAATGAGTAACATGTGAGTGCAATTGTATGGTAATGACAAACAGTCGCAGTGAATTTCCACTCAAGGAGAATCCACAAGCAACAGTGTGAATTTGACCAGGTAGTTTTGAAAGGAATTTCTTCAGTCAGAGGGTAGTGAATCTGGAGAATTCAATGCCTCAGACGGCTGTGGTGGGTATTTTTAAGATGGTGATTCTTGATTAGGAAGGATGTCAAACATTATGGGGAGAAGGCAGGAGAATAGGGGTTGAGAGGGAAAGATAGATCTGCCATGATTGAATGGCGGAATAGACGTGATGGGCCGAATGGCCTAATTATTAACATGGACATATGCCTTTAACTTCCCTTTAATACCTCTGCCTTGATCTTACACCAAGATGTAACTGTGGTATCAATGGTGTGGATTGTCTTTATCTGGTCTCAACCTATTTATGATATTAATTGACGTGTAAGTGGGAATTGTGATATAAATTGTCTTTTTGGCAAACTAGCATGTGCAGATCCCTGAGTCCAGTTGTTTGATCTGTTCTACTGGGTCTGATTGTAAATTATCAGGCCATTTTGACACAATACGATAGAACTTTTTTATCCCAGGAGGGACATTGATCTGCCAATAGTCATAAAATATAATATACATGAAACATGAAATTCAAGTGATGAGCGGAAAGGATTGGGGGTCTGCAAAGATTGGGGAGGGGGGAGGGGAGTCAGTCTCTCCCACGACCGAAGGGGGAGGAGTTGTACAAATTGATACCCACAGGGGTATCACGCCTCCAAGTGGTCTCCAAATCTGAGGAAAGACATTCTTGCCATAGAGGGGGTACGGAGAAGGTTCACCAGACTGATTCCTGGGATGTCAGGACTTTCATATGAGGAAAGACTGGATAGACTTGGCTTGTACTCGCTAGAATTTAGAAGACTGAGGAGGGATCTTATAGAAACTTACAAAATTCTTAAGGGGTTGGACAGGCTAGATGCAGGAAGATTGTTCCCAATGTTGGGGAGGTCCAGAACAAGGGGTCACAGTTTAAGGATAAGTGGGAAGTCTTTTAGGACCGAGATGAGAAGATCTTTTTTCACACAGAGAGTGGTGAGTCTGTGGAATTCTCTGCCACAGAAGGTAGTTGAGGCCAGTTCATTGGCTATATTTAAGAGGGAGTTAAATGTGGCCCTTGTGGCTAAAGGGATCAGGGGGTATGGAGAGAAGGCAGGTACGGGATACTGAGTTGGATGATCAGCCATGATCATATTGAACGGCGGTGCAGGCTCGAAGGGCCGAATGGCCTACTCCTGCACCTATTTTCTATGTTTCTAAACCTGTGCGCCTTTGGAGTGTGGAAGGAAACCGAAGATCTCGGAGAAAACGCACGCAGGTCACGGGAAGAACGTACAAACTCCGTACTGACAGCACCCGTAGTCGGGGTCGAACCCGGGTCTCCGGCGCTGCAAGTGCTGTAAAAGCCAGCAACTCTACCGCTGCGCCACCGTAACTGGCTACTGTAGGTGTGTGGACTTGCGAACTAGGGTGGTGTTAGATTACTTAGAAAATCAATGGGGGAATGGGCGACGCATTAAAGGTCAGCATAGACTCGATGAGTTGAAAGGTTGTCCTTTGTCATAAGGAAATATGAAGCATTTGGCAGATGTGAAAAATCTATACATATCTGATTTCTGAATGATCATTGTTACATCCGTGATATTACTTAAGGTGAAAAATCTATATACCTGCATTTTGAATGGTCACTGTGACATTCATGATGGGGTGGAAGATTGCAACCTTCACGTGGTCTGCCCTGTTTCGACTAATGCAATCAACTCGACAAACAGAAGATCAAATAGAACAAGTTGTCCTACAACTTTAGGCTGTGCACGCCACACGAAAGAAGAAGAAGAAGACATTCATGATATTTCTTTAGCCCGGATTCTAAACTATATTTAAACATACTGTTAGCATGGCAGTAATAGGAATAGGAATTTTGAGATGTAGCTGGTAGAACTGTTGCCTCACAGCACCACACTCCCAAGTTCGAGCCTGACCACGGGTGCTCTCCGTGTGGAGTTTGCAGACCCCAGGCAGTACACAAGAGTCGCCACATTCCTGGTAGCGTCAAAGTTACAAACATTTACTGAACAGTCCCACACCAACAAGAAGGAGAACATAGAGCTAGTGTCAACAAATGATTGACGGTCAGCATGGATTCGTGTAGGAAGGATCTGCAGATGTTGATTTAAACCAAAGATAGACACAAAAAGCTGGAGTAACTCAGCGGGACAGGCAGCAACTCTGGATAGAAGGAATGGGTGACGTTTTGGGTCGAGACCCTTCTTCAAACTAGTTATGGAAAAGGGTAATGAGAGATATAGATGAGGATAAAAGAAACCGGCCATTGTCAGCTACCAATGTTCATCAATACATTTTTGCATGTCTTTCATTCATTGTTCTTTATCTTACACAACATAATCGTTTGCATCTCTCGTTTCCCTTTTCCCTGACTAGTCTGAAGAAGGGTCTCGACCCGAAACATCACCCATTCCTTCTCTCCAGAGATGCTGCCTGTCCCACTGAGTTACTTCAGCATTATGTGTCTTATCATCAGCATGGACTCCATGGGCCTAAGGACCCATTTCCATGCTGTATCTTTAACGTGGTGTATTCCTGGTGGGTATGGAGTGGATGGGAATGTGGGATGACATAGAGCTAGTTGGCGATGGTCGGCATGGACTCGGTGGGCCGAAGAAGAGCCTGTTTCCTTGCTGTATTATTCGATGTTTCACCGATACTGAGTTTGTTTGTTTTTTTTTGTTTTAATTCATGTTATCGCAGACCCGATCTTTCGCCGGATCACTTCAGGCAACGCAGCGGCAGCTTGGAATCCCAGTCCCATCTCCTGGACGAGGTTCCCGGCGAGAGGCCCATGTTCCCCCTCACGGCGGCCCAGCGCAGCAGCAGCACGGAGCTGCTGGACGACGGCTCGTCCTACACCAGCCAGTCCAGCACCGAGTACTACAGCGCCCCTAGCAAGCCCCCCCAGTACTACAACACCATGACGGTCGGCTGCCGGTCAAGAGACAGACGGAGGCACAAGAAACCGGCCATATCTGCCGCTCCGTCAGGAAGCATGCCCAATCTGGCACCGAAAGACGTCCGGAATGGAGTTTACCAAAACTCTTACAATCAGCCTTGCTCTGACTATTATATCCCAGCATATCCTCAGTACAGTGACTATGAGCCTTATGGATATACATTTGAGAATGACACCGAAGGCCACTATAACGTCAAAGCCCCGCACAGATCCGTGCATTCATACAACGCTGACCACTACAGTCGAGACTACGGTCGTTTTTACCAGGAGGATGTGGATGCCATGTCTCAGAACCCGTATGCCACGCTGAGGAATATGCGCAGGAGAGGCGCCAAGAGTGAACAAATAACCAAAAACATTCAGAAAGCGTTGGTGGCGGAAAGCTTGCGGGGCTGGTACGAGCGAGCGTCGACTCACAAGGATCACGGCCTGCAGGCAGGTTTGGACTCCGAGAGGGGCTCACAGCAGAGTCTGGGCTTCACGTATATGCAAGGTCCTTTCTCGCCGAACAACAGGGCTACGTCTTTCACATCCGGTAAGTGGCAGCTCTTCAAGTGTCGTCCAGGTTCAATGGATATTTATTGTTGCACATGCAATTAAACATTATGTAGCAAAATTCCTTTTGCATATAGTAATGCCACTGCTGCCATGTGTGGCTCCATTTTATTGAGCTCAAAGTCCGAATTTGATGTGGAGATGATGTTTCCACTGATGGGAGAGTCTACGACTAGAGGTCATAGCCTCAGAATTAAAGGACGTTCTTTTAGGTAGGAGATGAGGAGAAATGTCTTTAGTCAGAGGGTGGTGAATCTGTGGAATTTGTTGCCTCAGAAGGCTGTGGAGGTCAAGTCAGTGGAAATTTTTACGGCAGAGATAGATAGATTCTTGATTGGTACGGGTTTCAGAGTTCATGGGAAGAAGGCAGGAGAATGGGGTAGGAGGGAGAGATGGATCGGCCATAATTGAATGGCGGAGTAGATGTGATGGGCTGAATGGCCTAATTCTAATCCTGTCCCTTATGACAATATGATTCTCGTGTGACCGCTCGACCGGAGTGGCTCCCGATCACGTCCATCGCCCGCGACAGGCTCGGACCGCAGACCATCACCCCTCTCTTCTCCCAGCTCTTGTCATTTGTAGCTGTAACAATTAGGGATGGCGTGCTTAACTTTAGCAATGATAAGCTGAATGGGGACGATGCATTAAAAGTCAGCATAGACTCGATGAGTAGTTTAGTTTATTGTCACGTGTACTGTGAAGAGCTTTTTTGTTACGTGCTAACCAGTCAGCGGAAAGACAATACAATGACAGTGTACGGGTACTTTTTCTCACAGAGAGTGGTGAGTCTGTGGAATTCACTGCCTCGGAGGGCGGTGGAGGCCGGTTCTCCGGATATTTTCAAGAGAGAGCTAGATAGGGCTCTTAAAGATAGCAGAGTCAGGGGATATGGGGAGAAGGCAGGAACGGGGGGGGGGGGGGGGGGGGTTACTGATTGGGGATGATCAGCCATGATCACATTGAATGGCGGTGCTGTCTCGAAGGGCCGAATGACCTACTCCTGCACCTATTGTCAATTGTCTATGATGAAGGCAATAACGTTTAGTGCAAGATAAACTCCAGGAAAGTCCGGTTAAAGTACGAGAGTCTCCAATGAGGCAGATGGTAATTCAGGACCGCTCTCTCATTGGTGATACGATGGTTCAGTTGCTTGATAACAGCTGGGAATAAAATGTCCCTGAATGTGGAGGTGTGTATTTTCACACTTCTGTACCTCTTGCCTGATGGGAGAGGGCATAAGCGGGTGAGACTTATCCTCGATCCCGCATTCAGTGTTATTCAGCATTTGTCATTTGCAGCTTTAAAAATTTAACAATGGTGTGCGTAACTTTAGCAATGATATGCTGAATAGGGGTGATGTATTAAAGGTCAGCATAGACTCAACGAGTAGTTTAGTTTGGTTTATTGTCACATGTACAGAGGTGCAGTGCAAAGCTTTTTATTGCATGCTATCCAGTCAGCAGAAAGAATGTACATGATTACAATTGAGCCGTCCACAGTGTACAGATACATGATGAAGGGTGTAATGGTAAAGTCCGATTTAAGAACAACAGATCAGAGAGGAGATTAAGACGAGCCTTGTTAAAGTACAAAATGCTGCTGTTGGCGTGGAGGTTTAAAAGAGTGGCGCAATTGTAAAGCGTGATTGCTGGTTCACTTCCGGGACCAGCAAACAGAGTGCCAAAAGCATTCCTTTAAGTCATAAGAAAATAAGAAGCGCTAGAGAGGGGGGTGAAAAATCTATAAATATTTGCATTCTGAATGGTAGCAATGATATGCTAAACTTTATTATAATTTCTAATATTTGTTTCTCATAACTCCATTTTTAAAAGTGTAGTTTCATCAACTTGGATAATATTAAGAATATGAATTCCAACTCTTTGAGGAAAAGTGCACAAGTTACAGGGATAGAAATAGGCCATTTGGCCCATCGACTCTACTCCGCCATTCAATCATGGCTGATTTCCGCCTCTGAATCCCATTCTTCTGCCTTCTCCCCATAACCCTTGACACCTGTTCTAATCAAGAATTTGTCTGATCAGGAATTTTTTCAAGAAGTCAATAGAGTGAAATATATAATTTGAAAACTTCAAGTAATAATTTAGATTAATTATATCCGGTTCTGATTTTTTAACATGAGTCACTCGGAGGCTGAAGCTAGTTGATATCAAAATCTTTATTCATCAAAAGAAATCAATGGTACTTTATTGACACATGTATCGAAGTGCACAGTCGTACAGCATGGAGACAGGCCCTTCGGCTCAACTGGACCGTGCTGACCAAGATGCCTTGTCTATGCTAGTCCCACCTGTCCACGTTTGGCCCATATCCCTTTAAACCGTGCATATCCATGTATCTGTCCAAATGTCCTTTAAATGTTGTGCTAATACCTGCCTCATCTACCACCTGTAGCAGCTCGTTCCATGGAGTCACCACCCTCTGGGTGAAAAAGTTGCCCTTTTGCTTCCTATTAAATCTTGTCCTTCTCACCTTAAACCTAGATATCCTTGTTCTTGATTCCCCTACTCTAGGTAAATAAACTCTATGCATTTCAATTCCTTTCCTGTATGGTGAAATTCCTTTTTTTGGAAATGGTTCAGTGAAGGAATAAAAGAAATGGGTGACATTTCGGGAAGGGTCTCGACCCGAAACGTCACCCATTCCTTCTATCCAATAAAAATCTTACTATATATAGACATTCACATGGAGACCCTCTCAATGGCATCTCTCAGATTCAAAATAAACTGTTTATGGATGTTTTAAACACCATAGTAGTGAAAGCCCTGGACAGAGTGGATGTGGAGAGGATGTTTCCACTAGTGGGAGAATCAGGAGCTGTAGCCTCAGAATAAAAGGATGTACCTTTAGAAAGGAGGAGGAATTTCTTTAGTCAGAGAGAGGGTGGTCAATCTGTGGAATTCATTGCCACAGATGGCTGCGGAGGCCAAATCGATGGATATTTTTAAGGCGTAGAAACAAAAAGAACTGCAGATGCTGGTTTATACCACAGCTAGACACAAAGTGCTGGAGTAACTCAGCGGATCAAACCGTATCTCTGGAGAAAAAAGATGGGTGACGTTTCAGGTCTGGACCCTCTCTGATGAAATGTCCCAATAAATCACCCATCCATTTTCTCCAGAGATACTGCCTGATGTGCTGAGTTACTCCAGCCCTTTGTGTCCTTTTGTTCTGTAAACCAGCACCTGCAGTTCCTTGTGTCTACATTTGCTTCGATGTCGGTCTGATTGACATATTCAATTGATTTAGTCGACACCTGCTTTTGAAAAGTTGTCCTTTTAATTTCAAACTGATTACTGCTTTCAAAGTACATTAGAAGAGATATAATGGAGATTGCTCCTTGGCTTGAATTAATGGCTGCTACTTTCAAAATATGTTATAACCCCTGAATATTCCACAACAGCGGGTAACAGGAAAGAGAGCTAATGAAAACCATCAGTGGCTTCATATTGTACTATTGTCCGGTTTTTATTAGGACCATTTAGGACTTTTACCTTTGGATCAAGTGGCATTGTTCTATCTTCAGACTACAATATCGCCAATTCAACAAATGGCAAATTATTAGTGAGTGGGAATGGCCTCAAAAGTGGGGAGAGAACGTGACCAAACCAAAGTGAAGATAAGAATAACAGAACAGATTTTTGCATTAAACTCTCCCTGTTTTTAATATTGCATTGTCACTAATTGGACAGAACTTGTGCAGATCTATCATTAAATATAATTATGAGAGAGTTTTTATTTTGAAAAAAACTTGCAAAGTTTTGTGTGCTCATTGATTCAATTGAAGATTGAAGCTGGATGAGGGACCCAAATGTAGGTCAATTATTACTTTCAACATGATTTGTTATGATGTAAACTGCATACAGTAGAATTCAGTTGCATAATACGTCGGAATAAATAGCAAGACAAAGCAAAACAGAACCTGTGTTTTTCCAGTTAATCAAATGCAGAGTGTTCAATTAGTTTAGTTTAAAGTAACAGCGCAGAAACAGACCCTTCGGCCGGCCGAGTCCACACCGACCAGCGATCACTGCACGTTAACACTACCCTACACAAACTAGGGACAATTTTACATTTATTAATTTGGAGTGTGGGAGGGAACCGACAATCTCAGGGAAATCACACGCAAATCGCGGGGAGAACATACAAACTCCGTACAGACAGTACCTGTGGGTCAGGTTCAAATCTGGGACTCTACCGCTGTGTCACCCAAGAGTTATCTTAGGAGAAATTTTGAAATTGGCAGCATATTATGTAAATCTGTCAAGTGAGGGTAGACTATTATCTGAATGGTGGCAGATTAGGAAAAGGGGAGATGCAACGAGACCTGGGTGTCATGGTACACCAGTCATTGGAAGTAGGCATGCAGGTGCAGCAGGCAGTGAAGAAAGCAAATGGTATGTTAGCATTCATAGCGAAAGGATTTGAGTATAGGAGCAGGGAGGTTCTACTGCAGTTGTACAGGGTTTTGGTGAGGCCACACTTGGAGTATTGCGTACAGTTTTGGTCTCCAAATCTGAGGAAAGACATCCTTGCCATAGAGGGGGTACAGAGAAGATTCACCAGACTGATTCCTGGGATGTCAGGACTTTCATATGAGGAAAGACTGGATAGACTCGGCTTGTACTCGCTAGAATTTAGAAGATTGAGGGGGGATCTTATAGAAACGTACAAAATTCTTAAGGGGTTGGACAAGCTAGATGCTGGAAGATTGTTCCTGATGTTGGGGGAGTCCTGAACAAGGGGTGACAGTCTAAGGATAAGGGGGAATTCCTTTAGGACCGAGATGAGGAAAACATTCTTTACACAGAGAGTGGTGAGTCTCTGGAATTCTCTACCACAGAAGGCAGTTGAGGCCAGTTCATTGGCTATATTTAAGAGGGCGTTAGATGTGGCACTTGTGGCTAAAGGGATCAGGGGGTATGGAGAGAAGGCAGGTACGGGATACTGAGTTGGATGATCAGCCATGATCACATTGAATGGCGGTGCAGGCTCGAAGGGCCGAATGGCCTACTCCTGCACCTATTTTTCTATGTTTCTAAGTGTAATGGATATTTATTAGAATGGCAAATGATTGGGCAACTGGTAACATAGAATATAGAACAGTATAGAAGGTAGACTCAAAAAGCTGGAGTAACTCAGCGGGACAGAGAGCATCTCTGGAGAGAAGGAATGGGTGATTTTTCGAGTTGAGACCCTTCTTCAGACTGAAGAAGGGTCTCGACCCGAAACGTCATCCATTCCTTCTCTCCAGAGATGCTGCCTGTCCCGCAGAGTTACTAGAGCTTTTTGTGTCTATCTTCAGTTTAAACCAGCATCTGCAGTTCCTTCCTACATAGAACAATACAGCACAGGAACAGGCCCTTCGGCCCACAATGTGTACACCAAACATGATGTCAAAACCAACTATTATCTGCCTGCTCATAAATCCTTGTGCCTATCCAGAAGTCTCTTAAAGGCCGCTATCATATCTGCCTCCACCACCACCCCCAACAACTTATTCCAGGCACTCACCGCCCTCCATGGAAAAAAATTCTGACTGGATATCTATTTCTCTCATAATTTTATATGATTTTATAAACAAGTACTAAAGTCTAATACAAGTGGTTGTGCTCTGACTAAATGTGTTTGGAGTTCATGTAATCCTAAAATGTATCAAACCTTTAAGTTGTGGGGAGATTGGGCAAGCTAGGATATTATTCCCTCGAGGACAACTGGCGAAGAAGGGGTGATCCTATAGAGGTGCAAAAAAATCATGAGGGGAATTGATAGGGTGAATTTTCAGAGTCTTTTTCCCAGGATAGGGGAATCAAGAACCAGAGGGCATATGTTGAAGGGGACAGGGGACATTTTGTGTTTTTATGACTGGTGGCAGATCAATTTCCCTCGTGGTGTTTAAGAAAGAACTGCAGATGCTGGAAAAATCAAAGGTAGACAGAAAAATGCGGGAGAAACTCAGCGGGTGAGGCAGCATCTATGGAGAGACATAATAGGCAACGTTTCGGGTTGTGACCCTTCTTCAGACTGGTCTGTCTTCTACTGATCTGAAGAAGGGTCTCGACCCGAAACGTCGTCAATTTCCCGCGTGGGATAAACAAAGTTCTATCGTAACCTTGGAACCCGTGGGCCACGTTTTCACTCACAGGATGGCGGCTATATGGAATGAGCTGCCAGAGAAGGTAGTTGACGCAGATGCAATGACAACATTTAAAAGACATTTGGACAAATACATGGATGGGAGAAGTTTAGAGGGATATTGGCCAAACGTGGGCAAATGGGACTAGCTTAGATGTGGTATCTTGGTGGGCATGGACCAGTTGGGCTGAGGGGCCTGTTCATGTGCTGTATGATTCGGACTCTAAATAAAATATGAAGAGACTGATACATAGGAATGAATTGCAGCAATTTTATTTTTTAAATGTTTTTCTTTCAATCACAGTTTCCTCAGCAGCTAGTACAGGAACGTGGCGGAGCCAGATCACTGTGGGCGTCCAAGATTTTGATCATTTACCTTATGCAACTCCTTTCAATAACTCCTACAGCAATACAACATTACACACCAGGTGAGTGTCAGTATAACACACCTGTCTGCTTAGCCATTCAAAATTGAAAATGGGCATTTGGTTCCATGCTGCCCGTTGAGAAATAGGTTATTTTTCTGTTCCATTTCCACTCAACGCATTTCAATTATAGGTTACTGTTAATATATACTAAGACATGTCTGATAGAAAAGAAAATGCATATATAGTGAAGTAATGGGATCTACCGTACTTGACTGGGGTTTGCAGGAGAAGAGCACAAAAGTAATTAGCACTTAACATCCGCAAAAGTAAGATTTATGTGAACGCAAGAGATGACAGGAAGAAATTGTATTAAGTTTCTAATGGTAAAAGCACTGTTAAAATTTGGAAGTAGAGAGGAGAGCACGGCATCTACCAAATTGACCCAAAATGGTGACTATCCCTTTGACTCCACAGATGCTGTTTGTCTTTTGCTCAAAATTACCTAATTGCACATTCATCACAACACAATATAGATTCATAGTGATAGAGCGTGGAAACAGGCCCTTCTGCCCACACGGGCCAATATGTCCCAGCTACACTAGTCCCACCTGCCTGCGTATGGTCCATATCCCTCCAAACATGTCCTATTCATGTACTTGTCTAACTGTTTCCTAAACATTGGAATAGTCCCATCCACAACTACCTCTTCTGGCAGCTTGTTCCATACACCCGCCACCCTTTGTGTTAAAAAGTTACCCCTTTAGATTCCTATTAAATCTTTTCCCATTCACCTTAAACCTATGTCCTCTGGTCATCGAACCATCTACTCTGGGCAAGAGACTGCGTACACCCAATCTATTCTCTCATTTTACCCACTCTTCTGTTTTTGGACAACGTTTCTTTCTTTTAATATACAAAAACATTTTCAACAACCTCTCAGATCCCCCAAGGAGAGCATAGGTAAATGTTTTATAACGACCTTCAAACATCTAATTTTGGATTAAGTTGTTCTGTTCTATTGCAGAATTAATGTTCATACTACAATGTAACAAATTGGTCAAGTGGAATTTACCAGCCTTATATGACCTTAAAATAGTGGGGAAGTCTTAAAGGGACCTTCAGCATTATAATATGCAATCTATGAATGAAATTATAAATGTTTGCTAAGATAGGTTAGCCATTCATGCCCTAAAATTGAGGGGGGGGGGTGTTCCTGTAATTTGATCAAATTTGAAGACAACACAAAGCTGTTGTTTGGCCAGTGATCATTGGACATTCTAAGCTTTTCACTGTACATCGGTACACAGATTTGGCAGAACTCTTGCCATGCAATTGGCATTTCAGCTAACCTCGGCAGCTGTACCTCACTTATGTCGTCTCCAATGTGGACAACCTCCATGTTTGTAGATTCACTGCAGCAATGGTCTGGGGGGCTAATGTTATTCAGCACTACCGGCCATTAAATTGTAACAGATTCAGGTTTCAGCAGTTGCATAAAGTAACTTGCAGTGGAGATGAAACTGCTGTTTTTTGCAGAATGGGTCAAACTTTAAATTTAACGTAGTAAATTGGTGAAGTTGAGCATTCTTGTAATGCTGGTTCAAGATAAATCTACTCACAAGGAAGGAAGTGGTGGATGCAGTATTGGACCACATGGTGTCTCAAGCTACTTCATCATATAATGGACCAACCATGATCCTATTATTATCAGTCAACTATTCCAAACCATCTCCTTATTTCCTCATTCTCTTAATATCCCTTGGTGTTGATGCACTTATTGCCTCTGCCATCCTGTTTGCAAGGAGATATTTTGCTTGGTGCTCCCATTCTCCAGCAGAGTATCTCGGATTCATTAACTCAAGTGGAGTATTGAACGTTATGTGGGTTGATGGATTTACACAGCAATTGCCCTTGTAGGCAAGGCGCCATTGGCCATGGTTGCCAATGTACGCTTGTAAAGTGTACAGATGTCCTTGTATGCATTAACACTGTCAAGAGATGAGGGGAGGGGGAGGGGGGTGAATGGAGAATATAATCTTCTTATTTTGCTTGTCGGTCATTTTCTTGTAGGCCTAGCTCCTTCCAGTCTCTTGGCGATCCTTTTTCTGCTGCGCGCCACCATTTCCCCACTGTCGGCACAGCTCCTACCAGTCACTCATCTGCCTCCTCCACCTCCTCCTCCTCCTCTTCCTCTTTTTCTTCCACTTCCACTTTCCCTCACAAAGAAAAGGAGTGTTTCCCTAAGTGTACTGACTGCCGCCAACATCGCGTCTACAGAAATGAGATATTTATTAAATACTCATACGCAAAATGTAGTCAGCGGTAGTAAGTATCTTTGCGTGTTTGTGTGTGTGACTGTTGGTCGTTACGCTTGCTAAAGAGGCTTGACGTTGGCTGAGCTGCTTCCGACATAGAACGCTTGCTAATAATGCTTGACATTAAGTTTATCTGCTTTCTACATAGATCGTCTCTCCATGTAATGTTAAGTCATACGTTAAAGCAACAGTAATGTTGTCGTCCTTGTTGCTCTAACAAATAGCCAACAGCTGTTGAACTAAAAGTTTGAGATCTGATAAGCTAACAAATGATCCAGCATTCCTCCAAATTACCATTGCAACCTATCTAGATGTATTCATGCAGCTGTCCAATTTGAAAACATTTACAGTAGGAAAAAGCCCTTTTGAATTCTACCCCTTCAATAATCTACGCTAAATCATTCTGGATTGATTTGACAATGAGACCTTCTTGGCTTTAGTTATATAAATTACATTTAAAGTTTCTTCTAACTAGTTCCTCTGTGTTCTAGTAAGCAGAGGCATAATTGAGGCATTTAGATTTGGTTCCAATTTGGATTTGTATGGGATCGGCTAAATAATTGGAATGTTTCAGGCAAATTTGGTATCGCAAATCTAGGAAAAGGGGGGAGGAAAAATAACAGGATTTTTGTTCCTGAGGTTTAGGTATCCTGTTGTTTGTATATTGGAAAGGCACCAATCAGATCAGCATATTAAAAATAAAAAAATCCATTCCAATAATCTACCCTGAATTAACACAGTTGAAAATGGCTACTCAAAGCTTTTCACCGTACATCGGTACATGTGACAATAACCTAAACTCAACACAACTAGACTTGAGGTATTGAGGATGTCTGCAGAATCAAATCTCAGTGTAGTTGGTGATTGAATAATTTCGGAAAGTTGGAATATTCTTACTGTGATGGGACTTTCATAATAATACATTGAACCCCAGTTTGCCATTGTTTCCCTTTCTATCTGAACCAATGTTTAAATTGTGCTACAACTAAGGAAGAGATTTGAAATGTCAATTATATTTCTCCAGCCACTTGATATTCCATTTTGAATATCATGTAGGTGCAATCATAATGATATTTTCAAACAGAGTAAAAATCATTGCTTCATTACAAAACTCAAGATTGATCGGAGTTTATAATAAATTCATGTTGAACTCAGTTTCAGAAGGTCTGAAGAAGGGTCTCAACCCAAAACGTCACCTATTCCTTTTCTCGAGACATGCTGCCTGACCCGCTGTTACTCCAGCATTTTGCATCTATCTTCAGCTTCAGACAAATGGTTCTATTCAACTAATTTCAGAAGATGAGTTAATTGAAACATAGAAAATAGGTGCAGGAGGAGGCCATTCGGCCCTTTGAGCCAGCACCGCCGTCTCCCCATATCCCATGATTCCACTAGCCCCTAGAGCTCTATCTAGCTTCAACACACACATACTACTAAATCACACCTGATTTAGTACAAGACTTATTTCTACCCCAATGTTATGTTATTTCAACCGAAGTCAGCATTATTGGTCTCCCTGGGAGCTAATCATCTATGGCCTCTATAGTTAGGTTATTCTTTCTATTACTAGTAATAACTCAATCCCTCTAAAAAAGGAATTGATCGAAAAAGATACGAGTCTGTACCGAACATTTCTTCTAACTATTCATATTTGAACCCAGATGTGAATGGCTACAGAAGAAATTGTAGGAAATTGATCTGGAAGTCTTCAACTCTTTGGCAGGAGCTGCATTGGATAAGATGCAACACATGATCCTGGATTTCCCTAATTTCACAGAATATCTATTATCAAACGTAACCTCGCAACCATAGGACATTTCATTTGTAACAGTGCACGGGCACATGCCCTTCTACCTGACACCGTTAACAGTTTTCCATTTCTCAATGAGCATATTGATTAATAATATTAATTTAGAGATACCGTGCGGGAACAGGCCCTTCGGCCTACCGAGTTCATGCCGACCAACGATCCCCGCACATGAACGCTATCCTACACACATTAGGGACAATTTTACAATTATACCAAGCCAATTAACCTACAAACCTGTACCTCTTTGGAGTGTGGGAGGAAACCGGAGTACTCGGAAAGCCCACGCAGGTCACGGGGAGAACGTAGAAACTCCGTACAGACAGCAACCGTAGTCAGGATCGATCCCGGGTCTCTAAGGCAGCAACTCTACCGCTGCGCCACTGTGCCACCCCTAAAATACCGGAGATTTGATGACAGTTATCTGGCCTGCAAATCTGACTTGAGATAAAATAAAATTGCATGAATTGGTCAAAAGACAATTCCACCCACTTCACAGATAGAAAGCCAACAATTGAAATAATTCCCGTCTTCACGATAAAAGTCTGGAGTATTGGTGGATTCCAACAACTAAAATTATGGTTATTAATTGTATCTATATTAACATTAGAATTCTCGCAACTATTAATGGAATCTTATTGATAAAGACATTTTAGTCCTCCCACAATTTGAACTTTTTGTAATGTTTGGATATTAAATTTCTAAGCACCATTTCAAGAATTAGGTCATTCATAAAATGCCTGTTGCTGACAGCTTAATACCAACAGTAAAAAGAGGACAGGATTCCAATTCTTTGTGGAGTAAATGGATAGATAATGGATTCTTTATTCCACTATCAAAGAGCCACGTGACCTTTCAAGCCAGTGTACTTAATTAAACTAAATTATCCAAACCTTTCAAAAGTAAAAATTTGCAATTTGTGATGAATGTTGTGCTAACCCTTCAAACTAATGTCTTTTCTTTCTTCTAAAATGCATGTCCTTTTGGATTGTTGTTTGGAGTCCATTTTCATAACTCTTATTTTCAAAATGTTTACCAGACCTTATCCAGAAAGAATGTATTCGGACAGTGGAGACACAGGCCAGCTGGAAAATGACTTGTACGAAGATGAGCAAATGTTGCTATGGCATGAAGACTCTAAACCCGGGACCCTGGTTTAGGTGGCGACCAGCTAGCTGACCTTCCACCTTCCCTGTCCAACATGTGGAAAACGTAATCAGTGTGCCTTG
This sequence comes from Raja brachyura, assembly GCA_963514005.1. The sequence goes on from OY740796.1 coordinate 44,568,368, forward strand.
CATCCTTTTCGATCTGTTTGAAATGCTTTATATCTACTACTAGGAATCACACTCGGAACATTTCAGTGTTTTTCATAAGGTACTCTACCTGGATGCCGGGATGTTCATTGTGCAGAAGGGGTGAACATTCTACACTTCACAGTTCAGTAAAGATTCCCTTAATAACTTCAGTACATTCTAAAGACAAACCTCGCAGTAGATTGACTTTGTGTTTAAATTGAAGCTCGGAAAAATGGCACTTGGAAATCATTTTTTTAAAACTGAAAATGCACTTTTCAAGATTAAGTTGATGAAAGCAGGGGGCACCTCATTGAGTCTTGAGCAGAACAAGAGGAACTGTGCTTCACGTATAGGTATGCAAGAGGACAAAGCAGGGTAGGCGATAACCTCGGAAGTAAAGGAATACTTTGCAGATTATTAAATGAAGGATGTCTTGTACTTTGGCAAGAAACTGGTAACTCTCTGATTACTTGAACAGAGTTTAGTGGGCTTATAGATTTTCAAAATGATTAGTTGGACACCAGACCAGAAATTAGTGAGAGGTGCATTTTGTTAAAGGTTTTTATGGTCTTTCTAAAGCACAAAGATTCATCATACTTGTGATTCTGAAAACCAATTGTTAATTTAGCCAGTCGTTAGACCTTGCAAATAGGCTTTTGTTTGTGCATGGGAGGGAGGGGAAGGGGAATGAGTTACTGACCTATTGGTCCATGTAATGTCAATTGTTAGTGGACCATATTGAGTAGCACAATTTACCAAGTTATGAAATTATGGATCAAATGTAGCTAGACCGATGAAAAGCACATGGCTTGAGAGAAGCAGGAAAAAAACCCAAAACGCAATAACTTTTTTAAAACAAAGAGCACAATCCTAAAACTGGAGGTTGAAGTCATAGCACAATCTAGTTTAAATACTTCAGTTTGATTATCTGTTCAAGTTAGGCAAGAGAGCTCTTGATTGAGATGGTACTGTTATGAGACATGTGACTCGGGTAGAGTACTATTCTCTTGCGCCACCAGAATGTATTAAACTTGATTCAGAAACAAAAATCCCAATCATTTCCGACTATTCAAGAGCTGGCAGGTGTTATATCGGACGGATTATGTATTTATGGTGATGAATGAATGCTCTGCTGAGATTCACAGAGTCGATGGGGTGGGTGGGAAACTTTTGAACACCTAAGCCTCGTTGTCCTCACTGCAATCTCCATCTCAAGGGGGTAGGTTGGAAAATAATGGTGTAAGGTGAGGAGAGAAGAATCACCATAGTTTAGACTTCCACTATTTACTTGTGACTTTTTGAAGAATGACTCAAACCCAGAGATACTATAGTGATTGACCCCCACGGTCAAGTAACATTCCTGTACTCCCCTGTCCACTTTCACATCGGGATCTTTGAGCATTGGGACCCAAGCCCACGAAACAGTATCTCAGCCATGGATTACCTTTTCAGAAGAGAAAAGGGGATGAAATTGGTTCCTCAGTTGCAGCTCGCTCTTTGGGCTCTCGTTATCATGGTGAGGTTCAGAGGAACAGGGTTCAAAACTGGTCTCTTAAAAGAAAAGTGAATTAACAAAAACATGAATACAAAAAGGAACAATCCCACAAGAACGACTTCTGCAGGCAACAAAATGAACTTTCTATGTGTTCATTTATACATGAAGTGCTCACGAGGGTCACACTACCTCACTATTTCTTTGAGAATATATATACATGTTCACCAGTTTGGGGGCCAGGCATTTACTACGATGCATGAATTTTATATGTTGAATTCCTGGCAATTTTACTCCAAGCTCTGTAACTGGTGACTCCATGTTTCCCTCGCTGGTGATCCATGGAAAGGTGCTGTCATTTTCCTTTTGGTTTTTTTTTGATAATTGTGTTTATGTAAAGATTTGAATTGACTTTTTTTGTGACCATTTTTATTATTGTTGTTCCAAAGCATGTAATATATAGTAAAACTAATTTGGTAAGCTGGTTCTTAGTCATTTTTTTTATTCAATGAGAAGTTTCAATTCATGTGGAAAATTTGGAACAAAGCTTTTAACTTATTCTTTTGCATATTTGTACAGCTTTACCCAGAGATACAGACTTTTTTTGTGTATGCCTTTACATTATACTCCTGTCTTCCTTGCTTTGATAAAAATGTGCTTTTAAGAAAAAAAAAACAGGAGACCAGTAAATAAAAGTGTATGGATATCAGCGCATGTTGTTTTGTTTTAATTGTAGACAGATGTTTAATTTAGGGATGCAGCGCGGTAACAGGCCCTTTGGCCCACCGAGTCCGCACCGACCAGCGATCCCTGTACACTTACGCTATCGTGTACACACGAGGGACAATTTACAGTTACACAAAACCAATTAACCTACAAACCTGTACGTCTTTGGAGTGTGGGAGAAAACACAAGCTCTGTACAGACAAGCACCTGTAGTCAGGATCAAACCCAGGTCACTTGTGCTGTAAGGCAGCAACTCTACCGCTTCACCACTGTTCCCCAAGGCTTTCTTGCCTAGTTGTGGGGCAGATCAACCTTTCCTTCTTCATTTGACATTTTCACTGTTATTAATACACATTTGGCCTTCATCAGTCAAATTATTGAGTATAGAATTTGGGAGGTCATGATACAGTTATATAAAGACGTTGGTGAGGCCACGTTTAAAGTATTATGTACATTTGAGACACCATCTCATGGGACAGATAGTTAAGGTGGAAAGGGGGCAGAGAAGATTTGCGAGGATGTTGCCAGCACTCGAGGGACTGCGCAATAAGGAGAGGTTGAGTAGGCTGGGCCACTATTCCTTGGAGAGCAGGAGGATGTGGATCTTAAACAGTGTTCACAATCATGAGAGGAATAGCATTTGGTAAATGCAAGAACCAGACGACATAGGTTTAAGTTTGGGGGTGGGGGGGGGAGATTTAATAGGAACCTAAGGGGTAACCTTTTTTTCACACAAAGAATGTGGATGTAAGGGACAAGGAGGCAGTTGAGGCAGGTACTATGACAGTTTAAGAAACATTTAGATAAATACATGGACAGGATAGGTTTAGAGGAACATGTGAGACCAGTCACCATTTGCCTTCACAGCTGAGCACAACGCAACCTTTGGTGCAGTTAGAAACATAGAAACTAGGTGCAGGAGTAGGCCATTCGGCCCTTCGAGCCTGCACCGCCATTCAATATGATCATGGCTGATCATCCAACTCAGTATCCTGTACCTGCCTTCTCTCCATACCCCCTGATCCCTTTAGCCACAAGGGCCACATCTAACTCTTAAATATAGCCAATGAACTGGCCTCAACGACCTTCTGTGGCAGAGAATTCCAGACACTCGCCACTCTCTGTGTGAACAATGTTTTCCTCATCTCAGTCCTAAAGGAATTCCCCCTTATCCTTAGACTGTGACCCCTTGTTCTGGACCTCCCCAACATCGGGAACAATCTTCCTGCATCTTGCCTATCCAACCCCTTAAGAATTTTGTAAGTTTCTATAAGATCCCCCCTCAGTCTTCTAAATTCTAGCGAGTACAAGCCAAGTCTATCCAGTCTTTCCTCATATGAAAGTCCTGACATCCCAGGAATCAGTCTGGTGAACCTTCTCTATACCCCCTCTAAGGCAAGAATGTCTTTTCTCAGATTTGGAGACCAAAACTGTACGCAATACTCCAGGTGTGGTCTCACCAAAACCCTGTACAACTGCAGTAGTACCCCCCTGCTCCTATACTCAAATCCTTTCGCTATGAATGCTAACATACCATTTGCTTTCTTCACTGCCTACTGCACCTGCATGCCTACTTTCAATGATTGGTGTACCATGACACCCAGGTCTCGTTGCATCTCCAGTTAATCCACATCGTCGAGGTCCGTGACAAGATTCGAACAGCATCTGCATGTTGTGTGCTAACCAGTCAGCGGAAAGACTAATCATGATTACATGTACAGTTTGTAGATAATTAACCCACAAACCTGTACGTTTATGGAGTGTGGGAGGAAACCAGAGCACCCGGAGAAAATCCACGCGGTCAGGAGATAACATACAGACTCGGTACAGAGAGCACCCATAGTCAGGATCAAACCCAGGTCGCTTGCGCTGTAAATCTGCAATTCTACCGCTGCACCACCCTGTGTCATTTCAACAACTCTCTCCATGACAGCTTTCCAAGGTTGTTTTCATATTTTCCTCATTCCTTCACTACTCTGCAGATGTACAATTTAATCTTCCTTCTCCATTTCCTTCCCGCAATGTGATTGTGTTAATGTTTGGCTCCTGGGAATAAATAGCTCTTGTAAAATAATGTAACAGCAGAATTATATAGAACAGGCAGTGAGTGCATGATTGCATCGGTTTTCCCAGTGGATCATCCCGCAGGATAAAGCAATTGAAATACAGCATTTTACTTTTTTTTAAAAACTGAACTTTGCATTGAGCCAAGAAGTATTTATTTTATTTTTGAAATACACTTATCCACTCAAACCAAACCAAGATACTACGAAGTGCTGAGTTTACCATCACATTTTTCTTTACATGCTTGAAACAATGCATGAAACTTGCATTAAGTGCCACTGCGTTCAACACAGTAACAACCCCATGATTAAACTTTGTGTCAGTTATGAATTTTGGAAAGAAAAATACATTTTGCATTTATGGTTTAAAAGATGAATTTCTATCCCAATTAAACATTTATAAATCCATTAAAACAAATTCATTCCACCTCCACAATCTACTGGCCAGATCCAAGGGATTACAATAGGATCTCATGTGGACCCAAGCTATCTCATATTTTTAATTGGAAATGTAAAACAATCCTATTATCCTGATTAGCTTCTTCCCTAATCTATTTTTCCAGTGAGTCAATGATTGCATTGTTTCTGCTTCCTGCACTCAACTTTCCTTAATGTTGCTGCCATTTCTTCCCTTTGTATGATCAATCCAACTCTGGCATATCTTTTCAGGGTCTCTCCGTCTCAGGAGTTAGGATCGAGACAACTATCTTCTTCTTCGTGTGGTGTGCACAGCCTAAAGTTGTGGGACAACTTGTTCTATTTGATTGTGCCCGCCAGGTTGATTGCATTTGTTGAAACGGGGCGGACCAGGTGAAGGTTGCAATCTCCCACCCCGAGACAACTACCTGTAAAGTGTCTTCAGACTCCTTCAACTCCTAATTACAACTTCTCCCAACTACCTCCTGCAGGTACTTCACTCCATTCCCCCTGTTCCTCCATCTCCAATTTAAACTCTATCTTTCTATAGATAGATGGGAGATATGTATCTATTCGATAGACACAAATTGCTGGAGCAACTCAGCGGGACAGGCAGCATCTCTGGAGAGAAGGAATATGTGCGTCAGGAAAGCCGTCAGCATCCATAAAGACTCCTCTCACCCTTGTAATGGACTGTTCGAACTACTCCCTTCC